>JAAWXA010000001.1:2219780-2587601 GCA_038090715.1 Florisuga fusca | reverse complement strand
GGGGGGGGGGGGGGGGGTGTTGATGGAATCCATGTAATTGCAAACTGCTAGCACTACTTCTTGATTTAAGAAATCTCCCTTGTCTCACAGATGCTAACTGGAGAAAATATTGTAAAAAAAAAAAAAACAAGGGGAAAAAAAAAAAATCCAAAAGAACAAATGCAAAACCAAATCCATACTTGTGCATGTCTGTAGTCCGGAGTATAAAGTAGGTCAAAGTTCAGCTGTGTGAATCTTAACAGAGTGTCCTATGTAATGCAGACAGCCAGCTGTGCTTTGGACACTCACAATTAATCAGGCTTTATGCTCATCCAGAGCCCAGATCATAAATATAACACCAACTTTATCTTGGGATCTGTTCAAATGATTCATGTACATGAACTCTGCTGTCTGGGGGCTTTAGTGGCCATTGACCCTGTCCCTGGTTGTATTATCCCAAGACTTTATGGGGCTCTTGTCAGGCTCTAGAGTGACTTTGTAACATCCTGGCTCAGTTAAGTTCTCCTGTGTCCATTCTCACTTTGTAAGAAATACGGTGTGATTTCCTCTAACCTCATGTGATTGTTTTGCCAAAGAAGAGTTTTTACAAAAAATGAACCTTAACAATACAGTGTCAGTGTTTGTGGAACAGAGTACAATAACATATCGAGGACATTGTAATTTAGTTAGTGCATGATTTGAATGTTCTCTTTCACTACATGTTTTTAAACATGTGGGAAGATAACTTTTATCAAATATGAATAAACAGGGGCCATATGTGTCATGTAGATTAGTACAATCTCTGCAGACAGACTCAACAGTGGTTCTGGCACAAACGAGATTGTAGGACTGGGTCCTACATCAGTGATCTTTCCTCAAGACTAGTGAAAAAACCTTTGTCTTTTCTGTGCTTCCCAGGTTTCTCTGAAAAGCTTGGGCTTTAGCTCACTCAGAACCACTTAAACATCTGCATTCATGTTCAGGCAATTGTAGTATTTTCTTGTTTTCAGATTCTAAAATGGCCCTAATAGACAAATTCAAAGCTTCCACAATAAAATATGAAGATTAATAATTTATAAATTATACATATATAAGTTCATAACTTCTAGTACTAAGTAAATCACCTTCCTAAAGTAGCTCCTTATTTTTCCATGCTTTTCTTTTGGAGTTTTGCCTGCATTGGGCTGATGGTGATGCTTTGCCCACAAGGTCATCAGATGTGGGCTCTTTAGCTGTAGTGGAGCAGAAAACCAATGCAGAGGAAGCATATAGAACTCTGTATTTACTTTAGCAGCACAAAATCCCATCCTGTTCTATGTCAAAGTGACTAATAGTAACAAATCACTGTCATAAAATTAGTGCTCTCCCTTGCCCAGTGTAGACATGGTTGTACTATATTCTGTTTTTTTACCCTCTCTGTGGACGTCAAGTTATGGGAAGGGCTGTGGGAAATATTTTCCTAAAGAATGATTTGTGTGACTGGACAAATAGAGGCTTAAATGGATATGTGTGTCTGCCCTAAAGGTTGATCATCGAGGATCTGATAGAAGGATTGAGTGGATAATGCCAGTTTATACTTGATCTGTCCTTTGTATGAAACTGCTGGCTGATGTGGACTTCTCCTTTCTTTCCCACCCTCCCCCCACTTTTCCCAGGGTGACAGTGATGGAGATCTACTGCTGGTCATAAAACCAGCTTGGATGCTGGTGATTCCCCATGCCCTGGGTTAAGCTTGATGCTTCAACATAACTGACTGAATGCTTTTCATTTGGGAGCTTCTTGTTTTAGCCTTTGAAAGAATCTCACAGAATTAGTTTCATACACGTAGAACGTGCTTAATAATGGTATTCTTAGTAAATCCTGATGTACTGTGGTTTGTTTAGTTCTTTTTTGCTGTGCTTCTAATCCTAACATAAAGAACTTTCACAGAATTAAAAGATACATAATTAAAGATAGTAAGAATTAAAGATAAAATTCGTAACTCTGGAATTTTCTGGAGGCCACATTCAGCACAAAGGTGAAAAATAGAGTTTGCAGCTAATATCTGGGAGGGGTGGGTGTATTCTGTATTAAACCCGTGGCTAGCTGAAAAGGAAGTATTTCTTTGGGAGTCTGAAAAGCAAATTGTACATAAACGTTACTTCCAAGTCTTTGTTGCTGAAAACCTGTGTGTGCTTTAAGTTCAGGCTAGTTCCATCCCTGAAGTAATGACACTTAACATGCTTGTAGATACTTGCTTGGTTAGAACCCAAAATAATTAATTGATTGTTATTATTGTTTTTATCTTCAGATTTTTTCCATTGACAGCTATGTTGTTTGTATAGGAAAAAATTGTTTTTCAAATTTCTTTAATTCATTAATTTAGAAAGACTTTTAATGAAACAGAAGCACTTTTAAAAACAGATAAAAAGAAAAATGATTAACATGTTAAGGATTATTAAAATAGTTGATTCAACACCACAGTCAGGAAAATTTGGTTTCTTTCATTGGTTAAAAATGCAATTGAAAGGATGAAATCTGTGTAGGAAATGGTCATGTACTAACGTCTTAAAAAGAAAAAAAGTCCCACTGATCACTTGAGATTCTCTGTTGTCTGAAATCCCATTCTAGTGTGCATCTTCAGCTGCAAATAGTGTTGGTCCCTGCAGAGATCTCCAACTGAACCTGAGCTCACAGGCATTTCTAGAGGCTGTTAAGATATTGGGGCTGCTTTAGTTTGACCTCCAGTCCAGCAGCAATGAGGCACTTTAATTTTCCTGGTTTAAATGAATAATTCAGAATGACACAGGACAGGGGGCTGGGAGGGGAAGTTCCTTCTGCAGAGCACTGCACAGCACTTTGAGTCCACGGAGGCATTTTTTTCAGTAAGTTTTTGTGCATATCCAGGCCCTTAGAAAGTTTCTCTAATTGCGGGAAGAGAACTTCATTGTTCTTAAAAGGGATGAGTTCCTGGGGTGCTTAACTCTTCCCTCCTTCCCCCCCACCTCCTCAACAGTTTGCAGCTTCACCAGGGTTTGAGATGAGGTGTTTAAGTGCCACTTAGTGGCTGTCCAGAGCAAATGTAAGGTGCTGCGGTAGCTGTGATACTTCTCACCTCTCCTGCTCCTGCTTTCCAGCAGCTGGGGAACGCCGCACCTGATCCTAGAGATACTAAAAGCTTGATCTAAGACTGGTTGAAATCAATTAAAATACCCCGGTGGGTAAATATACCTGGTGGGCTTTTATAATAATTGCAGCATCGACCTTCTGGTTTTATTGGTTTTTTTCCAAAATGTCCTTTTGCAGTTCCATTTGGATTTTGCTCAGGGTTTGGGTTTTTGTTTTTTTGTTTTTTTGTTTTTTTTGTGGGTGGGGGGAATAAATGCCAGTAATATTGTAATGAGTTCATAGTTTACTATGCAGTGAGCCAGCTAAAGAACCATCACTAAGTAAGTGTACTGTCACTAGAACTGAAACAAGCGTTTCTGGAATTTCTTCTTACTTATTAAAATTGACAAAACAAGATACTGGGCTTGGTGGTTTGGCAGCAGGTGAAGGTGATGTTCTGGGATGTCTTAGTTCCACCCAGCAGAATATCTGATGGATGTGAAAACTTGAGCTTTCAGTCATGTTCTGAGCTTCATACAGGATGCTTGTATCTGGATAAAGACCAAAATTTCTCTTCTAGAAACCTGAAAACTTCAGAATACTCTTTACATGTATGTTTTTAACTCCATAATGAGCTAGATACATCCAGGGGACAACAAACCTCAGAGTGCTTGCATTGCTTGTGTGCAGCCTTCCTTTTTACCAGGAGGAAGTTTTTATGTACTGCAGAAGGAATACTTCAAGTTTTCCTTTAAAATGAGGCATTTTTTTCCCTTCTCTATTTCAGTTTTTGCATTTTAATGGACGATCCATATGCAAGCTAGGACTGGGAAAGTTAGAAAAGAGAGGGAGTTAGAAAAGTTCCCAGGAAGCTTCAACAAGCAAAATCAGATTTCTGATATATAAGTAGGTATCTTGTTAAAGTTACAGAACACAAACTGTCACAGTCTAGGAATAATCCCTTCATGCAAGCTGAGGCTGTGCACTTCCAGCAAACCATATAAAAAATATGGATGTGACTAATTTTCCTTACCCAGGTAACTTCCAGTGAGCTGGCTTTTACACACAGACACATGCACAGACATGTCAACCTGTTCTAGAAGTCTTGATGCCAGCTTGAGAGAGACATCACCTGAATTAGACTCCCAGGCTGTCTTCTTGACTGGAGCTCAATCCCAGCTGGGTATGGGAAAGAAATGGATCTACAGTGACAGAATGTAACACTTGATTCTTATTTTTTTAAGCTTTTGCTCTTTGGCTGTACAGTATAACTTTTTGCACGTTAGAAACAAACTGGCAAAATGAATTAAAGCTGGCCTACATTCTTCTTGTAAATTATGATTGAATCCAACAGGAGACTTGAATTTATTAATTGCATCCTGGGGTAAAAGACCCTGCTAACTTTTGAGGTTCACTTATTCATTGGGGTCTTTGTGCCTGTGAACACATTCAAATATGCAAGCTCAGGTTCACAAGTTATAGTGGTACCTGAATTTGCCAGATTCTCAGAATGACAATCAAAGAGCTCAGCTTTCCAGCCCATCTGTGTGCAAGTTTTTCTTGGATTGCCAGAATTCCCTATTATTGCTGGGAATCCTGGAGGGAGGAAGTTGCAGAATGAGCCTGTGATTATTTTATTTGTTGTCTACCACACATCAAACAATATTCTGTGCCTTATTCCTGGAAATACTTACGCATTTCCCAAATGTTACCTACTCCAGCAGTCTTACATGAAATGATGCAACAATCTAGTGTTCTCAGTTACAAGG
The DNA here is from genome assembly GCA_038090715.1 of Florisuga fusca. NCBI lineage: Eukaryota > Metazoa > Chordata > Aves > Apodiformes > Trochilidae > Florisuga > Florisuga fusca. The sequence continues at coordinate 2,582,766 of JAAWXA010000001.1, read as the reverse complement.
CATGGTTAAAGAAACCTGTGAAGGGGAATAAATTCAGTCTTTGTGGATCTGTGGTTGTGGGATAGCTGACTCAGCACATTAAGGCTTCCATTGTTCTGGCAGAGGAGCGGAAGCGCAGTCAGCACATGTGGCCCAAATGTGCAGTGGTGTCTTAGAGTAATATATCCTGAGCCCTTTGAAGCCATGCAGCTTTATCAAAACCACAAAAGGACCATAAGGACAAATCCTGTTTCTCTATTTAAAAATTCTCTCTATTAGGTGTTATATTTCACAAATGTTTTCCTCTGTGATTTTAGGAGCCAAAGAGAATTGGCTTAACTAAATATGGAGTGGTTGTTCTAATGAAACTGGGGGCTACAAACTTGAACGGAAAGCTAGCCTAATTCTGGGGAATGTGTTTTTTAACATTAGTGGACACAGCGTTTGAATCACGGGTTTAAAAGAGGTTTTGTTGGCATTTTCTGGCTTTTGGTTTTACTGAAATACAGTATACTTAGCCAAAAATATATAAAAATCTCAAGAGCAAAGAATCCCCATCATTGCTGAAGATACACTGAGTGGGTTAATAAACCCTGAGGAGACGGCAGGAAGGGGAGAGATAAGAAACAGTAAGTACAAATTCTTTGCAAGGGAACACTGCTGATAAAATTTTCCACTTTTGAGACAGCTGAGAAGGAACATAATCAACACCATGACCTGGCAAAATAAAAACCACAGGTATTATAATAAAAAAGCAGATTTATATGCACCAGGCAAAACTACCATATATATAACTACCATATATATGCAAATCATTGTATTAGTAGGTTTCCAGCAGTATTGTCAGCTCCACATCACACAGGAAATATCCAGGGGAGGGCTGTGCTGCAGCTTGTGATCAGATGAAGAACTGGGGGTGAGAGGCGGGTTGCTGCCTGCACTGAATTGCCTGTGAGGGGCTGCTGCATTTCCCAGCTGCTGCTGTTCTCCCACTAGGGTTTTGTCCAAAAACACTGGAGCAGGGAGACTTGTGATATGAGGGCAACATTCCAAAAGTTAAAATTCCTTCAGCTTGATTCTGGAAAAGAACAGGATGATACGGTATTTGTCTCCTCTTTTTGTTACCTACATTTGAGATGTGGTAAGATACAGTAGGAACTTGGTCTGTGACTCTAGTGAGAGCAGGATTAGATGATTTTCAGGTTAATAGCTTTTACACCAACATGCTCATTGTGTGTTAATTGCAAAATAGCTACATTATATTGTATATTGTATATTGTATTCTATTGCATACAATAGCTACAGGAAAATCCTGGACCCTACACCTGCTGAGAGAGAAATCTGAACTGATAGTTTTTATTGTGAAGCTCTTTCTAGCAAAACTGGTAATATTTTTTTTTCTTATAGGTTGGAGGTAGAATGGTTAAGAGCTGAAGTTCTGTGCTAACTCTTGGGGTTTTTTCAATTTACTGAAATAGGTGTTGCTTTAAAATATCTGAACTACAGTAAGAGATCCGTTGAATCTGTATACTGTCTAGTGGGATTGTAGCTGAATTTAGTTAAGAAAAATCAATGTCATTTTGGCATATATTAAGGCTAATAGAAATAGTTTTATTAAGTTATTAAGTAAGTTGTGTAGAACTGAGAAGACTGGCTACTTTTCATGTCTGTCTGTACTGTGGAACTCAATATACTTTTCTAGCCTGCTGTTGCAACTAAAGTGCACAAAATTTATTTGCTTAGGGCAGTAGGACTATGTTTGTGTTTGTAGATATTTACATAAACACAGAGCTAGGCAAAATTGCTTGTATTGTTTGTTATTAGAGAGTTCCAAGAGGATAAAGTGAATATGGACAGCTTAACTAACATGAAGTCCTACACAATGGAAATGGGCATTCATAGTAAATATGTGTCTCCTGTAACACATGGGCAACAGTTGAATTTTATAATTATGTTGTGATTATAACCAGTCAAGTGAAATTTGTCATATTCTGTTCATAGGCTGTTCTTTCTTAATGCTTTCTGGACTCTTTTTGCTATGTAATTATCCTTTATTGCAAATGGAAGTGCTTAGTATTTAATTTTTTGTGGCTGAGAAGACAATCACATAAAACCTAAAACATAGACAAGAGGCTGGAACGGGCTCCACTGCCGAGTCAGTGACCAGCACTCTGGGGAGGATTGTTCTCTTCTGTCTGCCACACAGGGAGTGAGTTGCATGTTATCTCTGGGCACTGGCCCAATGTCTTTGCTTTTTCATGTTTGCTACTGTTAGCAGATAGCCAGAACACTTAATTCTACAGTCTTAACTCGCTAACAGTGTAAAGAAGATAACCCAAACCGACTGTCATTTCTGTTTCCACTGGATGTCTGGAAACCACCAAGTAAATCATCCCATTTTCATTGCCAAGAGCTGGATTTCATCCTCAGTGTGGATGTGCAGCTCAAGGCAGGGGGCTCCTTTGCTTTTTGTGTTAAGGGGACAGCCACTGCCAGTCAGGGGTTGGCTGGCAGGTCTTGCTGTTTTCTTTCATCAGGGGGAGCTGGTGCAGACCTTGTTAGGTAAGGTAGTTTGGTTTTCTGATTAATCTTTCATTTTATTTTGTATAAAAACAAACACAGAAGCTTGGTTATAGTGTAACCAAAAAAGTAACAAAGTTCACTCTTTTCTTCACCACTAGTATCTTTTCAGAAGCCAGAGGATTTCATTACTTGTTATGTTCAGAGAATCCAGATGAACCATTTGTCTCATCTTGCATCATAAAGCAGTGCCATAAATGCCCAGGATTTCCTTGACAGACAACTCTGTTTTAGTATCCTTTACTACTGTTGTATCTAAGAATCAAAGCCTGATTACATTTTCAATTCACATGACAAACAGTACTCTCACAGTAGTTACTTTCTATCCTTTTCCCCTGATCAAGGAGAAACCATCAGGCCTTCTGCTTGGAATGGGATAGGATGAGACAAGACTCAAGGAAATCCTAATGAACAGTGAAAACTAGGTAATGGAGGATAAAAATTGTGGGTGCTTTTAAACAAAAGCCAAGTAATAGACACTGGTGATTACTGGCAGGCATATTCTTTTCTTGCATTTTTCAACTCAATTTACAATGACCTTGTGTACAGGGAAAGAAGAGAGACATGAAGCTTGTAACACTGACTGTGGGCAGAGAGGATAATGAATGAGAAGAGCAGCTTCTGAAACATCTATGTAAAATCACACCCAGAGTTAACACAAAAGCAACAGGGGAGGCCAGTTCTCAGGTAGTCCAGTTGTGGCTATAGCCTAATGCAAGTTTTTGTGAGACTTCATTCAGTGGTGACACACTGAAGACTCTCAAATGTATTTACAGCCATTAAACCTAAAGAAAGTTAACCTCAGAGGGGAATGAGTCAGAATATACTCCTTTTTTGAGTTTAAATGTTGACAGTAGTCTCCTTTCTTCTTAGTATTTCCTTGTATCTCACATTTCTCTCCATATCTCCAAATGATTTCTTTTAATACAGAGAGCTTTGTTTGAGGGGGAATTATGGGGGTACTTGTGCATGTGTAAACTTATGTAGGACATTTGTAAAATTGAATGATCATCTTTCTGACAATGTAAACTGTAAGTTGTGGCTTTGAAGTCTTTTAATTGCTACTATTTTAAAAACAGCCACAAATATCTTGCTAATATTTTCCATGATAACATGGAACATAAGGATCTTGTTTTGTTTTTTTTTTTAAACATTGTACACTTTGATAAGTTGGTGTCAAGTCCTACTCACTGTTGATGCAATACAGATGTCATTCCCTGCCCCTGAATTTTTCCATTTACCCAAAATGGATATATAGTGGTTTTGGAGAGACAGTTATTTTCACAAGCCAAACTTAAAATAGAAAAATAGAGGTTCTTTTTTTAGAAAGTTGAACATCCTGAAAAATGAATGCAGTCATTGTTCCTACTACATTGCTAAATCTATCTTTTTTTTCAGAAGGTGAGCAACACACTAACCTTTTCATTTACACAGAAAAATTTTATGCATTACCAAATATTTTCATATTTGAACACTTACACCTAGCTGCCACCTGTTTCCCAAATGCCAATGGGTGTGCCCATTCCTCCTTCCTTCAAGGCTGTCAGATACCTCCACTTAACAGATGAACTAAAGCAGAGCGAGTGGTGAAGTAGCGTGCCTGAAGATTACATTAGGAGCAGAAGTTGGAATTCTTTTGCTGTTGCTCTATCTCCTAACTCAGTGTCCCTACCACAAGGCTACTCTTCCTCCCAGTCCCATAGAAGCTTTTAGAGTGCATTTAAAATTATGGAAATATCACCACAACAATTTCATGCAGCAGGTTTAGAAACTAAATAGTGTGAATTAACGTGCTGAGGATGCTCTTTGAGCCAGTTGCAGTCAGGGCGAGAAGCCAGATCTCCTGACTGACATCAGCATTTAATGCAGGCTCAGAGGAGTTGTGTGTGTTGTTAGTTTAAAGCTGTGGAAGGGTGCCAGTCAGGAAGGAGGGAGCTGGAAAAACTCCCAAGCAGGCAGGATCTCTTCAGAGAAAGGGAAGAAATAATTATTTAGAAATGATTTTTTTCGCAGTCAGTGCTAGAGAAATGCCATCATACTGCTGGCACCAAATTGTGGATATGCTATACAGCTACAAGCAGCTCGTGTTGAGGAATGTTCTGCCTTGCCCTCAGTTGCTTTATAAAATAAAAGCAGATCCAGTTCTGTACTTCAAATTTTAATACTTCTTTTAAGATGCCTAGTTTGAAACCTTCAGAATAGATGCCCTTTATTCATATATGTGCTCTTTACAACATGAACAGTAGCACTAGTGAAAATTTCTTGCCTCTCTTATGCCAGTAAACTTTAAGAGACCACCACCAGAGTGTCAGCCATATCTAGTTGTTCATTTGGCTTATAGGTATGAACATCCATGGAATCAAGGTGCCCATGACATTTTAATTGACAGAGTGAGCTGTTGACCATTCTTGTGAATCATCTCTACTTTAACCTCCAGAACCATTAGAAAATTGATCTCTGTGGTCTTTTTATGAAAATATTCTATATATTTGTTATGGTTTTAATTCCAGAAACTCTAGCATAGGTTGTAAGTAAAACATATAAACCAGGTTCAGGCAGGCTTTGATTTCTCCAGTTATGAGAAGGTCACCATAATAAGCTGGATGCTGGTTTATTAGCTTACATGGGTTAGTATTTTGTTGCTCCCTGGCAAATGTTGATCAGAAGGATTTCAAATTCCAACTAATCTAATTTCTTCCCCCAGTTATCTGTGTCTTTGAGCAATGAAACTGGTCAAGGCTTAATTTTGCAGGTGGGCAAATTAGCATTTAGCCAGAGAGTGCTAACATCCAGTGGCAACAGATTTCCCCAGTCCCACCACTGCCAGCACAGCTGGGCCACACTGCTGCCAGGCCAGGCCAGGCCACACACCAGCTCACACACCCACCACAGTCAGATACCTCCATTTTCAGACTGTCAGCAATGTGTTGGCTATGACAGAGACATCACTTTTTCCTGCTGGAGTCCTTTGTTTCGTGACACCTCTCCTGGGTATGTGTTGCTGTTCTGCATCAGCACTGTGGTTTGTTGTTTTGTGATTCTGTTCCTCAGGAGGAAGTGGATGGAAATGTCACATTTCCATGTATCCCAGATGCTGCAGGTTACAACCCCACAACTGTTTCAGTCCTGTCCCAGTGTCACACACAGAGCCAGCGCTGGCACGTGCCAGGAGGTGGTACGGCTCTCCTGGCAGCTGCCTCATTCACTTTGAACCAAACCCAGGGCTGCAGGATCATGCAGTCTGGGGCAGGGGCCAGAACGGACCTTTTCTGCCTCGGTGAGCTGTGACATTGGCTCTGGTTCTCCGCAGGCCATGTGTGTGGGTGTTACTTTTGTGCTGCAGTGGACATTAGAGCCAATGCTGTCCTACTTGTCAAAACCCAGAGATTATTCCCTCAGCCCTCAGCATGCAAGTGCAAGCACACGCAGGATACTCTCCTCATGGGTGACTGTCTCAGTGAGTGTGTCCTTGGGAAAGCAAAGAGCTGAATTTGGCACTTTGACATATAACTTTGAGCAGCTGAGTTTGATTGGGAAGAAGTGCAGAACAGACTCCTATGCTTTCCTATTACCGTTTTGCAATTGTAGTTTTCACGTTGTTTCTCTGAGGCGATGGAAAATAAATAGGTTATTTCTGATGAAATCCAAGCCTTTTCCCCCCCTTGTTATGTACTCTTCCTCCAGACTGAGGAGAATTGTTTTCTGTCAGTCCTACAGGCACAGGAGAGGGGGGGTGGGCAGGGGTGTTGTTTACAGGCGGGGGCCAGCAGGACCCCCACCCACCTAGGTGGCAGGGACACCCCTTGACCTGCCAGAAGCTTGCATACTGTTTTTTCTCTTTTCTAACAGCTTAGTGCTGGAAGTAGAGCTGCTAAGAGTGTGTGACGTTAAATGCCATTGGCTAAGACGAGTGGCGAGCCTGACTGGAAGTGTAACATTTCACAGTGGTTTCAAGCAGATGATTTTTTACTCGAAGCAGGACTTCATGCCAACGTATTTCCAGAAAGTTAAATGGACCGCGTGGGATCTATTTATTTGTTTATTTATTTATTTCAAAAGTTGCGATTCCTGTCTTTTGCACCGAACTACGTAAAAGGGCAACGCAGTGAGGTAGCAGCCGCCGGCTGCCTGCCTTCCCGCCTTCCCGCCTTCCCGGGGCCTGCCGGCCGCAGCCCGGCGCCGGGCTCCCTGTCAGAGGCGGAGCACGGGGGAGGCGGGAGGCGGCCCCGGTCCCAGCCCCAGGCCCGGCCCTTCCTTTCCCTTCCCGCCCCGCAGCAGCAGCCGCCGGCGCCGGGAGCCTCCCGGGCACGGCCAGCTCACGGTCCCGCCGGCTGGTGCCCGGAGGCGGCGGCGGGGAAACTTGGCTTGCCGGGTCGGGCTTGCTGTCCTCCCGGAGCATCAAGACAGCGGGGAGAGGCTGAGAGCAGCGGCCGGAGCCGGGGATCGCCGCCGGGCCGGAGCTCGTAGGATGTCACCATTGTTCAGCTGGGTGGCCAAGGTAGGCGGCTTCGCGCCCGCCGTCCTCCGCTTTCGGGAAATAAAGTCCAGCCTGAGAGGCTGCAGAGGTTCGCGTTTCATTTCAAGGCAAGTCGACCGTCCCCGCGAAGGGAGCGGAGCGGAGCGGAGCTGTATTGTTCAGCCAGGGAAAAGGAGAAGCACTCGGAGTGAAGAGTTAAAGGAAAACGGATCTAACTCCGGGTTTGTGCGAGGGGGTTAACGAAGCCGCAGTTCTGGCCGGCTCTCCCACCTCCCTGCCGATCTGTAGATGGGGAGAGCTGTAATTAAAACGGCACAGAAGGTGTGGTCTTACTCAAGTCAGTGAGACACTTCTTGTGTGCTCTGCAGAATGTGTAACAGTACTCCCGCTGTTTGTTTGGGGCTTTTTTTCCTAGTTTTTGTCATACTCTGAATTGATGAAGAGCAATAAGCTGGCTGTTCATGTGGAGGCTTCCCTGTGTGACAGCATGTCGTGCTGGCTTCTGCATCTGTGTGCCTATGGCCTCAGGGGATCTCCCACTCTTAACTGTGGAACTACGTATGGGTGAAAAGCAGTAGCCGTGGTTAAACAAATACAGCATACAGTTTTGAACTGATGTTTTAAAATTATTTTTTCCCCAAACTGGTCATTCTGAATTTAAACGAAACACAGTAGAAAATGCGGGAGAGGACAAGTGGGTGAGGCAGAGCTGTATGACAGGCAAGAATTAGGGGTTCCCTAGAGGAATTATCTGGGGGAAAAAAAAAAAAAAAAGACTGTATCTTGAAATTAAACTAGCAGGCAGTCTAGTCTGCTTAGGCAGACCACAGAAAAAAACCAAACTGGTTCACCCTTCTTTTATGCCAAGTGTAAGTGGCCAGTTGCTTAATCAGTGTTATGCATCTCTGTGCCTGAATATGTAACAGGTGAAATACCTGCCCTTGGAGGATGGTGAGAGGGAAGTGCTTGGTGCCTGACTGTGTTACCTTTGTTCAGATTCTTGGATAGATGGATTTTTTTTTTTTCTATTCTGTCTTAAAAGGAGCCTGCTTAATGTCAGCTATTCCCTGAAAAATATAAATTTGTCTTTCTTTTTCCGAGCTGTCTTGTTTAAATAGCTGCCAGGTGAGATTCCTGTTAAAGTAGTTCTATCAGCTGTTGTCACTGTCTCTGTCTTGAGGGTGATCTAAGGCCTGATTTGCCTGGTTATCTGGCTGATTTCTGTGCCTGTTCTTCTATACATGACAATCAGGTGGCTATTGTTGAAAATGTTGATGATGCTGAGTAAATACTTCAGGATGCCACCGAGGGTTGGCCTGTTCACCCCTCCTGCATTGTTCACTTGTCAGCAGGACAAAGCAGCTAGTGAGAGAGGAGTTAGTCTTCCAGGAGGTACAAAGCAGGAGTTCCAGCCTTGTCTGTAGCAAGTCTGGAGCACAGACTTGGCCACATTTCTAGAGAGAGTAGGGAACAGAAGCTCTTGCTGAAACACATTTCTAACTCTGCTTTCAGGAGTGCTTTCTGGGCTTTCAGAACTAATTATTGCAGTGCTGGTTCTCACGAGTGTTTAGTTTTCTTCTTTTAATGGCCATTATCAGCTCTAATTTGGGAGGAAAAGCAAAGCAGTGTATTTAGAAATATAGAATGAGGCTTGTTAAGGGAGAAAGCTTTCCTGCCTGCCAAAATCTGATCAGTAAAAAATGTAGGAACTACTTCAGCAGGCTTTCAACACAAATGCAGTTTTTCTAAGATGGTGACCTGTTCCAGAACAATGAAGGACTTGCAGGGTGAGGAGGGAGGAAACTGTCCCACTTAAAGCTGTGTGCCTGCATCTATTACTCAAAAAACCTTCCCATCCAGTAACATGAGCACCAAGTATCACCATGTAGGGCCCTGGGCCCTTACAAATGAAGTAATTTGCTCCTATATGCTATAAAATGGGTCCTTAGTGTTTGTATAAACATTACTTTTTAATATGTCTTCATTACAGGATTTTACGTGCTGCTTCACCCAGCTTGTCTCCTACCTACCACACAGCTCCGTGGGGATGAATTTTGTGGTTCTGCCAGGCAGGTCATGGGGGCCCTTCTGGGCTGGAGGATAAAGCCCTGATTGAGTCTTTTGAGGGTTGATGTTGCCCACATTGGGCATATGGATGATGGCTAAACCACCTGAATGATGACTTGCTGGATAATGAATTATTAAGTACCAACTTGTTTTAGTCTCCTGAATTATTTAAATAGAAAAGAATAGTTATACCTGTTTTTCCTGCCCAGTTGTATACAAATTCAGGCAGCTGACTTCAGGGAAGACTTTGACTAAGCACCTAAAAACACAGTTTGTTGAAAGTGTAAACTAACTTTGCACTGCTGTAGGTAGACAGTACAGTCACTTCTATATATTTTTTGTTCAGTTTAACTGTTAATAAAAGGAAAGAAATAATTTGGGGGAAGAAAAACATCAAAGGTTTCAGTCTGCAAGTCAAAAAATATCTAGAAATGCAGATTTTTACTGATTGGATGGTGAATTTGCACACCATAAATTCAGTAGTAGCAGACAATAGCACAGTTGTTAAGAGTAATTTTTGTTGTTTCATCATATTTAATAAAGCTTTAGTTTTAAGTTAAAAACCCAAACAAGTTTAGTGTTAGTTGCCTTCAACAACATTTCATAATGCAAGTTTCTATTCAGAAGCAGCTTGACAGAAATGAGAATTAAAGAGTAGATTGCTGAAAAAATAAAAAGTATGAAACAGTTCTTAGGGCAATAAATTGTACAGAGAATTTGAGTAAATGTGTTCTCATATTCTCAGGTAGTTAAGCAATTTATATGTAGTTTGTCTTCCAGGATACCAAAACAGAGTATTCTGTCTTATATAAAAGCTGTGTTTAGCTTCAGCTTCTTTCCTCTAAAGGATTATAAACCAACAAGGAAGCAGTTAAGAAAAGAACTAATAAAAAACAAAGGTTTTAGGAAAGGTTACATTATTTAAATCAATGTTTCTTCTATAATGATTTTGCTGGTCTGGATCAATCAACCTTGGTCGGCTGCCTCCTGCCTGCAGGAGAGCAGGTGGGATGGGAATGGTCCCAGTTCCCTCCCAAGGGGAACTTTGAGCCCCAGGGCTCCTTGCTGCAGCTTGAGGAATCTCTGGGAATGGGCCACCAGCAGGGGCAGAACAGGGTGGGTTTACACTGTAGCTGTCCAGGGCTGGCATAGCTTATCTTGGACCTTGGACTGAGAAGCTGAAGGTTTGGATCTCTTCTGCACTGTAGACCAGATTTTAGGGTATATTCACAGTAGATGCTCTGAAATTCCCAGTAGCAAAAGAAGTACATTGTTTGGGTTTTGTCGCTTGTTCATTTTCCTCCAAGGACTGCTGAGTCAGAATTGCCTGTGAGCTTTCTGCAGTTTAGGAAACTCTCGAGGCATCAGAAGAAAGTTTCTGTTCCACTCGGTGCAGCCAGGCTTGGCTACTCAGCTTGTCCCAGGAAATGTTACTGAAGTAGTAGTTACAATAATATCGGAAATGCCCCTTATTTTTCTTGGAATCCAAATGTAACTTAATACGCTGCGTCAGATTGATCTTGCTGATAGTTTGCATGATGTCTACTATTTTATAAATAATAGAACTCTGTGGAACTCTGGGGGAAGAATGCATTTTCCTGCTGGTTTTGGGTATATCACACTCATTCAAAAATGCGTGTTTTGTTCCAGCTAGACTGATGTGACTCTTCCTTTTATTCCCCACAGCTTCCATCAAAACTGTGCACTTTTGGGTGTCTTTAGTCCCCCCCCAAGCGAGTTGCATTTTTGCCAAATGAATCTGGAATTGCTCTCTTCAGACACCCTCATAACCAGGCATTTTAACACCACACACCCAAAGCCCGATAAACTTTGATGTTTATTAAGCCTGTCTCACCTTTAAGCCCATCTTACTTCCAAGATGGTTAATTATTTGGGGAGATAAATAAACAGGGATGGTATCCTATGGTGTACAACCCCTGTCTGTTACCCCCATTAACCCTTTTAAACGCGTTTGAATACTTACATACTGTATCAAGAATCAAAGAGATTAATAGAGAACTAGTGCAGGGAAGAATTGGGAATCATTGGGGTAGGCAGGTTCAAAAGCTGCAGTTTCACTTGGTAGCCAAATGTCTTTGAGGCCACGGTGGCTGTGGGCAGGGCAGGAGGGACAGACCCTCTCTTGTCTCTCGGGCCGGATGCTGAGATTTCAGATTGCTGCCAGAGCTGGGTTTTGGTGCCCGAGTTCACACAGTGCCCCTACCAGAGATCACTCTGTTGCTGCTCAGTGTGTTTCCCCAGGTGAGTTTTTGAGGAAAAAAATGTTGTTGCCTATTGACAGCTTTCAGCTAAGTGCAGCTGTACCACCCGATGCCAGGCAGCTCCAACGCGCTGCTCTCTGTATGCCGCTCACTCCCCACCTTCCCCCACCGGGCTCTGGGCAGTGACCGAGGAATATGTGCTTAGCATCTGAAATTAAGTCAGCCCTCTAGTGAAACTCCTCTCTTACTCAGCAGTTACGTTCCCTTAAGAGCTGTTCACTTTTTATCCTTTGCCCCATCCGTTTCTTTTTCTGCGTGCCAGCCTCGCATTGTACCTGCTCTGTTTGGATGTCCCCAGCTCGATGGGAGGGACACAGGATGCAGTCTGGCTCACTCAGTGTTTGTGTGGCCGGGCAGATGCAGCAGGACAGTGTCCTCTGCACTTAGAAGGTGCATTATGAGTGGTCAGTAAGGAGTAGGGCTTTCCGTAGTGAAATTCCTGCCCACATAGACAGCAGCTTGCCAGGGTTTTTCTCTTGAATCATTTATGCCTTTCTGAATTAATTTCTTATGAGCATCTACTTTTGGTGTCTTTTGAGCACCACATCAACTTTCAGATCTAACAAAAAGCCAAGCCCAAGAAGGTGGCTGAGCTTGCTGTTTGGTTCAGCTCCTGCCCTCTGCAATTCAAACCAGAACTTTTAGGCTCCAGTCAAAAACTGTTTGCTTTCCTTTGCTGAAAAGCTCTCTGGAAACTGATGCTATTAGCTGTCTTCACTCTTGTGGTTAACAGTTTTTGGGGCAAACCAATAGCAAAAAAACCTGCAGAATCAGGGAAAACTCCAGGTGCCACCAGAGATGGGTAATACAACAAAGGGTTTGTTTGAGGTTTTGCATATATTTAAGTGTGTGTGTGTATATATATATATATATATTAAATGACATAATTATATATATGTGCTGCATGACAGTTTAGCTTCATTTGCTTTACATTTGATGTTTTTAAATACTGTTTCACATCATGACATCATGTCTTTTTTTTTTTTTTTTTTTTTTTTAAGGCTATTGTAATGAAACTGTCTTTTATGTGCAATAGAGGTGTTACAAAAGCAGCACTTCGGCTCTAGGTTCCCCAAGTGAAAATATCTTCAGGGGAAAACTCAAGCAAAGCACCTCTTTCTTCAGAGATCAGGTCAGAGATCTGATTCCAGTTTGTAATTTCCCATCATCCTGAATGTAGAACCTGTGGCAGTTCTGAGAAATCTGTGCTTTAAGGGGACATTGGAACATTTTTACTGGGCCAACTAATAAATACTTAAGATTTAATATAAAATAATTTAAAAGACTTCTAAAAGTTGAAGGAGCTGAGGCTGTGTATGGCATGGAGATGTTTACTAGTAACTAAGCAAGTAAATCTGCAATGGAAACACTGTTAATTGAATTACAGTGTACAGCATGGCTAATTTTTATTTTTTTTTTTAATTAGAAGCTTTTAGAGCTTAACAGTTCAAGATGTTCATCCATACTCATGGATGGCAATGGCTGAGGAAAAAAAAATCTCAGCCTCAGTTTTGTTAATATTTTACATATCAATAAAGATTTACAAAGTGTGCCTAGTGATGTACCCAACCAGGAGCTTGCTTACTGATTTGTGTGAGGAGGTGGGGCCGTAGAGCTGGGAAGAGCAGCTGGAATTTGGCAAGCAAGGAATGACATTAGCCACCAGTATTGATTTTGTCATGGAGTTATTTGTACTGAGTTGTATTTGAATTGGGTTTTGTTATTCTTACTTTTTAACTAAGTCACAGTAACAAATCCTGAGGTTATTTGCTGCATAAATGTAAAATTCTAATATGAGAAAATTAAAGTAAAATCTTTCTGAAAAACATGGTTTTCTTACTGAGAAAGCAAGAAGGTGAAGGTTCAGGCCCTTTTACTCTGTCAAGGTGGACTAACACATAGTAACTGGGTTTCTGCAACCTCTTTTCTCCTGGGTTTGCAAGTTCCAAAAAGGCCAGGCCAGTAGTCCCTGGCCAGCTGGTCAGCTGTGTGAAAGCTGAAGCCACTCGCCTGGACAAAATAACCTGCAGGTTTCATCTACACCACTTAGTAGCACACAGCAACAGAGCAAGGGAAACTGCTGGTGCTGTCTGCCTGGTACAGGGAAGTCAGTTTTTCCTTTGGATTAGCCCTAATTTGGGCTGTGATCAGAATGCCTGTTTGCAGTGGGATGCATCACAAAATGAGGGTTTAGTGCTGTTTACATGGGTGTCAGTTCAGGCACTTTTGAGGCAGCTCCTCGATGCAGTCTGTTGAACAAGAAGTGGATTAGGATAATCCACACTCAAACACTTGCTGGTCCAAAGTAAAATAGTGAAGTAGTCACCTATACTTGAGGGTTCAGTTCAAAAAGCTGGACAAACAGCATACCCACAGCTTTCCAGCAGCTAGCCCGGATGCATGGAATGGAGGCCCATCAGAGAATTTTTATGTCATTGGGATGCTGACGTTTCAGCTACTGGTTCATGAGGTTTTTCAGGCCTGAAGAGGTTGTCCAGAGTTTCTGTGAGTTAGACTTCTGTTACTAACTGAAACAAAAACCTCACCTTGGCTGAAATGGCTGGAAGTTTCATCCCAGTTCAAAAGTGGCTTTGGACATGTGCATGCTTTACTCTGTGCCTTTACAGCATCATCACTGTAATTAAAAACATGTTTTTTTCAGGGAGAGCTTTTGATATGAAATAAACAAACTAGATTTTCAGGTACAGATATCCTGTGAAATTGCAGGTCTGGGGAGAAGAGCCTCCTTATGTGTAGTCATGCAGGCACCCTCCCAGCTACCCAAAATGGCAAAGCTGAACTAAATTAAACATCTGCTTTCTTTTTCATTCACACATTTTGGGGTGAGTGTGTGTGTTTATTTTGAAGAGTTCTGTAACAAAATATCTTACTTTTACTGGATCTTAACAGTTGCCTCTGTACATTTACTGGCCCATGGGTCGGCTGCTATAGTACCACTGAGGTGACCTCACTGAAGCTGTTGTCATGGAAATTTGGATGGTTAACGCTAAATGTTTCATGCTGGTTTTGTTTCCTTGGACCTTTTTATAGCTTCCAATCCCTTCAAATGCAAGCCATGGAAAAGGAGATTTGTGTAAGTGCTTTGGAGTTTTAGACGATTAGGTACAAGAGGGCTTGCAGTTAACCAGAATATGCTGATCAGAGTTTGTGTAGATTCCACTGAAATAAAACAGATTTGATGTTCTGTGGAAACAATTGATGTTTCCATTTGACATGCAGTCATCCAAAGATGACTTCTGTAGACTTAAAAAAAATGTTCTTTTATATGCCAACATACTTCTTAGATGCTATGTTTTGTTATACAGTGCAGAATCATATTTACAATTATATATTGTAGGCTATTACAATTCAGGGAGCATTTTAAATTTTTTATTTCTAAAGATTAGTAATGATTTCATGTGTATTAAAAAACAACACAAAATGTTCCAGTCCACTTGTATATTAGATGTGGATGAAATACCAGTAGTCTCTAGAGCTGACATAGTTTGGGGGGGGGGAGTTAGCATAAATGTAATCTTACCTTGAAATCTTTATTTCCTTCCCTTCTTACCACTTTCCTTCAGCCAGCTTGTTAGTGTATCCCATAGACCATCATCCTTCTATCCCTCTCCAGCATCTCATGGAGAACCTCTAAGTCTGTGACATCTCTGTTTTAGAAATGTTGAATACTCACCACTCCCTTCTGGGTTTCCTCAGCGAGTAAGGGTTTAAATACAGAGTGCTTTGGAAATACTATGAAAGTCAGAATTCAGTCACTCTGGAAGGGGTGTGGCAGCATGAGGTGTCCAGCTTAGCTGTGAATCATTGGTAGTCATCCCTCTGATTTACCATTTTCAAAAAAATCCAGCCTTAACTTGTGGGAGAGGGTGGAAGAACAAAAAATTGGGTAGGTTTAAAAGAGTAATTTCATGATTTGTGACAAGACTCCAGGTTCTGATTTTTTTTTGGTGTGTATTGTTATAATTTGCAGTTCCATAAAGTACCATGTGTATCAAATTTTGTGTTTAATAGTGTTAATACAGATAAATGGTAGGAGAGCTGCTAATGTGATCTGACTATATCTTAATGGAAGGGATCTTGAGTAAACAGCTTGCTCTTCTCTTTTCTTCCCAACAGCATCACTTCAACAGCTTCCAGTAAATGCAAAATATCCCAAGGAAAGCAATGTGTTTTTCACTGCCCTTGATAACAATTTAGAACTATTTCCAAGAGAGTTAAACCATGATCTATCCTATTGTAGCTAAATTTCTTCACAAAAAGTTGAAAAGTTTTAGTTCAAATTACACAGAATCATAGAATTGTTTTAGATGAAAAGGGCTTAAGATGATCAAGTGCAACCCTTAACCCAGCATGCTGCCAAATCCACCACTGAGCAATGTCACTAAGCACCATATCTACACATGATAAATAGTTTAGTGTAAATGGTTCTTAGTGGATTGTAGGAGGTCAATGAGCTTCCTGTGTATCATTAATTTCAAAATACACTCTAATTCTGTAGGTTAACTATTTCTTATATGCTCCATATGTAATAAGGGGTCTTGCTGGAAGCTGAAGGCTTTTTATGCCTACTGTTCTGCCTCCTCTTCCACTCTAGTGAAAGCACTGTACACTAGGAATACCTCTGTGAGAAGGTAACTCAGTCCCAGGTCTGTTTCAAACCTGTGAAGGGAACTGCTTGCAACTTCACCCACCTCCAAAAAAAAATAATTAATTTATGTCGATATCAAATGAGCACAGATGTTTCTAGCTATTACTTTACAACAGATCTTGCCTACTTGTTCAGTAGTCCCCTTGTAAAACTGAGCCTGGCATCCCACATCTATGACTAACAGCTACTGTTACTTCTTCAAGTGCTGTTTTCATTTGTGAAGAAGTTCTGTGGAAAGAAAACTCTGTAACAACAGATGGAGAAGTTAGTGCTATGGAGATGTTAATGTGGTGTTTAAGATACCTGTTGCATTGCTTTGTTTCACATTTGTTGCTTAATAGTTTATGGTATTAAATGGAGGAGATAATGAAGCAGTACAAGACAAACAGAAATAGTTTGTATCATAAGGACAGAAGGGGCCTGGAGAAAAATGAATTAGTGAACACCATGTGAAAAGCCCTCTAGGTATGGGGCAGAGTATACTAACAGGCTTCCCAACCAGATGTTATAGAAATCCTCCCTTCAGAGCCAGTCAGGTATCATTGCTTTTGGAGGTGCCCTGGAGGCCTCCTGTGTCTGCAGTTTGGTTTTGAATTGTGCATTTTCATGGGGAGGAGTCTCAAAGTAAGAGGCAATCTGAGATATGGCTGTTCACTCATGGAGAGGAGCCAGGTTTTTGTTGTATTTTGGGCTTCAAGTAAAGTATGTCTTGAGAGCATGTGAAAGAAGATTTTAGTGTATCAGCAACGTGATGCATCTCTCCTGGGGACAAAGCACTACCACAAAATAGAGCAGTGCAGCTTCCCTAGAGCAGCAAGTACAATTATGTTCTACTTCTGAGCTTGTACAATAATCTATAAACAGATTCTGCAAATATTGGTGTGGATTCGTTTGTGGTTTTTTTCAGAAAGGAAAGGAAAACTTTTTGTGCCTCTCGAACTTGCATGGAGTGCTCTTCAACTCACGTGACTTCACAAATAGTGTAACCCATTCTGAGGAGTCGTGAGGAAAGTTCTCAAGATGAGATTTGTCTGTAATATTAAAAGGAACATGACACTGTGAAAGTGGCATACAATACACATCAGTCCACATTGCTTAGAAATCTTTTGGAGGCAGCATTTAGTGTACGTGGAAGTCTGGTCACCTAGATACCCACAAGCTTTAGGTACTATAGACAGAAATGGTGTAGACCACTGTGGGGAAGCTGCTGAGGGTGGCAGTGTTTGTAGTTGTATGCCCAGTGAGGATACAGCAGCAAAACTTTGGATGCATTGAGGCATGAAGTCATGGGGCATAAAGGAACTGTCTTTCTGTGCATTCACTGATCTGAAGTACTTAGGTACCTGTTGGTAAGAATCTTGCTTTGGCTCTACCCCTGGTGCCTTCACTATGCACAGAAAAACTCATGGGAGCTTGCAAAAAATGGTCATCATCCAGGGACTGGAGGAATATTAAACTTCCTGTCTCTCTTTTTTAATTAAATCTTGGTTTGAAAGTGGCTTTGTGGGAGGAATGAAAGTCAACAAATAGCAATCAAAGAAAGGGAGTGAAGAGGTGAAAATCTGAAAATCAAGAAGTCAAGTTAGTGACTGGAAAAAGTCAGTGAGGTAGGGGCTGTAGAGAAGTCTCCAAGGAAGATAACAGAAGAAAAATGTTGTGACGACCTGAATATAAAATGCCTCTCACTAAAATGAAAAGTAACTTGAAAAGTGCTACTCTTTCCTACCTTGAATTTCTACAAATGCCGAGGAAGAAGGAAATTCTGTCACTTCTAAAACTTCTTTGTGTACTCCAGCTAGAGATTTGGTTTCATTCTAGAAATTTTTAGTTTGTTCTTTGGTAAATTAGTGGGTAAGACTTCTCACAAAAGAAATCTGAGATGATTGTGTCTTACCATTCTTATTCTGGCAGCTGTAGGTTTCCTGTGGAGAAGAGGAAGTTGTGAGGTCCCCATCACTAGGGTTACTTGGAACTCAGCTGGATGTGATTTCCCAGCAGCTTATCTAAGTTTGAGGTTGTATCTAACTGGAAAGCTTGCCTTACTTTATATGGAGGGCTGCACTGTCAGAAGTCATATCCAAATGAATTTTTTTTTGTAATTCTGCAATGAGAAATTAAAAGGTATCTTGATTTAAAAAAATAATCTTGTGAAATCTATAAATAAAAATAAATTAAAATACTTCAGATCTAAAAATGCAAAACCTTAAGTCCATCGAGTGGAGGAAACTGTTCAAAAAAGTAAATTGAGTTACTAATATGAGTTTAAGGATGGGAAGCATTCATCTGTTTTATTACTGCACAGCTGTTGCTAGAAGTGTGCTGACAACAGACCAGCTTTTTTTTACTACATATCTAACTACCAAAATCGAAGATTTTATGCAGTCTTTTAAAAATGCAAACAAATATTTTGCTGCATCACCTTTTTATATATATTCTGTCTCAATTTTTTTTTCTTATTTTCTACTTTTACAAAATATTCCATGATTTTAAGTACCTTTATGGGTGACAAAAATATTACTATGTCTTCTTATACAACTAGATGGCTTTTAGCCATGTGTGCCTATATATATGAGTTATCCTGTAGCAGCACTCTCAAGTAAAATAGAGAAGGAAAGGTATTAGCAGCAAAAGTATGATAGACTTCTTGACATATTTTGTCGAGTTTACTATGGTCAGAAAAAAAGGCAAGTAAAACCACTTTAAGATACTTCAAATGTCCTCTTATACCTGAGTAGGCAGGCAAAACTCACTTAATCAAAACATCTACTTGTTCAAAAGGCTTTTTGAAAAATTTTCAGGGCTCTTTTCCAGCCAGTTTGGTGTGAGACCTTCTGATGTTCAACTTAAGATCTGACCCTAATGGTTTGCAGTCTCCAGGAATTTACCAAGTGCATTTGTATAAGAGCAGTTCCTGACAATATAGATCTGTCTTAAATAAAACCACCTACTCCCTTGAAATAGTTAAGCCTGTGCTTGAGCCCTTCACTGACCTACAGCATTATGAAAGGACTGGTAGGTATAAAGTGGTCAGTTCATCCTGTAGGTATAAACACTGCATAGCATCTAAAATCAGAAATTGTCCCACTATTTTTTTTTTTCCTAGTCCTGGCCAGTTGATGTGTTGTTAGCAGTTCCTTTTCCTGTGGCACATTTTGCTTTCCTGCCTACTGTGTATTCAAGAATCAGGGAATTGTCATTGGGTTTTTTCCAGTCTGGTTTTGTTTGCCAAAAGGCAGCTGTTGCATTCAGCTGTTACTGTGTTTTTTTCACTAAAATAATTTCTCTTTCTCATATCCACTGACAGACTAAAGACATGGACATCTCACCACATGCTTATATGTAAACTTTACAGGGTGACTTCTGGCTGCACAGCGAAAAAGTACAACTGCAGTTTCTCTTTCTGTGAGGGGAAGAGCTCTTCCTCATTCTTTGGTTGCAGCAACCTGTGTGTGCTTAAAAATTATTGCCTTCTCTTAACTGTTTGGTGCATGGCATAGAAACTGTAGCTGTTTGTCTAATAATAGAACACTGTGCATTAGGAAGTTCTAGATGTTGGTTTGTGTTTTGCTTGGTTACCCAAGCATCAAGTCACAAAAATACTCAGCATTTCAATTCCCTGCTTTGTCTAAACATTCTCATCATAGCAGAAATAACATGGTATACTTAAAAAAAAAAAAAAAAATCACAACAATCCATTGTTAAATGGTTATAGAGGCATCTTTTTCTGTATCTAATTTAGACACTGTAAATGGACATTGGCTGAGAGTGAGAGATGCAAAGGTAATATTCTGTGTTTGGTAAAGTTTCATTGTTGCTTACACTTTTCTATGGTAAGTTTTGTGTTTTTAGGGAAATTTTAGGTAATCAGCAGTTATTTGTCTGATTACAGGAATATAATCTTTATCCATTCATGACTTATTTGTACTGAGAAACAAGACAGAAAACACTTAAGAACAGAAGTATGCTAGAAAACAAAATCAGTGCATCAGGAAGAAATCATACGTGTGGGCAGCAGTCCTCCCCACTATAGGGCTGTGCAGGAGGTGTTGGCATCGAAGTCATCAACCTGAGGTAGGATGGGACCTCTGGAGGTCACTTAGTTCAGCCCCCAGCTCAAAGCAGAGCCACTTGGAGCAGGCTGCTCAGGGCTGTGTCCAGAGCCAGTTGCATACCTACAAGGATGGAGACACTGCAGCCTCTCTGGGCAACCCATGCCAGCCTGTGGCCACCCTGACAATAAAAAAGACTTTTCCCTCTGTTCAGAAAGAACTCCACAATCTTTATAAAATTCCAAACAGCATTAACATAATTCAGGCGCAATTTGATCCTTGCTGCTTTTTGGTACAAATTGAAGAGATATAAAATGTGACTCAGTTTTCATCTTAGATAGTTGCTGGAGGTTTTTAAGAGATGTGGTTACTGCTTGCCCAGTGGCATGCCACTTTTCCTGGAAAAAAATCTGTCTCTGGTTAATAAGCATTTGCCAGGATAGAGCCTACGTTGTTTCATAATTTGAAATAATTACATTTATACATTCATTTATATTTCATGGATTTATTTTCTTTATTTTTTTTTAATGGTTATTTGATTTTCATGTACTCAGCATTCAAGTCTGCTGAGGGAGCCAAGGTCAGAGTGTGGATTCTTTGTTTGTAGATCCTTGCCTAAGCAGCCTGGAATGGAACAGGTAGATGAACAGCTCACAAATCTTTATCAGGCCACAAACAATTCCAGGGAGCTATGTATCTTGTCTTTCTCATTCATCACAGCATCTTGGTTTTACTAATTAAAAAGATTATTTCTTAACATACAGAAGGATCATAGGAAAGCCAGTTGGTGATTTGCTACTTCTGCTTGAGCAATACTGCATCAATTGCCTGATCAGGAGTAATAAAACTATATTAATAGGCTGTAATATTTTTTTTTTTTTTAAATAAGCAAGAATAGAAGAGTTGGTGGTTTTCATTAAGTGTAACACAGAAGCCAGCTGTTACTTATAAATTACATAATTCAAGCCTTGGGATGTATGAAAATAAATAAATAAATACTCCCCTTGGTTTTTCATCAACAGGCCCTGCTAAGTCTCCTCAAACCTGACTTTATTAAGTGCTGCAATGTGATTCTGTGTGATACAGCATTTTTCTTTAACTACTATCTGTATGGACTCTAGACACTGCTGAATAGCAGTTTTGTCAATGTCCAAGGTGTTTGACAACAAAAAACATGGAAGAAATCAGATTCAATACCTGTACATCTGTGATGGGTCCCCTAAAGCTCAGCTATAGCCCTTACAGTACCTGCACTGCTGGAAATGCTTCTTACAGTCATCAGCATGGGTGGTGCTGTGGGAGCTTAACCCTGGTGGAGACAGTGGCAATTTTCTCCTGAGTGAGAGCCTGTCCTTAACAAAATGTGAGTTTTTCAGAAGATATCTTTCCTTCGCTGTTCCCTCTGCAGCCTCAGCAAAAGCAGAGGTGGGATCAGAGGTCTCTGCATCAATTCAGGGCAACTGAGAAGTAAAATTGCCTGTGACTGGGAGTCCAGACACTCCCACAAGAGCAAATTGTGTCTATTGGAAAATGCTGAAGTGGTTGTGCTTGAAATATGAGCAGAATAAAGTTTTATGTTTCACTGTCCTCCTGATACGTTATGAGACTAAAAATTGGTTCTGTGGAGGAGTACTGGGTAAATAAAACTGAGCTGAACCTTGAGCTCACTTCAGAGGAAATGGATATCATCTGAGGTCAGTAGCTGATGATGCACTCTGCCTTGTGCTCAAGGGTGAAGTAATGCTTCCTTTGTTGTCTGACTTTATTTGTAAGCTGCTCTTTATTGTCTTAAATCCACTAGCTATATGTGTGTGTATATCTATCTGTCTGTCTAGCTCTCTGTATCTCTCTCTATCTATATCTATAATTTTTTTGTCTGTAAAAAGAAGCCTATTGGAGATTGCATGAGCACCCAGAATATAACCATTAAATATCTTTTTTTTTTTTTTTCCTTCTAAGTAATTTGCTGTTTCCTGTGTTGGTTTATTTACCTTATTGCATTATGCTTAACCACAGAAAAGTCTGAAAAAACCAGCAATCATTTCTCCAAAGCATTCTTTAGGTTTAGGGATGCCTTTTATAGTTCTCCTGTGCTGCTTTGTTAGTCTGTTGCTCTCAGACTTCTTTTGGTACTATCCACACTGAACTCCTTGAAATAACCAAATTTCAGTCGATGTTTGTCAGGTAAACACAGCTGTTTACAGACAAAAAAACCCCAAACATGAGACTACTGTAACAATGTCATGTGCTGTTATGGGGCTAAAAGCAAGTTTGCAAGAGACTCATTAATCCACATGACATGAATGCTTGTGTAAGAGAAGGGAGTGAAAAATGACAGAGGTTAAACAACTTTCTCACCTAATTAGTTGGCGGCTTCTATTGTACTTTCTGAAGTATTTTTATATTTCATTTTGAGTTTGTCATCTTATGCTGGTTCCTTCAGGTGCAAAAGTTTTACTGAAAACACAGCATTACAAGAGATACAAAAACCAAGGTCTTTTGACACTGTTGATGGTGAACTCTTGGCAGGGAGACAAATGAGCAATAATCTGGTCAGTTTTTAACTTTTATAGTGTGTTGGACAAATACAAGGCCACTTCAACTGGTCAGAAAACAACTTTCAGAAAACAAAACCAAGTTTCAGGAGGGGGTACTTCTTAGTGTTGTAAAGACCAGATGCTGATGCTATGTGGTTTTTTCTCTCCTTCTGTAGGTGCCTGAGATTATAAGCTCTATTCGACAAGCTGGAAAAATTGCTCGTCAAGAAGAGTTTCAGAGCAATCTCTCAGATGTTGAAGACCCTTTTGCCAAAAAGTTTGAGGTGCTGTTCTGTGGGCGAGTGACTGTAGCACATAAAAATGCACCTCCAGCACTCATAGATGAATGCATCGAGAAATTCAATCGGGCAAGTTGTACAAAAAAATCAGATTTGAACTCATCATCCCAACAACATGAAACTGCCAATAACTTTGGAGGCTTCTCTTTGGGCAACAAATTTCGGTCTGTCTTCCATCCTTTGGTCAGCGAAGAGGAGGAGAAGAGGCCACTCAGGAAATCCTTTTCTCAGCCTGGGCTTCGTTCCTTTGCTTTTAAAAAGGATTTGCAAGAGGGAAGCCATAGAAGTAACAGCTTTGTCAAGTCTTTTGAAGAAGATGCAATTTCACTGAACCTAAAACGTCAGCTTATCTATGGGCACAGTGTTGTGCAGCCAACAGACATTGCAGAAAACCGAACGATGTTGTTTACGGTAAAGCCAGACTTGCAGCTCTTGGTGGTGTTTTCACCTTTTGGAGTGTGGAATGGCAAACACCAAAGCAGATGATCTGCCAAATGGCCTCTACTTCTTTAATAACTTTATTAGGATTACCTGAGCTTAACTTAAACTTGTCCATTTCTCTAGAAAGCATTACTAGACAGTGAAAATTGTTTTAAGTATTAAAAATAAATTTGTATTAAGTATTTAGAACAGCACTACCTGAAATATTGGACTTATAAAAGTATCTTTTAGGAAGCTGCAGCAAGTTAGTAGGTAGCTATACAATTTCAAAATGTTATGTACAATTTTACTGACTAGTAACAACAGAAGTAAATTTCCAGGTGAATGAGTTATCTGTAACTAGAGCACACCACGACTAGGGGCTAGTAGGCTTTACATCCCATGGTAAGCAGTGTAATTCATTTAAGTGTTCCTTCTTCCAATATGTGTGATGATGGAGTAGTGTAGTAACTTCCTAGGCTCCTCCACACCTACCTTCACTCCCATCCTGCTTTTGTATGGCTAGCAATGCCATTGCCATGATGGGTGAGCAGCAAAGGTATTTTCAAGACCTGAGAAAAAAGAATAAAAGTATTACTTTTCTTACAATTTTCCTGATAGATAAGTTACATAACGTATTTTCTATGTGCTGTGTCTTATGGATATAATGCAAACATGGAGCTGCTATAGCCATGGCTGGCTGTCATCAAGTCATCTTGGATCTGTCAGCTGCTGTTGGGGCTGGGAGTTTTTAAGGACAGCAGCAGAGTGGAGCAGGATACAGCAGGCTTTTTTGAGGGGGCAAAGAAGTGCTGCTTTAAGAAGGATTGACAAAGTATTATGTCTGTGAAATGTAACACACCAAAAGAATCATAGTTAGCTATGACTGATTTAAAACTTCTGTTTAGTCATGGCAGACTGGCATCAGAGACAGAAATGGAAAAAGGTGGAAAGAAATGTTGTGCCACAGTAAAAACATTGTGCCCGTGCTCACCTTCTTCTCCTGAGCACATATTTCACACAGAAAATATAGATGCCCTTCATAATAATGCCCAACTTTTAAACAGATCCTGACTCCATTATTAATTCATGGTACATATTTTAGAGAATGGAAGACTATAGATGGATTGCACAGGTCCAAATGCTCTTACTCCAGTAAGTGCATATTTAATTTATATTCTCAAAGACATGTATGGCTTCAGCCTGAATGTAACATCAGCAGGTGATGGGCTGATTTCCAAATTGTGGGGGTCTGCTGATCTGGCTTTCTATCTTTGTTTTGTTTTGTTTTGCTTGGGAAAATAATGTTTAGTGTACACTGATGGATTCTTTTGCCATTCAGCCAGTCTAAACTCAGCTGAACACAAGGAAGCTGGGGTTTGCATGCAGCTGGTGGCAGACCTGAGTTTGTTGGTTAACAAACCTGGTGTTCAAAAGGTTCTGAGAAACAGGATGGGTGCAGTGTGCACAGGGCTTCACCCATGGTCATCAGTTTGTGTGTGGTACATATGCAACATTTATAAGTAACTTTATATCCAGAGGAAAACTTGTTTGTGTTTTCTCAGTCCAAGTTCTTCCTTGGATTTTGCCCAGGACTGGAGCAGAGAGGTTGGTTGGTGTGCAAGGTGTGAAAAATGTTGCCTGCTGACTCTCCTCATCTAGTTCAGACAGTCCTGATTTTGGTATCTCCTAATGAAGAACAGTTTTTCTAGCCAGTTTCTTAGGATATTGGTTTTTTTATTTTTAGGCTTTTCTCCTGGCTGTATTTTGAGAGTGGGGGTGTACTGGTGTTTTGTTTGTATTTGTTTGTTTTTTCCCTCGTTCATTTGGCTTCAAATGAACCCTGCTGCCCTGGAACCAAGTGGGAAAGGAGTATGTGGGGAGTATGAGCTAAGAGTGAGCCTCTCCCTGCAGGGAGGGGAAGGCAGCATTAAGCAGGAGGAGGCTGCTGAGGAGGTGTAGCAAGGAATGACCCTATGGACATGTGCAAGGTCAGCCCTGGGGAAACAAGCATGGAGCTGGGGAAAGTCATTGTGAGTTGCTGAAGTGAAAGAAAAGGTGAAAGGTGAATGCACAGAACCATTTGTAGACACAGAGATGGCACATCTCACTCCAGTCATTCATATACAGAATTCCTTCCTTCCCTCTTGCTTAAGAAATTACAAGGTCCATTGGTGCTGCTGATGGTTTTGTGTGCATCTTTTTGTGACTTGGTAGTGGTTGAAGCCTCAGCAGGTCTGTCTAAGTCATGCTCAGGAATAGATCCAGATTCCACCCATCTTCTCAAAAAATGTAAATCAGGCTTGTCTGTTTTTAGCAGATTTTTGATGTGCTTGAAAATTTGAAGAATTTAAATTTTCTCTGTTAAAATGTTACAAAGACATTGCCAGGATCAGAAAAGTTAAAAACAACAGTTTAACCTTAAAAATGCCTTTTGCCCATCAAAAGTTAGCATCAGCTTTTGGGTCACTGCTGTAAAAAATGTCCTACAAGTTAAATTAAGTTAGAAAAATATAATCCAGTAAGATCATTTGTATAGTCTGAGTTGAAGCCTTTCATTTAGTATGTCTTAAATAAATAAAAGCCTAAAAATATAATTAGGTGGAATACAGGTAGAGGTACACACCTAGATTTAAATTTAGGGACAATTTCATTAAGTAGCTTTTGGGAATGTGCTATGTATCAAGACTGCCAAAACAACAAAAGAGAGTGTGAGTATACAGTCTCAGTGCAAAACAAGTTACTTGTGGTAAAATATTACTCTCATCTAAGTAAACATCATTCTGTTTCTTATCTAAATGTGAAACAATCTCAGTTCAGTAATGTGCAGAGCTCTGCATGCCAGTGTTGTTTCAGTAGTCTCTCTTTCTGGTATTAACACACTAATTGGTCCAAATATATGGGTAGGAAAAAACTGAGATTTGTATCTTGGAAATATTTTCATAATGAGACAAGAGGAAGTAAAATATTACTTGTTATCATTTCACTCTTTATTTTGCTCTTCTTAGATTGGCCAGTCTGAAGTTTACCTTATCAGTCCTGACTCAAAAAAAGTAGCACTTGAAAAAAGCTTTAAAGAAATATCCTTTTGTTCTCAGGTAAGATTGCAGTGTATTCTTTATCTCTTCCTTTTTTGTTCATTTGTTTGTTTAAATATTCTCCGTTTGTGAATGCTCAGTGGATTCTAACCCCAGTGGTTTCATTAATTGCTACTGACGAGTTGGTAGTTCATCAGTAATTTTGTAAGACTGTCACACTTTTTTTTATGCTTTGCATTGTCATTTCGGAGATACTCACCTCTGTGTGCTGGGGATGAATAACACGATCTGGAAGGAACACCCTGGTCAGCTCTGATTTGAGATTTCAGTGGTCCTTGATTGACAGTTGTTCAAACCTCAGATTCTGAGATGTATTTTTAAAGAAGTGATAATGAAAGCAGAAAAATCTTATCTAGGAGTTACCTGAAAAATATTTCAAAAACACATTTGTTTGGGTTTTTTTCAAGAGTATAGGTTGCATATGTGTAAAAGCAGACAGCCCTCTGCAATGCAGAGGTAGGATGTGTGATGCACTGAGTGCAAGCATGTTTCAGCCTCCTCATTTACTATTAAAGCCTGTTCCTTGGGCCACAGAGTTTGCTTCCCTGTCCTTCTGCCTCTCATTTTTGTGGCTCTGACTTTGATTTTGCATGGGTTACATTGAGAGCAAAATTCATCTAATGACTTATTTTGAGTGGTGATGTTTTGAAAGAAATGCCACTTGCCCAGGTGAAGGTACAGTAATGGTCTCACATAGGATACGGAGGCACGTTGTCACAGTTTAACACTGGCCCAGCAATTAAACCCAATAACAGATTTTTCTATTAATCCCCCTCTCCTCCCTGATAAGGAAAGGAGAGAGAATAAGGGAAAGGGACTTCTGGGTTGGAAACTAAACTACACAACTTTAATGAAACAGTAATGATAAATAGGAAAAATTACTAAATATATACAAATATACAAATATACAGGAAAAGATTGATCCCACGTTCCTCCCCCCTTTCCCCCAATAACTCTCACGTCACCACCGAGGCTGCAGGGCAGCCCTGGGAAAGTCCAGGCTGGACCCTGGGGTCAGGAGCAGTCGGGAGCTGGAGGCAGGAACACACAGATTCAGGCTGGCACGGATCAGGACCACAGGCAGACGAACGGACGGAATCCTCCCAGGATGCCGAAGCACACAGGGAACCGGTGAAGGAAGGCAGGACGGGAAGGAAGGGAAAAAAAGGAAAAGGAGCCGGAAAAGATGCCGACCCTCGTGATCCCTCAAATTTATACTGAGTATGACGTGTATGGGATGGAATACTCTGTTTGGTCAGTTCTGGCATCTATCTTGTCTCGGGCCTCCCCCAAGGAGGGGTCCAGGTGGGACCTCTTTACTCCTTCTGCAGGGTAAAATGTTTTCCTCAGAGCTGAGCAATGTCCTTGGCTCTGCACACCAGCTTCTAGCAGTAACTATAAACATCCAGTGTGATCAGTCCCATAAGCAGACACTGTCTGAGAAACTTGCTGTTAATTTCAGCAAGTGCAGCTACTTACAAGAGACTTACCTGAAAGCAAAAGTACAAGCCAGAAAATCACCTTTATCCTGGCCCAAACCAGGACACACATGATTCACACTCAGCTACTGCAGTGGCTCAGCAGTCACTGTCACATCAGTCACTGTCACATCAAGGACAGGGGAGAGCTCAGCAATGGCAGCTGCACTGACTGCTGGTGCATCCTGAGTACAGGAGTGGAGGACTCTCCTTTGAGAGTTGCTCAGATATCACCCTGCAGACTGGAACAACTGTTCATAAAGACATTTCATAGACCTGTTGCTTTTGTTGACTAACCAGTGTCATGATGCAAGGGTTTGTCTTTCACTACCCCCTTTCTGTCCTGCAGGGCATTATTTGTATTTAGTTTGTCTGTGTACCAGATTTGGTTCAGTTTAAGTGAAAAGGGAAATGGAATTTATTTCAGGAAGCTAGGTTAAAGTCCCTAGAGAATACTAAATTCCCTTAAAAGCTGTAATAGATAATTTTAGTTTAAACATTTGAGAAATTAACTTGAACTATAATTATGTAAATAAATTTACTTTATTGAGGAATGGATGTCCCCACTAGTTTAACTAAAAATTCACTTTGAATAAAACCAGTGCAATGCTTGTTTGTGGTGTAAGGCTTGGGTGGAAATAACACCCAGTACACCAGGATGTGAATTTTGCTGCTCTTTCTGGCACGAGGAGCTGTTTTGCACTTGGCTTATTTGCATGGTGCATTTCTACTTAGTGTATCACAAACTCTGGTCTTAGTAATATTGGGCCAAACCTTTTTTCTTTTTTTTCCCAGTAGGTTTGTTTACCTATTTTGAAATATAAGGAACATGATTTGATGTTGTTTGCTTCTAGGTTTTTTGATCGGGGTTAGTTTTGGGGGTTTTTTACAAATTACTGGAATTTTTTAATTTGATGAGGATAGCTTTCATCCCTAAACATACAGGTACCTATTTGAAAATTTCAGAAGAAACATATGCAGCTTGCAAGCTGTCAGATCAAGAGCTTTGAAGACAATGCCTTGATCACAGAAATAATATTTATGCCCACGTTCCCGTAGACCATCTCCTTAGGCAGAAGCTAGGTAGATAGATTTTGTGACTTGCCCTGAAGGTTAGCAGATGGTTGTGGCTCCTCAGAGCATTAAGAGATTCGGTTTGAACTCTTCCCAACTTTCTGAACTATGTGCTACCGGGCAGATGCTATGACAGTTGAAAAAATATTGGTGTTTAGGGATTTTCCCCCAAGTGTGCATATTTGAGAAGGAACAACCTTCTGGCCTCATCTTGATCATACAAGAACTTTAATTACCTTTTCTTGAAGTCACTGGAGTTAAATTATAAAGGGAAACAGAATCAGTATTTAATTTACAGAATACCCAGTCTGTCAGTGAGACATCATAATGGAAAGGAGTGTGTGGTCCTGTGACAGCATCTGAATTAGCTAATATGAAAAAGCTGAAACCAGCACCTGGTTGCTTGCAGGTTTGTGGGCAGGGCCATGATGTCAGCTAAGCTCCCTCCACCGTGGCAGTTTGGGTTTCCAGGAGAAGAAATGGGCTTTAAAAAGAAACATGGGCTGTGAAGTCAGAGAGGGGGCTCAATGCATTTTGTTTCTGAGGAAGATGATGGAGGGATGTCTGTGGGTCACATCAGCCTGTTCTTGCTTTATCACATAGCTGCCTCTGAAAGTGCTTAACCCAAACATCCAGTGGACCTGGAGTTGTAAAAGTTGGAGGTTTTACATCATTTCAGTGTCCTTCTGAACTTTTTGTTCTCATGGTGTATTGTGGAATAAAGCCTTTGTTATCTATGTGTAATTGTCACACTCCAACAATCCAGGTCTCTCCATGTACATAAAAGTATTTTCCTTCATTCAGCTGGCATGCTCTGAAGGTATGTTGTTGGTATTTCAAATAAGAACAGATAAGAGAGCATTGTTCAAATTGCTTAAGGATAGCTGATGCTATAACATTTTCTCTTTGGGGACACTTGGCCATTCTGTTTTATGGAAGAATTTACCCTTCATGCTTCCTAAAAACAGAATNTCCTGGCACTCCCATCATCACCAGCAGGGTCTGCATGCCATGGCTGAGCCAGGAAGGGCTGGGAAAAGGGCTCTTATCATGGAATATCTGGCTGTTTGCACTGCTTGGCTCTGCAGCCCACCTCAGAGTGGGGATGGGGACAGCAGGGCTCTGCCCTGAGCCCTGGTGTGACCTCGAGGGGAAGATAAGGTGGGAGAGCAGAACTTCTCCTCGAGCCTTGGGAGGCACCTGGGGCTTATCTCCTCTCTGCCTGCCAGCTGCAGATTACAGCTTTCATTTTCTGCTTCCCAATGGCAAGGCAAAAAAAAAAACATAAATGAGAAATAGAGGGGAGGGGGGGGAACACCCTGAATGAAAAACAGGAGCCCCGAATAAATATCAGGGCTCTATTTTTCCATTAAAAAAAGCATTTTGCTCCAAGCTTTGAACACCTTGGGTCACACTGTGCTGGGCTCTGACTGGAATGAGCTATGGGGATGTACATTGCCAGCTGCCCCTGGCTCCTGCCTCCTTGGCAAACCACATCCTTCCCCTCCTCTTACTGCAGAGAGTGATTTTAGTGGAGCCACTTGGCTTCAGGCCTGCCCAGGAGTCGATTTGCTTGAAAACTCAGCAAATTAGGTGAAGTAACCCTGTAAATCAGGGACCACGGGCATGGAGCAGGGTCCCAGCTCTTTAAAGGTTTCCTTTCTGGAATGGTTTTGGAGCCCCTGGCTCTGCTCCTGCTGCTGTGGAGTTGGGAAAGGGGTTTCAAGCATGATCATTCCTACCCTAATTGTGCAGAAAAAGGATGGCTGGACCATTGTGCTCTGATAGTCCCCTGAGGGCAGTGAATCAACCTCATCTCTGACAGATGAATGGGAAGGAACTGCTTCCCTGCATGCACACACACAGCCAGGGCAGTGCTGAGGATGTCCAAGGGGAAAAAAACAACCCAGGCAGATGGCTATCAAATCCCATCTAAGGGATTCTCAGCCTGGAAGCTGAGCTGGGCTCTTTGAGAAGGCCACTCAGAACTGTGGAGATTCAAAAAGCCACAAAACTGCTTTTCCACTGCAACAAAGTGGCCCAGGTTTGGTTTGATTGGGGGATTTTGGGTTTTTTTTTTGTTTGTTTTTGTGGAAGTTAGTTGGGTTGTACTTGGGTGGCTGCACCAGCTCAGGTTTTGCAAAGTGGATTTGCAGGGGCAGAACAACTTGATCCATCCCTGGGGAGCCAGGAGCAGGCAGCATCCCATCCATCTCCATGGAGCCAGGCATAGCCCAGCCTCAACACCTCCCCTCCTCACAGCTGCCCCTTCTTTCTTCAACAGCTTTGAATTCAACCTGAGCAGACTGAGGCTGCCCCAGCCTACCCCCTTGTCACGGTTTAACACTGGCCTGGCAATTAAACCGAAAAACAGATTTTTATATTAATCCCCCTCTCCTCCCTGATAAGGAAAGGAGAGAGAATAAAGAAAAGAAACTCACGGGTTGGAAACTAAACTACAAAATTTTAATGAAACAGTAATGATAAATAGGAAAGATTACTAAATCTATACAAATATACAGGAAAAGATTGATTCCACGTTCCTCCCCCCTTTCCCCAATAACTCTCACGTCACCACCGAGGCTGCAGGGCAGCCCTGGGAAAGTCCAGGCTGGACCCTGGGGTCAGGAGCAGTTGGGAGCTGGAGGCAGGAACACACAGATTCAGGCTGGAATGGATCAGGATCACAGGCAGAAAACAGACGGAATCCTCCCAGGATGCCAAAGCAAACAGGGAACCAGTGAAGGAAGGCAGGAAGGAGGGAAAGGGCAGGAAAGGAGCAGGAAAGGTGTTTGACCCTCGTGATCCCTCAAATTTATCCTGAGTATGAGGTGTATGGGATGGAATACTCTGTTTGGTCAGTTCTGGCATCTATCTTGTCTCGGGCCTCCCCCAAGGAGGGGTCCAGGTGGGACCTCTTTACTCCTTCTGCAGGGTAAAATGTTCCTCAGAGCTGAGCAATGTCCTTGGCTCTGCACACCAGCTTCTAGCAGTAACTATAAACATCCAGTGTGATCAGTCCCATAAGCAGACACTGTCTGAGAAACTTGCTGTTAATTTCAGCAAGTGCAGCTACTTACAAGAGACTTACCTGAAAGCAAAAGTACAAGCCAGAAAATCACCTTTATCCTGGCCCAAACCAGGACACACATGATTCACACTCAGCTACTGCAGTGGCTCAGCAGTCACTGTCACATCAGTCACTGTCACATCAAGGACAGGGGAGAGCTCAGCAATGGCAGCTGCACTGACTGCTGGTGCATCCTGAGTACAGGAGTGGAGGACTCTCCTTTGAGAGTTGCTCAGATATCACCCTGCAGACTGGAACAACTGTTCATAAAGACATTTCATAGACCTGTTGCTTTTGTTGACTAACCAGTGTCATGATGCAAGGGTTTGTCTTTCACTACCCCCTTTCTGTCCTGCAGGGCATTATTTGTATTTAGTTTGTCTGTGTACCAGATTTGGTTCAGTTTAAGTGAAAAGGGAAATGGAATTTATTTCAGGAAGCTAGGTTAAAGTCCCTAGAGAATACTAAATTCCCTTAAAAGCTGTAATAGATAATTTTAGTTTAAACATTTGAGAAATTAACTTGAACTATAATTATGTAAATAAATTTACTTTATTGAGGAATGGATGTCCCCACTAGTTTAACTAAAAATTCACTTTGAATAAAACCAGTGCAATGCTTGTTTGTGATGTAAGGCTTGGGTGGAAATAACACCCAGTACACCAGGATGTGAATTTTGCTGCTCTTTCTGGCACGAGGAGCTGTTTTGCACTTGGCTTATTTGCATGGTGCATTTCTACTTAGTGTATCACAAACTCTGGTCTTAGTAATATTGGGCCAAACCTTTTTTCTTTTTTTTCCCAGTAGGTTTGTTTACCTATTTTGAAATATAAGGAACATGATTTGATGTTGTTTGCTTCTAGGTTTTTTGATCGGGGTTAGTTTTGGGGGTTTTTTACAAATTACTGGAATTTTTTAATTTGATGAGGATAGCTTTCATCCCTAAACATACAGGTACCTATTTGAAAATTTCAGAAGAAACATATGCAGCTTGCAAGCTGTCAGATCAAGAGCTTTGAAGAGAATGCCTTGATCACAGAAATAATATTTATGCCCACGTTCCCTTAGGCCATCTCCTTAGGCAGAAGCTGGGTAGATAGATTTTGTGACTTGCCCTGAAGGTTAGCAGATGGTTGTGGCTCCTCAGAGCATTAAGAGATTCGGTTTGAACTCTTCCCAACTTTCTGAACTATGTGCTACCGGGCAGATGCTATGACAGTTGAGAAAATATTGGTATTTAGGGATTTTCCCCCAAGTGTGCATATTTGAGAAGACTTGATGGAACAACCTTCTGGCCTCGTCTTGATCATACAAGAACTTTAATTACCTTTTCTTGAAGTCACTGGAGTTAAATTATAAAGGGAAACAGAATCAGTATTTAATTTACAGAATACCCAATCTGTCAGTGAGACATCATAATGGAAAGGAGTATGTTGTCCTGTGACAGCATCTGAATTAGCTAATATGAAAGAGCTGAAACCAGCACCTGGTTGCTTGCAGGTTTGTGGGCAGGGCCATGATCTCAGCTAAGCTCCCTCCACCGGGGCAGTTTGGGTTTCCAGGAGAAAAAAAGGGCTTTAAAAAGAAACATGGGCTGTGAGGGTAGAGAAGGGGCTCAATGCATTTTGTATGTGTTTCTGAGGAAGATGATGGAGGGATGTCTGTGGGTCACATCAGCCTGTTCTTGCTTTATCACATAGCTGCCTCTGAAAGTGCTTAACCCAAACATCCAGTGGACCTGGAGTTGGAAAAGTTGGAGGTTTTACATCATTTCAGTGTCCTTCTGAACTTTTTGTTCTCATGGTGTATTGTGGAATAAAGCCTTTGTTATCTATGTGTAATTGTCACGCTCCAACAATCCAGGTCTCTCCATGTACATAAAAGTATTTTCCTTCATTCAGCTGGCATGCTCTGAAGGTATGTTGTTGGTATTTCAAATAATAACAGATAAGAGAGCATTGTTCAAATTGCTTAAGGATAGCTGATGCTATAACATTTTCTCTTTGGGGACACTTGGCCATTCTGTTTTATGGAAGAATTTACCCTTCATGCTTCCTAAATGCTTTTTAAAAAGTCTTTCTTACAGAAAAAAGTCAAAAAGTATATTCAGTGATTCTCGCCACGTTAACAAGGAAAAGCAAAAAAATTTTCACTGAAATTTCTGATTTACCATGATTCATCAGTATGATTTTTGATACAACAGCTTATTGCCTTCCTTACCCAGCTTGCATGTTGTTGTGGCATGACAGCTGAGGGTAGTAAAATAGTGCTGAGTGTAATTGAATTTCCACAAATAGGGTCTGCCACCATGCATATAATTCATCATAAGGTTTAGGGGTCTTCTTGAACCAAGAATGGTGCACTGGGATGTGCACTAGGATCACGCTGTGATCACTAGGATCTGAAAGTGTTTTTTTTAAAAAAAAAAATCTCAGCAATTAAAAAAACTTCTTAGCATTTTATCAGGAGCTACTGATTAGCTACTGTTGTGAGTAGGTTGTGGCTCAATTTTCATGCCTTTTAGGAGAAATAAATGCTTCCATGAGTGATCTTTAAGTAATGCATTTAACTGTTTTCATTTGATAGCTAGTCAAGTTTTTCTTTAGTTGAAAAAAAATAATTGCTTATGTGTTTTTCATTATTGCTTTGATTTGCTCTTACCAATGCAAAGAAATTGTTGCCTGCTTGAGCAAAAGAGAAGAGAAACAGCATGAGGTTTTTTGCCCTGCTGTTTCCAACATTGATTAAAACACATCCTGAATAGTATTTCTACATGCCTGTGTTTTCCAATGGATCTATTACAATTCAGTTATTAAAAAAACCAAAAAAAGCCCAAATCAAAACAACAAAACCACAACACACATATCCAACCCTAAAGCTCCAAAAGACAACTTCTGACTTAAGTGAAATGTAAAAGATTCATGAAGTAAGAGGTTCTATAAAATAACAAATTTTTAATGGCCAATGACTTTTATGCAGTTGAACAGAGATATGACCTATCTATGATGCTGTTGGGCCTTCCATGCTTGTGTTACTGGAAAAAAAGTACAAAACATGGGAAGTAAAGATGACTGCTTCATTACTGTTGGTTTTGTCCTAGGGAATTAGACATGTGGATCACTTTGGATTCATCTGCAGAGAGTCTTCAGAAAATGGAGGCTACCACTTTGTTTGCTATGTGTTTCAGTGTACAGATGAAGCATTGGTAAGTGAAAGAAAAGAAGAGCCTGATAGGCCATTGGGCCCTAAATGTTATCTCTTCCTCCATATCCTGTGTTTTGCTGAATGTCTTCAAATCGTGCTCCAATCAGATGTACAGTTATTTAAAAATTGTAACTAAGATAATAGTCTGCAAAGGAACATATTTTTTTGGAAGGCAGAAGTTAAAACCAGCTTTAAAATCTAATAAAACTTTCTTTCATTGCACAAAGTTAGACTAAATGCCTCTTTTTAGGGAGAGGCTTTTTTTAATAGTGTACATGTTAAGAAAATCAGGACAACACTACTGTGACACTACTACTGGTCAGGCCAGTGTGTCACACCTACAATATGGCTTTTTTTATCAGAGACAGGAAAAGGTTTCTAGATAGAGGCAGTTTCTCTACCTCTATTTACTTGTATTCTAGAGGTAGGACAGTTTGAGAACAGCCTGAGGAAAAGCACTTGGGGCAGTGTTGGCTGATTAGAAGCTCAACATGAGCCAGCAATGTGCACTTACATCCTGGAAAGCCAACTGCATCCTGGGATGCATCAAAAGCAGCATGGCCAGCAGGGCAAGGGTGGTGATTTTCCCCCAGTACTCTGCTCTTGTAAGACCCCACCTGGAGTAATGTGTTCAGTTCTGGGGCCCAACAACATAAGAATGATATTGAGGTTTTGGAGTAATTCCAGAATAGGGCCACAAAGATGATCAGAGGGCTGGAGCACCTCTCCTGTGAAGACAGGTTGAGAGTTGAGGCTGTTCAGCCTGGAGAAGGCTCCGGGGAGACCTGGTAGCAGCCTTCCAGCACCTGAAGGGACCTACAGAAAAGCTGGGGAGGGATCTTTTACAGTGCCATGTAGCAACAGGATGAGGGGTAATGGCTTTAAACTGGAAGAGGGTAGATTGAGGTTAGACATTAGGAGGAAATTCTTTAATGTGAGAGTGGTGTGACACTGGAAGAAGCTGCCCAGGGAAGTTGTGTCTGACCTGTCCCTGAAATTGTTCAAGGCCAGGTTGGATGGGGCTCTGAGCTGCCTGGTCAAGTGGAAGGTGTCCCTGCTTATAGCAGGGGGCTTGGACCCTGATGGTCTTTAAGGTTCCTTCCAACCCAAACCATTATTTGATTTTTCTATTAGATCACAGTAATAAAATTGGATGGCCTGGGAGAAATCTATCTTCACGGTGAGTTCCGTCTTGCCCGTACACAGAAGTGGCACAGGAACAGTTTTTCTTTTTGATCATTAGCACATTCCTAAACCATCAGCAGTATAATTCTGGAAGACTGTTGTGTCTGTGTTAAGGAAAACAGAAGCTCAGTGGAGGAGTGAAATTCTGTTCCTTTGCATTTTGTTCTTTTCAGGTTGATGAAATAATGATGACATTGAAACAGGCTTTCACCGTAGCTGCAGTGCAACAAACTTCCAAGGCACAGCCCCATCTCTGTGAAGGATGCCCTATGCAAAGCTTGCATAAACTCTGTGAAAAGATAGAAGGTGAGGTTTAAAGAAATTTCTGGTTTAATATATTTTTTAACACTTTTATTGTGGGATAATCTTACACATAAACTCTAGGAGAATTAATGCTTTAAAAGAGTTTGGGACTTGGGATGAAAGGTTGAACACCAGTCTCTTTATTTAGAGGAGTGCAATATCAAGCTATCTGTAAGGCAGTAAGGATTTTCTAACAGAGGTTAAGGTCCTTGTATTTTAGTTGGATTTTTGTAAACTAAGGGTCTAAATATTACTGAATAACTGCTAGCTTGGCTCTGTTAGCCATATAAAAGCAAAGGGTTGTAGGTAAAGAGCTTCTCAAGAATATATACTGCAATAGATATGACCTGCTGTCCTGTTGAATCCACTCTAGATACTGTCAATACACTACCACGAAACAGGAACTGGACAGTGTGCTTTTAATAATGCATGTTTGTGGTGTTGATCTATAGTCCTTCATGAAAATGCAGCTGTGAGAATTGTTGTTGCCCAGAAAACAAGTTCAAAAAAGCCCTCTTTGCATTTCAGCAAATTTCAGAGTTAGATTTTGTTCATTTAAGTGATGTCTGGGGTGAATAAAGGGCAACAGCAGCTTGTCAGATCATGTGACAGTAGCTTGTTGGACTAAAACCTATCTAGTATTAATTTGATGGAGCTGGAGAACTTCCAAAACTACGTTTCACTCTATTTTGGGCTTCAGCTAGCTATATTTTTTGAGAAATTTCTCAAAGGCAAATGATTCTTAATACCTTCAATCATGCCATCTGGTTAATCATGTTGTCTGCTTCTGAAGGAGAAATGCCATGACCAGAAACTGAAGTAAAAAATACTGTTGATGGTTTGCTGGTTTTCCACAGAAAATAGAGGAGAGGAATTTAATCCAGGATGAGAGCAGAAAAAAAAAAAGTAATCTGAATGAGAGGGTAGTCTGCTTTAGACTGTCAGTAAATGTTTTCAGAAGAAGCAAAGCAAGAACTTCACTAACATGCAACAAATTCACTCTTTTTCAGAAGAGCACAAGGCATGCAAACTGGAGAAAATAAAAGGAAATAATATTCAGACCACAAGGAAAGTCCAAGCAGTACCCCATAAACCACCAATAAAGCTCTCTGCTAGAATTCAATAGATTGTGGGTTTATTTTATCTTGTGTGATAATGGAATCTTCAGCTAAGAGTATAATCCTGGTCTGTGCTCAGTAAATCTCCTTGTTGCAGAGCTCATGTCCCTCATTTTAAAGACAAGTTCAGAAGTAATGTTAAATTAAGCCAGAGTTCTTTTTAATGCATTGTTATGAAATCAATGCAGTGGGTCAGCTCAAATAACTGACAAGCCTTGTCTTAAATTTTGTGCGTATTTATGTGATTGATTAAATCTGACAAATTTGACATTGTGATTTGTTCTTTTCTGTTTCTCTTGGTAGGGTTACACCCTTCTAAGACTAAACTAGAACTACAAAAGCATCTAACAACACTAAATAACCACGAGCAGGCCTCTGTTTTTGAAGAGGTTAAGGTAAGTTCTTTATTTCCTACAAGATTTTAAAGCAACTGCTGTTGCTGTTTGTT
This sequence comes from Florisuga fusca, assembly GCA_038090715.1. NCBI lineage: Eukaryota > Metazoa > Chordata > Aves > Apodiformes > Trochilidae > Florisuga > Florisuga fusca. The sequence continues at coordinate 2,544,429 of JAAWXA010000001.1, read as the reverse complement.
GCTGATAGTTATTTTCTTCCTCTGAAGTTATTTTCTTTTTTGTGTGTGAATTATTCATTCTTTTTAATAGACTGTTAATCACTCTGTGCTTTACTTTCAACATTGTTATTTTTCTAGAGTTCTTAAAAACTTGTCTTTTTATGAAAACACCTTATTCTACTCATTTTTCTTACCTCCTTGTTTTCCATGAAAATGTTGGCATTTCAATGAGTAAAACTGCATACATTTATTTTTGTGGGTAACAGTATCTTGTAGTATTGAGAACATTCAGTTGTTACTTTGACCAAAAGAAATCACTATACATTCCCATATCAGAAAATCTGCTGCCTAAAATTTACCCTCAATCTTTTTACCTGTCAAACTAAATTTAAAAAAATCAACTTTTAATCTTCTGATTGAAATAAATTTTAGCACAAAGGAAAGCATAGCTGAATTTTAAGACTGATGATGGACACTGCAGGAAATGCTGGACTTGGCACAATATTGAAGATTAGGAAATTTCAGACTTTTAAAAAAAAAATGTTTCCTTCCTCTTTTGAGTCTTTTCAGACTCTTTGTGTGTTTTCATGTGGCAGCTTATCATCCTGTACCAAATTTGGAAGTTACTTTCAAGGAGCAATTCCATGAGCTAATTCCTTTGTATACAGCAGCCAGCTGGCATGGTTGCATTTCAGTGTTCTGCACACATTTTAATAGTCTAAAGCTTCAATAGTCACAGCAAATTGTTAATTGCTTCTGGTGCAAGTCTGCAAACAATTAACTTGGTAAAGCCACCAATGAAGTATATCTCTCCTGCCTACCTTTTTCAGCTCATTAGTTGAGTTGGAAATTCAAATTCAACAAGTAACTGGAAGGTTACTTGTTGTATTCTTACAGCTCCATATGTTGTAACCATGGTTTACATTTTTAGATAACAGTTTTTCTAAGGATATTTTTATTCATCTGGTGTGCTAGCCCAGCATTAGTTAATTCATCCTGTATCCTCTGCATTACATCATTAGGGTTGAAATGGCACATGCTTTTCAAAAATCAGGTTTCTAGTATTAAGTCCTATAGTAAATTTTATCATACAATAATTCAGACCTAAGTAGAATGCAGGAAATGTGTTCATCTCGTGCATTAATTTTTAAAATACATATGTCATTTCCCAAAAATGTCATGTCCAATGAGAAGGATTTCTGGGGCCAGAGTTGTGCATCATAACTGTAAGACAGTATTACATGAGGGATACAAATATAGAACTACAAGGTTTTGATTTCTTTACATCAAAAACAAATTCTTAAAAATGTTTTGAAGTCTTTGTTTGCTTGTGGTAGTTTGGTACCTCTACAGTTATCTGTTACTTTGTAAATTCTGTAATGTGAGGCCAGGGGTTTCCATTGACCTCCTGTTGCTTTGCCTGGGACACTGGTGTCCTCTGGTGGACTGGAGTAGTAGTATTAACCAAGTTCAACTTTTTCTGATTCTAATCATGTATTGACAGTGGCAAAATGAAAAGAGTAAACCTTTGCTGCTATACAAATGTATAATTACTGTGCTTCTGGTGTTTTCAATTAAAGAAATTAAGACCGAGAAATGATCAAAAAGAGAATGAATTGGTTATTGCTGTTTTGAGAAACATGTATGAAGAAAAACAGAAGGACCATGTTCATGTTGGAGAATCAAAACAGGTAAGTAATCATTCAATTTTAGTTCAGGTAAGGAGAAGCCAGGACAAAAATCTTCCATTCCATTTTTATGTCTTTCCAAAGGCAAATTTCTGTCACTAGCATTTTGGAACTTCAAACTGTAGACAGTGGTGAACACTGTTTTTTATGATTTAGAGGTTACTGTCATGTTCCAAAACATACATATCTAAGATTTTGAGGTACTTGGTACAGCCTCAGTTCAGAAGTAGGCATGAGATGCAAACAAGGCAGACCACTAATTTATTTGTTTGATGCTTCTCACTGCAGTGAAAATTCAGTATATGTGAGAGAATACATAATGGATTTATAATTGCTCAGTTTCTGGAACCAAAATCCATTAATCTGATACTTGCAAAGATGCCAATGCCCTAAGAACAGAGTCGAGTTGCCCTCAGTCCATCATTTGTCTAGCATAGAGTTTTATATTTTCTCTAATTTATCTCCAGACCTGTGTAATAGCAGATACCTTTGAACATGTACTCTGGCAGTATTACTTGTCTTAGCAATCATTAACCCATGACATCCTGATGTTCATGTTCCCTTCTTTTCTACATAGGTATTCACTTTCATGCTTTTTATCTTTTTCTTTTTTTTTTTTTTTCCCTAATATTTAAATCAGGAGGAAAAAATGATATGTGATACTAGTATGGATCCTATTTAGCAAAAGTTACTGTCAAAATAAGTGTTGCTTCATAAGAGCATAATAGCAGGCAGCATCCTTTTTGCCCTTTGAAGATAAGACGAGTGAAGGTAAAAAGAAAATACAAAAGCCTGTCATTTTGTCCAACTTTGGAAATAGGATGCTTCAAAATTATATCCAGACAGGACAGTTTGGTGACAGTGATGATGTACTATTCAGCTGGTCACCTACTAATAGTTACACAGATCAAGCATTCAGATCTCTGAAAATAGGGCCAGGTAGAGAGGGCTATGGTGCCTGGCAGCTTCAAGATATACCCTCAAAAATAACCCTGTAGTCTGTTTTGTACTGCAGGTGTTGGGTTTGGGTGGTAATGTTTGCATCCAACTGTCATTTTTGTATTTGCTACACCAGTCTTTGTGAACAGTAGAAATAGACTGAAATATTTATTTAAAAAGCAAAACCCTCAGTTTTGCTGAGAGTCTCAGACTGTTAACTTGAATGTCAAAGTGTTTCTCCTGGTGAAATATATAGAAGGTCTACACTCTTCTACATCTTCCTGGCCCTTAGCAAGCTCCATTTGAGCATAATGGAAACACCTGACAGTTCTTGTTAGTGAGCTTCATCAGTTTTGATTAATTTCTCCAGAAAAATGGAGCCATCAGGAATAGGTTATACTTAAACTTCTAGAATTTGTACAATCATACTTTGACATGAAAGAATATTTATCAATACAGCCAGAAATCCATATCAAAATGGCAATTCTTGTGAAGCATTCTACTTGGTCAACACATTTCCTTTAACAGATTTCTTGATCTTAGGATAGTTTGTTAATACACTACAAGTAGTAGTAGAGAAAAAGGCATGAAAATTCAAGGACACCAGGAGAAAATATTGATTCAGGTTATACAAATCTTCAGACTGTTCACTGAGACTGTGCTCTATGGAGTGTTTGACATTTATATTTTTGAACACTTGCAGACTTCACAGCCCCCTGCTGAGAATGCTGTAAATGAGGTGCCCAGCAGTGCTCCAAGATTCAGATTAGATATGTTAAAGAACAAAGCAAAAAGATCTCTGACAGAGTCATTTGAAAGTATTTTATCACGTGTAAGAAAAGTCATGTTTGTTATCTTTCCAGGTTGTGACCAAGTGGTTATTAGATGCACAGTAACAACTTTAGAGAATAACAATTAATGAAGAGAATACAAAGTGAGAATACAAAGCTTTGGTAGAGAAAATACCAAGTTCTGGAAGAAATGATCTAATTAATAAATGGCATACAGTGGCATTTTGGAAAAATAATATAAAGTTGAGAATGAGCACTTATGTAAAGCAACCATTGGTTGCTTTTCTTTTGGATTTAGAAAATTTTAAAAATAATTATAATTGGTCACTTCTCTTTATGTAGAAGGAAATTATTAGGAAACTGCCTTAGTATTCCTTATGAGAAAGTGTTAATGATACAGAACTAGTGAATAATGGGGCATCTGAAGTTTTAAATGCTAGAGATTATTGGAAGGCCAGTAAAGAACTTCAGAAGGCATTAAGAATATGAATGAAAATAGGTGAAAATGAATGAATGAAATTGGATGAAAATGTCTGCTGAAAGTATACTGCAGCAGTTAAGACAACAAATCCCAAGCCATGTCTAAGCACCACTTAAACCTACAGACTGCCTCCTCATTCAAACATTCTTTGTTTTGTGTATTATGAAAAATGTCTGAGTAAAATAATAGACTTGGAAAAACTTGTCCTTGACAAAGGATTGAAAATATCAGACCTTCTCCCTTTTTAAAAAAGTGAGTTGTGACAGAATGCCAAACAACAAATGTTAAGGAACAATAATTGGACGTTCTCATTTCTCATCAGTGAACAGTTAAATAGAAGAAAGAATCTACAGAGTTGATTTTCTCATAGACATGCAATTTGGAGTGACAAAACTAGGCTTTCAAAAAATATTTCAGACATTGTATCTAACCTGTTTCCATGAAAGAAATTATGACAAAAATATGTACTCCCTGTTAGAATTATGCATCTAGAAAGGATTTGTAGTTGAGCATCTCCATTACTTCCCAGCCAGTATTTCTGGAGTTCACCTGAATAAAGCCCTGCTGTGGGTGTGTTAGAACATGAAACACAATGTTAGTGTTGTTACAATAACCACCTTAGTTACTGTTCTGATTTTTACTCGGTTGTCCTCAGTGGCATAGGCTGTCTTCATGTAAGCACAGCTATATGTAGGTTGCATTTTTCAGTCATGGGTGTTTTGATTCAAAGCCTTTATTTCTATCAGATCTGAGGCAAAACATTACGCCTGAGCAGCAAGGAAAGAATAGTCACTGTTGTGAATAGTGATAACATTTTATATTTTACCTGGAAAAATGGTTGAAAGAGAAAGTAAGCCCTAACTTCAGAATATTAAAAAAAAAAATAATATCATTTAAGATTAGGAAGAGACAAGTTCCATAGTTGTGATAGCACGTAAGAATCCATCAGTAGGTCTTGGTATTTCTCTTGCTTACAAATTCTAACTGTGCTACAGAAATCTCTTTTTGGTATGCCCCATATATCATAAACTTAACTGCTGGTGTGCTTTATTTTTACAGGGCAGTAAAGCCAAAGGTCCACTAGATAGTTCTAGTGGTGTGGATTTGGATAGGTCTGTGTCTGGTACCTTAAGCAGCTCAAGCAAAGTAAGTAAAGCCTGGGGTGAATGTGCATATTTAGAAACTTCAGACAATATTCCCTGAAATTACTAGTGAGATGTGAAATGAGGTTGCCAACTGCTCATTTATCTGTTCTGTTCTAACATCTCACATTTTGTTTTGATTATTTTTTGAGAGTAGAAAAGCTAACTGATTGTGTGTGAAAAGAAATAAACCCCAGGACAACCAAACAGTGTGAAAAAAAATATCACAGAGTAGGGAGAATAGTTATGTCCTTTTCTTTCTGCTTGTAAAGAGTCCTGCTGCCTGTGCTGAGCTCCTCTGAGGGTGACTTGACTGCAAGCATTAAAGTCATCCTTTTCCATCAGCCACAGCCTTTCTTTTATTTTAGTTTTTTTTAATTTTTTCATTTCCCCAAAATTGAAGCAATAGTTAAGTTTTTTAGGAGTTAGTTAAGTTAAGTTAGTTAAGTTAACTTAATAGTTAAGTTTTTTAGTTGAGTAACCTTGCCTGCAGGTTACTCAACTAATTTTTCATCCATGTAACATGCTGGGATGTGTGTGAGTCCTCTGAAGGACAACTTGAACAAAGAAATTTCCCAGTCTACACTAGTAACAGGCTAAGAAATAGCAGTCATGGGACAATGCTGTGGTGAGGTGTAAGATGCTGTTACAGGTAGTTTTCCATATTTCTTGACAAGATGGAACTGGTAGTAATTCTGTGTTTCTCTCCTCCAGAGGTTTCAAGTTGCTTTCAGGCCTTTCATTCTGTTCCTCATGCTATAAAGAACAGTGCAGTTGTATCTCCATTCAAATATAAATGCCTTGTACTGTATATAAACATGTCTTCTATATGTATGTATCTTACTGCACAAGTCTGTATATGAAAAATAAACTTTTATATAACAGCATCTGAATTTTGCAACAATGTGCATTAAAATAAATGCAGTAATTACCATGCTACTGATCCTAGTCTGGTTGGTTTCAGCTCTGAAAGTACATATAATGAATGCAGGATTGCATTCACAAGAAACATAGAATTAAACTCCGTCTAGTGGAGATTCTGTAGAAAGCTTCTAGTCTGAATAAATACAAACAGACAGCATAGAAGCAGCCAGTCTTCGTCCCTGGGGGCAGCACAGTTGGTTACAGCTATTGATTCTGGGCTAGTTCCTAGTCACCTACAATCTCTTGACTTGAGGTAATCAAGAGTCTGCTGGTTCTGTTTATGTTTTTGAAAGTATGTCTTACTCTGCAGGAAATACATGAGGTGGGGAATGAAGAAAAATGAATGGTTTTGAACTGAAAGAGACATGTAGTCATAGAGTTAAAGTCCTTTGTGTGAATCTTCATATAGACAAGAATATTATATTGTTAGATGGGGTGCTAAATATAAAGTAGCCTGCAACACTGCCTTTTTCATTGCTATCACTGTTACCCAAACCTGACCCATCTGTTTGGTTCTGACTCCATTTCTTCTGAGTTGTATTCAACACACTGTAAAATGCACTTACTCTCAGAATTACTTTTTTTGCTTCAAATGGAGGCTGTGATTTGTTGACCTAAATGATTAATGACGAAGACGTAAAACATCAGAGATTCTTTGATAAAAATGTACAAGTTTGAAGCAGGTCTTTGTGGGATGTGAATAATAACATGGGACTGCAACCTCACAGATTGACTCTAAACCCTCATACTGATAACCTTATGCTTTGCACTGCTAGGAACCACCATTGTGTGACAAGGAGAAAGACAGACTTCCTACAGAAGACACTATCCAGACCAGTGGATCAGCGGGTGATCTCTCCAGCAACACAGATGATTCTCCTGTTGAGCAGCCTGGTACATTGCCTCAGCAAAGCTTTCGGAGGCGAGCAAACACTCTGAGTCATTTGCCAACAGGAAGCCAGGAATCTCTGGGACCTGTTGAAACATCACCATCTGTTCCCCAGAGGAAACTTATGAGGTATCACTCAGTGAGCACAGAGACTCCTCACAAAAGAAAGTAAGACTTAGTAAAAGCAGGCTATGATTTCGTTTGTTGAGGGCATATTTGGGGGTGATAATTTCTTACCAGGTATGCCCTCTTAATGGATAAGAAATGTATTACAGCAGTTTAACACTCTTTGGAGGTTTGTAGGTATTCTGTTTAAAAACACTTTTATCCCTGAGTGCTTCACAGGGGAGAGAAAACATGAGATGTATAGCTCCACAGTGTATGTCACAAAACTAAATGTAAGCACAGCATAGGATTGCTCTTAAGGAGTTTGATCACATTTTTGCAAGCAATTAATTTTTGCTGGTTTGATATGCAAGCAGTATAAATAAATACTGTATGTTGTTGTCTATTTGTAGAGAAGAATCCAGTAACGTGTGATGCTGAAAAAACAATACTAGATGGTGAATTCATGTGTGACTTTAACACACAAAACTGACATAAAAAATTTCTAATTGTTGATAGAGATGAGGCTCCTCTCTAGCTTTCCAATGAATCAATGTAGATTTTACTCATAAAAACAAGCTACTGTTTGCCTTCATGCTAGTATTCTTCAAGCTGTCCTTCAAAAACTTGCCTCTACAGCTCTGAAGTCTCCTCTTTATGGCAATTTTCTTCCTTCCCACTCTCTGTCTTTTTCCAATTACTATGGAAACATTTTTGACTGTAGGATTCTGTTTTACTGCCAAAACTGCTCGTTTACACAAGTTAGACTGTAGCAAATCTGTATGTGTTCCATCTCATTTTTGCCTGCAGGAGGCAGGTCAGTAAATGAGCACTCCTGAAATAGGTGATGACAGTGAAAAAAAAAAGAATTATATTATTTGAAAGGAAACATAACCTGGACTGCCTTTTTGTCTCTCTTTTCAACCCTTTTAATTCTAAAATACTAGAATGATTTTGTAGTGTAGTTTAGGACTGGTGTTGTTAGTCTGGTCTTCATGAAGGTTGCCCTAATGCTTGTAGCTGCTTGTTCAAGCAGTTCTTACCTTACTATAAGAATGCAGGTAGAAATTAGATACATTTTTCATTTCCTTGGTTATTTCTATTTGGATTTAATCACATGGTTTGTAATGAGATCCGAGCATGCCTGCTCTTTCAGCAAAAAAGAAATCACTGTTGCTTCCCCTCCACAGCAAATGTACAGAACCAGAGGAAACAGAAAACTTAGAAGAAATGTACTTCTGAGGTCTCAAAAATCACTGGGCTGATAGACTTTTGACAAGACTCGTGTGTTTTATGAGTGTTTTTGAACAGCTTACCTCAATTTATAAATTGTTTCCAAAATGTAAATAACTTCAGTTCCTCACGTAGCATTTCACTTCTCATCCATTAGAACTCTTGATCATATGCCTGACTTTATCACAGAAACCAAGGGGAAGAACATATAAGCAAGGATCAGGAACAGGTTTGGGGGAATTTAAATTTAGTTATACACTGAAATGCTTTGCTGAAGCCTGTGAGTGTATATTGGGGGATTTGCTGATTGGGTTAAAATGTTCAGCCTCTTACAGTCACTGCATTAACTGTGAAAATCATAGGAAATGGCCCACTTGATATATGCCAGGTCCCTTTCAAAGATTAGAGAAGGGATTTCTTTTTTTTTTTCCTCCACCCTCTCCTTTCCTCTCTTACTGTGTTTTGTTTTTTGTGTTATCTCAACTCCATTGCTGTGGTTGGAATCCCCACTATACGGTTTGAACACATCTGGCAGCGAATCCCAAAGTTCTCCTGGTCAGCTTGCACATTCTCCTACTCTAGCTCGTCTTAATCCCTCGGCCTCTTCACCCAACTTTTTTAAAGGTCTAAAGCATAATTCAAGTGGAGAGCAAAGCGGTCATTTTGCACAAAAGAGGTGAGCTAGTACCTGTACATAGTTTGGAGTAGGATTTGCTTTACCATGTCATAAATATGAAGCTCTGTAGTGTAAATAATTAAAATAATATTAGGTGGTATAGTTTTACGGAGGAAGGAGCTCTTTAACTGCTGTTACTGAATGTAGAGCTGCTACTTCCCTATTTTTTTGTTTTAATAAATAAAACTCAGACAAATGGACATATGGCTTTCTTTAGAGCTAGTTGTCCTAAAGCAATTTGTTATGCATCAGACAGCAGCACAACTTAAATTGTGTGAGGGATGAGTTGCCAAGAACCTGAGATCCAGCTCATTCTGTCCTGAAACATTCAGTTCTGTTCTGCTTTGTTTATGGTAGCACAGAAACATATTAATAATCTTTTGTGCCTGGCATTAAAGACAAACTGACTAAGTTAACTAACTAAGCAAAGAAATAGCAGGACTATGGAGAGCCAGTACAACTTCCCCATCCCAAAACACCAAAACCCACCAAAAAAACCCCCCAAAAACAACCACGACTCTCCCTGAAAAGCAAAAATCAAGAACAAAGAAACAAACAAAACTCCAACCCAACAGCTTATGTATTTGTCTTGGTTTATTTTAGCAATATCAAATTATAATTCTCTGTCCCTCTTGTCTTAGAAAAAAAAAATCCATTGAGAATAATGATAAATATGGAGAAAAGGACACTAACCCATCACTTCCCTGAGTACCTAAAACAAGTAACTCCCTAAAAATCTTAACTGTGCAACCCCTTCTTTAACCCTTTGAGGTAAACTGCTTATTTTAGCTCAAAAAATTAATAAGACCAAATATCCTTGGAAGTTCTGTCAACAGTCACTGGCCACTGGAAGCAATGTTTACTGCTGTTGCTGTGTGTTGTTTGGTTTTTTTCTCTTGGGTGAAGGCTTCCTCTTTCTCCAAGGTGCTGATTCTTCTGATCCTGAGAAAATCCTCAGCTGAGAACCTTATTTCACCTGTTCCTTTAGTTACATTTGCTGAGTACTAACTAGCATCTCTGTTAGTTTCACCTCAGAAGTATGATATATCTCAGGGGAGGAAATGTGAGTCTACAGTGTCCTCTTTGTTCTTTATTTTAGTAAGACTTACTTGAATCTCGTAGTTTAAATTCTCAAAAGTAGATTTTTTTCCAAGTAAAGTTGGAAATGAATCTGGATGCACAGCAGCAACTTCTGATCCCTTTTCCCTGTCATTTAAGGGTGTATCATATTGAACCTCTAATCAGCATGACTGAAAATGGAAATTTATAGAAATATTTAATGAATTTAAATCAGTAAAGTCAAACTGCCCGAGTTGATTTTATTCTGTAAATGAAACTGACATATAACTGTGATGGATTTACAATGAGATTTTAAGTGAAACCTGTTTGCAGGGCACACCCTACTACAGCCTTCTTCATCCTCAGTACCAGCCACTGAAAAAAAGCTTCACTTCATACTAAAGTATCCCAGAGAACCCCCTCATCCCATTCAGGTGTGCAGGAGACAGAGCTAACGATATCTAGATACATCATTATCATTTATCACAGGAGCAGTTCTTTCCTAAACTTAATTTTTCAGGAGTAAATTCTCTTACACATGTCTTTGTGTACTCTTCTGGAAAAGGTCTTCTAGTATCATCAGACAAGTAATTTTCTATGGTTTTATTCCATGCAGAAACTTTCTGAGTTGTTCTCACTTTCTTCTATTAACCTTCTCCTCAGTGTGGGGACTTATTTTAAAAGACAGAGCAGATTTATGTTGGCCAGAAGACTGTTGATGAAATTTGACTAGTGCTCCTGTCTGTTGCATAAACAGAGACACAATCCTAAATGACCAGTCAGAAGACTCAGTTTTTAACTTAAAAGTTCCAAACTAGTCTGAATAAAGCCCTGTTAATGCTTTACGATTTGTTTTTATTACAAAATCTGATTTTTCATTTGCCAGCACAATGATTATCAGCATCAGCTTTTTCTAACCTTTTCCCTCAAACTTAGACAATCATTGACAATTATATTTCAGTAAATTTACAATGATAAAGTTGGTGACAGTGCTTATTAGATTAGAGAAAAATTATTTGAAAAATGCATTAAAAATTTTGGGTTATAGCAAATAATAACAACTTTGGTGGAAGTACATTTATTTATATTGGAACATTTTAGTTTGTCCAAACAAATACATATTTCAAAGTAGCACCTTGTTAGCAGTTTAGTTTTGGCTTTGATTTCCTTGGTATTCAGGCCTTCAGGATTTAGCTGCTTTTTTGTTTGCAAGTTAGCTGTAAGTATTAATTTTTATTCTGTGTATTCGTATTTCTTTGTTCTAAACTATACTTTTCCCAACTGCACTCTCAGCATCTCCTACCGTACTGCCTTAAGGAAAAAGCTTCATTCTTCTTCTTCTGTGCCAAATTTCTTAAAATTTCTGGCTCCTGTAGATGAAAATAACACCTCTGACTTTAGGAGCACAACAAGGTAGGGTTCTCTCTTAAAGACTGGAGGTAAAACTTTTCAAAAATGTCTTTGTCTGAAGTATTTCAAATGCTTCCTGCACTTGCAAAACCTGATTTGTGCAACAGTTCACTTGCATGTATCCTGCATGTCATTGCTGTCAAAAGGATGGAGCTATCCCAGACTCCTTTTCCATTAGGATTGCACAGGTTAGCCATTTTGATGTTGTAATGGTCATTCAACATCCATCTGTGTACTTCTGTGGTTATTCCTGCCAAAGGACTGTATTAGCCCTTTCCAGGTAAGAGAATACATGGGTCATTCAGGCAATGTTAGTGTCCTCTGAATTGGAAGGAGAGGATGGCCTGTAAAACCCTTCTCCCAGTTGCTGCAAGTACTATTTGAAGGTCACTCACCCCTTTCAGCTTCAACAGAGTCATGCAACCATTTAGCCAGTGGAATAAAGCAATTAATAGTTTAAAGATGTAACAGGTGAAAGGTGTAAGTGGGATTTTTAATATGACAACAGCACTGCTGTTCACTATTTGTTTAATATTCTGAATTAAAACCTCTATGTGTAGTTTGTGGATTGTATCAGAGTAACATTCAAGGTTCCTGGACACTGTTCCCAAGTTTGTTGCTTAGTTCAGATGGTGACTTGCAAACACAAAGACTGAAACTTTTTCTCCAGGTCTGTGTTTTGAAGGAATATATTACATACCCAGTTCAGAGAAGGCTGGAAGTTTAATTGGTGTTTATATAGCTCTCTGATGCGTGCTGATAAAAGGCATCAGCAGTTCTTTGTGTCTCCTTTGAATAATGTGTAGATTTTACAGATGGCAATTAAATAGCAGAATGGCAAGATACATTATGTTATTTGTCTTTAATGTGTTTTATATGCTGCTGCAAAGAAAACTGAAAAGTAATTAAAACTGGAGAAAGCAGATTGCACAGAACTGCCAGCCCCTTTTGGTGAACCTGAGTAATGTTTGCAGCCTTGTCTAAGACTGCTGCCCCAGAGCAAGCTTCACCTGCCTAACACATTCAGCATGTGCACAGTGCACTGCACTCCTGAGCTGGTGTATTGCTGTTGTTGTGTTATTGTATTCACTGCTGCTGTGTTGTTATATTCACTGAAGACTGTGTTGCTGTTAGGAGCACGCTCAGCTGAGGTGCTCACAAGCATTCTTTGTTCTGCAATTTCAGTGACTACGAATCCAAGCACAGCCACCAGGCCGGCGGTGCAGACAGCCCCGTGAGGACGCGGCGGCACTCCTGGAGGCAGCAGATATTCCTGCGAGTGGCAACCCCTCAGAAAGCATGTGATTCTCCCAGCAGATATGATGGTAAAGTCTGTGTTTATTTGCTCCCATGAACCTTGTTAGTGGATGTAGTCCCTGAAGTGCAGATCCTTTACTCTGCTGAGTAGATGTGTTTGCCCTGTGCTCTGTTTGTACTGTCCTTGCAGTTTCCCACCTACTTTTTGGTCATGCCGACCTCATCAGCAGTTGAGTTTTTGTTTTTCAGCTTCACATGTTACATAGTTCCAATTGTGTCAAACTGACTAACCAGAGAATATTTTTGTGTAGACTATTTTAATAAAGTTCTGGGGAAAAAAAGTGTATCATCAAAAGTGTATCATCAAACCTGAAAAAGCTGTCAGCCCACAGCTTGGACAGGAGCACCCTGTGCTGGGTTAGGAACTGGCTGGAGGGCCGGGCCCAGAGAGTGGTGGTGAACGGGGCTGCATCCAGTTGGCGGCCGGTCACTAGTGGTGTCCCCCAGGGATCAGTGTTGGGCCCAGTTCTGTTTAATATCTTTATTGATGATTTAGATGAGGGGATTGAGTCCATCATCAGCAAATTTGCAGATGACACTAAGCTGGGGGGGAGTGTGGATCAGCTGGAAGGCAGGAGGGCTCTGCAGAGGGACCTGGACAGACTGGAGAGTTGGGCTGATTCCAATGGGATGAGGTTCAACACGGCCAAGTGCTGGGTCCTGCACTTTGGCCACAACAACCCCATGGGGAGCTCCAGGCTGGGCACAGAGTGGCTGAGAGCAGCCAGACAGAGAGGGACCTGGGGGTTTGGATTGACAGGAAGCTGAACATGAGCCAGCAGTGTGCCCAGGTGGCCAAGAAGGCCAATGGCATCCTGGCCTGTATCAGGAACAGCGTGGCCAGCAGGCCCAAGGAAGTGATTCTTCCCCTGTACTGAGCCCTGGTGAGGCCACACCTCGAGTCCTGTGTCCAGTTCTGGGCCCCTCAGTTCAGGAAGGAGATTGAGGTGCTGGAGCAGGTCCAAAGGAGGGCAACCAGGCTGGTGAAGGGACTGGAGCACAGATCCTATGAGGAGAGGCTGAGGGAGCTGGGGCTGTTCAGCCTGGAGAAGAGGAGGCTCAGGGGAGACCTCATCACTCTCTACAACTCCCTGAAAGGAGGTTGTAGCCAGGGGGGAGTTGGTCTCTTTTCCCAGGCAACTATCAGCAAGACGAGAGGGCATGGGCTTAAGTTGTGCCGGGGGAGGTTTATGTTGGATATTAGAAAGAATTTCTTTACAGAGAGGGTGATCAGGCATTGGAATGGGCTGCCCAGGGAAGTAGTGGATTCTCCATCCCTGGAGATATTTAAAAAGAGACTGGATGTGGCACTCAGTGCCATGGGCTGGGAACCGCAGCGGGAGTGGATCAAGGGTTGGACTTGATGATCTCTGGGGTCCCTTCCAACCCAGACAATTCTATGATTCTATGATCAAGCATTGCCCTGAAGAAAAAGTGATCCTTCTGTTTCATCTTTCAATGCTGGAGTATAGAGCTGTGAACTAGAAAATGCCAGGCCTAGCACAAGGAATTAAATTTCTTCTGTGACCTCAGTTGTGTTCCATAGTGTGCACTTCACACCAGAGTGAATTTGACTTCATGTATGCTGCTTCAGTCTGTAATGTTTGCCACTTGAGCCATAGTTATCCACTGTTCTCATATTTATTTACTGAAATTCTGTCAAGCTAAAGAACCACAGAATAGCAAAAATCACTGATTTGACTGACAATGTGGTAAAGTTGTATATTTGCCATAGATGCCTCTCAAATTTAATGTGCTTCACATCTAGAGCATGCTGTGTAAACAATACCTATGAAATGCTCTCCTGTGCTTCAGGGCAGGTGAAGGAGATGTTCAGTCTCAGCTATTCTGTGAAGCTCCTGTTTTTGCAGGCTTAATACATGTTTTTGTGACTAAAAATAGTCTTTACTTGTTTTGGAAAGCCACAAAATATTCCCATATTAAATAGGATAACAAACCCTAAATTGCCTATCCAAGCATTTCCTCTGTGCTACAAGATACAATCTTAATAACCTACAGCTGGATAAGCAGAACAGTTGGGAGAAACAAGTGTGGCCAAAAATGGAAAGCAGTAAGTGCTGTTCCTGGGGGAAACAATTTAAAATATCTGGCCTTTTTCTTCACTTATTTTTCTGTTTTTGTTCCAATGTATCAGATTCAATTTATGAACAGAGGGAGAAAACTCAGAGTTAGGCGAGGGGTTTCTTATTTATAACAAGTATTGGGGTTTTCCATTTGGTTCTTCATGCATCTCCTGATACATTACTGGCAGTAAAAGATACTCATAATCCAGTCTCTATAGTGTTTAAAGTTCCAAAGTAAATATAACTAGCTATCATTCATCATCTTGTTAATCTTTTTTCATATTCTCTCAAGAAGCAGCAGCATAAGGAGTGAGTTTTATTGATTTGATAAGTTACCTGTACTTTCTTTTTTAAGTCTTTCTCACTCCTTTTTTAGACTTATTTTCTTTGGAAACAGAATTTCTGTGAATAGCTGATGTATCACCAAAAAAATTGGGCCAAATTGGACAGAGGGCAAAGAAGGTTTTAAAGATAACCTTTCATCATGTTCTGCAATAGTAAGCATAAAGAGAGGGAAATAAAGGCTCACATGAGTTTCCCTTTATAGACTGGGACTCCACTGGCCAGTTTCTCCATTCAAATGCAACAGCCCCCACGCCACTCCAGTGTGTACTCTGCAGGGGAGCAGTAAGAAGAAAGGCAAGGGGGTTTTAAAAGTTATTGAGTCAGCCAGTCAAGAGGCCCACATCTCTCTTAGTCAAAGATGAGAAAGTGTTTCAAGCTCAGTATAGGCTGCTTTACTAAATTTTTTAGTAAATGTAAAAGCCACCAGTATGCCTGAACTCCATGTTGCTCTGACCACATGTGGGCAGGCGTTGTCAGCAAAATAAAACTGCTCTGTGGCTGTACCTTCTCTGGGCTGTCATCAGTAAATATGCCTGTGTAAGATGTCACCAGAAAGAGAGAATGCTTTAAGCTTTCAGAGCATCAGTACTTCTGAGGTAGGTATGGATGCACAAATGCATTTATACAGCATTTCTATCTGCTTTATGAGCAGTTTCATCTACAGTTCTTTACCTTGCACAAGTTCTCACAAGCACAGGAAAACTGATATCTTTCCCAGTGAAGTACACTCTTTCTCAAGGAATACTTTGGATCCACAGACTTGCAGAAGTGCATTGCGCAGAAGAATAACTCTGAAGGGTAGTCCAAGTCTGAACTTCAAATGGAAAATAACTCATATGTTGGTAAAATGTAATAATAGTTACTGAGTCATCTTGCCCAGTTCTCAACCTGAAAGTGTAAAAGTCTGGTAGGCCTGTAGATGTAGCATGTATGGAGGTAGAATTTTTTATGGAAGCTACAGGGAAGGGAGCAACATATTTGAAAGGAGCACATGTTGAAGATGGAATAGGAGTCAACAAAAGTTGACAGGGTTAGCAAATGAACAGGGAAGAAATCTTTCAATGTGTGCTGAAGTGTTCATCTCCTGCTTAAGTTCACTCACTAATCTTATAAAAGTTTTGAAAGCTGCACATTACTTGGGCTTTAACACATGGCAGTTTGATTTGGTGGAATGTGAGCTCCCTGTTATGTTCAGTCCAATTGCTCTACTGTTTATCTTTGGTTTCTCTGCTATCCTCCAGACCATTTGTGCATAATAAAGAAATATTAATTTTCTTGTTATAATATTTCTACTCTTGTCTGTTCTGGACGTGGAAGCTGAATGGCATGTCTGTCAGTCACCCTGCTGTATGTTCATGGACATGGGCTAGTGCTGATTTACCAAATGTCTACTTTTTTACTTTGCCTTGAGGCACCACCTGTACATTCCACCTCCCCCCGCCCTTTACCAGCCAAACAGCTGATGCAATTCTGCAAACTTAAGACAGGACACCTGAGCAGTTAAACAGGTTCATTTTTGTTTCTATACATCCTGCTACATGCCAGGATGGAGATGGGAGGGAAAGCAGGTTGTGAATGTGTTGCACTTTTATCAGAGTAGACTTTAGACTTCCTGTTAAATGTCCACAAGTGATAAGAAAAAAGAAAACATAGAAAAGGAGCTGCCATTTGGAAGGAAAACTCAAGCCTAGAACTCTTCCACAGAAGCATTAGAGGTAGGGTTGATAATCATAATATTTCAGCCTGTAGAATTTTGTAACCATTCTGTTTTCTTCTATAGCCTTAACCATTGTAAGTTAAATTTCATTTAGTAAATTCTGAACTTATCAGCTCAATAATAGACAAAAAATTTTCAGCCTAAATGGAGGCAGGACTGTGGACCTGAGTAATTAATACTTAAATAATTGACACTGTAAGATTGATCACTGGAGGATTAGAAGTGAGTAACAACTCCATTCATTTAGAAATTGATATTTTGTTAAACTCATACATGAAAACCAATCCACAAAATTTGCACTGAGAAACTAGAATAGAATGTCCACATTAAAAACGGAGAGAATTAGGTCTTGGATATGTTTATTCTTTCATTAAGAATGCAATGTTTAATCAATTTCCCTGCATGTGTTCTTGCAGACTAGTGTTTTGTTTGGTTGGTTTTTTGTTTTGTTTTGTTTTTTGCAAGTGGGTGACCATAAATGGCTCTGTAGATAGTCTGGTGTTTTCTAACATACACATGCATAAACCCAGAATACATATCTAACTCTAAATGGGATCCATAAACCACTGAGAGGATGTGTAGGATGAGAAGAGATTTGTTTCCTCTGAGATGTGTATAAGCTATACTGGATGCTCTAAGAATTTAATAATAAGTGAATAGACTACAGATAGCATACAGTGGGTAGGGGTTTGCCTATCTGGATTGATTTTACTGTTTTCATTACTGTTTGGTGACCATTTTCATTCATTCCTTTTTTGTTATGGTAATGTTATTTTGTGCATATAATGCAGCCTTAGTAAAACAAAAAAAACCCCAACTTTCCTTCGAGGATGTTTCTATTTTTTTACGTTTATTATTTTATCCAAGCAAATTAAGGCAGTTCTATCAACATTACTCTTAAGAGTATTTCCTTTATAATGTTCTTTATTATTCACTAAAAAAAAGCAGCATGAAAGCTACTGTATGTACAGAACACTGTTGAAAGTATAGTGTCAAGTTCCTTTAGTTGTCAGCACATGTTAAGCGTTATTAAATCTGTGTTCCTTCTCTGCCTGATGACATTTCCCTAAACCTCTTTTATAGTTTCAGGTATTTGCTCAGGGAATTCTTTCCATTTACCTGTAAAGAAAAAAAAATTTCCCCGTCTCTTTTAAAGGATACAACATAATGTCTGACTTTCATTGATTTTTTCATAACCAGCTGTATTTTTGGATGCTTCTGTTGATGTTTTATATTTATTTTTATATGTATATTTTAGCCCTTGAATTTAACTGGTAAGAACTAAATGTTGTGTAAGGAAACAGGTGGTTTTGGACCCACCCTTTTTGTCTCTGTCTCTTCTGAGAGGAAAAGATTGACAGTGGCAAAACTTAGAAAAGTAGAAGCCAACAGCTGTGAACATTTCCATTCTTACTTAGCCATCTGAGCCTGGTAGTGTGAGTGCCTTTCAACAAACAAGAAGATCTGCATATGAACCAAAGTGAGTCAATATATGGTGATTTTTGTGAGCAGAGTCTAAAGACATGAAAACCTTCCTGTCTTGTTAGTTTATATAGATAGGATAATTTGTGTGTGCAGTGTTTAATTCAAAATCTCTATCACTATTCTAGACAATTATGAAAAAATGAACAAATGTGCAGAATAATTGTTTCAAGAGTGTCCCTTCTCCAGGCCCTGTTTGGAATAGCATGCACAGGTGTAGCCAGAGTCTGGGGAATGGCTTTTGTTGCACTGATTTCAGAGCTCTTTCTGCCATGTGTAACTAACTGGTCAGCTTGTCCTTAGGGAGTTGTGTCACAGCCATTGTGTTTGGCTGCAGGAAGAGTACTCTTGTGATGGCTTTCCATTCGGGATTTGGTAGGAAGAGGTGGGTGGTTTTGACCATACATTTTAAAGGAAGTGAATTGAGTAATTTTTCTTCCAGATACAGGTTATACCAAAGACTTATCGAGCCTTCAGAGAAGCTGTGTAAAACAAAACAAAACAAAAGTGATACTGCAGCAGGCAGTAGGAAAACAAAGTGTAAGAACTTAAGCTTCTTATGTTGAGAACTTGATTAAAAACAATATTGCTAGCTCTGTCTCTAAAAAGAAAAGATTTTTCAACTTTTCCCTGAGATTTATTTAATGTTCTCTTTCATTTGTTTTCAGTCTTCTTAGATTTACCATGCATTCTTGACAAAAAGATACATTTTGTGGTAGACCAGCTGAAACCAGAAGAAAAAGGGCAGAAGGTTATGACATGGCTAAAAATTAGAGCAAAAGATGTGTATAAGAGCCTGTCACCCTTTGTGCATGTTTACTCTAAGAACTGGTAATCATCTCATTGTATGACTTGAGGTGATGTTGTGTTTGTGCAGCTAAGGGTGTGTGTTTTATTTGTTAAACACAGTTTAGAGATTATTTTTTAAGTTATGTGGGTACTACATTTGATTTGATCTGCTGGTTGAGTCACGACAGGTTTCAGCTGCAGGTTGTATTTTTTAAATTTCTCAAACTTGCCTTTTCTGTTTCAGTTCTGTCCTTGAAAAGCCATTGTCTTAGTGTATGGGACAATGTTTTTATCAGGTTATAGAAAAAAAAAGTTCCAGGCTTTGCCTTGTATAATTCTGATTCAGAAGCAGCTTGTGAATCTGCTTGGAATGATCATTTGGGAAGCCTTGCTTGTTATTGCTGCTGCTGTAGCCATAAGTGTATGTGTTTGTGTGTATGTCTGTTTATAGGTATGTATGTATATATATGCAGTCTTTGAAAATTGTCCCCTTCATTCACCTGTTCAGGAAGTCTAAGTAGTTCACAGCAGCTTTTCTCTTTTAAAGATTACTCTGAACTGGGAGAACTTCCACCGAGATCCCCATTGGAACCAGTGTGTGAGGATGGCCCATTTGGGCCAGTGAAAGAAGAAAGGAAACGGACACCCCGTGAGCTTCGTGAGCTGTGGAAAAAAGCCATTATTCAGCAGATACTGCTCCTCAGAATGGAGAAAGAAAACCAGAAGTTACAAGGTTGGTGAAGTTCTTGGTTACACCCTACTTTAATACAAGTTCACTTTTTTGTTCGCTCTGTGGCCTTGGCAGTGGATTGGACCAAGCCTTAATAAAACATTTTAGGTTTTTTAGTCATCTCCTTTGAAGATCTGAATGATAAGGACAGAAATGTTTATCTGACTCAATTTAAATGCTCCGAAAGGGGGTAGACACCTGGATCCTCAAGGGGTGGGGTATCTTGCATGAAAATGGTAATTCTTCTTTACCTTTGTGTAAGCTTAAGGATTGTCTTTCAGGAAGAATTATGCAGGGAAAGCACCCGGGTGTGTGAACAGGTCAGTCAGCCAAGCATTCCTTCTTTACACTTGGGCTGAGACTCCTGGCTGAAAAGAGAAAGCATCAGTTGGGTATAGATTATGGCCTCCCAGAACAGTTAGCCCACCTGTAGGCTTTTTGCTCCTACTGGTATAGTTCTCCTATTTCAGCCCTGATACCTGAATTTCCTAAAAACCCCACAAGTGACAGGCACGTTCCCAGCAAATGTACTTGCTAATCCAGTCAATTAATGTATGGCAATGGATACCAAATATACAATGCCTTTGGCTGGAGGACCAAGACCATCTGGAAAAAGTGCTACAGGGGGCAATGATTTTTACATCCCTACAGCACAGAGCAGTGCTGTCATAAATGAGCTTCTAACAAGTCATTCTTTAACTTGGAATTCTTATGGTACCTTGCATTTAAAAATAAGTTTTCTCTATTTTGCATATTTATGATCTTGATTATTTTTAAAAATTATCTTTTATTCATATTATCTGAGTCTATGGCCTGCAGCCAAGTTTTTGGCAACTGCAGAACATTGGTTTCATCAATTTAATTGATTTTTATCAAGTTTTATCAGATGCTCCAATATCTGTCCAAAAGAAACTATTACAAAACCATCACAAAGTCACTAAGATGAGCATGTCTGAAGCTAGTTAGTGAATGATTGAGCTGGGTGTTGACATGACTGAAGAACCAGGCTATGCAGAATGCACCATGGAGTAAAGAAATTATCCTAAGTAACTGCTGCATGAGGAGCTCAGGTGGGAGCTTAGCTGAAAAAACAGGTGACTGCTGCAGTGAGCACAGCTTTGTAATGTAATCATAATAGAACTTTTCAGAACTCTTGAACCCATGCTGTGGTCATTTTTCCATGTAGAGAGCTGCTGACCATATTGTAGGACTCTTTCTTATCCTAGAACTAGGTGCATTGAGTCTTCAGCAACATCACAGCCCCACTGAAAAACTGAACTACCCATTTTGCTAAATGCTGACATAGACTTACCACTTTGCCAACCTATATCACTCATTTTTGCTCTCTTTGTAGCTTCATCTCAGTTTTGTTATAACATTTTCTTTGAGCATTTCATGCCTTTTAGGAATAGTTGTCAGGCATCTTTCCATCTCATCTACACTGCAGTATTTTCCCCATCTGAGCTGAAAGACCTCTTCTGTTTTTCCAGTCTTGTGACCTGAAGAAATTCATCCACTGTCCCAAAAAATACTTTATTATTTAGTTTATGTGAATGCCATTAATAAACCATTTTTTCCAGGTACATTCTAACACTAAAAAAAAAATTTCCCAAATTCTGATTAATTTGGTTTTAATCCTTCATAGATAACACATGAAGATACAGTGCAATAATTTTATAATCATCAGTACTACAGTGCATTTGATGATCTAAACCATCTTATTTAAGATGTTACACATTGAGACTTTGTTCCAATTTCTTCAGCAGAGTCTTTAAGGGAGCCTTATGTACATGTAGTGTTTATAGTCCTGTTTGTGTTTAGGGTTCTGAAACTTTCTGTACTTGAACTTTAAAGGTGATCCTTCACGTGTACATTTATAGACCACATAAATAATATTTTCACTTTGTCATTACTATTATGGAACTGAATGCATAAGAAATAGATTACTATATTGGTTTTATGGCTTTGTTTGGTGTTGGTACTCTGCACTATTTTTTTATGAGCTTGGAAATCAAAAGATCCTGTTAGGAAAGTCTTGCATTCATTTTATTAGTGATTATCTCTTGTATTTCTTCAGATTTAAGAATTAATCAGCTATAAAGAATTTAACAGGACAAACACAGTTGATATTGCATGTAACATCTTCAAAAAAACAACAAACAACCAAAACCAACCATCACAATCACAGCAATTCAGATGTGTAATGTTTCAGAATTACAGATTTTAATTTTAGGTGGATTGTGTAAGAAAGTTCTAAGTTAAATTAATCAGTTTTACAAAGGGTAAACAATATGAATTGGTGCATTCATGATATCACTTCCTAGCTTCAGAAAACAATTTACAGAACAGACGTTTGAAACTTGATTATGAAGAAATTACACCATGCTTAAAAGATGTCACTTCGATTTGGGAAAAAATGTTGAGTACACCTGGAAGATCAAAGATTAAATTTGATGCGGAAAAAATACACTCTGCTGTTGCACAAGGTAAGCAGAGTTTATTATTCTGAGTTGCTGAAAGGCATGTCATCTGTATTAGAAAAGGAATAGGGTGATCTCTTAACCCCTACTTATAATTAGATTCTCACTAGAGCTGTTCCTCAGGTTGCTGACTGAACAAGTGACGACGTTTGGTATCTTCATGGTTAGGTGTATGCAAGTAACAGTCTGTTTTGGTAACAGCTGCAAATATATTATTGGGGTTAGAGTGTTTGGTATTCACTTTTTAATAGTATTTGTCCTTACAGGAGGGTTGTGGAGTACTTCAATGTATTACAGTTCTTCTAATCTAATGTTATAAATTAAGTTACAATTAAAGAAAATGGTCTGGATAATGCCAAATAAATGACTGTGTAAATAACTGAAGACATCACTGTTACCTGGAAATTCTATTCCAGCCCGAATAGTATGTGTGTCTACAAACAGTACACATGGATATTTCAGTAGCACCACCTTTTTTCCAAATCCAACACTGCAGTCTGCCTCACAACTGCAGGGCTGAGCAACCAACCCACTGCCTCAGAAGTAAAATAACCCAAGGATGCTTTTTGAATGTTCTAAAAAATTGGGTTACCACTCAGTGTTATTAGTGCTGTGGTTGGACCCAAAGGCCTTATCCTCAGTACTGATGGTGAAGGTGGCTACTCCAAGGAGATTTTTATAGTTCCATACAAAGCTTTCCAATGTGTAATCTAAGTGTCAAGAATTCATCACTAGCAGAAATTAAATATTTTAAACATTTTACACGCCTGTATGCAATTATTCAATCAAGTTAAAACAAATTGTCCATTTAAGATGACTGGATAAATCTAGATTTCTGACAACAACAAATGTCACATCCCAAGCAGAAATCTTTGATGAGTTAAAGAAAGCTCATTATCACAACTTCCCTTCTGCTCATGTTGGCAAAGGGCTCTGTACAGCCAATATTGAAGCATGAGAAAAACTTGGGTTTCTGTTGATAGTCCAGAGATGCTGGCCTGCGTTAGAATTCTTCAAAATAAATGCTTCAAGTAATGGAAAATAAGTAAATAAATAAAGCCCTGCTTAAGTGGATTACTAATAAGCAGCATTTACAAATAGCCAGTAGGTGGGGAAGTTATCCCTAGCTCTTTGTGCTATTATGCTCTGCTCTCTAGAGGCCAGTTGTGTCAGGTTTATAGATTGAAGTGGTGTTAAATTTCATACATATACAGAAGTGAAGAATGCATTTAAATTGAGCTCAGTAGGTTCTAGCTTAGACCAAAACCATAAAAAGTGACTTGAGTAAACAAGGCAAACAAGTAAGAAATGCAGGGGCTTAAATTAGGGTAACAAACATGTTGTTGTCATCCATATGTTACATATATACCAAAAAAAAAGACAGTCCAAAAAACTTCAAGCCATAAGTTACTTCAAACTGTAATATTTTGTTCTAGTTCATAATAGATTAGACAGGCTACTTTCCCAAAGAACAGTGTACTGATTTATTGTGTAGATCATTTAACAGTGCCAGTCTTGTGCTAAATAAGGTAAGCTGTTACTTTTGGTGCTTTGCATATAGATACAAATGAAAGCTACCATTACCTATCTGAAATACTCAAGTATTTTTATAGAGAAAGAAACTCAAGCTTTAAAACATTTTGTCTGTGTACTGGTTATTCAACAGACCAGTAGCAAAAATAGAAATACAACACTTGCTTCTGATCATCTGCTTTCTGTTGTAGTCGCTAGATCACATCTCATTTGTACTGGTTTATATTTTGCTATATATAAATACATCTTTTTTTGCCACCTTCCTAAAACTTACCGTGTCAGCGCTCTATTAGTGAAAAATGTTAATTAGTTCTATTGAAGTGCTTTATTGTGTACTGTACATGGAAAAATGGTAGATAAATGTAACTTTTCAGAGAGAAGTATTGCAATTTTTGCTGCCTCTTCCAGCACTTCTGAGGCTGGATGTAAATGATAACCTTAGACTTAGGCAGCTCACCCTGTTTCTACCTTAAATCTCCCATGTTGAGATGCTGATGCCTTTTATTGGTGGAAGAAATATAAGCACTGTGGTTTGATCTGTTCTCTGCTCTACTGGAGATAGCAGGTGCAGATCTAACACACTGAGATATGCTTACATATCTAGCAGATACACATCTTCAGTTCCTCAGGCCTGTTAGCTCAACAACAGCTGAACTCTCAGTATGAGTGCAAATTATTATTGTAATGACTTTCTTCTCTCAGGAGTACCACGTCACCATCGTGGGGAGATCTGGAAATTTCTAGCAGAGCAATACCATCTTAAACATCATTTTCCAAGTAAGCAACAGCCAAAGGACACACCTTATAAAGAACTCTTGAAACAACTGACTTCCCAGCAACATGCAATACTTATTGACCTAGGTAAGTACAGTAGCTGTCTGAAATTAAAATAGAGGATTTTAAAACCTCTGAAAGAGAGTTAAGTGACAGAAAGTAGCACCAAAAAAAACCCCTAAAAGTAGCACAAAAAAAGCCTCATCATTCAGGCTGTTATTCAGAATTGCTTTAAATCTGGTATAAGTGAGAAATATTACTTGACACCATTAGGAAACTGAAAAATATGCATTTCAAGCACAGAGGTCCTGGGGTTCCTTACACACTTGGTAAAGTGTCTCAGAATATCAAGGCAGGCATAGGAAACAATAATCTGTCAGAATAAACATGTTTCTGCAGAAACTGGCCTGAACTGAGGTGGGGGGTGATGGTTGATGCCACCTGCACTTTTCCCTACTTGACAGGCCAGGTCGTGACTGGACACTGGGAGAGTAATACTCTGAGGAAATTTAATGCCAGTTGGGAATAGGCAGTTGCAATGTAAGTATGTTGTTTCCCTCCAGACATTATCACAGGGGTTCTAGGAATTGCCCTGGATAAAAAGTTTTTTGTTGGAGGTTTTTTGGTTTGTTTGTTTGTTTGTTTGTTTTTCGGGGTTGTGTTTGTTGTTTTTTTTTAAAGAGACATTTATGTGCAACCAGAGATCATTTGCTAGCAAATTCCTGTCAGTCAAGCCAGTCTATTGGGTGTTGATACCCCCAGCAATGAAAGTTTGAATTCTGTTGCACTGAATTGCCTCTCTAAGGGGTGAATATTTTTGTGCTGGGTTGGGGAATCCTACACCTTCAGCAAAGGGCAGGGGGTCAGGACAGCTCCCAGACTGGGGAGGAAGTCAGACTGAGTTTGGTTGGCTCACACAGCAGGTTGGGGCTTGCTGGCTCAGCAAGCTGTTCCTCTTTTCTGCCTGGTTCTGCATATGAATGCTTTCTCATCTTAGCCATGTGCTCTGCTTGTAGGAACAAATGACTGCGTGTGTTGGCAAATTGGTAACTTCATGGTGATTTTCAAGCAATGTGGTTTTTGCCAGGGAGCTATTTGCTAGCCTATTAGTTGAGTGAAGGATTGGACCCCATTATTTCAGTAAGATGAAAGGAGGAAGCTGAAGACTTCCTAGTGATTTCCATTGAAAGAGAGTCGTGCTGCACTGTAGCAGAAAACTGCTGGAAGGAATTTGCATGTTCTAACTTGTGTTTCTTCAGGCTACTAGAAGCATTTTCTCTTAGATCTTTAAGAATCCTTTTGAAAGCATGCCCTTCTCCTTTCAGAGAAAAACCTGCGTTCTTGCAACATGTGGTTATAATATTTTTAAAAAGTTTTCTCAAATTATGCTAAAGAGGTCTTGCTAACACAGTATGAGCCAGAGCCATAATAATAACATTGTTCACACTTCAGCTGTAAATAGTGCTTCCTAAGACTGGGGTCAGCAATGTGCATATGGATGACAAGGTAAGGTACAGCAGCTGCTTTCCTGGCCTAGTTTATGTGTCAAGGTGCTATTTCATTAACTGGACAAGAACAAAGCCACAATTCCCTAAAGGCTTTTCTGTGTATTTCCTTTTGTGGCCTCACTGGCACAACCACTGCAGTCACTGGGGATTTCAGGTCCTGAACAGCGAAGTCATGTTCAGTAAATGATTTCTTCCCTCAGCAAAGTAGGGTAAATTGACTTCCAGATGCTATCAGTGTAGGAAACCAAGTGTTTGCTGAAAACAGGAGTAAATTGTGTTTTGTTTTGTCACCTTTCAAAAAGAAAGCAGTAGGTACTTCCTCATATTGGTGTCTTAAGGTGTTGCAGTTCATTCACAGCCTTTTTTCGTCACAGCCAAGAATTGTTTGCTCCTGAGTAAAAGCTAAAATTCTTAGTTAAGTCAACACCAGGGCACTCAGAAACAAAACAGCTTGTGAGTTTAGCAGTTCTGTGCCTCCCCAATTTACTGGTTTTTCGAGCGTCTTTGCATTTTTATTCTTGCTCAGCTTGTAACTTTTCCTCATGCCCTATAGGAAAGAAGCCTTGCTGTGTGAGGGAGGCAGTTCAGATCTGCCTCTAGGCCATGCTGTGATAACTTGTCATTCAGGCAGAGGTCTCCTTTGCAAAGGAACACAAGCTCCTTCTCATTTGGAAGCTAGAAATACTTCTGTTTTGTTCAACTCTGTCACAGCCTAGCTCAGGAACTGAAAGCCAGTGGTCTGTGTGACAGGCTAGAGCAGCTACCAGATGGCAGCAGGACTCCACCCCAGCCTTTGTCTTCTTGAAACAGGAGCTCTGATGCTATCTGGCAGCACAGCAACATTCCAGGAGCTAAAAGGTGGGGTGATACTTAACAAGTGGGAATCGAATATCAAGCTTCACTTAATACTAGAACAAAAGAAGTGTTCAAATTTCTTCTCCACTGAGGTATTTTACAGAGGAGGGGGAAAGGGTTTTTATCCTGAAAGGGGAAGGGGTTTTTTTCCTAGAAATGAAAATACCCTTTTTTTGGAAAAGTTTTGAGAAAGAGTCTTAATAAGTGAAGGCTTTAATACCTTCATTCACAGAATCACAGATTGTGATTGGGGTGTGTGTCACAGATCTGTGGTTGAGGTTGGAAAGGGCCTCTTGAATTAATCTCGTCCAACCCTCCTGCTCAAGGCAGGGTCATCTCAAGTAGGTTGTCCAGGACCATGTTCACTCAGCTTTTGACTATGTCCATAAACAGAGACTCTGCAGCCTCTCTGGGAAGACTGTTCTGGTGTGCAGTTTGTGCCTGTTGCCTCTTGCAGAGTCAGTGGGCACTACTGAGCAGAGCCTGGCTCACTCTTCATTCCCTCACAAGGAGTATTTGTGTGCATTGATAAGATCCCTCTGAGCCTTTTCCTCTCCAGGCTAAATAGTCCCAGCTCTCTCAGCCCAGTTCCTTCATCATGTTAGCAGCCCTTTCTCCAGTATGTCCATGTCTGTCTTTTACTGGGGAGCCCAGATCTGGACACAGCATTCCAGGTGTGGTCTCACCGGTGCTGAGTAGAAGGGAAGGATCACCTCCCTTGACCTGCTGGCAGTGCTCCATCTAGGGCACCCCAGGATACCATAAGCCTTCTTTGCCACAAGGACACACTGCTGGCTCATGTTCAACTTGATGACCCCCAGGTAATTTTCTGCAAAGCTGCTTTCAAGCTGGGTGAGCCCAACATATACTGGTGCATGGGGTTTTTCTTCCTCAGATGCAGGATTTTTCCACTTCCCTTTGTTGCACTTCATGAAGGTCCTTTCAGCCCATTTCTCCAGCCTGTTAGAGGTCCCTCTGAATGCCAGCACGATGCTCTGGTCCATCTGCCACTCCTCCCAGTTTTGTATCATCTGCAAACTTGCTGAGGGTGTGCTCTACCCAATTGTCCAGGTTGTTAATGACCCTCCCTAATGAGGGATCAGTTAAGACAAAGGCTACAGACACCCTGTCATCAAGGGCATCTGACAACAGCTTGCTAGAAGCTGCCAAAATTACCTTACCACAGCCTCAGCCTTACCTATCAGCAGCAGTACCCTTGGGTTTCCAGGATTTCCTTGGCTGTCCTGGACAAAGTATCCAGATGCTCAAGAGCTCAAAAAAGCAAAGCCCAGAAAGCACTGCACAAAGGGGTGTCTGTTGGCAGCTTCCATTGGTTCTGCCCTCACATGCTGTATATATAGCATCTGTCACAGCACCTAGACAGCTATGTAAGTCTTGATACTTCAAGGAATGCAGAAAAAAAAACCAGTTTTTGTTCACTGAGTAAATATTGTGGGTCAAACTGATTGCTGGAACGAGATGATCTCTAAAGTCCCTTTCAACCCAAACCACTCTGTGATTCTTTGATTCTATACCTGGGTTGGTTTGGTTTAAGGATGTGTGGGTCCCAGGTCTGTATGAACATTTACAGATAAGGCAGTCTGGGGTGGAAGTCATCATCTTGTTCTAGAACCGAAGGACTGGAAATAGTCAGTTGTGCTCCTACAATTAGTATAGTTTACTTTAAGCTGGGATTTGGAGAGATGTGGGGAATAGATCCAAAGCCTGTTGCTGCCAAGTGAAAGTTCTGCACTGATGGCCAACTCCCACTCTCCAAGCACTTGCCACTTGTGCTGGTGCTTATGGGATGCCTCCTGGAGCTGACACAGCTGAGTGACAGGGCTGACAACCAACCCCATGTAGAAGGGGAATTTTCTGCCAGTTTAGTGAACTGCCTCAGATTATGGAAGAGTGTGAGCTTCCTGCTGCACGAGAGGAAGAAGGACCCATCCCATGCAAGAAAAGAAGAAGTGACCAAGGCAAGGAGAGAGGAGACAAGAGACACATTTACTAGGAAAAAAAAAACCAAAACAAAACAACCCAGCAAACCAACAAAACAAGCAAGAGAAAAGGAAGGGGCCCTAGCCCAAAGAGCTCAGATGTCCTAAGTCTGCCAGGATCATAATAGTTGTCTCTTTTTAATCAAGCAAAGAGGACTGGGTGGCCACTGAATTGAGTCTTACACTATTATGGACAACCAGCCCCATGTAAGCCCTTTAACAACCTGATCAAGGGCCAGTCTTAAAAACCAGTTATTCAGCTGTTACAAACTACAGATTTTCCCCATCCCCTTGCAGTTTCTAAATTAACTTTGCAACTAATGTAACAAAACTGTCATAGAGTGTGAGCGGATTATTTTATGTTTAACTTTCTTACAGCCTTCCTGTGGGTTGACTCAGAATCTACCTTTTAAAAGAATCTGCTTTTTTGAAAGACTATTTAATTTGGTAACATGGCAAGGTGTTTGCTTTTTTTTCATTTGCTTATTTTTTAGTTTAAGTCACTAACTTCAGGTGTTTTCACAGGGCGCACATTTCCAACACATCCTTACTTCTCAGCACAGCTGGGAGCTGGGCAGCTGTCACTCTACAATATTTTGAAGGCCTATTCACTTCTGGACCAGGAAGTTGGATATTGCCAGGGCCTTAGTTTTGTAGCAGGAGTTTTACTACTTCATATGAGTGAAGAAGATGCTTTTAAAATGCTGAAGTTTCTCATGTTTGACATGGGCCTGAGAAAGCAGTATCGTCCTGACATGACAATTTTACAGGTATGATTTTAGTGTTTCTAATAAAAGAAAGCTAATGTTAAATTATAATAATGCAATATAGCTAGCATTGTCATAATATGGACTTGAACTTAAATTCAGTTCTCACAAATGGGGAAGGATAATCTGATAAAAGAATACATAATCTTAAATGCACTAGTTTCAAATAAAGAACCCTTGGGAAATTATGAAAATCATAAATAGGAAGAATACTATTACATGTTGTATGAGGTTCAGGTGACCCTGCAAATGAGCCTGTCATAGGCTCACAGGTGACCCTTCTTGGGTCTTTTAGCTGGCTTCTGAGTGTTCCTTTCCTTCACACTATTCCATCCAAGCATCAATTGACAAGTATCTTTCACTTTTTCTGGTAAGAGTGTGAAGCGTGGATTTTGCTATGATGATTGTTAACATGTTTATCTTTAGACTGTTTGTTCTTATCCCATATAGATCCAAATGTATCAGCTGTCTCGACTTCTTCATGACTACCATCGAGACCTCTATAACCACCTGGAGGAACATGAGATTGGCCCCAGTCTCTATGCTGCTCCCTGGTTTCTCACCATGTTTGCCTCCCAGTTTCCCCTCGGATTTGTGGCTAGAGTGTTTGGTAACTCTTCTTAAAACTTCTATCTGTTCTTTTTGAAGTCTTAGATTTGGAATGCTATTATTAGGAACAACATTGTGATTAAGCCTGTTTCAGACACTCAGGAGAAATACTGTACTCACTGCTGGTGAACAGAACAACAACAGAGGTCACCTTATGTAACGTGTAGTATTTACAGTAAAATAGAAAGAGGAAGGAGGAAAGCATGTGACATTCCCAAACTGTCCTGGCTTTTCATCCTCATTGTTAGAGAGGATGTAAAATGGGATGCCATGAAGGCATGTTGTTATGACAATGGCACTTCAACACCTACAATTAGTTAATTTCAACCTTAAAAGAGATGTAACAAAGGTAACATCTGAGAAATACATCCATTTACTCCACTGAGCAACCTGGTCTAGTGGGAGGTGTCTCTGCCCATGAAGGGGGGGTTGAAACTCAATGAGCTTTAAGGTCCCTTCCAACCCAAACCATTCTATGATTCTATGATCTGTCACTGGACAATTGTAGGGCTTTAGAAAGCAAAGATTTACATTAGACTAGAAGACACAGATGCATGATTTTCACAAGACAGATTTTAGGTGCAGAACATTTCAGTTATGTCCTATGAGTTCGCAGACTTTTGCAGAACATATGTCCATTTTTGTTGCTCACTTACAAGAACCCTTTGTCTGAAAGAATGTTGCCTTTTAATTACTGCAGCAACTCATCTCTAGGTTACTAAGTCTGTGAGACTGCACTGCTATTTTCTAACATTGTACTTCTGAACCCCAGATACTTGAAGCTGCACTGCTATCTAATAATCAGCTTTAACAGAGATGTATTATTTAATATCCCTACCTATTTATTAATGGAGGAGGCTTTGCAGAAGAGTGTTTATTTTATTTCAAGATTGTAGATAAAACTTAATTTTTTTTTTAATCCTGCAGGCTGCCAGTCATGCTGACTTTAATTTGGTACCTTCACTGTACTGCAGTTGGCTGGCAGCCCACTGAGCAGGAAGCATGGGGAGCAGATAACAAACAGGTCTTTGTTAAGTCCTTGCTCTTTTAAATGAGAGAAGGATCTCAGCTGTATATTACCAACTCAGCTCATACAGACATTAATTAACAACTTACAGGTCACCTTGCCTTAATCCATGTGTCTTTACAGGGCAGGTGCTGAATCATAGATGTGCATTATTTTCAGGTCTGTTTTTCTCACTCTGTGTTTCCCAGCTGTTTTTCAGCACTCCCTGTCCTAATACAGAACTTTTCCTATAAAGCATTTCCCCACAGTTTTCAGTTTCAGTGGAGAAGCAAGGCAGATGCCTGGTCTATGCAATCCTTTCTGCCTTTGCACTTCACATTGAATAAGAGTTGAAAAATTTTACACCACTTTTAGGACAAATCGCAGTGAAGTACAAGCTTAATGGTTTGTTATTACATGTACTTTCTCAGAAGTGAAAAGAGTTATGTCTTCACCATTACAGGCAAAAGAGTGCAAGGGGGAATTTAATTCTGATAAAAATGTGGAAAGACAAGTTGCTTTTACCAAGAAAGGCAGTCAGGCAGTGTTTTTGTGTGTTTGTTTCTACATCAGAGGGGGTTTTACTGGTAGTTGTTTCTCTCATTGTGTGGTGGTGGTGGGGGTTTTTTTCCAATTTTTTAATCATTAATACATAATATTTTATTTGTATCATTGGACTACTCTATAAGTAATTGTGATTTCATTCACTGCTTCAAATACAGGGAAGGGAAAGAGCAGGAAAGATGCCCTTTAAAATAAATATATGTTTAGAAAATATAGAGTAAAACCACAGTATCCTCTGTTCTGTTGCACCAGCATTGTTTTATATGTTAGATGCTTTTGCCTATAGCAAGTCTCTCAATAAAATTGGGGGCAGATTCTGAGTTATAGCAGCAGGAAAGTCATGCAGGGCAATGCTGTTTGTTCTGTGGACAGATGGGTTTGTGAAGATAGGTTTCTTGTCCAGTGCTTTCATTGCAGTCTTCCATTTCTTTGCTCTGTAAAGACATAGACAAGTTGTAAAGGAAAAGAAAAGAGAGGAAGTTGCACTGAAAGGTCACTATATTCTGTGGTTTCTGTGTGCTTGAATGTATTCCATGTGCAGCCATTGCAGGGCCACCTGCAGTATAAGCACTTAAGCTGTATCACTAAGATTTCAGGGTACTTATTAACTATTAGAATATTAACATATGTGGGTGAGACACATCCTAAAAATAAGCACATACACAGGAAACTTCAGGCTGCTGGAAAGTGTACATTCAGCCTCTTGAAATGAATGTTGTATTATTGAGATTTTGTAGCTTTCTCCACCAGATGAGAATAGAACAGAATTTGGGGTCTTTGGTTGTGTCTTCAGAGGTAAATTTTGCCTGTTTTATTAGGATTTTTAAATGGCATTGGGATTAGAATTCTGTTCAAAATCAGATTCCTGTGAACATCTCAGAAGAAAAATGCCCACAAAACTATTAAATGTAGAAAAAACAGCAATACTGACAAACTTGACTACCTGGTTTGTTGTGTTCTTAGTTTAAATTTGAATTGGATTTTTTAAATGAAAACTCACTAAATGAATTAATAATAGATTGTGTTAGTCAGATGTTCTAGGCACAGTAATAAACTTGATCCTACAAAACTTCTAAGTCATAGCCACAGCAAGAGAAGCCCATGTCTGGCATGATACATCTAGCCTCCAGATCTGCCCCTGGTAAGAAGTTGTTGTCCTTGGACATTTACTGTTCTAATATTCTTGCCAAAAGATGTGCTTGCTTGATGTGGTCTGTTTTTTCTTTGTTTTCACAGATATGCTCTTACTTCAAGGATCAGAGGCTATATTTAAAGTGGCTTTAAGCCTTTTGGGAAGCCATAAGCCCTTGATTCTGCAACATGAGAACCTAGAAACTATTGTTGATTTTATTAAAAGCACCCTCCCCAACTTGGGGTTGGTACAGATGGAAAAGACCATTAGTCAGGTATGAAATAATCAGAACATATTAGTGCTATGCAAAGAATTCTCTTTCTAACAAGTTCTTGACAGAAAAAACTCAACAATGTATTGTGTTACTTCAGTCTGTAAAACCTGTTACTGTAGTTCTAAAGGTGTTGAAAACTTTGTAAAGCATATAACTTGTATTTGTATATCTACATGTTGGTTGTGGTCACTTTATCAAGCTTTTAATGAAAATGAGTTGGTTTTTTTTTTAAGTGTATGTAGTGGCTGTTACTGGCAGCAATATTATAGCCCATATATAGTGCATTGTACACAAAAAAGCAGCAAGGTGGGTCAAAAGCCATCTAAGTTTTTCCATCTGTAAAGAATCTTGCTCTCCAAGTCTCATTTCAAGAAGCAAAAATTGACAAGAGCCTCACAAATGTTGACCTGACTTCTGGAAATGAGAAGCCTCCCTGTGTTGAGATGTCTGCAGTGGCTCTCATGGTGCTGGCTCAGAGTGTTATAATGGGGCTTTTGTATTTCTGCCAGGAAAACATGGGGCAGTGCACTCCCTCACAGTGAGCAGTGACTCTGCTCAGCAAAAACTGTGAATCCTTGATGAACCTTTTAAAATGGCAAAAAAGGAAAGTGATGCAATATTGCTCAGCTATCAGAGGGATCCAGACAGTAACTATGGGATTTGAAAAAAAAATCACAAATTATTGCAGTTAAGGTTTATTTGTTTAGAAACTCTTAACTGTTACACTTGACTCTTAATTTGCGCAGACAAACAGAAGATGGGGTTTAGCCTGTTTTCTGAAGTAATTTTGTGGTCCAAAACGTGAGGGGTACACTGCACAGAATGGCCAATGCCTGCCTCTCAGCCAGGGGTGATGGAGATCTGCAAATCCTGTGGCTTGATAAAGGAGGGCAGCAGCACAGTGCATGCAGAATGCTTGTGAGAGGCTCTCTTCTGATCCCTGGCACAAAGCTTCCAAGGGGTGTGTGCTCAAATCAGGATCAGGAAAGCTGCTGCTAGTGCTTGTTATCAAGGAAGGAGGGAGAATTAGAATGACTGTGAGAGGGGAAGGAGAACTCACGACTTTTAGGGACAAACAAGATTGTGTGTTACCTGCCAGGCAGAAAGCCTGGATTGCACAGCTCTGCAGAGACCTGGCTCATTGGCTTTGAGCAGAAGGAGGGGGAGATACTCTGTTTAGTCAGATCTGAGTGCTCTAAATTTGATGTGGGCAGGTGGAAGGGGGTTGAAGGGACAGCAGTTCTTCCACTTTGATCAGGGCTTACTTTGAAGACAGCAGCTACTTGGCCAGCCCTGCAGTTCATACACAGCTCCTGGGCTAATGCCAATCCTCCTCATCTTTTTGCAGCATGGCCATGGGGTTACATGCCCTAATGTGCCTTCAGTTAGCACAGTGTCTAGACAAGCTTTTGGTTTGCCTCATATTTCCTACCTTTCAGATCTGATGCTCTGGGTATGACAGCAGGGATTTCCCTCCCTTTTCAAGAGCACAGAGGCTAGAAGTGGAAGAGGTCATAAGAGGAACTAACATTCTGCCCTGCTTAATGGCACCATTTGTTTTATTGACATTTCAACCATGTGTGCTCCCCAGATATGCTCAAATCTACAGAAAATGAAAGTTCCATATGTGTAGCCAAACTCAAAATTGTTTTTCATCCTTCTCTACTTAGATTCTTACTGTGTGTGTTTCTGCTGCTATACAAACATCTGAGATTGATATAACAGGTGTCATAAACATTTAATTCACTGATGCTTTCTTTAACTATATCCAAAAGTTAAAGTTTTGTAGACAAAGTAGATAAATAAGTAAGAAATAATAATGTTATTTCAATAGGTATTTAAAATAGATTTTTATTTTGGGCTCATTTCCAAAGTGCAAGAGGTTTAAAAATAAAGAATAATCCTTCGACTGCTTATTCTTGGGCTATTTTCCAGCTGCATTTTAAAATCAACTTCTATTTCTACTATGCTCTGTGATTGACTCATTTGTCCTGTTCATTTGCCAGCTTCTTCACTGCTTTCAGAGGAGATAACTAGCTCAGGGACATGAGAGTCATATTTCCTGAATAATTTGAATGCAGATGTTAGTCAAAACCTAGAAAAAGGAAAATACAAAAGCATTATTATTATTTCCCTTGGGTCATTCTGTGCACATCAATTTGTTTCTCTGCTTTTAAAATAAAAAGTGTTCTTAATATTCATGTATAAGATTGAGCACTCATTTCAGTGATTCATAGTTAACAATAATAGAAATCTGTATTGCCATTTCATAATGTTTCCACTACGTGTATTGGTGTGAGGATAGTTTACTTAATTTTCTTTTCAGTCTCTAGGAGTACAGAGGAATCATATATAAACCTAGCAGTATTTGCTGTTTTTCATTTAAAGCAGTCATTTTATTTAGCCTTACACGTGTATATGTGGCATATGGGCTTGGAACACACTTTACTGAAGTGTCATCAAATTCTGAGGGTTTATGCCAAACTGAGATGCATTAAATTTGAAATGTAAAAAAATAAATACCCTATAAATTCTTCATTTCTTGAAAACTTACTGAAAACTAGCACAGGTTTTTAAGCAGATCCAGTGCCAACATATAGCACTCTACTCCTTCAGTCTTGCCATTTACAGAGTGGAAAATGTGAATGCAAAAAATTTAGCCCTTTTTTTGGATGCACGGATGAGATACCTTAGTCTAGATCCATAGATTGTAAAGCATAGAACAAATTATAATTTTTGTCTGCACATACTTAGTATTTTCTTTACAACAGGTATTTGAAATGGATATTGCAAAGCAGCTGCAAGCTTATGAAGTTGAGTACCATGTGCTTCAGGATGAGCTTATAGATTCATCTCTAAATGACAATCAGAGACTGGATAAATTGGAAAAGGCAAACAGTAGCTTGCGCAAACAAAACTTTGATCTTCTGGAAGAACTGCAGGTACAATTTATATTTCATGTTTATTAAACATTCTGATTTATCCACCTTTTGTGAAGAGACCATCCTACAGCAAAGCACAGGGGAGATTAGCATTTGGTCTAGTGACTTTGAAGCGTAGCCATTCGCAGTTTTATGCAGTTTAGCCTTTAAAGTTTAAATGCAGAAAAATTTCTGAGAGGGGAATGGATAGAGCATAAGCTTACAATTAGTGAGAAGTTAATTCATCTCTCTATCTCTTCTCTTGTAGTTAAAATCATAGCTGTAGAAGATTACTAAAACTATACAAAGAGCTTTCTCAACTTCATTTTTGTATTTTCAGTCACTGCTTTATTATAGCAAGGATACTGGTCTGTCATGAATGGGAAAGCCAATGCCAGCATCACAATTTAGAGATACATCCAGATATAAGATAAATTGTCTATAAAGACATACTCTTTTTTACAATATTTTTTTTTTTTAAGCTGTTATGCAGATTGTTTAAATAATAGGTGAAATAATAATTTGTGATACATGCTCCGTGCCTGTTCAGTCTGCAGCTTTTTGGAGTCAGTCCACCTGATTTCTGTGGGGATTATTATGTGCTTAACTGTTAAAGAAGTCAGCTTTCTGGCTGTTTTATAGCAGGGCATTTTTTATAAAACTTCTGACCATGCATTTAATTTGATAGAGAAAAGGACCTCAAGGGTAAGAAGCAGACATTTCATGCTTTTCCATTATTATTAAAGAAGCAGACTTTGTAAGGTAATAGGTGAGTGAAAGGAGCTCATGTTTCTCAGTCATGGGTTCTGTATAAGGACTGAAGCTAACCAAACCTAGCCGTGCAAACTTAGATTGCCTCTCCTAACAAACATTTGCTTAAGATGCAGATTCTTATCCCGTGATATTTGAACCTCTTTGAGGTTCTAAGACAAGCCTTAGAGAAGTCAGAAGAAGAGAGACTCTCATGCAAGATGTTTTCATAAAGCTTCAGGGGCACATGGGCATGAAAACAGCACACAGAGAGATTTCTGGGATGAGATTCAGGATGTCATGTCCTGTAGATACCTATATCAGGGGATCTTCCACCCCCTCACTCCCCTAAAGTCTCTGGAGCCCTAAGCAGTTTTTCACAAAGCTCATCTCCACCTGAATGCTGGCAAGTCAGCACTTAACATCACATTTGGGAATTTAACTGTCTGTAGTGTTGGAGCAATCCCTTTGCCTTGGAGGTGTGCCTCATAAGCCTTTGTTTCCCATGGTGGTAGGTGACCCATTCCTGATGGGAGGGAAATGCATGACTAAAGAACATGGATCATGGTTTATCAATACTTTGCCCCCCAAGGCTGAATGTTTTAATCCACTGTAACTGCATGGAGGGCAGTGAGCTCATCAGAAAGGCAAATAGATCCCCAAAAGCCAAGAACATCTTGTTTCCAAATGTCATACGGTGCTGAAACTTCCAAACAGATCCCTGGTTCTGTCAGAGTTCCTCAGCTACAAATCCCATGTGCTGAGTTTGAATGATCTAATACTTGTTTAGCCATGGAATAGAATGCCATATGTGCAGCCTTTTGAAGGAGAACTCTTGGAATATTCCAAGATAAGTTGCCATTTGTGTATTGCACTGAATTCCCTCTTCCCCTTTTGCCTCCAAATCTGCTGATTGTTGGACTGAACATCAAGATGAAATAAGGGTCCAGCTGACAGGATGGGTTCTTTGCTTCACAACAAATGTGGAATTCAACAAATATGGCTGGCCAAAAATGTCTCCCAACTGACCCATGCAGAGCCTTATGGAACCTGTAGTTCTTTGGTATAGAATTGACAGACATAATAATTTTCAAATTTCCTTATATTGCATTATATTCTGAGTTTAATTGTGGACCAATCAAAGCAATCAAGTTGAGAGAGGGCAGTTTCTTGTTATAGGCAACACCATGTTTCTGTGATCTGATAACATTCATATATGCATTTTACTTTTGCAGTTTTTCATAATTTGGAAACTATTTTGTATATATTAGTGAATCTCAAGAAATAGTTTAAAGTTGTTTTCTGTTATTAATTAATTTCCTTTTTTTTTTCCTTTCCCATCCTTCCTGACCCTTCTCCTTTCTTCTTACTTGGAAAGGTGGCTAATGGAAAGATCCAAAATCTTGAAGCCACAGTAGAGCTTTTACTGACTAATGAAGGCAAAATGAAGCAGACCATCCTCACTCTTGAGCAGGAGCGAGCATCTCTGCTGAAAATGGTGGAAGAGATGCAGAAAAAGACTGGTGATACAGATGGGAAGCCTCTACTCACTAGACAAGAACACATGGACTGACATTCAGAGTTGTAATAGAGCAGAGAAGCTAAGCAAGAAACAAAGGGAAGAACTGGGTCTTTCTGTTATGATCCATGGGATTTGTTGCTGACACCTTCACTGTGCATGCCTTACTGTAGAAAAGCCAGATATGGGCTTGGCAGCTTCCCTTATCAGAGAAGCTGGTTTCCCAGGGAGAAGGCTTTTTCTTCTTGCTATGTAGAAATACCATGAACAGTAAGATGCCACCTCACAATAAGCAGAAGAAACTTTATATTGTGTGCAGTCACACACAACGCACTCTAAAGATGTCATGGATTCTTCCTTAAGTGCTTCTAAACCTAAGTGCTTTGTATATGTCACATATTTTGTTCACGTGTAGACACCACCATGTTAAATAACAAATCCTTTAGGAAGTCCCTTAAAGAAATATAGCAGTGTAAAACCTTTTCCTGGATGACTGCCTCATTGCAGTTATGCAGTGGTAACATTTACAGAGAGTTTTGTGGTTGGACACAAGGTATTTTTCACAGTGTAATTCCCCTGCAGCTTGATGGGGTTGTGCTTATTATGTTGTTTATGCTTCAGAAAACTGCATCCTGATGCTTGAAGGTGTTGATCTCTTGGACTCCAGAGAGCTGGACTTTATCATATGTAACTATGCATAACTATGGGGTTGCCATCTGTTTTTTTAAGTACATTGTTTTAAAATATTTTTTTCCTTTAACAGCCATTAATGTAGTGTATTCTTAGTTGGCATCTGATAAAAATACTGTATATAGCAACTGCATTATGCTTAACAAAATACACTGACATTGGTTTGGTGAAGCCTGTGACTTCTGCAACTTCATCCAAGGTTGATACTCATCAAGTTTCATCTTATTTATTTCAGATCTGCTGTGTGATGTAAGACATCATTTTGCTGGGAAACTAATTCCCACTGTAATTTTTTTCCCTTTATTTGGCACCCTGTACCCACCCATCCTGGGAAATGTTGTTCTTTAAGACTGTTTCTGAAGTAGTTAAGGCATTTCAAGAATTTCATGCTGTGCCAGATTAAAAAGGGCAAGGCAGTTTGAATTAGGACACCATTGTTTTCACAATGCATCTTTTGAGTAAGATTACATATGTAAATAAAAATTAATTTTTTTAATTTCCTTAATACAATGAAAGTAGTTTTCATGCCAGTTAAAGCACCACTACTACAAGTGCAATAATATTCATGAATATCCACTTGTCTGAGTTTGCTTCAGAATTAGGAATAGTGCCACAGTTCTCTTCAGTCACCAAGCACAGAGTTAATAGGCATCAGTGTTTTGTTACGGAGGACATTCACCCAGGAGATGTGATTTTTTTATTTTTTTTTTTTCCCCCTAAATTGATGGTTTTATTCCTAGTTTCAAAGCACACTTTTCTTTTTTTCTGACTGGCAATGTACACAATGTTTTGTTTTGCTTTTTCCTTTTCTCATGCAATTTGTCCTGACACATTGTGGTTGTAGCTTAATAGGAGAGCTGTAATATTCATCTACTGTGCAGAACAAATACCTCTATGCAGGTGAAAAAAGAAAGAGAATTTACTCTTCAATTTGTAGAAGCTTTGGTTAATTCTGTCAAATCATTAATATGCCTGGTTCTTGCAAATCCACTCTGTATTCACTTAGCATTGAAAATCCAGATAAATCAATTATTTTTAATCTATTTATCTCTTAGGCTTTTTTTATTTTATTTGGCAATCCATGTTGAAGCTCATGCTTCATGTTTAAAATCTTATCATAATGGACCTCGTACTGTTAGAGCACTCAGTAATGTTGCATTTTTACAGCATAGTGCCATAATACATGCACTGAATTTTTAACAAAAGCAATAAAAATAGTAATTATCTATGCCTACATCAATGTCTGTACATTTTTGACAATTAAACAGAAAAACATAGGTGGTGGTGTGACAGGTCAGACCATGTAAGATGAGACTTTCCCTGGTAGTAAAGGAACCACCTAGCATGGTTGTTAATGAGAACTCGTAGTCTCCAGACTCTTCTAAGCATGCAGAGTACCCAGTTGTGATCTTGGGATCTGCAGATACTGAGTAAGGTGAAGTGTATCCCATGTGACCCCAGGAATGTATTCCTGTCAGTGTTGTTTTGCTTCTCTGCCAGCATAAGTGGAGGACTACTTCTTGTCCAAAGCTTTTTAATAAGAATTTGTGCAATTCCAGAAGTAAGGGCAGTTAGATGAAAACTGAAGTCACTGTTCTCAGAATGCAAAAGTGTTTTAAATAGATAACAAGCAACTTTTTGCTTTTGCAAAAATATAGATGTAACTCTTTCATTGTACCATGGAGCTGAATTTTCTCTGGGTACAAATGAATTTTCTATTTGTACATTGCAGATTAATACAATTTTGTTAAATATGTAAGTGCCTGGCAAAGTGAGGGATCATGCCACCCACTAGTCCAGGATCTCAACATAAATTAAATAGTTGATCTAATCCTTTGTGCTTCTTACACTGAATCAGACACATGGTATCTTGCTTCATCATATCTTTTCCCATCCTGTGCTGATTTTTGTCACCAGGCCTCTCAAGTTCAAGGAGCCAAAGTGGAAGCCTGCAGAGGAAGGTAACACTTTCCCAGTTTCCAACTTTGGAAAAGCCTGGGGCTCTTCCCTTCAGATGTATGAGAAAGAAGTAATGGAGCTTTGCAGATACTTTCATCCTTCTCCAGCTACACTTTCTATCTGAGCATCCTTAAGGATATGTACAAGTAGATTTCCTGTTGTCTGAGTTGCAGCCATTCTCATTGTCTTCCGTATGACCAGTAATTTCTGATTCAGACCTGAATGTTCTAAAAAAAAACCCAGCAAGACCCAGAAGGTCTGTGACATACTCATTAGTCAGGTGGTATTCTGCCAAAACAGTGTCAAATGGAAGCGCAGACACTGGAACCTTGTCCTTCCCTGACAGCTACACCTCCTTCCCAGTAACTCAGTCCTACTCCTGTCTCTNGCAGAATGCACCATGGAGTAAAGAAATTATCCTAAGTAACTGCTGCATGAGGAGCTCAGGTGGGAGCTTAGCTGAAAAAACAGGTGACTGCTGCAGTGAGCACAGCTTTGTAATGTAATCATAATAGAACTTTTCAGAACTCTTGAACCCATGCTGTGGCCATTTTTCCAAGTAGAGAGCTGCTGACCATATTGTAGGACTCTTTCTTATCCTAGAACTAGGTGCATTGAGTCTTCAGCAACATCACAGCCCCACTGAAAAACTGAACTACCCATTTTGCTAAATGCTGACATAGACTTACCACTTTGCCAACCTATATCACTCATTTTTGCTCTCTTTGTAGCTTCATCTCAGTTTTGTTATAGCATTTTCTTTGAGCATTTCATGCCTTTTAGGAATAGTTGTCAGGCATCTTTCCATCTCATCTACACTGCAGTATTTTCCCCATCTGAGCTGAAAGACCTCTTCTGTTTTTCCAGTCTTGTGACCTGAAGGAATTCATCCACTGTCCCAAAAAATGCTTTATTATTTAGTTTATGTGAATGCCATTAATAAACCATTTTTTCCAGGTACGTTCTAACACTAAAAAAGAACTTTCCCAAATTCTGATTAATTTGGTTTTAATCCTTCATAGATAACACGTGAAGATACAGTGCAATAATTTTACAATCACCAGTACTACAGTGCATTTGATGATCTAAACCATCTTATTTAAGATGTTACACATTGAGATTTTGTTCCAATTTCTTCAGCAGAGTCTTTAAGGGAGCCTTATGTACATGTAGTGTTTATAGTCCTGTTTGTGTTTAGGGTTCTGAAACTTTCTGTACTTGAACTTTAAAGGTGATCCTTCACGTGTACATTTATAGACCACATAAATAATATTTTCACTTCGTCATTACTATTATGGAACTGAATGCATAAGAAATAGATTACTATGTTGGTTTTGTGGCTTTGTTTGGTGTTGGTACTCTGCACTATTTTTTTATGAGCTTGGAAATCAAAAAATCCTGTTAGGAAAGTCTTGCATTCATTTTATTAGTGATTATCTCTCATAGTTCTTCAGATTAAAGAGTTGACCAGCTATAACGAATTTAACAGGCCAAACACAGTTGATATTGCATGTAACATCTTCAAAAAACCAACAAACAACCAAAACCAACCATCACAATCACAGCAATTCAGATGTGTAATGTTTCAGAATTACAGATTTTAATTTTAGGTGGATTGTGTGAGAAAGTTCTAAGTTAAATTAATCAATTTTACAAAGGGTAAGCAATATGAATTGATGCATTCATGATATCACTTCCTAGCTTCAGAAAACAATTTACAGAACAGACGTTTGAAACTTGATTATGAAGAAATTACACCATGCTTAAAAGATGTCACTTCGATTTGGGAAAAAATGTTGAGTACACCTGGAAGATCAAAGATTAAATTTGATGCGGAAAAAATACACTCTGCTGTTGCACAAGGTAAGCACAGTTCATTATTCTGAGTTGTTGAAAGGCATGTCATTTGTATTAGAAAAGGAATAGGGTGATCTCTTAACCCCTACTTATAATCAGTTTCTCAGTAGAGCTGTTCCTCAGGTTGCTGACTGAACAAGTGACAATGTTTGGTATCTTCCTGGGTAGGTGTATGCAAGTAACAGTCTCTTTTGGTAACAGCTGCAAATGTATTACTGGGGTTAGAGTGTTTGGTATTCACTTTTTAATAGTATTTGTCCTTACAGGAGAGTTGTGGAGTACTTCAATGTATTACAGTTCTTCTAATCCGATGTTATAAATTAAGTTACAATTAAAGAAAAAGGTCTGGATAATGCCAAATAAATGACTGTGTAAATAACTGAAGAAATCACTGTTACCTGGAAATTCTATTCCAGCCCGAATAGTATGTGTGTCTACAAACAGTACACATGGATATTTCAGTAGCACCACCTTTTTTCCAAATCCAACAATGCACTGTATCTGCAACCACCACTTACAGTCTGCCTCACAACTGCAGGGCTGAGCAACCAACCCACTGCACCAAAAGTAAAATAACCCAAGGATGCTTTTTGAATGTTCTAAAAAATTGGGTTACCACTCAGTGTTATTAGTGCTGTGGTTGGACCCAAAGGCCTTATCCTCAGTATGATGGTGAAGGTGGCTACTCCAAGGAGATTTTTATAGTTCCATACAAAGCTTTCCAATGTGTAATCTAAGTGTCAAGAATTCATCACTAGCAGAAATTAAATATTTTAAACATTTTACATGCCTGTATGCAATTATTCAATCAAGTTAAAACAAATTGTCCATTTAAGATGACTGGATAAATCTAGATTTCTGACAACAACAAATGTCACATCCCAAGCAGAAATCTTTGATGAGTTAAAGAAAGCTCATTATCACAACTTCCCTTCTGCTCATGTTGGCAAAGGGCTCTGTACAGCCAATATTGAAGCATGAGAACAACTTGGGTTTCTGTTGATAGTCCAGAGATGCTGGCCTGCGTTAGAATTCTTCAAAATAAATTCTTCAAGTAATGGAAAATAAGTAAATAAATAAAGCCCTGCTTAAGTGGATTACTAATAAGCAGCATTTACAAATAGCCAGTAGGTGGGGAAGTTATCCCTAGCTCTTTGTGCTATTATGCTCTGCTCTCTAGAGGCCAGTTGTGTCAGGTTTATNTGCACTTTGGCCACAACAACCCCATGGGGAGCTCCAGGCTGGGCACAGAGTGGCTGAGAGCAGCCAGACAGAGAGGGACCTGGGGGTTTGGATTGACAGGAAGCTGAACATGAGCCAGCAGTGTGCCCAGGTGGCCAAGAAGGCCAATGGCATCCTGGCCTGTATCAGGAACAGCGTGGCCAGCAGGCCCAAGGAAGTGATTCTTCCCCTGTACTGAGCCCTGGTGAGGCCACACCTCGAGTCCTGTGTCCAGTTCTGGGCCCCTCAGTTCAGGAAGGAGATTGAGGTGCTGGAGCAGGTCCAAAGGAGGGCAACCAGGCTGGTGAAGGGACTGGAGCACAGATCCTATGAGGAGAGGCTGAGGGAGATGGG
Source organism: Florisuga fusca (assembly GCA_038090715.1). Taxonomy (NCBI): domain Eukaryota; kingdom Metazoa; phylum Chordata; class Aves; order Apodiformes; family Trochilidae; genus Florisuga; species Florisuga fusca. The sequence continues at coordinate 2,499,876 of JAAWXA010000001.1, read as the reverse complement.
GCTGTTCAGCCTGGAGAAGAGGAGGCTCAGGGGAGACCTCATCACTCTCTACAACTCCCTGAAAGGAGGTTGTAGCCAGGGGGGAGTTGGTCTCTTTTCCCAGGCAACTATCAGCAAGACAAGAAGACACGGTCTCAAGTTGTGCCAGGGGAGGTTTATGTTGGATATTAGAAAGAATTTCTTTACAGAGAGGGTGATCAGGCATTGGAATGGGCTGCCCAGGGAAGTAGTGGATTCTCTGTCCCTGGAGATATTTAAAAAGAGACTGGATGTGGCACTCAGTGCCATGGGCTGGGAACCGCAGCGGGAGTGGGTCAAGGGTTGGACTTGGTGATCTCTGAGGTCCCTTCCAACCCAGCCAATTCTATGATTCTATGATCAAGCATTGCCGTGAAGAAAAAGTGATCCTTCTGTTTCATCTTTCAATGCTGGAGTATAGAGCTGTGAACTAGAAAATGCCAGGCCTAGCACAAGGAATTAAATTTCCTCTGTGACCTCAGTTGTGTTCCATAGTGTGCACTTCACACCAGAGTGAATTTGACTTCATGTATGCTGCTTCAGTCTGTAATGTTTGCCACTTGAGCCATAGTTATCCACTGTTCTCATATTTATTTACTGAAATTCTGTCAAGCTAAAGAACCACAGAATAGCAAAAATCACTGATTTGACTGACAATGTGGTAAAGTTGTATATTTGCCATAGATGCCTCTCAAATTTAATGTGCTTCACATCTAGAGCATGCTGTGTAAACAATACCTATGAAATGCTCTCCTGTGCTTCAGGGCAGGTGAAGGAGATGTTCAGTCTCAGCTATTCTGTGAAGCTCCTGTTTTTGCAGGCTTAATACATGTTTTTGTGACTAAAAATAGTCTTTACTTGTTTTGGAAAGCCACAAAATATTCCCATATTAAATAGGATAACAAACCCTAAATTGCCTATCCAAGCATTTCCTCTGTGCTACAAGATACAATCTTAATAACCTACAGCTGGATAAGCAGAACAGTTGGGAGAAACAAGTGTGGCCAAAAATGGAAAGCAGTAAGTGCTGTTCCTAGGGGAAACAATTTAAAATATCTGGCCTTTTTCTTCACTTATTTTTCTGTTTTTGTTCCAATGTATCAGATTCAATTTATGAACAGAGGGAGAAAACTCAGAGTTAGGCGAGGGGTTTCTTATTTATAACAAGTATTGGGGTTTTCCATTTGGTTCTTCATGCATCTCCTGATACATTACTGGCAGTAAAAGATACTCATAATCCAGTCTCTATAGTGTTTAAAGTTCCAAAGTAAATATAACTAGCTATCATTCATCATCTTGTTAATCTTTTTTCATATTCTCTCAAGAAGCAGCAGCATAAGGAGTGAGTTTTATTGATTTGATAAGTTACCTGTACTTTCTTTTTTAAGTCTTTCTCACTCCTTTTTTAGACTTATTTTCTGTGTAAACAGAATTTATGCAAATAGCTGATGTATCACCAAAAAAATTGGGCCAAATTGGACAGAGGGCAAAGAAGGTTTTAAAGATAACATTTCATCATGTTCTGCAATAGTAAGCATAAAGAGAGGGAAATAAAGGCTCATACATGAGTTTCCCTTTATAGACTGGGACTCCACTGGCCAGTTTCTCCATTCAAATGCAACAGCCCCCACGCCACTCCAGTGTGTACTCTGCAGGGGAGCAGTAAGAAGAAAGGCAAGGGGTTTTTAAAAGTTAGTGAGTCAGCCAGTCAAGAGACCCACATCTCTCTTAGTCAAAGATGAGAAAGTTTTTCAAGCTCAGTATAGGCTGCTTTACTAAATTTTTTAGTAAATGTAAAAGCCACCAGTATGCCTGAACTCCATGTTGCTCTGACCACATGTGGGCAGGCGTTGTCAGCAAAATAAAACTGCTCTGTGGCTGTACCTTCTCTGGGCTGTCATCAGGAAATATGCCTGTGTAAGATGTCACCAGAAAGAGAGAATGCTTTAAGCTTTCAGAGCATCAGTACTTCTGAGGTAGGTATGGATGCACAAATGCATTTATACAGCATTTCTATCTGCTTTATGAGCAGTTTCATCTACAGTTCTTTACCTTGCACAAGTTCTCACAAGCACAGGAAAACTGATATCTTTCCCAGTGAAGTACACTCTTTCTCAAGGAATACTTTGGATCCACAGACTTGCAGAAGTGCATTGCGCAGAAGAATAACTCTGAAGGGTAGTCCAAGTCTGAACTTCAAATGGAAAATAACTCATATGTTGGTAAAATGTAATAATAGTTACTGAGTCATCTTGCCCAGTTCTCAACCTGAAAGTGTAAAAGTCTGGTAGGCCTGTAGATGTAGCATGTATGGAGGTAGAATTTTTTATGGAAGCTACAGGGAAGGGAGCAACATATTTGAAAGGAGCACATGTTGAAGATGGAATAGGAGTCAACAAAAGTTGACAGGGTTAGCAAATGAACAGGGAAGAAATCTTTCAATGTGTGCTGAAGTGTTCATCTCCTGCTTAAGTTCACTCACTAATCTTATAAAAGTTTTGAAAGCTGCACATTACTTGGGCTTTAACACATGGCAGTTTGATTTGGTGGAATGTGAGCTCCCTGTTATGTTCAGTCCAATTGCTCTACTGTTTATCTTTGGTTTCTCTGCTATCCTCCAGACCATTTGTGCATAATAAAGAAATATTAATTTTCTTGTTATAATATTTCTACTCTTGTCTGTTCTGGACGTGGAAGCTGAATGGCATGTCTGTCAGTCACCCTGCTGTATGTTCATGGACATGGGCTAGTGCTGATTTACCAAATGTCTACTTTTTTACTTTGCCTTGAGGCACCACCTGTACATTCCACCTCCCCCCGCCCTTTACCAGCCAAACAGCTGATGCAATTCTGCAAACTTAAGACAGGACACCTGAGCAGTTCAACAGGTTCATTTTTGTTTCTATACATCCTGCTACATGCCAGGATGGAGATGGGAGGGAAAGCAGGTTGTGAATGTGTTGCACTTTTATCAGAGTAGACTTTAGACTTCCTGTTAAATGTCCACAAGTGATAAGAAAAAAGAAAACATAGAAAAGGAGCTGCCATTTGGAAGGAAAACTCAAGCCTAGAACTCTTCCACAGAAGCATTAGAGGTAGGGTTGATAATCATAATATTTCAGCCTGTAGAATTTTGTAACCATTCTGTTTTCTTCTATAGCCTTAACCATTGTAAGTTAAATTTCATTTAGTAAATTCTGAACTTATCAGCTCAATAATAGACAAAAAATTTTCAGCCTAAATGGAAGCAGGACTATGGACCTGAGTAATTAATACTTAATTAATTGACACTGTAAGATTGATCACTGGAGGATTAGAAGTGAGTAACAACTCCATTCATTTAGAAATTGATATTTTGTTAAACTCATACATGAAAACCAATCCACAAAATTTGCACTGAGAAACTAGAATAGAATGCCCACATTAAAAACGGAGAGAATTAGGTCTTGGATATGTTTATTCTTTCATTAAGAATGCAATGTTTAATCAATTTCCCTGCATGTGTTCTTGCAGACAAGTGTTTTGTTTGGTTGGTTTTTTGTTTTGTTTTGTTTTTTGCAAGTGGGTGACCATAAATGGCTCTGTAGATAGTCTGGTGTTTTCTAACATACACATGCATAAACCCAGAATACATATCTAACTCTAAATGGGATCCATAAACCACTGAGAGGATGTGTAGGATGAGAAGAGATTGTTTCCTCTGAGATGTATATATATCTATACTGGATGCTCTAAGAATTTAATAATAAGTGAATAGACTACAGATAGCATACAGTGGGTAGGGGTTTGCCTATCTGGATTGATTTTACTGTTTTCATTACTGTTTGGTGACCATTTTCATTCATTCCTTTTTTGTTATGGTAATGTTATTTTGTGCATATAATGCAGCCTTAGTAAAACAAAAAAAACCCCAACTTTCCTTCGAGGATGTTTCTATTTTTTTACGTTTATTATTTTATCCAAGCAAATTAAGGCAGTTCTATCAACATTACTCTTAAGAGTATTTCCTTTATAATGTTCTTTATTATTCACTAAAAAAAAGCAGCATGAAAGCTACTGTATGTACAGAACACTGTTGAAAGTATAGTGTCAAGTTCCTTTAGTTGTCAGCACATGTTAAGCATTATTAAATCTGTGTTCCTTCTCTGCCTGATGACATTTCCCTAAACCTCTTTTATAGTTTCAGGTATTTGCTCAGGGAATTCTTTCCATTTACCTGTAAAGAAAAAAAAATTTCCCCGTCTCTTTTAAAGGATACAACATAATGTCTGAATTTTATTGATTTTTTCATAACCAGCTGTATTTTTGGATGCTTCTGTTGATGTTTTATATTTATTTTTATATGTATATTTTAGCCCTTGAATTTAACTGGTAAGAACTAAATGTTGTATAAGGAAACAGGTGGTTTTGGACCCACCCTTTTTGTCTCTGTCTCTTCTGAGAGGAAAAGATTGACAGTGGCAAAACTTAGAAAAGTAGAAGCCAACAGCTGTGAACATTTCCATTCTTACTTAGCCATCTGAGCCTGGTAGTGTGAGTGCCTTTCAACAAACAAGAAGATCTGCATATGAACCAAAGTGAGTCAATATATGGTGATTTTTGTGAGCAGAGTCTAAAGACATGAAAACCTTCCTGTCTTGTTAGTTTATATAGATAGGATAATTTGTGTGTGCAGTGTTTAATTCAAAATCTCTATCACTATTCTAGACAATTATGAAAAAATGAACAAATGTGCAGAATAATTGTTTCAAGAGTGTCCCTTCTCCAGGCCCTGTTTGGAATAGCATGCACAGGTGTAGCCAGAGTCTGGGGAATGGCTTTTGTTGCACTGATTTCAGAGCTCTTTCTGCCATGTGTAACTAACTGGTCAGCTTGTCCTTAGGGAGTTGTGTCACAGCCATTGTGTTTGGCTGCAGGAAGAGTACTCTTGTGATGGCTTTCCATTCGGGATTTGGTAGGAAGAGGTGGGTGGTTTTGACCATACATTTTAAAGGAAGTGAATTGAGTAATTTTTCTTCCAGATACAGGTTATACCAAAGACTTATCGAGCCTTCAGAGAAGCTGTGTAAAACAAAACAAAACAAAAGTGATACTGCAGCAGGCAGTAGGAAAACAAAGTGTAAGAACTTAAGCTTCTTATGTTGAGAACTTGATTAAAAACAATATTGCTAGCTCTGTCTCTAAAAAGAAAAGATTTTTCAACTTTTCCCTGAGATTTATTTAATGTTCTCTTTCATTTGTTTTCAGTCTTCTTAGATTTACCATGCATTCTTGACAAAAAGATACATTTTGTGGTAGACCAGCTGAAACCAGAAGAAAAAGGGCAGAAGGTTATGACATGGCTAAAAATTAGAGCAAATAAGTCTTAGGTGCCTGTCACCCTTTGTGCATGTTTACTCTAAGAACTGGTAATCATCTCATTGTATGACTTGAGGTGATGTTGTGTTTGTGCAGCTAAGGGTGTGTGTTTTATTTGTTAAACACAGTTTAGAGATTATTTTTTAAGTTATGTGGGTACTACATTTGATTTGATCTGCTGGTTGAGTCACGACAGGTTTCAGCTGCAGGTTGTATTTTTTAAATTTCTCAAACTTGCCTTTTCTGTTTCAGTTCTGTCCTTGAAAAGCCATTGTCTTAGTGTATGGGACAATGTTTTTATCAGGTTATAGAAAAAAAAAGTTCCAGGCTTTGCCTTGTATAATTCTGATTCAGAAGCAGCTTGTGAATCTGCTTGGAATGATCATTTGGGAAGCCTTGCTTGTTATTGCTGCTGCTGTAGCCATAAGTGTATGTGTTTGTGTGTATGTCTGTTTATAGGTATGTATGTATATATATGCAGTCTTTGAAAATTGTCCCCTTCATTCACCTGTTCAGGAAGTCTAAGTAGTTCACAGCAGCTTTTCTCTTTTAAAGATTACTCTGAACTGGGAGAACTTCCACCGAGATCCCCATTGGAACCAGTGTGTGAGGATGGCCCATTTGGGCCAGTGAAAGAAGAAAGGAAACGGACACCCCGTGAGCTTCGTGAGCTGTGGAAAAAAGCCATTATTCAGCAGATACTGCTCCTCAGAATGGAGAAAGAAAACCAGAAGTTACAAGGTTGGTGAAGTTCTTGGTTACACCCTACTTTAATACAAGTTCACTTTTTTGTTCGCTCTGTGGCCTTGGCAGTGGATTGGACCAAGCCTTAATAAAACATTTTAGGTTTTTTAGTCATCTCCTTTGAAGATCTGAATGATAAGGACAGAAATGTTTATCTGACTCAATTTAAATGCTCCGAAAGGGGGTAGACACCTGGATCCTCAAGGGGTGGGGTATCTTGCATGAAAATGGTAATTCTTCTTTACCTTTGTGTAAGCTTAAGGATTGTCTTTCAGGAAGAATTATGCAGGGAAAGCACCCGGGTGTGTGAACAGGTCAGTCAGCCAAGCATTCCTTCTTTACACTTGGGCTGAGACTCCTGGCTGAAAAGAGAAAGCATCAGTTGGGTATAGATTATGGCCTCCCAGAACAGTTAGCCCACCTGTAGGCTTTTTGCTCCTACTGGTATAGTTCTCCTATTTCAGCCCTGATACCTGAATTTCCTAAAAACCCCACAAGTGACAGGCACGTTCCCAGCAAATGTACTTGCTAATCCAGTCAATTAATGTATGGCAATGGATACCAAATATACAATGCCTTTGGCTGGAGGACCAAGACCATCTGGAAAAAGTGCTACAGGGGGCAATGATTTTTACATCCCTACAGCACAGAGCAGTGCTGTCATAAATGAGCTTCTAACAAGTCATTCTTTAACTTGGAATTCTTATGGTACCTTGCATTTAAAAATAAGTTTTCTCTATTTTGCATATTTATGATCTTGATTATTTTTAAAAATTATCTTTTATTCATATTATCTGAGTCTATGGCCTGCAGCCAAGTTTTTGGCAACTGCAGAACATTGGTTTCATCAATTTAATTGATTTTTATCAAGTTTTATCAGATGCTCCAATATCTGTCCAAAAGAAACTATTACAAAACCATCACAAAGTCACTAAGATGAGCATGTCTGAAGCTAGTTAGTGAATGATTGAGCTGGGTGTTGACATGACTGAAGAACCAGGCTATGCAGAATGCACCATGGAGTAAAGAAATTATCCTAAGTAACTGCTGCATGAGGAGCTCAGGTGGGAGCTTAGCTGAAAAAACAGGTGACTGCTGCAGTGAGCACAGCTTTGTAATGTAATCATAATAGAACTTTTCAGAACTCTTGAACCCATGCTGTGGTCATTTTTCCATGTAGAGAGCTGCTGACCATATTGTAGGACTCTTTCTTATCCTAGAACTAGGTGCATTGAGTCTTCAGCAACATCACAGCCCCACTGAAAAACTGAACTACCCATTTTGCTAAATGCTGACATAGACTTACCACTTTGCCAACCTATATCACTCATTTTTGCTCTCTTTGTAGCTTCATCTCAGTTTTGTTATAACATTTTCTTTGAGCATTTCATGCCTTTTAGGAATAGTTGTCAGGCATCTTTCCATCTCATCTACACTGCAGTATTTTCCCCATCTGAGCTGAAAGACCTCTTCTGTTTTTCCAGTCTTGTGACCTGAAGAAATTCATCCACTGTCCCAAAAAATACTTTATTATTTAGTTTATGTGAATGCCATTAATAAACCATTTTTTCCAGGTACATTCTAACACTAAAAAAAAAATTTCCCAAATTCTGATTAATTTGGTTTTAATCCTTCATAGATAACACATGAAGATACAGTGCAATAATTTTATAATCATCAGTACTACAGTGCATTTGATGATCTAAACCATCTTATTTAAGATGTTACACATTGAGACTTTGTTCCAATTTCTTCAGCAGAGTCTTTAAGGGAGCCTTATGTACATGTAGTGTTTATAGTCCTGTTTGTGTTTAGGGTTCTGAAACTTTCTGTACTTGAACTTTAAAGGTGATCCTTCACGTGTACATTTATAGACCACATAAATAATATTTTCACTTTGTCATTACTATTATGGAACTGAATGCATAAGAAATAGATTACTATATTGGTTTTATGGCTTTGTTTGGTGTTGGTACTCTGCACTATTTTTTTATGAGCTTGGAAATCAAAAGATCCTGTTAGGAAAGTCTTGCATTCATTTTATTAGTGATTATCTCTTGTATTTCTTCAGATTTAAGAATTAATCAGCTATAAAGAATTTAACAGGACAAACACAGTTGATATTGCATGTAACATCTTCAAAAAAACAACAAACAACCAAAACCAACCATCACAATCACAGCAATTCAGATGTGTAATGTTTCAGAATTACAGATTTTAATTTTAGGTGGATTGTGTAAGAAAGTTCTAAGTTAAATTAATCAGTTTTACAAAGGGTAAACAATATGAATTGGTGCATTCATGATATCACTTCCTAGCTTCAGAAAACAATTTACAGAACAGACGTTTGAAACTTGATTATGAAGAAATTACACCATGCTTAAAAGATGTCACTTCGATTTGGGAAAAAATGTTGAGTACACCTGGAAGATCAAAGATTAAATTTGATGCGGAAAAAATACACTCTGCTGTTGCACAAGGTAAGCAGAGTTTATTATTCTGAGTTGCTGAAAGGCATGTCATCTGTATTAGAAAAGGAATAGGGTGATCTCTTAACCCCTACTTATAATTAGATTCTCACTAGAGCTGTTCCTCAGGTTGCTGACTGAACAAGTGACGACGTTTGGTATCTTCATGGTTAGGTGTATGCAAGTAACAGTCTGTTTTGGTAACAGCTGCAAATATATTATTGGGGTTAGAGTGTTTGGTATTCACTTTTTAATAGTATTTGTCCTTACAGGAGGGTTGTGGAGTACTTCAATGTATTACAGTTCTTCTAATCTAATGTTATAAATTAAGTTACAATTAAAGAAAATGGTCTGGATAATGCCAAATAAATGACTGTGTAAATAACTGAAGACATCACTGTTACCTGGAAATTCTATTCCAGCCCGAATAGTATGTGTGTCTACAAACAGTACACATGGATATTTCAGTAGCACCACCTTTTTTCCAAATCCAACACTGCAGTCTGCCTCACAACTGCAGGGCTGAGCAACCAACCCACTGCCTCAGAAGTAAAATAACCCAAGGATGCTTTTTGAATGTTCTAAAAAATTGGGTTACCACTCAGTGTTATTAGTGCTGTGGTTGGACCCAAAGGCCTTATCCTCAGTACTGATGGTGAAGGTGGCTACTCCAAGGAGATTTTTATAGTTCCATACAAAGCTTTCCAATGTGTAATCTAAGTGTCAAGAATTCATCACTAGCAGAAATTAAATATTTTAAACATTTTACACGCCTGTATGCAATTATTCAATCAAGTTAAAACAAATTGTCCATTTAAGATGACTGGATAAATCTAGATTTCTGACAACAACAAATGTCACATCCCAAGCAGAAATCTTTGATGAGTTAAAGAAAGCTCATTATCACAACTTCCCTTCTGCTCATGTTGGCAAAGGGCTCTGTACAGCCAATATTGAAGCATGAGAAAAACTTGGGTTTCTGTTGATAGTCCAGAGATGCTGGCCTGCGTTAGAATTCTTCAAAATAAATGCTTCAAGTAATGGAAAATAAGTAAATAAATAAAGCCCTGCTTAAGTGGATTACTAATAAGCAGCATTTACAAATAGCCAGTAGGTGGGGAAGTTATCCCTAGCTCTTTGTGCTATTATGCTCTGCTCTCTAGAGGCCAGTTGTGTCAGGTTTATAGATTGAAGTGGTGTTAAATTTCATACATATACAGAAGTGAAGAATGCATTTAAATTGAGCTCAGTAGGTTCTAGCTTAGACCAAAACCATAAAAAGTGACTTGAGTAAACAAGGCAAACAAGTAAGAAATGCAGGGGCTTAAATTAGGGTAACAAACATGTTGTTGTCATCCATATGTTACATATATACCAAAAAAAAAGACAGTCCAAAAAACTTCAAGCCATAAGTTACTTCAAACTGTAATATTTTGTTCTAGTTCATAATAGATTAGACAGGCTACTTTCCCAAAGAACAGTGTACTGATTTATTGTGTAGATCATTTAACAGTGCCAGTCTTGTGCTAAATAAGGTAAGCTGTTACTTTTGGTGCTTTGCATATAGATACAAATGAAAGCTACCATTACCTATCTGAAATACTCAAGTATTTTTATAGAGAAAGAAACTCAAGCTTTAAAACATTTTGTCTGTGTACTGGTTATTCAACAGACCAGTAGCAAAAATAGAAATACAACACTTGCTTCTGATCATCTGCTTTCTGTTGTAGTCGCTAGATCACATCTCATTTGTACTGGTTTATATTTTGCTATATATAAATACATCTTTTTTTGCCACCTTCCTAAAACTTACCGTGTCAGCGCTCTATTAGTGAAAAATGTTAATTAGTTCTATTGAAGTGCTTTATTGTGTACTGTACATGGAAAAATGGTAGATAAATGTAACTTTTCAGAGAGAAGTATTGCAATTTTTGCTGCCTCTTCCAGCACTTCTGAGGCTGGATGTAAATGATAACCTTAGACTTAGGCAGCTCACCCTGTTTCTACCTTAAATCTCCCATGTTGAGATGCTGATGCCTTTTATTGGTGGAAGAAATATAAGCACTGTGGTTTGATCTGTTCTCTGCTCTACTGGAGATAGCAGGTGCAGATCTAACACACTGAGATATGCTTACATATCTAGCAGATACACATCTTCAGTTCCTCAGGCCTGTTAGCTCAACAACAGCTGAACTCTCAGTATGAGTGCAAATTATTATTGTAATGACTTTCTTCTCTCAGGAGTACCACGTCACCATCGTGGGGAGATCTGGAAATTTCTAGCAGAGCAATACCATCTTAAACATCATTTTCCAAGTAAGCAACAGCCAAAGGACACACCTTATAAAGAACTCTTGAAACAACTGACTTCCCAGCAACATGCAATACTTATTGACCTAGGTAAGTACAGTAGCTGTCTGAAATTAAAATAGAGGATTTTAAAACCTCTGAAAGAGAGTTAAGTGACAGAAAGTAGCACCAAAAAAAACCCCTAAAAGTAGCACAAAAAAAGCCTCATCATTCAGGCTGTTATTCAGAATTGCTTTAAATCTGGTATAAGTGAGAAATATTACTTGACACCATTAGGAAACTGAAAAATATGCATTTCAAGCACAGAGGTCCTGGGGTTCCTTACACACTTGGTAAAGTGTCTCAGAATATCAAGGCAGGCATAGGAAACAATAATCTGTCAGAATAAACATGTTTCTGCAGAAACTGGCCTGAACTGAGGTGGGGGGTGATGGTTGATGCCACCTGCACTTTTCCCTACTTGACAGGCCAGGTCGTGACTGGACACTGGGAGAGTAATACTCTGAGGAAATTTAATGCCAGTTGGGAATAGGCAGTTGCAATGTAAGTATGTTGTTTCCCTCCAGACATTATCACAGGGGTTCTAGGAATTGCCCTGGATAAAAAGTTTTTTGTTGGAGGTTTTTTGGTTTGTTTGTTTGTTTGTTTGTTTTTCGGGGTTGTGTTTGTTGTTTTTTTTTAAAGAGACATTTATGTGCAACCAGAGATCATTTGCTAGCAAATTCCTGTCAGTCAAGCCAGTCTATTGGGTGTTGATACCCCCAGCAATGAAAGTTTGAATTCTGTTGCACTGAATTGCCTCTCTAAGGGGTGAATATTTTTGTGCTGGGTTGGGGAATCCTACACCTTCAGCAAAGGGCAGGGGGTCAGGACAGCTCCCAGACTGGGGAGGAAGTCAGACTGAGTTTGGTTGGCTCACACAGCAGGTTGGGGCTTGCTGGCTCAGCAAGCTGTTCCTCTTTTCTGCCTGGTTCTGCATATGAATGCTTTCTCATCTTAGCCATGTGCTCTGCTTGTAGGAACAAATGACTGCGTGTGTTGGCAAATTGGTAACTTCATGGTGATTTTCAAGCAATGTGGTTTTTGCCAGGGAGCTATTTGCTAGCCTATTAGTTGAGTGAAGGATTGGACCCCATTATTTCAGTAAGATGAAAGGAGGAAGCTGAAGACTTCCTAGTGATTTCCATTGAAAGAGAGTCGTGCTGCACTGTAGCAGAAAACTGCTGGAAGGAATTTGCATGTTCTAACTTGTGTTTCTTCAGGCTACTAGAAGCATTTTCTCTTAGATCTTTAAGAATCCTTTTGAAAGCATGCCCTTCTCCTTTCAGAGAAAAACCTGCGTTCTTGCAACATGTGGTTATAATATTTTTAAAAAGTTTTCTCAAATTATGCTAAAGAGGTCTTGCTAACACAGTATGAGCCAGAGCCATAATAATAACATTGTTCACACTTCAGCTGTAAATAGTGCTTCCTAAGACTGGGGTCAGCAATGTGCATATGGATGACAAGGTAAGGTACAGCAGCTGCTTTCCTGGCCTAGTTTATGTGTCAAGGTGCTATTTCATTAACTGGACAAGAACAAAGCCACAATTCCCTAAAGGCTTTTCTGTGTATTTCCTTTTGTGGCCTCACTGGCACAACCACTGCAGTCACTGGGGATTTCAGGTCCTGAACAGCGAAGTCATGTTCAGTAAATGATTTCTTCCCTCAGCAAAGTAGGGTAAATTGACTTCCAGATGCTATCAGTGTAGGAAACCAAGTGTTTGCTGAAAACAGGAGTAAATTGTGTTTTGTTTTGTCACCTTTCAAAAAGAAAGCAGTAGGTACTTCCTCATATTGGTGTCTTAAGGTGTTGCAGTTCATTCACAGCCTTTTTTCGTCACAGCCAAGAATTGTTTGCTCCTGAGTAAAAGCTAAAATTCTTAGTTAAGTCAACACCAGGGCACTCAGAAACAAAACAGCTTGTGAGTTTAGCAGTTCTGTGCCTCCCCAATTTACTGGTTTTTCGAGCGTCTTTGCATTTTTATTCTTGCTCAGCTTGTAACTTTTCCTCATGCCCTATAGGAAAGAAGCCTTGCTGTGTGAGGGAGGCAGTTCAGATCTGCCTCTAGGCCATGCTGTGATAACTTGTCATTCAGGCAGAGGTCTCCTTTGCAAAGGAACACAAGCTCCTTCTCATTTGGAAGCTAGAAATACTTCTGTTTTGTTCAACTCTGTCACAGCCTAGCTCAGGAACTGAAAGCCAGTGGTCTGTGTGACAGGCTAGAGCAGCTACCAGATGGCAGCAGGACTCCACCCCAGCCTTTGTCTTCTTGAAACAGGAGCTCTGATGCTATCTGGCAGCACAGCAACATTCCAGGAGCTAAAAGGTGGGGTGATACTTAACAAGTGGGAATCGAATATCAAGCTTCACTTAATACTAGAACAAAAGAAGTGTTCAAATTTCTTCTCCACTGAGGTATTTTACAGAGGAGGGGGAAAGGGTTTTTATCCTGAAAGGGGAAGGGGTTTTTTTCCTAGAAATGAAAATACCCTTTTTTTGGAAAAGTTTTGAGAAAGAGTCTTAATAAGTGAAGGCTTTAATACCTTCATTCACAGAATCACAGATTGTGATTGGGGTGTGTGTCACAGATCTGTGGTTGAGGTTGGAAAGGGCCTCTTGAATTAATCTCGTCCAACCCTCCTGCTCAAGGCAGGGTCATCTCAAGTAGGTTGTCCAGGACCATGTTCACTCAGCTTTTGACTATGTCCATAAACAGAGACTCTGCAGCCTCTCTGGGAAGACTGTTCTGGTGTGCAGTTTGTGCCTGTTGCCTCTTGCAGAGTCAGTGGGCACTACTGAGCAGAGCCTGGCTCACTCTTCATTCCCTCACAAGGAGTATTTGTGTGCATTGATAAGATCCCTCTGAGCCTTTTCCTCTCCAGGCTAAATAGTCCCAGCTCTCTCAGCCCAGTTCCTTCATCATGTTAGCAGCCCTTTCTCCAGTATGTCCATGTCTGTCTTTTACTGGGGAGCCCAGATCTGGACACAGCATTCCAGGTGTGGTCTCACCGGTGCTGAGTAGAAGGGAAGGATCACCTCCCTTGACCTGCTGGCAGTGCTCCATCTAGGGCACCCCAGGATACCATAAGCCTTCTTTGCCACAAGGACACACTGCTGGCTCATGTTCAACTTGATGACCCCCAGGTAATTTTCTGCAAAGCTGCTTTCAAGCTGGGTGAGCCCAACATATACTGGTGCATGGGGTTTTTCTTCCTCAGATGCAGGATTTTTCCACTTCCCTTTGTTGCACTTCATGAAGGTCCTTTCAGCCCATTTCTCCAGCCTGTTAGAGGTCCCTCTGAATGCCAGCACGATGCTCTGGTCCATCTGCCACTCCTCCCAGTTTTGTATCATCTGCAAACTTGCTGAGGGTGTGCTCTACCCAATTGTCCAGGTTGTTAATGACCCTCCCTAATGAGGGATCAGTTAAGACAAAGGCTACAGACACCCTGTCATCAAGGGCATCTGACAACAGCTTGCTAGAAGCTGCCAAAATTACCTTACCACAGCCTCAGCCTTACCTATCAGCAGCAGTACCCTTGGGTTTCCAGGATTTCCTTGGCTGTCCTGGACAAAGTATCCAGATGCTCAAGAGCTCAAAAAAGCAAAGCCCAGAAAGCACTGCACAAAGGGGTGTCTGTTGGCAGCTTCCATTGGTTCTGCCCTCACATGCTGTATATATAGCATCTGTCACAGCACCTAGACAGCTATGTAAGTCTTGATACTTCAAGGAATGCAGAAAAAAAAACCAGTTTTTGTTCACTGAGTAAATATTGTGGGTCAAACTGATTGCTGGAACGAGATGATCTCTAAAGTCCCTTTCAACCCAAACCACTCTGTGATTCTTTGATTCTATACCTGGGTTGGTTTGGTTTAAGGATGTGTGGGTCCCAGGTCTGTATGAACATTTACAGATAAGGCAGTCTGGGGTGGAAGTCATCATCTTGTTCTAGAACCGAAGGACTGGAAATAGTCAGTTGTGCTCCTACAATTAGTATAGTTTACTTTAAGCTGGGATTTGGAGAGATGTGGGGAATAGATCCAAAGCCTGTTGCTGCCAAGTGAAAGTTCTGCACTGATGGCCAACTCCCACTCTCCAAGCACTTGCCACTTGTGCTGGTGCTTATGGGATGCCTCCTGGAGCTGACACAGCTGAGTGACAGGGCTGACAACCAACCCCATGTAGAAGGGGAATTTTCTGCCAGTTTAGTGAACTGCCTCAGATTATGGAAGAGTGTGAGCTTCCTGCTGCACGAGAGGAAGAAGGACCCATCCCATGCAAGAAAAGAAGAAGTGACCAAGGCAAGGAGAGAGGAGACAAGAGACACATTTACTAGGAAAAAAAAAACCAAAACAAAACAACCCAGCAAACCAACAAAACAAGCAAGAGAAAAGGAAGGGGCCCTAGCCCAAAGAGCTCAGATGTCCTAAGTCTGCCAGGATCATAATAGTTGTCTCTTTTTAATCAAGCAAAGAGGACTGGGTGGCCACTGAATTGAGTCTTACACTATTATGGACAACCAGCCCCATGTAAGCCCTTTAACAACCTGATCAAGGGCCAGTCTTAAAAACCAGTTATTCAGCTGTTACAAACTACAGATTTTCCCCATCCCCTTGCAGTTTCTAAATTAACTTTGCAACTAATGTAACAAAACTGTCATAGAGTGTGAGCGGATTATTTTATGTTTAACTTTCTTACAGCCTTCCTGTGGGTTGACTCAGAATCTACCTTTTAAAAGAATCTGCTTTTTTGAAAGACTATTTAATTTGGTAACATGGCAAGGTGTTTGCTTTTTTTTCATTTGCTTATTTTTTAGTTTAAGTCACTAACTTCAGGTGTTTTCACAGGGCGCACATTTCCAACACATCCTTACTTCTCAGCACAGCTGGGAGCTGGGCAGCTGTCACTCTACAATATTTTGAAGGCCTATTCACTTCTGGACCAGGAAGTTGGATATTGCCAGGGCCTTAGTTTTGTAGCAGGAGTTTTACTACTTCATATGAGTGAAGAAGATGCTTTTAAAATGCTGAAGTTTCTCATGTTTGACATGGGCCTGAGAAAGCAGTATCGTCCTGACATGACAATTTTACAGGTATGATTTTAGTGTTTCTAATAAAAGAAAGCTAATGTTAAATTATAATAATGCAATATAGCTAGCATTGTCATAATATGGACTTGAACTTAAATTCAGTTCTCACAAATGGGGAAGGATAATCTGATAAAAGAATACATAATCTTAAATGCACTAGTTTCAAATAAAGAACCCTTGGGAAATTATGAAAATCATAAATAGGAAGAATACTATTACATGTTGTATGAGGTTCAGGTGACCCTGCAAATGAGCCTGTCATAGGCTCACAGGTGACCCTTCTTGGGTCTTTTAGCTGGCTTCTGAGTGTTCCTTTCCTTCACACTATTCCATCCAAGCATCAATTGACAAGTATCTTTCACTTTTTCTGGTAAGAGTGTGAAGCGTGGATTTTGCTATGATGATTGTTAACATGTTTATCTTTAGACTGTTTGTTCTTATCCCATATAGATCCAAATGTATCAGCTGTCTCGACTTCTTCATGACTACCATCGAGACCTCTATAACCACCTGGAGGAACATGAGATTGGCCCCAGTCTCTATGCTGCTCCCTGGTTTCTCACCATGTTTGCCTCCCAGTTTCCCCTCGGATTTGTGGCTAGAGTGTTTGGTAACTCTTCTTAAAACTTCTATCTGTTCTTTTTGAAGTCTTAGATTTGGAATGCTATTATTAGGAACAACATTGTGATTAAGCCTGTTTCAGACACTCAGGAGAAATACTGTACTCACTGCTGGTGAACAGAACAACAACAGAGGTCACCTTATGTAACGTGTAGTATTTACAGTAAAATAGAAAGAGGAAGGAGGAAAGCATGTGACATTCCCAAACTGTCCTGGCTTTTCATCCTCATTGTTAGAGAGGATGTAAAATGGGATGCCATGAAGGCATGTTGTTATGACAATGGCACTTCAACACCTACAATTAGTTAATTTCAACCTTAAAAGAGATGTAACAAAGGTAACATCTGAGAAATACATCCATTTACTCCACTGAGCAACCTGGTCTAGTGGGAGGTGTCTCTGCCCATGAAGGGGGGGTTGAAACTCAATGAGCTTTAAGGTCCCTTCCAACCCAAACCATTCTATGATTCTATGATCTGTCACTGGACAATTGTAGGGCTTTAGAAAGCAAAGATTTACATTAGACTAGAAGACACAGATGCATGATTTTCACAAGACAGATTTTAGGTGCAGAACATTTCAGTTATGTCCTATGAGTTCGCAGACTTTTGCAGAACATATGTCCATTTTTGTTGCTCACTTACAAGAACCCTTTGTCTGAAAGAATGTTGCCTTTTAATTACTGCAGCAACTCATCTCTAGGTTACTAAGTCTGTGAGACTGCACTGCTATTTTCTAACATTGTACTTCTGAACCCCAGATACTTGAAGCTGCACTGCTATCTAATAATCAGCTTTAACAGAGATGTATTATTTAATATCCCTACC
Source organism: Florisuga fusca (assembly GCA_038090715.1). Taxonomy (NCBI): domain Eukaryota; kingdom Metazoa; phylum Chordata; class Aves; order Apodiformes; family Trochilidae; genus Florisuga; species Florisuga fusca. The sequence continues at coordinate 2,482,397 of JAAWXA010000001.1, read as the reverse complement.
TATTTATTAATGGAGGAGGCTTTGCAGAAGAGTGTTTATTTTATTTCAAGATTGTAGATAAAACTTAATTTTTTTTTTAATCCTGCAGGCTGCCAGTCATGCTGACTTTAATTTGGTACCTTCACTGTACTGCAGTTGGCTGGCAGCCCACTGAGCAGGAAGCATGGGGAGCAGATAACAAACAGGTCTTTGTTAAGTCCTTGCTCTTTTAAATGAGAGAAGGATCTCAGCTGTATATTACCAACTCAGCTCATACAGACATTAATTAACAACTTACAGGTCACCTTGCCTTAATCCATGTGTCAGTTACAGGGCAGGTGCTGAATCATAGATGTGCATTATTTTCAGGTCTGTTTTTCTCACTCTGTGTTTCCCAGCTGTTTTTCAGCACTCCCTGTCCTAATACAGAACTTTTCCTATAAAGCATTTCCCCACAGTTTTCAGTTTCAGTGGAGAAGCAAGGCAGATGCCTGGTCTATGCAATCCTTTCTGCCTTTGCACTTCACATTGAATAAGAGTTGAAAAATTTTACACCACTTTTAGGACAAATCGCAGTGAAGTACAAGCTTAATGGTTTGTTATTACATGTACTTTCTCAGAAGTGAAAAGAGTTATGTCTTCACCATTACAGGCAAAAGAGTGCAAGGGGGAATTTAATTCTGATAAAAATGTGGAAAGACAAGTTGCTTTTACCAAGAAAGGCAGTCAGGCAGTGTTTTTGTGTGTTTGTTTCTACATCAGAGGGGGTTTTACTGGTAGTTGTTTCTCTCATTGTGTGGTGGTGGTGGGGGTTTTTTTCCAATTTTTTAATCATTAATACATAATATTTTATTTGTATCATTGGACTACTCTATAAGTAATTGTGATTTCATTCACTGCTTCAAATACAGGGAAGGGAAAGAGCAGGAAAGATGCCCTTTAAAATAAATATATGTTTAGAAAATATAGAGTAAAACCACAGTATCCTCTGTTCTGTTGCACCAGCATTGTTTTATATGTTAGATGCTTTTGCCTATAGCAAGTCTCTCAATAAAATTGGGGGCAGATTCTGAGTTATAGCAGCAGGAAAGTCATGCAGGGCAATGCTGTTTGTTCTGTGGACAGATGGGTTTGTGAAGATAGGTTTCTTGTCCAGTGCTTTCATTGCAGTCTTCCATTTCTTTGCTCTGTAAAGACATAGACAAGTTGTAAAGGAAAAGAAAAGAGAGGAAGTTGCACTGAAAGGTCACTATATTCTGTGGTTTCTGTGTGCTTGAATGTATTCCATGTGCAGCCATTGCAGGGCCACCTGCAGTATAAGCACTTAAGCTGTATCACTAAGATTTCAGGGTACTTATTAACTATTAGAATATTAACATATGTGGGTGAGACACATCCTAAAAATAAGCACATACACAGGAAACTTCAGGCTGCTGGAAAGTGTACATTCAGCCTCTTGAAATGAATGTTGTATTATTGAGATTTTGTAGCTTTCTCCACCAGATGAGAATAGAACAGAATTTGGGGTCTTTGGTTGTGTCTTCAGAGGTAAATTTTGCCTGTTTTATTAGGATTTTTAAATGGCATTGGGATTAGAATTCTGTTCAAAATCAGATTCCTGTGAACATCTCAGAAGAAAAATGCCCACAAAACTATTAAATGTAGAAAAAACAGCAATACTGACAAACTTGACTACCTGGTTTGTTGTGTTCTTAGTTTAAATTTGAATTGGATTTTTTAAATGAAAACTCACTAAATGAATTAATAATAGATTGTGTTAGTCAGATGTTCTAGGCACAGTAATAAACTTGATCCTACAAAACTTCTAAGTCATAGCCACAGCAAGAGAAGCCCATGTCTGGCATGATACATCTAGCCTCCAGATCTGCCCCTGGTAAGAAGTTGTTGTCCTTGGACATTTACTGTTCTAATATTCTTGCCAAAAGATGTGCTTGCTTGATGTGGTCTGTTTTTTCTTTGTTTTCACAGATATGCTCTTACTTCAAGGATCAGAGGCTATATTTAAAGTGGCTTTAAGCCTTTTGGGAAGCCATAAGCCCTTGATTCTGCAACATGAGAACCTAGAAACTATTGTTGATTTTATTAAAAGCACCCTCCCCAACTTGGGGTTGGTACAGATGGAAAAGACCATTAGTCAGGTATGAAATAATCAGAACATATTAGTGCTATGCAAAGAATTCTCTTTCTAACAAGTTCTTGACAGAAAAAACTCAACAATGTATTGTGTTACTTCAGTCTGTAAAACCTGTTACTGTAGTTCTAAAGGTGTTGAAAACTTTGTAAAGCATATAACTTGTATTTGTATATCTACATGTTGGTTGTGGTCACTTTATCAAGCTTTTAATGAAAATGAGTTGGTTTTTTTTTTAAGTGTATGTAGTGGCTGTTACTGGCAGCAATATTATAGCCCATATATAGTGCATTGTACACAAAAAAGCAGCAAGGTGGGTCAAAAGCCATCTAAGTTTTTCCATCTGTAAAGAATCTTGCTCTCCAAGTCTCATTTCAGAAGCAAAAATTGACAAGAGCCTCACAAATGTTGACCTGACTTCTGGAAATGAGAAGCCTCCCTGTGTTGAGATGTCTGCAGTGGCTCTCATGGTGCTGGCTCAGTGTGTTATAATGGGGCTTTTGTATTTCTGCCAGGAAAACATGGGGCAGTGCACTCCCTCACAGTGAGCAGTGACTCTGCTCAGCAAAAACTGTGAATCCTTGATGAACCTTTTAAAATGGCAAAAAAGGAAAGTGATGCAATATTGCTCAGCTATCAGAGGGATCCAGACAGTAACTATGGGATTTGAAAAAAAAATCACAAATTATTGCAGTTAAGGTTTATTTGTTTAGAAACTCTTAACTGTTACACTTGACTCTTAATTTGCGCAGACAAACAGAAGATGGGGTTTAGCCTGTTTTCTGAAGTAATTTTGTGGTCCAAAACGTGAGGGGTACACTGCACAGAATGGCCAATGCCTGCCTCTCAGCCAGGGGTGATGGAGATCTGCAAATCCTGTGGCTTGATAAAGGAGGGCAGCAGCACAGTGCATGCAGAATGCTTGTGAGAGGCTCTCTTCTGATCCCTGGCACAAAGCTTCCAAGGGGTGTGTGCTCAAATCAGGATCAGGAAAGCTGCTGCTAGTGCTTGTTATCAAGGAAGGAGGGAGAATTAGAATGACTGTGAGAGGGGAAGGAGAACTCACGACTTTTAGGGACAAACAAGATTGTGTGTTACCTGCCAGGCAGAAAGCCTGGATTGCACAGCTCTGCAGAGACCTGGCTCATTGGCTTTGAGCAGAAGGAGGGGGAGATACTCTGTTTAGTCAGATCTGAGTGCTCTAAATTTGATGTGGGCAGGTGGAAGGGGGTTGAAGGGACAGCAGTTCTTCCACTTTGATCAGGGCTTACTTTGAAGACAGCAGCTACTTGGCCAGCCCTGCAGTTCATACACAGCTCCTGGGCTAATGCCAATCCTCCTCATCTTTTTGCAGCATGGCCATGGGGTTACATGCCCTAATGTGCCTTCAGTTAGCACAGTGTCTAGACAAGCTTTTGGTTTGCCTCATATTTCCTACCTTTCAGATCTGATGCTCTGGGTATGACAGCAGGGATTTCCCTCCCTTTTCAAGAGCACAGAGGCTAGAAGTGGAAGAGGTCATAAGAGGAACTAACATTCTGCCCTGCTTAATGGCACCATTTGTTTTATTGACATTTCAACCATGTGTGCTCCCCAGATATGCTCAAATCTACAGAAAATGAAAGTTCCATATGTGTAGCCAAACTCAAAATTGTTTTTCATCCTTCTCTACTTAGATTCTTACTGTGTGTGTTTCTGCTGCTATACAAACATCTGAGATTGATATAACAGGTGTCATAAACATTTAATTCACTGATGCTTTCTTTAACTATATCCAAAAGTTAAAGTTTTGTAGACAAAGTAGATAAACAAGTAAGAAATAATAATGTTATTTCAATAGGTATTTAAAATAGATTTTTATTTTGGGCTCATTTCCAAAGTGCAAGAGGTTTAAAAATAAAGAATAATCCTTCAATTTCTTATTCCTGGGCTATTTTCCAGCTGCATTTTAAAATCAACTTTTGTTTCTACTATGCTCTGTGATTGACTCATTTGTCCTTTTCATTTTCCAGCTTCTTCACTGCTTTCAGAGGAGATAACTAGCTCAGGGACATGAGAGTCATATTTCCTGAATAATTTGAATGCAGATGTTAGTCAAAACCTAGAAAAAGGAAAATACAAAAGCATTATTATTATTTCCCTTGGGTCATTCTGTGCACATCAATTTGTTTCTCTGCTTTTAAAATAAAAAGTGTTCTTAATATTCATGTATAAGATTGAGCACTCATTTCAGTGATTCATAGTTAACAATAATAGAAATCTGTATTGCCATTTCATAATGTTTCCACTACGTGTATTGGTGTGAGGATAGTTTACTTAATTTTCTTTTCAGTCTCTAGGAGTACAGAGGAATCATATATAAACCTAGCAGTATTTGCTGTTTTTCATTTAAAGCAGTCATTTTATTTAGCCTTACACGTGTATATGTGGCATATGGGCTTGGAACACACTTTACTGAAGTGTCATCAAATTCTGAGGGTTTATGCCAAACTGAGATGCATTAAATTTGAAATGTAAAAAAATAAATACCCTATAAATTCTTCATTTCTTGAAAACTTACTGAAAACTGTTTTTAAGCAGATCCAGTGCCAACATATTGCACTCTGCTCCTTCAGTCTTGCCATTTACAGAGTGGAAAATGTGAATGCAAAAAATTTAGCCCTTTTTTTGGATGCACGGATGAGATACCTTAGTCTAGATCCATAGATTGTAAAGCATAGAACAAATTATAATTTTTGTCTGCACATACTTAGTATTTTCTTTACAACAGGTATTTGAAATGGATATTGCAAAGCAGCTGCAAGCTTATGAAGTTGAGTACCATGTGCTTCAGGATGAGCTTATAGATTCATCTCTAAATGACAATCAGAGACTGGATAAATTGGAAAAGGCAAACAGTAGCTTGCGCAAACAAAACTTTGATCTTCTGGAAGAACTGCAGGTACAATTTATATTTCATGTTTATTAAACATTCTGATTTATCCACCTTTTGTGAAGAGACCATCCTACAGCAAAGCACAGGGGAGATTAGCATTTGGTCTAGTGACTTTGAAGCGTAGCCATTCGCAGTTTTATGCAGTTTAGCCTTTAAAGTTTAAATGCAGAAAAATTTCTGAGAGGGGACATGGATAGAGCATAAGCTTACAATTAGTGAGAAGTTAATTCATCTCTCTATCTCTTCTCTTGTAGTTAAAATCATAGCTGTAGAAGATTACTAAAACTATACAAAGAGCTTTCTCAACTTCATTTTTGTATTTTCAGTCACTGCTTTATTATAGCAAGGATACTGGTCTGTCATGAATGGGAAAGCCAATGCCAGCATCACAATTTAGAGATACATCCAGATATAAGATAAATTGTCTATAAAGACATACTCTTTTTTACAATCTTTTTTTTTTTTAAGCTGTTATGCAGATTGTTTAAATAATAGGTGAAATAATAATTTGTGATACATGCTCCGTGCCTGTTCAGTCTGCAGCTTTTTGGAGTCAGTCCACCTGATTTCTGTGGGGATTATTATGTGCTTAACTGTTAAAGAAGTCAGCTTTCTGGCTGTTTTATAGCAGGGCATTTTTTATAAAACTTCTGACCATGCATTTAATTTGATAGAGAAAAGGACCTCAAGGGTAAGAAGCAGACATTTCATGCTTTTCCATTATTATTAAAGAAGCAGACTTTGTAAGGTAATAGGTGAGTGAAAGGAGCTCATGTTTCTCAGTCATGGGTTCTGTATAAGGACTGAAGCTAACCAAACCTAGCCGTGCAAACTTAGATTGCCTCTCCTAACAAACATTTGCTTAAGATGCAGATTCTTATCCCGTGATATTTGAACCTCTTTGAGGTTCTAAGACAAGCCTTAGAGAAGTCAGAAGAAGAGAGACTCTCATGCAAGATGTTTTCATAAAGCTTCAGGGGCACATGGGCATGAAAACAGCACACAGAGAGATTTCTGGGATGAGATTCAGGATGTCATGTCCTGTAGATACCTATATCAGGGGATCTTCCACCCCCTCACTCCCCTAAAGTCTCTGAAGCCCTAAGCAGTTTTTCACAAAGCTCATCTCCACCTGAATGCTGGCAAGTCAGCACTTAACATCACATTTGGGAATTTAACTGTCTGTAGTGTTGGAGCAATCCCTTTGCCTTGGAGGTGTGCCTCATAAGCCTTTGTTTCCCATGGTGGTAGGTGACCCATTCCTGATGGGAGGGAAATGCATGACTAAAGAACATGGATCATGGTAGTATCAATACTTTGCCCCCCAAGGCTGAATGTTTTAATCCACTGTAACTGCATGGAGGGCAGTGAGCTCATCAGAAAGGCAAATAGATCCCCAAAAGCCAAGATCATCTTGTTTCCAAATGTCATACGGTGCTGAAACTTCCAAACAGATCCCTGGTTCTGTCAGAGTTCCTCAGCTACAAATCCCATGTGCTGAGTTTGAATGATCTAATACTTGTTTAGCCATGGAATAGAATGCCATATGTGCAGCCTTTTGAAGGAGAACTCTTGGAATATTCCAAGATACGTTGCCATTTGTGTATTGCACTGAGTTCCCTCTTCCCCTTTTGCCTCCAAATCTGCTGATTGTTGGACTGAACATCAAGATGAAATAAGGGTCCAGCTGACAGGATGGGTTCTTTGCTTCACAACAAATGTGGAATTCAACAAATATGGCTGGCCAAAAATGTCTCCCAACTGACCCATGCAGAGCCTTATGGAACCTGTAGTTCTTTGGTATAGAATTGACAGACATAATAATTTTCAAATTTCCTTATATTGCATTATATTCTGAGTTTAATTGTGGACCAATCAAAGCAATCAAGTTGAGAGAGGGCAGTTTCTTGTTATAGGCAACACCATGTTTCTGTGATCTGATAACATTCATATATGCATTTTACTTTTGCAGTTTTTCATAATTTGGAAACTATTTTGTATATATTAGTGAATCTCAAGAAATAGTTTAAAGTTGTTTTCTTTTATTAATTCATTTCCTTTTTTTTTTCCTTTCCCATCCTTCCTGACCCTTCTCCTTTCTTCTTACTTGGAAAGGTGGCTAATGGAAAGATCCAAAATCTTGAAGCCACAGTAGAGCTTTTACTGACTAATGAAGGCAAAATGAAGCAGACCATCCTCACTCTTGAGCAGGAGCGAGCATCTCTGCTGAAAATGGTGGAAGAGATGCAGAAAAAGACTGGTGATACAGATGGGAAGCCTCTACTCACTAGACAAGAACACATGGACTGACATTCAGAGTTGTAATAGAGCAGAGAAGCTAAGCAAGAAACAAAGGGAAGAACTGGGTCTTTCTGTTATGATCCATGGGATTTGTTGCTGACACCTTCACTGTGCATGCCTTACTGTAGAAAAGCCAGATATGGGCTTGGCAGCTTCCCTTATCAGAGAAGCTGGTTTCCCAGGGAGAAGGCTTTTTCTTCTTGCTATTTAGAAATACCATGAACAGTAAGATGCCACCTCACAATAAGCAGAAGAAACTTTATATTGTGTGCAGTCACACACAACGCACTCTAAAGATGTCATGGATTCTTCCTTAAGTGCTTCTAAACCTAAGTGCTTTGTATATGTCACATATTTTGTTCACGTGTAGACACCACCATGTTAAATAACAAATCCTTTAGGAAGTCCCTTAAAGAAATACAGCAGTGTAAAACCTTTTCCTGGATGACTGCCTCATTGCAGTTATGCAGTGGTAACATTTACAGAGAGTTTTGTGGTTGGACACAAGGTATTTTTCACAGTGTAATTCCCCTGCAGCTTGATGGGGTTGTGCTTATTATGTTGTTTATGCTTCAGAAAACTGCATCCTGATGCTTGAAGGTGTTGATCTCTTGGACTCCAGAGAGCTGGACTTTATCATATGTAACTATGCATAACTATGGGGTTGCCATCTGTTTTTTTAAGTACATTGTTTTAAAACATTTTTTTCCTTTAACAGCCATTAATGTAGTGTATTCTTAGTTGGCATCTGATAAAAATACTGTATATAGCAACTGCATTATGCTTAACAAAATACACTGACATTGGTTTGGTGAAGCCTGTGACTTCTGCAACTTCATCCAAGGTTGATACTCATCAAGTTTCATCTTATTTATTTCAGATCTGCTGTGTGATGTAAGACATCATTTTGCTGGGAAACTAATTCCCACTGTAATTTTTTTCCCTTTATTTGGCACCCTGTACCCACCCATCCTGGGAAATGTTATTCTTTAAGACTGTTTCTGAAGTAGTTAAGGCATTTCAAGAATTTCATGCTGTGCCAGATTAAAAAGGGCAAGGCAGTTTGAATTAGGACACCATTGTTTTCACAATGCATCTTTTGAGTAAGATTACATATGTAAATAAAAATTAATTTTTTTAATTTCCTTAATACAATGAAAGTAGTTTTCATGCCAGTTAAAGCACCACTACTACAAGTGCAATAATATTCATGAATATCCACTTGTCTGAGTTTGCTTCAGAATTAGGAACAGTGCCACAGTTCTCTTCAGTCACCAAGCACAGAGTTAATAGGCATCAGTGTTTTGTTACGGAGGACATTCACCCAGGAGATGTGATTTTTTTATTTTTTTTTTTTCCCCCTAAATTGATGGTTTTATTCCTAGTTTCAAAGCACACTTTTCTTTTTTTCTGACTGGCAATGTACACAATGTTTTGTTTTGCTTTTTCCTTTTCTCATGCAATTTGTCCTGACACATTGTGGTTGTAGCTTAATAGGAGAGCTGTAACATTCATCTACTGTGCAGAACAAATACCTCTATGCAGGTGAAAAAAGAAAGAGAATTTACTCTTCAATTTGTAGAAGCTTTGGTTAATTCTGTCAAATCATTAATATGCCTGGTTCTTGCAAATCCACTCTGTATTCACTTAGCATTGAAAATACAGATAAATCAATTATTTTTAATCTATTTATCTCTTAGGCTTTTTTTACTTTATTTGGCAATCCATGTTGAAGCTCATGCTTCATGTTTAAAATCTTATCATAATGGACCTCGTACTGTTAGAGCACTCAGTAATGTTGCATTTTTACAGCATAGTGCCATAATACATGCACTGAATTTTTAACAAAAGCAATAAAAATAGTAATTATCTATGCCTACATCAATGTCTGTACATTTTTGACAATGAAACAGGAAAACACAGTTGGTGGTGTGACAGGTCAGACCATGTAAGATGAGACTTTCCCTGGTAGTAAAGGAACCACCTAGCATGGTTGTTAATGAGAACTCGTAGTCTCCAGACTCTTCTAAGCATGCAGAGTACCCAGTTGTGATCTTGGGATCTGCAGATACTGAGTAAGGTGAAGTGTGTCCCATGTGTATTCCTGTATTGCTGTCAGTGTTGTTTTGCTTCTCTGCCAGCATAAGTGGAGGACTACTTCTTGTCCAAAGCTTTTTAATAAGAACTTGTGCAATTCCAGAAGTAAGGGCAGTTAGATGAAAACTAAAGTCACTGTTCTCACAATGCAAAAGTGTTTTAAATAGATAACAAGCAACTTTTTGCTTTTGCAAAAATACAGATGTAACTCTTTCATTGTACCATGGAGCTGAATTTTCTGTGGGTACAAACGAATTTTCTATTTGTACATTGCAGATTAATACAATTTTGTTAAATATGTAAAGGCCTGGCAAAGTGAGGGATCATGCCACCCACTAGTCCAGGATCTCAACATAAATTAAATAGTTGATCTAATCCTTTGTGCTTCTCACACTGAATCAGACACATGGTATCTTGCTTCATCATATCTTTTCCCATCCTGTGCTGATTTTTGTCACCAGGCCTCTCAAGTTCAAGGAGCCAAAGTGGAAGCCTGCAGAGGAAGGTAACACTTTCCCAGTTTCCAACTTTGGAAAAGCCTGGGGCTCTTCCCTTCAGATGTATGAGAAAAGTAATGGAGCTTTGCAGATACTTTCATCCTTCTCCAGCTACACTTTCTATCTGAGCATCCTTAAGGATATGTACAAGTAGATTTCCTGTTGTCTGAGTTGCAGCCATTCTCATTGTCTTCCGTATGACCAGTAATTTCTGATTCAGAGCTGAATGTTCTAAAAAAAACCCCAGCAAGACCCAGAAGGTCTGTGACATACTCATTAGTCAGGTGATGTTCTGCCAAAACAGTGTCAAATGGAAGCGCAGACACTGGAACCTTGTCCTTCCCTGACAGCTACACCTCCTTCCCAGTAACTCAGTCCTACTCAAGCACACTCTTTACCTTAGCAGGTACCTCCTCTGCAAGCATCCACCACCCTCCAGCTCTTGCTTGATAGACTTGGGTAGGTGCACTGACAACAGTCCTGAGTGGTAAGGATAGCATCACCATCCCACCAACATTCTTGGGACTTTTTTCAAGCATAGTAGTCTTTGTTAAGAGTTGCCATTATTTAGGACAAAGTCATGAAACTGCAGCTAGTAAGACTCTGAAGGACACTAATCCACACAGAGAAAAGAGGACAACACAGCTTGTGACTTTTCTCCTTTGGAGCAAGGAGTTCAATCCACTCTTTGAATTTAGGTCCACCACAACAGCTGCTGCAATTCCCCCATCATAAAGTAGCCTGTTAAGTCAACATGGCAGAGCACACCACCACCTCTCAGTCAGTTTGGATAGGATAGTGTCAGTGTCCTCAGTGCACTCCCTTCTCTCCTGGGGTTGCTGCTAAATCAGAGAATGCAACTTTAGATAATGCAGACATCTGGCTTTGAGACACTTCTGATGTCCATCAGCTTCTGGCCTCAATGCCTGATGGCCTTGCAGCCATTCCCCACAAAAAGCTGGAAGAAGCCAGGTGCCTCCCACCCTACATTCATCACCTGGGAGCTGCGTTTAAGCTGAGGCTCTTGCCTGAGCTACATTGCAGCCACACTTAATCTGACCCTTGTTCTACCCTTATTGATCCTGACCCATGGACTTGGCTTCCTGGCTTCACTTCAGACCTGCCCCACCACCACGGCCTCGTCTGGTGACCTGGACTCTTGACCGGTATTAATTTTGGGTATCTCGGGACAGCCCTGTTGTCAGTAAGTTGCCCCCTTTGCCTGCCTGTCAGCCACCTTGTTTCCTGGCTCTCTGCCCCTCGGAGCAGGGTCTCTCCTGCTGCTCCCCAGCTCAGGCTGCTGCCTGCACGGCTTCTGGCTCCAGTGCTGGGCTGGTCAGAGCTTGTTCAGGTGTCTCTGCTTGCCACTGCTCTTCACTGAGCAAGCAAGCCAGTTCTCTTAGAGTTTGATCAGGGACCTCCAACACAATGGTTGCTCTGTGTGAAAGGGCCCTTCCTGATCTTCCATCTACTTCAACATCCCGTGATCACGTTCTTTTCCGCTTCAAACAGCACGCTGCATTTGCATAGGATGGTGATGACACCCAAAAAACCTGCCTAGAACAAAAAGAATGTATTTTGACTACAGCTGGATGAATGCCGTGGTTGCTGGAGGCACCTTGGATCACTGCACAGGATTTTATACACTGTCACACCCTTTGATGTGCCAGAATTTTTCTTTAACAGAGCAGGCCCGTGGGAGGGAGCAGAGCGCTGACAGCCAGGCCAAGCATTGGGAGCGCACTCCAGGCATCGCCTTGGGAAGGCACATGTGTGGCTCACACCCACTGAGTTGTACACAGCCTAAATGAGGGTGATCACTGGGTACTCATTTGCTCATGCAGCTGCCAGAAAGTGTTCCTTTCATCTAAACAAACCTGAGGCTGCAAGAATTCAGTGCCTCAAAGTAGGCCTTTTCGGCATAACCCAAAGCCAATCAGTAAGTACTTCATTATATAGAAGAGGCTACTTATTCTTTTGTATAATGTTTTTTTTTTTCTTCTGTTTAATTGTATTTCCATGTTGTTAGAAAAGCTTTGGGGCTGTAGATGCTAAAATATGATGAAAATCGTCTTGCAGAGAAAACAGAGATGATTAGAACAAGGGCTGTGGAGAAGCACGTGCCAGCTTGCTATCCCCAATTTTCTCATGCAACATTTCAGAACCCTGAAAATATTTTAGGAAATTTTCCTATTTCTAAAGTTTTGTATTTCACAAGTAGAAATTTTTGCCACAGTGAGAGGAAAGCAGAATTCTGCTTGTCATTAGAAGTACAATGAGCAACAAAAATATTCTGACAAGTCATATTGTTCCTAGGTCCCACTGGATGCCTACTTCTTTCTGTGGGCACTCTTCTGTAATACCTTTCCTTTTATCTATGTTTTACACTGGATTGCTTCTCTACAAAGGAAATATAAATATATTCTGTTTTTCCAGTTAAAAGCAGAATATGATAATTACCTTTTGTATCTGTCTGTTCTTTGTTACTAACAAGAGGGTGAGTTTCCATTTCTCACTATCTGCAAGTCAGTCTAAGAACGGCCCTTGGTAAAAGAACTCTGCTTACTACAGTTTCATTTGGCCTACTTCTCATGAAAGTGTGGGAAGAGGTTGGCTTCTTCACTGGCATTTAAGAAGTTTATAGACTCTCTTTTCTCAGATTTTTTTTTCATAAACTGTTATAGAATGACTGTTAGCTCTGTACATAGGAAACGTCTTGCAATGAAAAAGATTTTGAATTTTCAATGCACAGTGGAGTCAAAGGGTATGTTTTTTCCACATCAGTCAAGGTGAGCTTGAAGAGCTTCAAGAGTTGACCACTGATTGGGACTTTGAGCTCAGAAGACCATAAATTCTTCATGGGATTCTGGTTCAGGTATATCTCCCCAGCTTGTTATCTGCAGTTTCTTTTAGGATGCACCATGAAAATATCTGATCCCAAAACAAACCAAACAAAACCTGAAGTGTGGTTACTGTTTAGTATTTAATGGCCTGCTACACCAATTATGTCCTATTTTTTGGTAAGAAATCTCAAATGGTGACTCCAGTCAGTGGAGACTGTGGTAGCAGGCAGATACTGAGGAGCAGGAAGCCTTGCAATTGCAATTGGCGAAGTCTTGAAATAATTAACAGTATGTAAAGAATAATTATAAAGCATTTGGAGTGCTTTCTAGACTGTAAACTTGTTTGTTAAATAAACGTGATACTCATTTTTGGAAAAGGAAAAACTAAGAGGCTTATGATAAACTGAAAGAGGTGGACTGTCCTGAATACATAGGGCCTGCCATGATGAAGCTATGACATTTTCAAGACCTGCAGTGCAATTTCTAATATACCATAAAGAGGTATGAGCACAAATGAGCACAAACACCACTGAACTGAGACACAATGCCAAGCTGAGCACAGGGAAGTGATCTTGATAAGATTCAGAAAAATTTCAATTTATTTTTTGTGTTCCTGATTGAGGTCACAGGGGCAGGCCTCAGTGTAAACAGAGTTTCTGGGATGAAGAAAATGGGCAGAGCTTTTCAAACAGTGGAGAAAGTCAGTTAAGACTTGATGTCCTAGTCATCTGGTCAGGAATGGTTGCTTCTTGCTGGAATGGGAAATAAAGGAAGACTTTTAAATATGAAAATATTATCCAACAGCCTGTGGCATACCTCTGGGATACACTGATGTCTTCATGGTGCTGAAAACAAGCTTCAGTTTCCATAGTACCTGGAAACAACAATCAAATAAAAATTTAAGTAGCAATTTCCAGTTATGGACACTTCTACAACATGCAGTCTCACTGGGGCTGGAATAAAGATGGTCCCTGATGCCAGTATCGTGAGGCCGATGCTTGAAACTTCTCTTGTTGATACCTGCTGCCTGCTTTGCCTTTAAAACCAAGAAAAAGGTATTTATTTACAAAATCTGGATTTTACCATTTGTCACATCTGTGACTTCATTGTATGGGGTAGCTGCTAAACTACATCAACAGACCAAAAGGACTGCTTTAATGCAGTTACTTTGGTACCCTGTCTATCTACCTATCTGCATTAACCACACGTAGCTCACTTGACTCCTGCAGGATCCAACAGGATTCTGTGATGGAATTACATATCTGCTGACTTTAATGTTCCTGTATGCTGGTTCAGATGGGCAGCCTAGTGTGAAAGGGTTCATAGCAAGCCATTATCCATACTCTGGTAGCTGCCAGCCTCTGTATGGGGGTATGAAAATAAGTCTATGCTAGCATAAAATAAGCATGCGTGTTCTATCGTCAGAACATCTTCAGGCATTCAGAATTTTTAGCATTTAGCTTATTAAAAAAAAAAAAAAAAGCAGCATTTCAGATTCTTTCATTGTTTATTTCACACCTCTCAATTCCAGAAAGCAGTACTATTTTGACTGGGGCAGATGTTTACAAGACATCACAAAATACGTTCAGATTAAGGCAAAAATTGCTTAAAATTCTGGACATTTTTTGGATATTTGAGTGGATTGGCACTATTCACTGAGTTTGTGTGTCCTAAGTACAGTACATTCTTTTTTCCCCTTTTTTAAAACTTTATGCCTCAGCCAAGGATTAAAAAAATCCGTTGTCAGCTTTTTCTTAAAAAAGAAGTAGGAAGTTCTATGATTAAAGGAACATGAGTGTATGTGAGAGAAGGAGGAAATGAGAGTTTCAGAAGCAAAGAGCTGACAGCAGAGATTTACTCAAACTCTTTGTAAGATCTACAGAGAGATCTGAGCAAGCAACAAGCAACATCTCCCTGTGGCTTACAGATTTCAGGAATTTTTACTTACTAAAGTGTGATCAGAGATAAAATATTATAGCACACTTTCATTTGAACCCCCCTTCTGTATTCTCCTTCCACCAACTAGTTTATCTTGAAACATTGAGATGGGACTTGCATGTAACACAGCCACAAGCCAAAACATCTTCAAGATGCACTTAGATCAATATGTCATGATGAGCCAAGAGGAAAAAGATCACAGGAGACAAAGGTACTTGTTTCAGCTTGTGGGGTCTACATGAGTCTCTTGTTCTGTACTGACTCCGATCCTGTGCATTTCAGTGAAGATTAACTTCTGGAAAACCAGCAGAATATGATCCAGCAGGGGCCAAGAGACGACAACGCTTCCACTTTCCACGACAGTTTGATGGAGGAGTGAAGGTCAAACAAGAATGAAAGGCTGAAGTATCTATAGAACCAACAGACATCTTTCTTTGACCAGGCAGATCAACTACTGGAATAAAACATGCTTAAAAGATTTTGTTTTCTCCTGCATTGCCTTCATTGCCAAGAATGGTCTCTTCCCAACAGATGTTGGCACTGCCAGACCTCTCAGTGGTACGAAGGAAACCGAGGGCGTAGGCAGTCTGAAAGATTTTATGTCACGATCTTGCATTTTCAGTCAGCACCTGAAGGGCAGATGTTAGGCCATGTCCCACTCCTAATGCATGGTCTTTAATCTTCAGATAGCCTTCCCATACGCTCCTGATCCTTGCCTACTTTCCCAAAGCATGTTTCCATTCTTCTCTAGAGGTAGATTTTTTAAAAAGCTGTGCTCCAAGATACACCGACTCTACCAAACGGTGGAGTTCATCTCACCCAGAATCCTCCCCTTACTGCTCTGCTTTTTAGCCAAGTTTATAACTGTGAGCTCAGCATGGTCCTGATGGCAGTGATGTGATTCCCAACTTGGACTTCACCTGCATGCAGCAAGCTTGGAGTACAGAAGGCACTCACTCATAGCAGCCTACACCATTCCATGGACACTTTGAGTGTTACCAAGCATGTAAGCCTTCCTCTTGATTAATGCACAATGAGTATGCAAGTACAGCAAAGCATTTTTCCTGCTTTTGACCATTTATGTCATGAATTTCTGTACTGCCTTCCATTTTCCATAATTGCTGGAAGGCAAGCACAGAAACTGTATGTGATGCTTCACTGGTGGTCTTCTGCATGCTCCTGGTTAGTCCTTTGTTTCCATGTTTGTAGATGACATTGTATCTTCTCCTCCCAGCACACCCTGGGAACTCACCTTAAATTTACTGGGAGTGATCATGGCTCCCAAGGCCTTTTCAGTCATGTGCATTTTCCATCATCCGGGTGTTTATTCTCTAGCTATGGCAGAGAGTATTCATTCCCAATTGTGTAACTTTTCACTGCATTAAAGCATCTGATTTCATTAGGGCTGCATACCACTAGAACAAGAGAAGCCTTCCTAAGCTTCTATCTTCTAAAATATTATCTGTGGTGAAAGACTTCTGTAACTGCATTTCTCATCCCCCTGTGGAAGTTTGCAAGACTCAGTCAAGTGGGTAAGGCCCTGAGCTGAAACCAGATCATTAACTGAACTTTTCAAAGCTAGGAGCAACATTTGAGTGTAAGGACCTCAAGAGCTGCCAACAGTGTTAATTTATCAAGGCCCTGGACATTCAGCATATACTGAGATTATTACTGGCTACCAAACTGGCCTCGTTTGGAGGCAAAAAAGCAGGTAAGAGTTGCACAGGAGATCAGATGGAATTGTGGAAAGATGTGCTACACATTCAGAAAAAAAAAACGGCCAAGTTCATTCCCTTGCCTTCATTCATCTGGCCATTTGTCCCAACTGTTTTCTGACTGTGATGTAAAAGAGCACTTTTTCCTGCTCTCTCCAGACATCTTTTGCAGAGTGATTGTAAAGCTTCAGGCGATTAGGCTGGCTGTGTAGCCATTACTGTTACTGGAGGAGGTTTAAAAACTAAACAGCTGTCATACCCACAAAAATCAAGCTGATTATAATATAGGCTTACACTGGCCAGATGGTAACTACCTTTTTAATCACAAGTTTTAAGGACTTGCTGTCTCTCAGAGATATCACATTCAGTCTCTGCAAGGGAAGAAACACCAATATCATCAATGTTACCCTGCTGCATCTTATCAGAAAGGGAAGAAGTTGGATTTTAAAAAGAAAACCTGCAAAACATTCAGGTGAGATTTCAACTGATTTTTCTGTTGTTGTTGTTTCATTTTACTTTTCTTTTTGTGCCTAGTATTAAAGGAACTTAATCATCAATTCCAACAGGAAGAAAATGGTCCTCTTGTTATTCCTACCTCAGATAGCAAAAACTGCCTCTGTGGGGGGGGAGGGGTTCCTTTGTTGTTGCTGGGTTATTTTTTTAATGTGTTAATTACCCTTGGAGTTTAAGACCCAAGCCTATAATCTCCAAAGCAAAGCAGTGTTTGTGACCCTAAGCAGAGGAGGTGCTGCAATGCTGTTGCTCAGTGCTACACAAGCTGCTGAGTGCTGTGCAGAATGCTTCCATCTCCTCCAGACATCAACTTCCACAAGATGTGGGTTTTCTAAATGATGCCAAGTGTTGTACAGAAGAGTCAGGATAGCAGGGGAGCTGAACCAAGTTCTTGCTCTGGCTTTGCACACGTCTGCACTCTAGGCAACAGGTGAAAACGTGGCCCTAATCGTGGCAGTCCTTGACCTTGATTTTTCTATCAAACTTTCTACTTTGGCATTTGAGTGTCATGTGTAGGCAGTGTTCCCAGAGGATGGTGTGTTTTCTAAGCAGTTAACTTTGGCCTGAATCGAGGGCAGGGTCACTGGGACTTTTTAGGTCACAGGGGACCGACGAGCCAGCCAAGTCCAGAGCTGGAGCTCGTGTCAGCTACACTGACACAAAAGTGTCAGTCACAAAAGTGACTGTTGGGAGAAAAAGCACGGAAAGGCAGGTGGGACACAGATGAGCCCAAACATCTTTAGAAGGGTGGCCAGGTGTCCTGCCTGCTCCTCGCTCTGTGCTGCACTGTGGAGGTCTCACTGAAACGCTGGCTGCCGTGCCAGGGACTGCAGGGCAAGCAGCTGCTGGGACATCTTTGATAAACCCAGTGAACAAACCAGCAGAGAGAGAAACTGTGGAAAGGGCAGGGCAAAGGCTCAGGAAGTGAAAACCCTGCCCTGCTGCTGCTGGCAGCCTAATCCCTGGCATCCATGCTGCACACGTGGAGGTGCTGCCCAGTGTCCCCCAGCAGAGACACCAACACCTCCTGGGTGCAAGGGGATGAGCACGTGGAAGGGAGCTGCTGGGGGGAATGGAGGTGAAGGGGCTCCATGGGTATTGATTAAATTCAGGCTCTGGTTTTTACGCAATGTGTATATGGAGAGTAAATGTGGTTTTGTTACTTCTTTTAAAGATACAGATTTAGTTGCTTCGCCACAATGTTTCCTTCTGAATCTTAGGGCATTAAAACTCAGGTAGAGTTTATGTATTGATTCCCTGCATTTAGTGCAGTTTTAATGTCAGTGATATACAGTCTGACTCAAAGACCCCTTTACTCCTCAGTTAAAGCAGTCAGCTGACTTCACTCAGTGGTTTTCAAAATGAATAGTTAATTGACTTCCTAATTCTGCATCTGTGCAACACAGTCACCAAATGTGTGATTCTGCATTAAGGAATTCACATCAGTGGTGAATCAATTTCTCCACTAGATGGTAATGTTGTTTCAGATGATTTGTGTTGGAAGGAGCTTCTCTGCCAATGACTCCAAAAGGAAATGTGAGCCATTAGATTTGCCCAAGAAAGGATCCTGGGATGATCTAGGGAACTAAAAACTTTTCATTTCTTAAAAATCATCTTTAGTTTGAAAAGGTTTTGGTGAAAACTTTCTACATACTGTAGCTATTAGTATCACAGGAACCTGAGCTTGTTAAGTAAGTTTAAAAATGTCTAAAACGTGTAAAAAAACCAGTGAACAGAAAATGCAACAGACAATGGAATCATCTCTGCTTTATGATCTTATCTGATACCCATTGTTGTTGCTGAGTGACTCAAAATCCTCTTCGTTGTTTCTAGCCACAGTTTTTAATAAGTCTTTATATTTAAAGCTAAATGGGGTTTCTACCTTAGGATTTGGCATAAGGTTTCCATCTTCTGTACTAGGATTTATCACAAAATTCAGGGTATTCTTACATTGAATTTTACCTGAGTGTGCTGACAGATCTAAACTGCAGTATGACAAATACTAACCTAAACTCAGTTGTTTGTTCCTTGGAGGTGCAATGTTACAAAATAAAAGCAGAATTATGCTATCTGCAAACACCAACATGCACTTACTGGATGAGACCATCATCACTTCACTTACATCCAGTAAAAGAGTCCCTGTCAAAACTGGATCCTCTGATCTCATGTTACTCAATAAAGTATACATTAAAGCTCATCTGTGCTAGTTCTATTTTTAGTAGTAAAGCTTAAAAACTTTTCAGTTGTAGCAAGGGAGTAAGAAAGATACCAGCAG
The DNA here is from genome assembly GCA_038090715.1 of Florisuga fusca. Lineage (NCBI taxonomy): Eukaryota > Metazoa > Chordata > Aves > Apodiformes > Trochilidae > Florisuga > Florisuga fusca. The sequence continues at coordinate 2,463,152 of JAAWXA010000001.1, read as the reverse complement.
AAAAAATTGAACAGAGGTTAGATTTAAAGTAATTATTCCTGATTTTGATAGTTCTGCAATATGACTTAATTAATTGTTGTTAAAGGATTATTCATGACTTGGCTACTGAGCTGGTAATGGCTGTGGATACAGTTATGGAAAGGCATGATTTGGATTTAGTGAAGAAAATTCCATGCTTCTGCTTCAAGTCTGGATTAGCATTCCCCCCTTCTGTAATCCTTCCACACTTCAGCCTGATGGAAACACGGATATCTGTCATTTTTGTTTTAAATTAGAGAAATAGAGGTTTATCCCACTCTCAAGAGACATGTGATGAATCTCACACTCAGGAAAGTCTTTGCAGACCCTTCTATGAACACTTACTGGTTGCAAATTGCTGCATCCCTGCCTTATCCAGAGGCGAAATTTGCAAAGAGAGGTAAGAGTTTTAATCAGAGCTAAGATATCTGATGAACTTTCTGGCTCAGATTGTGTTCAGCTGTCCAGGTAGGAAGGTTCAAAATCAAAGCTGAATGAAGGTTAGACACGCTTGCTCTTATCCCATGCATAGCACACTGGTTACCCTGAAAGCTTTTCCTGACCAACCCACCAGAGACACCTGCTCGTGGCTGTATCTATTTCAGTCCCCAGCTGACGAGCAAGCTCACCAGCCAGAAAGACCTTAGTTAAATAAGAAAATGGTGTTAATTCTGAAGATGCTAAACAGTGCTGTCTCAGCCAAAACTGCCACTGGTTTCCATGGGAGAATGATTTCAGGGAGGAGTGAGTGCAGGACTGAAGGTTCAAGGCTTTGAGAAAGAGGTTGAGTTCATCTCTTATCCAGCTTTCTGCTGCCACACTAAGACTTGGAGGCAGCAGTATATGTTTTTATTTTAGTACATTTTTCTGTCACAAACAGCTATGATGACACTTAACAAGATATTCTAAGATTCACATTATATTATTATGACCTTTAGGACCATCAGGAGCCTGTAGCTATTTGCAGAAGTAGTTTCTTCACGCTACAGATCATCTGAATGCAGAAAGAGAGCAGCCCTCCTGAGACTCTCAGCAGAACAAACCTTGAGGAAAATCTCTGGACAACCCATCCTCTATAGCAAAGCAAATTTTTATCCACACTCAGTGACAGCCCAGTAACCTACAAGGCCCACTCAACTTTATACGATGCCAGTGTCTGTCAGTGTGATTGTTGGCAGAGCAAACTAAATGAGCTTTTCCCAGAGAAAACTTGAAAGAAACATGGAAAACCCCTTTTTTTCTTGCTTTCTTTCCCCCCCTTTTTTTTTCTGATTTGCACCTTCTGTCATACCTCATTCTGAGATGTCAAGATGTGTTGTATGTCAGACTCCCAGATGTTTTTTTTCTTCTGAGGTTTGAGGGGCAGAACCTCTTTCATGTCTCTAACCCACAACACTGCTGCTGGGTCACTGATGAATTCTTAGATCCGTGCCTAGAAAAGGTCTGAAAATGCAGATGATTTGTTTAAGTTGAAATGCATCAGATATTTGTGTTATATTGCACTCTTGTTCTCGTAATCCACCAATATTATGAAATCTAATTTAATACTGGGTGTTGTAATTTGTCAACATAAAAAAATCTTATCTAGAAAAAATTTTACAATTTCCACTGATCACCCCAAATTAAAATCCTAGCAGTGTTACAGCTCTCTGTTGAAAGGAGCTATTTATAAAGCATTATTCCCTTTCTCTGCTCTTCCACAGAGCTTTTCATCTGCAGATTTTCAAGTGGTTTAGAGAAGACATCCCTTTTTCTCTCTTTTTATCAGCAGAGTAGTGGAAACATAATGAGTATAAATGTTCCTGTTTGGGCGCATCTCACTCTGTAAAAGCAGAAGCATGAGGGAGACAGAGGTTGGAGAGCCCTTAGCCCTGCAAAGCCACTCTAACCCCTAAATAGCCCTGCCTTTCCTGGCTATATAAACTCCTAGTCACGGGGGCACTGAGCCAGGAGAGAGAAGCTGAACTGCAGTAGCAGAAACCATGGGAAGTTATGGCTGGGTTGGGGGGCAGGAGAGGAGCTGGTGCTGGGGTGTATGAACCAGCAGCAATCTGCATGTAACTGAAGTCTTTACAAAGTACTTCTCACTTTTGTCTATATATTAGGTGTCTAAACTATATGATCTAAATGGAGCATACTTAAACATCTATCTTAATCTTTGGAAAGCTGGACTATTTAGCTGTTCTTCCAAGAGTGAGCCCTAAAATTAAATGACCCCCAATTTATGTTGTTCCTAGTTCTGCACTGCAGCTGTCACTTATTTTCAGCAGAAAGTGATTAACCTCCCTTGTCCAAATCAATATATTTCTATATAAATAAATAAATACAAGAAATTCCAAGGACCCTGAGGCCAATGCTTTTTCCCATGGTGCAAGATAAATAACCTGCAGCACCAGTCAGCAGAGAGAAGCATGGCAGGGGTCTGGTGCAGGAGCAGCTGTGCCTGGCAGGTCTGTGTGGGAAGGACAGGGACAGGGGCAGCAGGGTCCTGGCTTCACTGAGCAGTTCCTGGTGAAACTCTCTGGCTTCACCTTCAGTGAGAGCAGGGGTCAGACCCAGAGAAAAGCAACTCTGCTAATGCCAGAGGAGGGCCTTGGGAAAAGCACGTGAGAGCTGCTGGGCACCACTGAGACATTGCCTGGATTTATGCAGCCTCATCTCCTGGATTATTCTCCTGTGTTGCTGCCTGTGCATCCTGGAGAGGCTCCACCTGGGAGCACAGCACTCTCGGTTGAATGGGTGACACGATTTGCCCTGTCTGTAACTTTTTGTGCAGAGGAAAGTACATGGTGGGTGGAGCAGGAATACCTCTGGAAAAGGCAAACTGCTAGAGCTGAGCCTGCCCTGGGTGAGAGCAAAAGTGGTGAGGTCCTGTGCTGTGCCTGTACAAGGGACCATGCAGGGTCCAGGAAGAGGCTGACATGAACAGAATTTCCTGGTCTGTTGATAGCACTGGAAAAGGAGCCATGGACTAACATAACCTCATGGCTTGGTTCCCCCCAGGCTAGCCACCTGCTTCTAGAGGACTTTGCAGCTGCAATAGAGCTCTGCTTTGCTATCCATACATAAACCAGCATGGAGGTGTCTGCTTGATGTCCCACCATTGCTGTGTCCTCACAGCAAAGATAGATAGATAGATAGATAGATAGATAGATATAGATAGATAGGTGACAGACAGATAAGTATCCCAGTGCAACCCACTTCTCCAAAAGATTCTGAAAAACTGCTCCCTCAGTTTCCATCCCCAGTGCATCCTTGCTTCACCTGATTTAAGCCTCTTCACTTCTATGCAACAGGTGAAAGAAATGATGAGCTGAATGAATACCTCACCTATAGCACCTGGGTGCTCTGAAATGTGAGCAGGACTGAGGGAAGACAGCTTGTGCAGGTAAATGATAGGCTAACAAAGCAGGACAGCACTACTGGAAATGATACAGCTGCTTGGGACAGACCTTCTGCAGAAGACCTCAAGTGGCTGAACCATGTGGGTGATGTGCTGCAAGTTGATCTTTTGATGGCACTAAATACCAGTCAGTAAGGCTATGAGTAAATACCAATGCTGATTAAGAAAATAAATGCCTACATTTGATGTCCAAAGATTTAAAGGAAAAATATGCTGATGATAGTTCAGGTACTCTCTCTGATCCTTCTTGAACCTAATATCCAGAACAGGCAGGAAGCATTAGAGCAAAAGCAGGATTTCCTCTCAGTAAATTTAGTTTCCCTCCTTTAGTCTAATTTCATTGTACTAAGTGATGTCATTCTTTTTTTAAGTTACAGTCTGAGAAATTAAATAAAAGAAAGAACAAAGGGGAAAGGGGAAAAGATAGGGAGGGAAAAAAAAAGAGAGAAAACAAGAGCATGTGAAAAAGTTCATCCAGAAGTAGCCTGTGGATGGGCTCTGTCTCAGAGCTGTGTACAACTTGAGCCAGTGCCTGAACTGTTCTTACTTCATTCCCTCATAGCAGCTGCTGCACAATGAGTTTGGGTGACTTGTCATGCTTATTTGTTTCTACCTATGAGTGAAAATGGAGCCTAAACTATTGTGTTTCTTCAGCTATCTCCCTAGTTTGGACATTGCCAACCACCTGATCCCACTGTGGACTTCACCTCAGTCTGCTTGTCTGATTTCACCCCACTCTAATTTTCTTTTCTTTTTTCCTCCCCTGCAGAGCTCCCTGTTACCCCAGGTAAATCTCACTTGCTGATGATCTTTCCTTAATGTTTAAGCTGTAGCCTCTACAAAGCTTCTTGTTATCAAGAAGCTATGAATTAAGTAGAATTTCTTTTTTATTATTATTTTTCCCCCCCTCTGCTGTACTCTGTATGTTTAGAGCAGTGACAAACAGCCTTCAAAATTACTTTTTCCAGAGTGTTTGTTTGTTTGCTTTTCCATAAATTCTGGCTTCTGCAAGGTACCACAGGAGGGTGGAGTCAGGGAGAGGGGTACAGGGAACGGGGGGCTGCTGCTTCAGAAAAAGGCTCCATCCTTATCTTCCTGGGAGAGAGCACTGAGCAGGAGAGCCCAAGGCAGCTGTAGAAGGTGGAGCAGGGCAGGCTGAAGTTTCGGGAGGTCTGTGCTGTGCATTGGGCCACTGTGACCCCCTGGCAGGTGTGGCTGGTGTTCTTGGGAGCAGAGCCTTTTCTGTTGGGAGCATCAGCAGAATGCAAATGCAGAAAAATTGGCAGGAAGGGTGAGCTGGGGGCAAAGCCAAGAAATCACATCCGCCCCGGGCCGGGCGTCAGGAATGGTCCCGGAGGGTCAGGCAGCCCCAGCAGCTCTGCATTGCTTCATGAGATAGGCAGTCACTTGGCAACAGCCTCCTTCCCACTCACAGCAGCAGCGTGTTCCACAGGTCTCCTAGAGCCAGGGCGAGGGCCAAGGGGGCAGAGATGCAGAATTTGAGGGGAGGGGGGGGCTGGGGCTCGCCCCAGGCTGAGGCTGGTACTGGAATTGGACTGTAAAGGTCACCACGGAGCTTCCTGAATCTGTCATAGAAACAGGGCTGGCAAAGGGCACACACACACACACACACACACAGCAGCAGACCTTGAACCCTTGTGCAAATTTACCAGGGGATATGGAAAAGCAAACACAGAGGAGCACAGCGAGAGCTGTGGTGGTTACAGCTGCCTCTGAATCGCAGTTTTTAACTGCGGTTGGCCGTGAGTTTTGCAACCAAATGCTTTTCATCAGATATTGCCTGTTCTGATCAGGCTCAAGGATTTTTTGCTAGGATGTGTATGTATTGAATAAATCTTTTTCCCTTTCCTTTTTTTTTTTTTTTTTTTTTTTCTTTTTCCCTTTCTTTTTTCTTCACTTTTCTTCTCAGAAAGAAGGCTGAGTGCCCACAAGGACAAAACAGGCTACTTGGTCACAACATCCCATCAGTCCCTTTCCTGCAAGCAGCCAGCAGTGGGGTGATTAGAGCCCTCCACTGAGATGAGGAAGGAGCCCAAGGCTGGATCCATCCCCTGCAGCTCCAGGCCAAAGGAACAACGCTCACTGTTTTCTGTCCCAAATGTTTTCTCTGCTGGGCAGTGATAAGGAATGTGTTTTTCACTGGTTCCTGTGAAAGCTCTTATGCTTGTTGTAGAAAACTCTCCATTTTTCAGAAATAATTGTTTATTTTTTACAGGGTTCCACTCACCTTGGGGGCAGGTGAAACAAGTGGCTGGCTTGCTGGCCCAGGGAGAAGGGCTGAATGCCTCAGACCAGGCTCTTGGATGGTGGAAGAGCATCTCTTGATTTTTGCAAAGTCCTTCAAAAGGTTTTGGGCTCCTTCCAACTCAGGATAGGAAAGAATTTGAAATTTTGCAGTTTTGTGGGATGAGGAAACTATTTTCCACCAGACGCTGCTCCTCAGAAAATATGTTAGGAAGCAGCCAAGGAAACTGGGAGAACAGCTTCATGTGCTAGGCTTACTTGTAGCAGTGTCAAGGAATGGTTGAGTTTACTTCACTTTAGGGCTTTCAGTGTTATGCCTGCCCTACTGTGTGAGTGTATAATAGAGAGAGAGTTCCCTGAAGCATTTTCCACCAAAAATAGTGACTCAAAAAAACTGAGCTGGAGGGTGTTTCTCTGTGAGACTAGGCTGAGAATCATTGGGACCTTGAGCTTAGAGCAGAAGGAGACAGGGAGCCTAGCTCTCTGTACACAGCTCTGTACATCTCAGGGAACCATGTTTTAATGATTTTGTGTTTAAAGACAAAAGAGGTTTGCAGGAAGTAATATTTGTGTCACTGCTACTCTGTTGCAACTCATTTACTGGCAAAGCTTTTTGAGGCAGGAACTGTCAGTAAGTTGTGAGGTAAGTCACTGGCCATTAAAGATGAGTGAGTTTTAGGATAAGTGGGAGCTGGTTTTGAGATGACATTGAGGAATTTGTGTTCTTATCCCTGTATGTTAGGAACTTTGTGAAGTATTTTGATTAATCATTACTCTGCAGATACCATCTTTTTCTTTGGTGTTTTGGTAATTCCAGTCTCAGGTGAACCCAGAGGTGGGAAGCAGAGCAGAAGTGTTCTTTAAGAATTCTTACTTCTCTGCTTTCAATATCCAGAATAATTTTCACTTCATTTTAGCTTGAGTTGACTGTTACTTTTACTCAGATGAATTTATACTTTCCAAAAGGGCAGGCAGTAAAAGTTTGTTTAAGACACCCTTAATTAACTAATAATTCAGTGTGAGCATTATTTATTTTGTACACTACCATCATATATTTGGCTTGGATAATCCCCCTTTGCTGGCTGATGCCTCTCTCTGAAAATTAGTTTCTAAATAATTCCAAATCTGTCTAGTTCTAATGTCCTGCATGACAAAAGAATATGTTTTGTTTAGATGATTGATTTATTCCTGTATTGATAAGCACGAGGCATGGTGCAATCACTCTGCAAGGCTCTTGCCATGAAAGCTCTATTTGTGCTCTATATCATTTCTTCTGATGGTTTGGCTAGCTTACCCCAACATTACCAGCCAACTTGGCACTGATATTGAATACAAAATACTTCTCTGGCTTCTCTTCTGAGAGCAATTTCTGCTGTAGATTGCTAGGGTGAGAAGCTTGGTCCCTCCATAAAGGGCAGTGAATTCTATTTCCAACCTTTGCCTGTTCCTCTTTTGTTTCTGTTCCTCTCCTCCATATAAGTTCAAGTCAATCCTGTGGTCCCTGCTTCTTTGTCACAACAAAATTTTTAAGGCACTGGGGGAAGCCAGTGGCTAAGGGGAATGGAAAATGAGTGTCTGAGGAAAAGAAATGTTCTGGGTGGTGTGGAACAAAGTGGAGAGACCTGCAGTCAGTGAGAGAGGAGAAGGGAGGAGAGTAGAACAATGTCACTGCCATGGCAGGGTGAAAAGCTGCCATGTGTCTTTGTCCCAGAGATTGTTGGGACATATGCAGCCACCAGCAGAGTAGAAGCACAGAGCAAAAACCAGAAGTGCTCTGTTTGTAATGGCAGATGCTGCACGTGCCATACATTACAACCAGGCATCAGTGAAGCAGTCTGTGTGTTGTTAATGCAGAGCTGAGTGTCACCCCTGTGACAACACGTGGAAGCCTTCTGTTTAACAGAGCTCCACTTTTCAGTGTAATTCACAGAGACTTTAAGTAAGTAAAGGAAGTAAAGCAAGTAAAAACACACTGGAGGAAGTCTCTTGCTAATATTACTTATCAAGAAGACACTTGGAGCCTCTGAGATGATCCTTAACTCATCTCTGCCTTAGAGTGCTGTTTGATGTCTTTCCAAGCCAGATACATCTTCTTTAACACAAACCTTTATGGTTTTCCTTCCTTTTTTCTCTGTTCCCTGTAGACTTCACTCCAGGGATTGCCTGCTAACTCTGATATCTGATTTCTTCAGACAGTGGCTAATCCATTTCCACTTTCTTTAACTGTAGCTTTGATGCAGCTCTCTTGTACTACACTGTGCTATCATTTGTTATCCATCCAACTATCCATTAATGTCTAAAACATGGATTGATAGCAATGCTTATAAGTATTCTCATCAGTTCCTTTGTGGTCCCCAGCTGCTCTGATCTGTTCAGTAAAATTCCCTTTATGTTTGTGTTTAGAATTGAAGTTTATTTCTACATAAATCTCAATTTCCACACCACTTTGAAGAGTAAAAGCTACCAGTTCTTCTCCAGTCCCAGTACTATTATCTCTGTTTATGTCACAGGACCAACTCACAAAGTTTCCAGCCTGAATTACTCTACTTTTTCAGTTTGTGTGTTTTGCAACATTCTTCAAAATCCTTTTTATCTTCACCACCTTTTTCAGTTTCCCGCTTTGTAACTTTGCTCCTGTTGTCAGTCTTTGCAGTCACACACCACCATGTCTGGTCAATGATTCAGATATCATCTGTGAAACCTAGGTCTTCCATGATTTTGACTGATGTTCACCATATTTGAATGCCTCTGCACTCTGTATTCTTCTGTATTCTGAATTTGACATGATCATGTCAAAATTAGGAATCCATTGATTGTCTCAGATTCTCCAGAATGTGCTTGACAAGAACATGCATAGTACAGAACCTTTCTTCTCCAGACATTTCATCAAGATACATTCTTCTACTCAGAGGCAACATTTATTGTTTTGTCTGATTTATGCATACAAGTTCATTTGTGGCAGCAGAGCAGTAGAGGTTGGATGTCCTGTGTTTAACAGCTCAGCCACAACTCATCCATCCCACAGACTGCATTTTCATTGTGCAGGGCTGGAATGATTCCACAGTCCAGCATATTTTCAAAGCTCAGATCAGGAGAGAGGCAAGAAAATGAGCAGATTTACATATTTCTATACAGATCTGTTATTTTCCAGTCTTTTAGTTCTTGGTTATTTGGTTTTTTACCATGTAAATGTTTAACATGATCTATGGCCTTTATTGTGGCCTTCAAAGCCTCTCATCCTGCCAAAGCTTCTTGTGCAGATATGACTTTTCTTGTCTTCATCTGAAAGGGACAGAAGATGACAATGCTCAGCAGCTGGCAGGAGCAAGCTCTTAATTATGTCTCGCAGCACTGCTTGCCAGGCAGCCAGTACCAGCTGCTGCAATGACAGCTTCTGGGGTGATGTTGCTTGGCACAGATCACATACCTTGTTGAAATGTCTTCGTAATACTGTGGAAAAGGATGTCTTCTCATGGTCCAGCAGCATAAAATTATGCTAACTTGCTTATATCCCATCCATTCACTAACACATGCCCCCAGTGTTCTTATTTTTGTTCTTTAATCTTGGGGCCATTTCAGGCAAAATTGCTCTGAGTATTTTCCACTGACAAGATGGACATGTGGCCATTCCCAGGGACCACTGGCAGAGTTAATCTATGCCAGTAAGTTACGTGACTGGTCTTATTTTTGTGAATCCTGAAAGGTTTAATTGTATGGTGTTTTCTCCATTGAGTGTTCCTCTCTGTACCTATTTTCACACCTGGTCATGGTTGGAACACCCATGAGAAGGTCTGGGTGGGGGAGCCACCACATTTCCCCTCCCTAAGCTGAGTCTCAGTGTGGGTAGGAGCCACGAGCCCAAACATCTGGGCAGACATTTCTCAGAAACACGGAGCTACCTTTACAGAGGTGATCACAGGGGACCATCACATGTGAAGATCAGATTTCACATGAGATATGACTACAGCAGTCAGTTCAAGCTAAGCTTGCTTTGCAGAGACACTTCCAGCCTAGGATGCCCGCAGCCAGACCACAGCTCCTCCCTCGTGGTTGCATAAGGGGAAGGGAGGACATTTGCATTGGGTGTGGGACCCAGAATAATGTCAAGGGAGGAGGGTGAGGATTTGGGTCAGGTGTTGGGGACAGAGGAGGCATCCAGAGAGGCTTCTCCAGGGCATGAGAAAGGTGAGGGGAGGAGGGACAGAAGAGGTTGGCCTGAACTGAGACAAATGCAGTCTGGATCTGGAGTGTATCTCTATCCCAACAACTGCATCCCTCCTGAACAACCTGGGGTAGCTCTAGTGAAGAGGTAATACTTGGCTTTTTATCTGTGCACTGTGAGAAAACACATGAAAACTCACTGCTGGCAAAAATGGACCTCTCTGATACAAATTTTCACCTTCTTTTTCTAAGTCGACAAGTCCTGAACTTCTCCTGAGGCATTTCTCTCTCGAGAGGCTCCCAGGAAGAGTCTCCTCCCATCAGAGGCTGTGTGGCCAGGCTGTTAGAACCTTGCAGGAGATTGCCTACTCCCAGTACCAAGCTCTGCAGATCCCTGCCTGGTTTGTTCCTCAGCTTCGTGTTTGGTTTGGAGGCAAACCAGGAGCTGCTAAACTCGAGGGCCGATGCTGATCTCTGCGCTGCCACCTCCACAGGGGTGTCAGCACCTGATGGATGTGTACGTGCCAGGGTGTCCCACTTCACCACTTACATGGTTGGGTGAATAAGTCTTAAAAGCAGTAAGCACCCACCTGAGCCTGTGTCTGCTGACGTCAGCAGGGATTTTCGTGTTGACTCAGAGAGGAGATTTTCTGAAAATGCCACATTTGTGTTGACTTTGCTGCCGTGCGTGAACCGGAGCGTGTGCCGGGCCCAGGGCCGGGCAGGGGCCTCCCTCCAGCTCACCTCAGCCCAGTGCCATGGGGAGCCTGGAGGAACACAAAGCCTCACTTACGGGTGGGCCAGGTGAGATGCAGGGTGGGGTGGGACACCAGGATGGTTTTGACCCAACGAAGCAGATCATTTGGATGTGTTTCAGCAGGGCATATCTGTGCAGGCTGCTGCTCAATCCCGAGGCGAGTGCCTGGGGCCATGGCGTTCATCGTTCCGTTTCTGAGCTGGGGTCAGGTGCCTGCAGTGAACTGATCCCTCCCAAACACACCCCTCTCTGATTTATTTGAACGTCAGACTGGGTGAGCTTGGTGAAGGAGGGCAGTGTTACAGCCTCACCATGTTTTCATTTGGTAGATCCGGTTTGCTTTATTCACATGCCCTTTTTCTGCCATTATAATTATATTGTTTGTTTTGGAGGGGGTTGTTTTCTCAGTCTTTGTAGTCTCCCAGAGAATGGTACACCTTTTATTTCTGTTCAGATAATTTCAAAATCAGACCTAAAGCACAGGACCAGATTCTTATTTGTTTTATCCAGGAAACCTTTCTACTTAATGTCATAGTCCTGGTCCTAAATGTGGCAAAAATCCCAGGAACTATCTCAGGTTTTCATTTCTAAACCTAATTGAGGAGTCAAATCCTATTTCCACAGAAACTGATGGCTGTTTATGGTCTTCAAAAGACTGAAAGTATCCATCAAATATTTATAAACTATGTAAATTTATTGTTAAAATCTAGTTGTCAGCTGATGTTCTCATGAGCATCCCCATAGCTTTGAGGAACTTGACCCAGCCTGGCCTTTTGTGCTGACCTGGAGACTGAAGGCCTCAGGAACCTCCTCTCTAGCTGTACTCCTGCAATATTCCCAAGGAGCATGTTTTCCTTTATTCAGACTCCTAGCTTCCTATTGGAGTACCAACCTTTTTTAGAGATTAGCCTCCTTTTGTGTTAGATGCCATATAAACACAGCTCTTGATCTTCTGCCATCCAGCAACAGACTGACAGCAAGGGCAAGTCCATCTGGTATTTCCTTTTGTAACCAAGCAAAGTGATATGTTTCTTCTGGGGTTAAGTTAATCATGTTTCTTTATTCACACCCTCTGACCTGTTACGGAATACCTTCTTATTACAGAGCAGGAAAATGGCTGATTTTTAAAATGGGTTTTGAGGTTAAAAGGGACCATGTCAACACCTTCTGCAAAATACAGGCCACAGAATTTCTCCCAGTCATCTCTGTATGAAGGCCAGTATTCTCAAGAGAAAATACAAAACGATTTCAGAAAGACATTCAGTCTTTATATAAAGACTTCAGGTGGTGGACAACTGAACACAGCCCTCACTGAGTTCCTCTGGTCATTAATCAACTTCACAGTTAAAATCTTGTACCTCATTTCTAATAGCAGTTTTTCAAGCCTCAGTCTTGCATCACTGGATCTTACTGTTGGATTCAGTAGCTACCATTGTGTAAAACATTTTCTCCCAACAGAGATAGGGCTGCCTGTACTGTCTTTGATAATCTCAACTGACTTAATGCCTCATGTTCATCAGACTTCAAAGGATGTTATGATTCTTTTTTGGGGTCCCTTCCAATACCCTTTAAACAGAAAACTACTGTTAGTTTTTTGGGTTTTTTTTATTTGGCAAACATAGTAAGAATATCTGAGGCCTCTCCAGTTATTCTCTTTAGAAAATTTTCATACTGAAGATCCTCCTTAAGGTAGCTAGTTCCTATGTGTTGAAGATTAAATAATAGCTCTGCCTATTTATAGCTATGCTGAGGTTCCCATTTATTTCCATGTTGGTCTTGTGTGTAAGGCTCTGCCATGCTTGCCATTTCTGAGCAATGAGCACACAGGAAACTAATGTGGCTGTGCACTGAGAGAGAAATCCCAGCACTTCTCCCACTACCTTCAAAGCTGGGTACTGGCATAGAAAGAATAAATATTACCACTAGGAATAAAGGAGAAAATATAAATAAATTAAAAAAAACAAACCAAACAAAGCAAAGAACCCCAAACAAACAAAAATCCAAGCAATTCTTCAGCTAAACACAATGTTTATTTTGCAATTCTGATCATGACTTAACATTTAGCAAAATTTACAGATATTGTTTTATATAATAATGACCATGCAAGCCAGGAGCTAACACATACCAACTAGAAAAACAACTCCATAAAGTGTTTTGCTATAGATACAGAGTTGTTTCTGTATAGTTGTCTAGTACTTCCTCAGAATATTATAGGGTACCCACCTCATCCCCAGATATAGATTTATCATATATTCACATGTCATAACAGACTTCCCGGTGTCACAACTGCCAGCTTCATGTGGGTGTCTCATGTCCCCTGGGACCTCTTCAATGGCCACATGTGGACAAAGAGCCAACCCATGCATTTGTTTACTGTTGAATTTGAACGAGGTACAGGTTACAAGTTACTATCCTGCTTGGGTTTCTTTCATCCAACAGGACTGAATCGCATCCCTACAGAGCCACTGTCATGGTTTTCTGGAGTACATATGGTGTACAATGAATTTTTTTTTTTTTTTTTCAAACTATTATATCATCAGTGAATTTAATTTTGTAACTAGTTACAGCAAAACTGCATTTAAGTGAACTACCATGTCTTCTAAAAAAAGACTGTAAAGAAAATGGAAAACCCATTTCCATTTTGGCTGTGAGAGAACATAGTATAAAATTGACAGCACACAAAAAACTGCATAGAAGGAGTCACAGAAGTGCAGGCTGTCTCTCCGAGCAGATATGGGATTAGATGTGATTTTCTTCATCTTGGTGTCCCTGGTCATGGTAAGGCACTGTGTAATAGAGATGACAAATTGATTGTTTAATGTTTGTTTATACAATCATACACCTGATAGAAGTTACGTGGCATTGGGCAGGGCAGGGAGTGAGAAGCCTTTCCTGTGTACACATAAACTGGCATGGAGAATGGACTCAAGGGGCTTTGGATGTGTTATATAATCCATGAGTGTTTTGTGAGAGAAGAAAAAGGACAAAAAGTGAGATTCTTAACCCATTAATGTCCATTCTTGGCATTTCAACTGCACTTACATTTTGTTGTATAACTTCTTACAGATATTGTTACAGCTGTAGCTGACGAAAAATTGACCCTTCAGAAAATCTTAGAGAGTTCTTAGTTTGGTTCTAACATCAACTGAATTTCTGAAGACCTTGGATTACCACTCAGGAATAGCAGTAACAGGGCTCAAAAGGACTGCAGAAACAAATAGGGCCAATTTGCCAAGGGCTTCAAGCCTACCTGTAGAAATTGCACCACTGGTTTAGACAGAGTGCTGAGTAGTCTGCCAGTATCTTGAGATCTGATTAATATCAAAGTAAGATAGGAGAAGGTTTCTTCAGTTTCTGCTGTATCTGAAGCAGCTGCCCCTGTGCCAGAGGCTTTGAGTTTTTAATTTGCTGCCCTATCAATAGCCAGAAGTGTGGGACTGAGAAAGGTTTTCCTCAGCTAGATCATCAGTAGATATGGCTGAGCTTGTTCTTGGAGGAGCCCTGCAAGGCAAGCATGAAGCAGGGGCTGATTCCTTTGCAAGTCTAATGTGTAATTTATCACCACTTCAAATGACAAAGGAAAGCTTCCAGAAATATGTGTAGAATAAATGGTGGAGATGAAACAGAGCAATCTTTCCAAATCTGGAGCTAAGCCTGGGAGGGAGGAAGCCCATAGTTCTTACCTGCTGAGCTAATATTGCCCAGATGAATCTTTCTATCCCCTGACAACTCCCCTCCACCAACATGCACCAGCTGACCCCTTTCTCTCTTGGTCTCAACACAGTCGAGCTAACTCATGGTCTTCCTAGTCTGAACCTCATCACATACTGTTGTTTCCCTTCAGTTCCATCCACGCCTGTTCAACCCATACCTGTACAATCCAGTGGTAGTCACAAGTAACATTTCTCACTTACTTGTATTCTTACCCAGTCAAAAGTGAGGAAAATAATATTTAGATGATGTAGAGGAATTCACTTTAGAAAAAAATGTGTCAGAATGATAGGGGCTTGGGGGGGAGTATCAGAATACCAATAGTATTTTCAACAAAAAATCTCAGATTCTGAAAGGCAGTACATGGCTGCACAATGCAACATCAGGACCAGCTGCCTGGTCTGTTACCAACACTCTGGCCAATCACTCCTAGCACAGGCTACTGGACACCTGGAAATAAGCTAGCTGAGGACCAAGGCTGAAAAAATAGTAGTGTAATGTTAACATATTACCTACTATGAACTTGCTTATACAGGCAAACATACCATTATTTACCTTGGGTTGTTTAAGGATATGATGACAAGTATTGCATTAAGAAGAAAGAGTAGGTTTCATTTGGGGTTATGAAAACATTATTCTGTATTACCATAAATCAGTCAGAATTTTGTCTACACACTGACTTGATTTAGGCTGAGATTCATAGTGCTGACAGTTGATACATTTACTCATTATTGGCTTTCTTATAGGAAGTCTGAAATAGGAAAATTTAAGGTCATTAGAGAAAAGAAGTAGATAGGACTGATGTTTTACTTAAAAAAGACAACAAACAAGGAACAAGAAATTGAGTCATTTCACTTCCTGGAATATTGCAAATAGTAATCCAGAATATGGTAGTTTCAATTATAGGGTTATATTATAAGAAAATATGCCACAAGTCAATAAAAGATAAAATTAATAACTAACTTGCTGCTTGGGGACTGGATGGGCATCAGTTGGGTGGTGCTGAGCAAGTGTTTTATCTGCATCACTTGTCTTTCTCAGGGCTAATTGTTCTCCCAGTTATCTGCCCTCCTTTTTCCTTACGATTTATTATTATTAATATAATATTAATATTTAAATTCTTAAACTGTTTTAACTCAACCCAGGAGTTTTCTTCTATTCTTCTGATTCTCTCCCCCATCCCAATGGAGAAGGAAGGGGGCAGTGAGTGCATGGCTGGGTGGAACTTAGTTCCTGGCTGGTGTTACAGACACCTTGGATTTTCCTCAGTGAGGAAAGCCACTGTTAGGCACAGTCCTGAAGATCAGAATCCTTGCTGTCTTTCAAAGGCCACAGGAGTCAGCCCTGCTTTGAGCAGGCAAGTTGGACTGGATGACATCCAGAGGTGTCTCCTGACCAAAACTATTAGTAAGAAAGACTGCTTGCTGCAGTGGGATGGGAAGCCTCACTGCCTGTCAGCAGAAAACTTTAGGGCTTTGGTAATCATATAGCTCTGTACATGGCCATGCCACTGCTAGAGGCAGGCTGTCAGCTTTGCATTGAGTTTGTGTGGCCTTGGGACTCAGCCTTGTCAGGCTTGTTCTCTTCTTCACCTGCCTGCAGCTTGGTTCTACTTAATTTGTCTGTAACAGCAATTTTTTTTTTTTAACTGGCCAGGGGCCTACAGTTGATTTGGTTTATTTCTGCTTGTCGCTGCATTGTGTAATTTCACTTGTGTATAGGCAGCAATAACAAGCAGTTATTCTATGTAGAATGAGGTATTTACAACTCTAAGACAATGATGGAGGGAAGTAGAGATCTGGTGCAGTAGCAGAGGTCCTGAGAAGCAGTGACACAGGGTGCAGAGCAGAGGGGGACAGGTACAAGGTGATAAGGGACAGAGTACAGGCCTGGCACTGGAAACCCCATGGCTATAAGGAACTTACTGTGGTCACTTAAATAAATGCAGATCTGGATCTACATTGACTTGGGGTGAGGGATAACAGAGAGAACAAAGAAAGAGTTTAAACAGTTTCTCATGTATGCAGAGTGCACCATCTGTATTAAATTCTGATGTAACATAGGAATTAGGAAGAAAAAGAAAGGTGTTTGTGTTGACAAACTTAAAATGACCCGAGGTGGATCCTAGAGGGAGGAAGAAGAAACCAGCAGCATCAATACAACCTTCCTCCCAAAGAGGGACTTCAGAGGCTGATACACATCAGCTGATACCAGACTTGAGGGCCTGAAGGAGCAGTGGAAGGGTTATCATTACCACAAAAAAAATGAGACATACTAAGAAATGCATGAATTACAATTTTAATTGTACTAATACTATCATCAAGGATTTTTCTAAAAGCATGATTATTCTTTCTATTTCTTTAATAATTAAATCTAGACTAATAACAACTTAAGAATTAGACTGCTAGACATTCCATTATACTAATTTTCTTTATTTACTTATATAGAAGGTGTGCTGCTTTTTTGCCTATGAACAATACTTTGCAAATAATAGGCCCACCAGTTCACCTCATTATTAACAGCTTAAGGCTTACAAAGGGATTTCTGAATTGCTGATTTCCTTACTGCATAATATTAGCAAAAGGCTTATGAATCACTTAAAAGCTCCAAAGGCTTTGGAAAAAAAAATAAATAACCTATTTGACCTCGTGCTTCTCCTGATAGCAGTAAAACAAGGCAACCTACTACCTCCAATTTCTAGCACATCGCTTTGCAGGTGTGGACGAGAACCCACAGCTTCATTATCCAGCAGTGTGAAGTAGCCAGAGTTTGTGAATTAAAGAAAAAGCCTCTCAAAACATCCATTTCACTTTCTTTTTTCTTCTTCTTTCTTCTTTCTTCTTTCTTCTTTCTTCTTTCTTCTTTCTTCTTTCTTCTTTTTTTTTTCTTTTTCCTTCTTTCTTCTTTCTTCTTTCTTTTTTTTTTTTTCTTTTGTTTTGTTGGGTTTTTTTGTTTGTTTGTTTTTTTCTGAAACGTAAGAAGTTGTGAGGCCTGTACACAACTACACTAGGACTACATGATTTGTGCTGCTTGTGTCCCTGGAGAGGCCCAGGAAACAGGAAAGGGAGCCAGCCAAGAGGTGTATTTAAGAGAAGGGTCACAACCTTCCCTATTACCTTTGGGATTGTTTCCAAAGTCTAAAGCTAAGAAAAACCTGGACTTGGCAAAATAAATAATCTGCACTGTACATTATGAGATGTCTCAGGATGATTTGTGACATTCAGTAATACTGTATGTAATGAGCAGCACTGAAGGAATAATCCACAGAAATACAGCTGGCTGAAAATTGCTTCCAAAACCATTACCCTTTTTGTAAGCACTGTAACACACACAAAAAAATCCCCACATTTTCAGTTCACAAAAGAGCTATGGCAACAGGGAAATCTTCTCAAAGATATTCTTACTGGAAATTACTTGGCAAAGATCATTTTGATATTTTCGTAATTTGTTATTTTATTTTTGAGATGGTTGTCAGAATCAAATCAATGAATCCTATGATTCTGTTCTTCATCAGTAATTAAAATTGAGTGGTATTGCTGTCACAAGTACACAAGAAAAGAAAGTTTAGCACTTTACTTCCTCCAAATGGCCACATACAGATGGTATCTGCAGTCAATTTCTCACAGATAACCTGACTGTGCCCAGTTTAAACTTGATTTACAAGGAAAAGTAAGACAAGTACATTAATCAAGACAGTTCAAGTGTATTTATGGGTTTTTTTTTTTTCTGCTCAACACTAGTCATGCGTGTGGGACATTATTCGTAAGCAGTAATAGGGAAAAATGGCTTTTATCACACATTCTCCCCAGTCTGTAATTTCTTAAAGAGACTTAGTGGAAAAAAGAATTTTCTCCCTGTTGGAAATTTCCTTTGCCAAAGAGTTACTTTTAAAAATTCTTCCTTTAACCATCTCAAGAAATTTACAAAGTCTTGCAAAAGTAAAATTAATATTTATTAACCATAAATCTTAGCTGTATCGTGTGCTTTTATTGGTGACACTTGTCAGGAGAAAATGTTCTCGTGATACCTGGGCCATCTATAGTCTTTTAGGTAACTGTAGTTAATGTCATATCATGAAAGGTGATGTAATTAAAAGAATTTATGGACAATGATTAAAGGAGAAACGGACTCTTGCAATTCTATTGGCAAGAAATTTGGAAGGAAAAAAAATGGCCAAAAAATTGGAAGCAGAAATTTGCTTCCAATTAAGATTTTATGTCTTCATAATTGGCTTAAGGTCCAGCATATTTCAGCTAAGTCTGAGGGACTGAGTGTGTGGGAAGGAGCAGGACCACATCCATGGGGAGCTGAGGAACTACATGCTGGTTTCTGATTCTTTTGATGCCATCATTTACTTTCCATCACAGGTTATATGCTTGCTGCTACAATGCAGTATTTTTACCACCATCTATGCAACCTGATCAACATTCCAGAAGCATGTTTGCAGTCAACCCCTGATAATTCTTGCCTTCAGACTTGTAAGTTCATTGTGGATAATGACCATATACATTTCAGCATTATTTCAGACTTAAATTGTGATGAATTTTTCATTCTACCTCTCAGTAATGCTATCACTGTTACAGGTAGTGTCTTCTGCCCATGTAAACTTCCTGGGGAGTGCAGCAGAGAATATGCAGGAGAAAAAATGGCCCAAAGCCCAGGCAGGGTTTTTCTCATGAGTCTCTGCTCATACAAATGAAATGCCTGATCTATCATGAGACCACTTAAAGACTAAATAAAATACAGTGCAGCAAGTGAAAACTGCAGTGCATGAAATCAGAATAAGATCTATTTGAAAACAATCATTTGACTTACTATTACATTTTTTCCCATTCTAAAGCAGATTACAACTTTATTAACTTAGATATTCATGCAAGGATTTCAAAGAACTATAATACCATCGTTTGAACAGATCTACCTGGCCAAGGAGAAAATAATGTAATCCCATCTTCATCTGGATTCTCATCTCTCCAGAACAATTTCTTTCTTGTGTGCCCTAAGGGCCAGCACTGGTACTTCCCTTCTGGTATATGGGTGCTTTCTAGGCACACGTCCAAATGCACACATCTCTGCTGTATGCAGCAGCCCCACCACTCCATGTCTGCTGGTGAAAGACATTTCAAGGACAGTATGGATGCCAAGCAGTTGGCCTTTTGAGAAACCACATTCACTTCCATTGCTGCCAGTGCAGTTAAATAAAGAAATTGATGTGTAGTATGATGGCAGAATGGTGACAGACCATGGTCCACATGCTGTCATGGTACACTAGAGCAATTAACTGCCCCATGGTTGGAGAATTGTGTGTGAATATGTGTGTAAGGCAGAATAACACCTTTCAAAACTTGCTTTAAGCAGCCTCCCTACTCTGACTACAAAATTTGCCAGTGTAGTTGAAGAAATGAAAATCTCCTCTCGGGGTTGTACCCCACACAGTCCTTGGGTGATATAAATCTTGCCATGGTGTGTCCAGAGGAGCAGCGTCTTGGACAAGCTCTAAGGAGAAGAGCTTCATGCAGTTCACTTTGCAAAAAGAATATTTAGAGCCCACTTCTGATGATACTCCTGCAATTTTTTTCCCATAACTAAAAGCTTTACAAAGGCTTTGTACTTCCATTTTGAAAGAAAATATTTAAATAGTAGTTCCTCCTGTGCTTATCTGGCATGACCTGAACTCTTGCAAACACAAGGGAGGACTCCAGAACCTTGAAGCGTTTTCTCTTAGCACACTGCATGCCAGGAGCTTTGTCAGAAGGCTGTTTTGACAATATCTCCAGGGCTGATGAAAGAAGACTTATGACTGCCTCTCTGCACATGCTCAAGGAAGACCCATCCGCCACCATCACTGTGATAAGGAGTTCCCAGGAAAAAAAGGAGGAAGTATTATTTGTTAAAGATTAATTTGGCTTATGGTGGCTCTTTACCATTGAGGTGAGAGGAGACACATAGGAGAACCTTGTTTTTTGCCCTTGACAGAATAAATAGTAATAATAGCCCCTGGGCTAACAAATCTTTCCTACAGCTGCCCTGAGGTGTTGCCACACCTTCTCAGCATAACTTCTACCCTCTGGAATTTCCTCGTGTTTCCCATTTTGAGGTCCCTCCTCATGGTGCTGGCTCCAGCACAGGTGCCATGGGAAGGCACTTCTCCCACCCCACTGCTCCCTGCCCATGGCAGGAACTTGCCCAGGACCAGCAATTCCTGACTTGTGATGCACACTCATGCTTTGGTGCCAGGAGGGTGGGAAAGCCACTCAGCACCTTAAGAGGTGAAGCAGATGTGTCCGCCCTTCACCCTCACCCAGATCTGCTTACAGAGAGGACTTCTCCTCTAGAGTCACTGAAGTGACTCTTGGTGTCTCTCTAAAGAAACTTGAAGCTGATGGTGCTGGTACCTTCTCCACAGTCAGCCCTTCTCTAGGACACTTTGGGGAAATTTCCCTTTGTTACGTGGGGAAATGCTGATTTATGGATGTAGAGTCAGAACTGTGCATGTTTATGTATTTCCAGAGTTTTTTACTCCTTCTTAAGCCACCAAAAGGAGTTTGTAAGCTTATAACTAAGGTTTAAAAGGGACAGAAAAAATCCCCATAAAAATGTTCACTGAAGTATTTAACAGAACTTTATACAGAGGGCTGCTTAAAAATACCCTAAGATGTATTAAATTAATGAGCGGTTCTCCTCCTGCCCCCAAGTATCTTGATTCATACCTGAAAGTCTATGTTAAAAAATATCCTACAAACATTACCTCATAATAGTTTCAGCTTTAGTGTAGAGTTTATGTGATTGTAGAATAAACAGCTGAGCAAAGTAAACATGTGTTAACTGGATCTAAGGCAAGGAAAAAGAAAGTGGTGTTTTTCTCTTGCATGATGTTTTTCCCCCAGGGTGTATTTTTTCCCTCCTAGTGCCTAATCAAAAAGGCTTCTTAATACTTTGGTGTTAAATTATGGCTCCCCTATCAGCAGATTGTTAGGTAAGAGACAAAGGTGTTTCCTTTCCCTCCTAATCTTTCTTTTTCTTCTAATAAACTATCATTTGGATGGCTACATGATTTGAGTGTCAAAAGGAGAAGTTTCCAGGGTCCAGAGGGGCCATGGGTTAGTGGGATGGTTTGGGGGGGTGGCTCCAGTTCTGCAACCTAGACAGCACTGAGAAAGCTGGGGGAACTGTGCTGCAGCCTTCCCATGGGCTTGTCAGAGGAGTCTGCCAGGCCATGTCATCCCACCTTCCAGATAAATTAGAAATACTGTGTCCAGTCTTGCCTTATGAAAGCCCACAAGACATCCAGCACTGCAACTTGCTGCAGTATTCAGTGGGAGGAGTAATTTAGGAATACTTGTGCTCTCAAGCCAGTGATATTCAGGCATGTCTCCAGAAATACTCTTCTTGAAAAGGTTATTCTCTAATATTGGGTTTTGAGATTTGCAAAGTGATAGCAGTAAAATCCAGATGAACAATTAAAATTTATTTCCCATTTAGAATAACAAGAACTCTGACAGAGTTTTATTTTATTAACATTTATTAATCTGTAGTGATCAAAGGACTAAAAAAATTAGCATTTTAGGAGAAGATCTTGGATAGACAGCAATAAAATTCTCCTACTTAGCCTGAAATCTTTCCCATCTGCATTCTTTATTGGCTCATAATTTATGAAGTCTCATTAATGAAATCAAACAGATAGTAAGCACACCTAAAGCTTCATCCTAACACAAAACTGAGACTCCACATAATTAGGATAACAGCTATTATTTTACTTCTTTAGTCTGCAGTTAGTGTCATTCATAGTTCAAGAGGGAAAGAGTCAAAGACTTTTCACAAGTTACTGCTTTAACCTCACCTTATGCTTTGTAGGTGTGTTCTGAACAAAGGAGCTTCTGACTCCCCCTTCACTGGAAGTCCACCAATTAATGCCTTGATTATGTGGGTCATATAAAAAAAAAAATAATGGTTCTTCAGGTAGAGTTTTGCCTGCTAAGGGACTTAAATAGTGTTTTTCTTATAATACCAACAGAATTCAAAGAGCATGACCCATACAGCAGACACATTTCCAACATGACCATTTATTGACAGTGAGCATACTGCAGAAGGCAGGAAGAAGAAAGGGTAAAGACAGATTACCATAGCAGAAGTTGTCTTGGGCTATTTTCCAACACTCAGATTGTATAATATAGAACATCCTTTTATAAATATGACCTTTATAATATATTGTATTAGCCTCCTTTTACCATGAGGAATGTTTTATTTGGGTTTATGCAGTTTTAACAAAGACTGGTGAGGAAGTATCTATCATTTATTACTCTTGATGGAAAACTAATTCCACAAATCAAACGTTTCACAGAAAAATATTTACAGGAAACGGTAGTTATTTCACACACAAATAGAAAAAATATACGTTAAAAAAAAAATACAGTAAAGTTCATACCTTTTGGGTGGCCAGTTAATGCTTTCCATCTGGAATTACAGATCAGCTTGTATCTGGGACTGATAAGGCACCTGCCCCTGGTCCCCCCCTCTCCCATGCTCCCGCTCCAGGGCACAGGCACGCCCTGGCACTCCGCCTGATGGAGCAGCTCTGCTGCTGCTGGCTGTGGCAGGGAGCCTGCTGCCTCTCACCCATGGAAATGCAGCAGGAACAGAGCTCATGGGACCCCATGCCAGGGTAGGGGCCTGACCAGCTTTTGCCCTGTTTGTCCTTCCAGCTGGAGAGGAGTTTCCCCTGTGACCGTGAGAAGAGTGTGGGCTGCCTGGTGGCCTGAAACCCAGGACGTGATTGCTCCTTCCACCAGGACCACAGCTGAAGACTGGGAGAAGTGACAGCCCTGTCAACAGTGCCTGAAGACGCTCACTGAAGAGTCTCCCTGTCCCCAGGAGCAAGGGACTGCCCATCCTCACGTGTTTCTCTCAGCCATTTCAAAATGGGAAAGGCCAACATTTCTTCATAATTAATGATTTCTTGCCCCCCGTAGTGCTCAGAGTCACTGGCTGACAATCTGAGAACTAAAGACAGTGGTAACAGAGCACTTGCTTACACTGAGCAGCCTCTGCCTGGCATGACAACAGATGATCACATTGATGGCTCTAACAGGGCCCTGTGTCCTAATGAATCAGCAATTAGCTGGCCAGTATGTTAGGGTGTCTGGCACTAGGAACCAACGGCACTGTTTCCTCTTCCTGAATTTTGGAGCAGGCAGATGAAAAGCAGAATGCCTGTCAATACTTCATTGTTTTAAACTGTGTAAACTTGTCTGTGTGTTTGTGGAGGTTTTGCTGCATGGGTGTATCAGAAATTGTAGAGGCAAGCAGGTGAGCACAACCAGGTGTTGCCAGTCAGGAGGAGGAAGGCCTGAGCTCCTGTTCAGCCCACCTGTGCCCAGTTAGGGCTGGTCCCAACTGCACATGAGCAGAACTGGGGGAACAATAAAAGGTGGGCTTCCAAACCCATGGGGAGCTCACTCTAGAGCAGCCTGAGGAAGAGGATAGTTGACTCCAGAGCATTAGCACTGAGACAGACTAACTGATTCTAAGGGCAACTTTTGGAGTGCTGTCCTTGCACCTGGGCAAGAACACCTACTGGACCCCAAAACACCGTGGTCCAGGAAAGGATTATCAGCAACAGGAAATGTTTTCTGTACATTCACTGCACAACTGAAAGGCTGCAACAGCCCCTGTTGGAGACCCAAGTGTCCCACAGCAGTAGCCACAAGGAAAGAAATGTCAGACTGAGAGATACATAGAGATACATATCACTCTCACGTGGAAACAGTTGGAAAAATTTATAAACTTAATATTCCAAAGTACTGTGCCAACCTCAGAAAAACATATTTTCAAAAGTCAAATTGTCAAAGCAGCTTATAGAAATAATGAAAAATGACAATCACATTTGCAGGAACTCCATAGTATCACACTATCTTACTACCTGTCCAGTCTTGCATTGGCAGAAGTAGCTACATTTCTCACCTTAATCAATTCTGATGTGGAAAACAATATATAAAATAAATATCAAGTAAAAAATGAATAATTTCTATGCTTAACAAATTGCTCATGAGCAGAGAGAAAGCAAAATAATCCCACCATCACCTAATGCAGCCATGGTTTGCAAGACAGTAGATGAAACTGAAGTTGCTACCGTAGTGGTTTTAGATTTAGATGAACTGCAAAGGCCTTCTGCAAGCATTCTGCAGGTTCTGTGCAAGATGTTGAGACCCTAAAGTTTTAGCAGAAGTAAATAACAACATACCTGTATGTCAGCTACCTACAATAGTATGTAAACTATTTCCCCATAGAAAGAGGGGAAAATATGACCAGGGAAACAGACTCAAATCTCTCCCAGTGGGACTGTGCCTGTCTTAGGCACGTTTTGTCTGTGAGTGGTTTTGTAAATGAGATGACAGGGGTTTGTCTCCTTCATTGAAATTTTTACAAGTTGGATACCTGCCCTGTGCAGTTCCACAGAAACAGTATGAATAGCAGGAACTTAATGGCATGTTACAGACAAGTTTGAAACTTCCTGGCAATAGCTATGGAGTCACTTCTAAGGAAAAAATGTCTCAGTATTTAATCAGAAAATTGTTGTTTATGAGCAATATAGAATTTTTATGGGGTACCAGATGTGATCGGACAGAGTTGCCCCTTGAACTGCAAAACTGGCTTGCAGTATTGAGTATTGTAATCATGATAAACATCCCTCAATTTTTCTTGAAACATCTGTGGAGGCTTTGAAATCATTAGCATTTTAGGGTGCTTGACTTGCAGTTACAGAGTAAGAGGGAAAACTGTAGTTGAGGAATTATTTTGGATGCTTCATGAGAAGTTTAAGGCAGGAAGACTTCCCATTAAATCAAAGCTGCAGGTAGAGACATGCATTGTCAATCAGAAAGCTGAAAACTGCTTCACTGTGAATGAAGTCCTAGCTTCTGCAAAGTGTCAACCACCAGTCATCAGAAACCTATTCATAGAAGAATTCAAGTTTAATTATAGTAATCTTTGAATAGTCACAACATTCCCACACAGAATTCCTAAAATTAGTTAGAGAGATGAATCATGAAGGGCACACTGCATTAACTCAAGCCTTTGAAGCCTGTTGTCAAAACCATCATTATCTCAGCATCTGAGTGTGCTGTGAGTGATGGTGTCACACCAAGTATAGACTAGCCATCATTTAGAAGCTTATTGATCCATTTTCCTGTGTATATAAAATCAAGCTATTGAAGACTGAGTGCAGATAGCATGATCCACACATCATAAGGCAGAAGCACTTAATTTCTCTGGTCTCCAGTACAAAATGGTAAATTTAATCAATGTTGTTATCATGACAGACCATTTGGCTGGTGTGTTTCTTAGTCTAACACACCAATCCCTTGCTTTTTTTTTTTTTTTTTTTGTGGCTGAGGGTGTGAAGCTCAGCTAGTACTACCTGTGCTGCTATAAACTGCTGGCCCTGGCAAGCAGCTGTATCCCTCTAGCAGTGGCTGTTAGTACAAGTCTAGAGAGCAGCATGTACAGCAGCTGGCAAGAAACTGTGAGAGTACATCATTGTCTGCTGGTTAAACCCACCACAGTCAGTAGCTGTGAGAAGACAATATGGATCAACCAGGCTTGTATCAACTGAAGTGCAGGATCTCTTCCAGTCTTCATAGAAAATCCTTCTGATTAAAAAGAAAAGCCTTTTATATCTTCAGCCCACCAAATAGCCATCTCATTCAAAACACCAACACTGCTCTCCTAAATTCCTGCATTATTTTCCATGCTTAAAGAGCACATGTGTTGACTGGCACCAACTGAGATGTGCTAAAAGCCATCCAAGCAGCATGAAAAGTGGCATCAGATTGTGTGAGCCTGCAGTAATCCACTAATCTTTTTGAACACATTCTTTTATTTCGGCAGCCTTTGGATGTTAGATTTGACACATATCACAAAACTGATCGTTATTGTGTAGCTGGCTAATCCTTAGTTTGAGGAAGGATTGATTTTTGCACTCATATAGAAAAGCTGTCAACATAAGCACTAGAGCTCTTTGTTTCTAAGTGTGTGATACACTTTGTTTCAACAACAGTATCAGAGACTCGTTATACATGATTGGTAGATTTACACAGAGGGGAAAATGTATAAACTGTGAGCACAAAAAATGCATCACAGCCAACAATCAAAGTAGAAATGGGCTTTTCTGTGAAACATTCACTCATGTGCTTGGAGTTAGATGACAGGGCTGTTGCAGCAGGCATTTCAGCATTCCTGTAAAGGAAAACATTAAATTATAGAATCACTTAGGTTGGAAAAGGCTCTTAAGATCATCAAGTCTGACTGTTAACATAACACTGCCAGGATCACCACTAAACCATGTCCCTGAGTGCAACATCTACATAACTTAACATTAAGTCAGGGATACAGCTGCAGGAGAAATACTAGTCTAGGTGTCTTCTGATGCCTTTACACCTAAACATAAAAATACATTGAAGTCAAAAGTAGGGATGCATTTTTTATGTAAGTATTCACAGAACAGCACACTTTCCCCCAACTATGTAGTCTTTTCCTTAAAATATTTTTCACTAACCTGAAAAAACAATGTCCACTAGATCTTACAGAATTAGTATTAATTTTTACAGGGTTCCAGATTATTAGAAAGTAGGTTATAATGAAGCCATTGAAAGTTAGTTATTAACACTGGCTTTTTGGTGACCATCTCTTAACTAGGTCTTTAAGTATATTTTTCTTTTTAAGTTCTCAGAATGCAGTTTCACTATTTCTAATGTTTTCTTTTAATCACTGTTAAAGCCACTGAACGACTTTCAATTTCCATTAACAGAACTGAACTCAATACCAGGACAAAAATGATGCTTCAACCCAGATAGCACAGTAGGACCCCATTCCTTTTCTGATACACCTTTTTAACCCGTGAATGAGTGCTGAAAATCCAGGACGTAATTGATTCCCACCTGAACAGGGATCAGGGAGAGATTTTGAAGGACCCATTCCAGATCAGTTGTTTCAGAAGTACGTTTCTGCATCTGGAGATGAGGTCTTTTTAATCTGTCACTTAAAGTATGTACTAAGGTATTTAGTTCTAAGATGCACACATTCATTCTTGATAACTGGATGCTCAGAAATCACTGATACATTCAGTGACACAAGTTTCATAATGTGCAAAAATCTTTACATTTTGTGATCTGCTTCCAGTGGCCATGGCTGCAGGCCTTGCACAAAACTAAGGTAAATCTAAATAAGTTATTACAGATAGAAGCATAAAATCCTTGAGTGCAACCATCCAGCCAGTTCCTTATGCACCAAGTGGTGCATCCATCAAGTCCATGTCTCTCCAGTTTAGAGACAAGGATAATGTTGTGTGGGATAATGTCAAATGCTCTGCACAAGGCCAGGTGGATGACAGCAGTTGCTCTTCCCTTATCCACCAGGCACGATCTGCCCTCAGTGAGGCCATGTTGGCTGTCACCAATCATCTTATTTCTCATGTGCTTTAGCAGAGCCTTCAGGAGGATCTGCTCCATGATCTTGCCAGGCACAGAGGTGAGCCTGACTGGTATGTAGTTCCCTGGGTCTTCCTTTTTTCCTTCTTTTTCCATCTTTGAAAATGGGCATTCTGTTTGCCCTTTTCCAGTCAGTGGGAATTTCACCACAGTGCCATGACCTCTCAGTTAGGATGGATAGTGGATTAGCAACTTTATCTGCCATTTCTCTCAGAATCCACAGATGGATCTCTTCAGGTCCCATGGACCTGTGCACCTTCAGGTTCCTTAGATGATCTTGAACTTGTTCTACCCCTACAGTGGGTGGCTCTTCATTCTGCTGTCATCCCTGCCTTTGCCCTCTGGGACTTGGGCACTGAGGCTTGAGCACTTGCCAGTGAAGACTGAAGCAAAAAAGTCATTGAACACCTCAGCCTTCTCCATATCCTGGGTAACCAGGTCCCCTGCTTCCTTCTGAAGAGGGCCCACAGCTTCCCTAGTCTTCTTTTTATCACTGACCTAGAAGCTGACCAGATTTAATTTGATCAGAGCTTTGTCTTTCCCAGCCTGATCCCTGTCTGCTCAGACCATTTCTCTGTATTCCTCCCAGGCTACCTGTCCTTGATTCCACTCTGTAGCCATCTTTGTGTTTGAGTTTGTCTAGGAGCTCCGTTTTTTTTATCCATGCAGGCCTGCTGGCATTTCTGCCTGATTTTCTTTTTTTTTTATACATCACTCCTGATCTTGGAGGAGGTGATCCTTAAATATTAACCAACTTTCTTGGGAACTGTTTCCCTCCAAGCCTTTATCCCATGGTACCTTTCCACACAGGCCCCTGAAGAGGCCAAAGTCTACTTCCCTGTAGTCCAGAGTAGTGAGCATGCTGCGTGCCCTCCTTGCTGCCCTAAGGATCATGAAATCCAAGCCAAGGCTGCCACTGAGCTTCATGTTCCCCTTTTGTCCCTCCCTGTTGGTGAGAACAAGGTCCAGCATAGCACCTGTCCTCACTGGCTCCTCTATCACTTGCAGAAGAAAGATAATCTATCTAGGTAATGAGCTTGAATAACATTTTTACTGCTTCATTGATGTCACCATTTTATCATCAGATTCACTTTACTCTTGCACAACAGATATTAAACCAGTTACCTTCTCAGCTTTTGAAAGAACGTGATCATGAATGCAGTCCAACTCCTGTGATATTGTGACACTTTTTTCTCAGTAAATCTGACCTAGATAGGGACCATGGCAAACCCTGACACTTGCTGTACTGTCCAGATGCTAAGATTTCAGTATAGAGCACTTAAACCAGTTTGTTTTGTTTGGTTTTTTTTTGTCCTGAAAGTCATGCAAATTTTCCTGCTAAGATGCAATTCTCATGCTGATAACACTGCAAAAAATGTGTGGCTGAGCAGCACAAAAGTTTATATCACATTTATACCATACTTTTTCCAAACTGAGTGAAGGACTTATGTGCAGATCTGGGGTTCTGCTTTGCACTATAATGATTTCACCCAGTGGGAATGTTAATTTGCACACATTATCCTATTATCATGCCTCTCTCCAGGCTTTATTAGCTTGACTGCAATACTGCACGAACATAGCAACACTGCCTTCAGACATGAGTTGGTTCATGCACAGCCAGTGTGAAAATCATTGCTTTTTAGAGCTCTGCGTGTTCTTGCCATGCATATTTCTCCAGATTGGCTCTTTTGTGTTTTTATTACAGTCTATGCCCAAAAAATCTATATTTAGCCCCTTACTCCCGAAGATTCTCATCAATACATTATATATTAAACCAAATTATTAATCAGTAACTTTTCCTGCATGATAACATGCCAGCTTTTGTACATGGAAAAATGCAAATAATTTTATTCATTCCATATGGGAGATGGATTATAAGGGTAGTAAAAATTGAGCAGAGTAGCAGAAATGAAAACCTGACTGGTGTTTCTTCTTTTAAATTTATTAATTTTTAAATAATAAAAAAAATTTAAATAAATTTTAAATAAAATTTAAATTTTAAATAATTTTAAAATAAAATTAAAAACAAAGAAACACCATTTGGTGTTTTTACCTTTTATTTAAGAAAAACTGGTCAGCATATTACACTGACTGGAGACTGGAGGGGAGACTTGAGAGCATGTGACTGTTGTTTGATGACAAGAAGTGGAAATCTCTCTTCATCCAAATATTGCTTGGCTAAGGGCTAACACAAGTTTCTTGTGAATCTTCAAAGGTATCAGACTAGCAATCTCACACCATCAGTCCCAGGCTTGTCTGACAGGAGGCCAATAAGGGCAAATATGGTGTTGGGTGCTGGAATCTGTACTGAGCAACCTTTGTGTCCCCTGTGAAGTGGTTTCCTGGACTGGACCCCAGAGATATGGACACAGTGTGAAGGATGCCAGCCCAAGGGGAGCTGCTGTGCAGAGGCAGCAAGGAACCATGGGTGCCTCTGTCAGGAGGGAAAAAGTTTCTTACCAAGGTTTTTGTGATCGATACAGAATGCCTGAAGACCCAGAATCACTGACTCTAGCTGTAAGATGTTGTCCATAAGAATGATTAGTTTGTTGTTCATTGTTTTATTGTAATCTATCAGTGCAATACAGAGCACCCTCCAGGCACAAATTACAGTCCTGGAGTGGTCATAAAACATTACAATCAAAAATTTAAAAGATACCCAGCGTTAGATCCCTCTTTCTTTAGAAAGTTTCCATCTACCAACTTGTCCTACCCCAATTCACTCTGAGCTAAGCTCTCCCCACCCTGAGTAACTGCACTAATTAAAAAAGTTTTTAGCTAATTACATTTCATACTGCCGCTTAGGTTGACCTAATTTGTGCTTGGCAGGCTCTGTAAGGAAAGTTAGTCAGTCAAAATGAGACACTGTGTTGCAGTAAACAACTCGATGCAGGCAATATCTGGGCAACCTAAAATAGACCTTTTTTATCTCTCTAAAGGTAAAAACACCAAATGGTGTTTCTTTGTTTTTAATTTTATAAGCACTTTCTGGGACAAAACCAACCAGTGCATTTGTTGTAGCACTGAGATGTGTGCAGAAAACTGACCCTCACTCCATAGCTTTCCCCCAGCAAGGGGAATGATGTAGCCCAAAACAACCTACAAAGCACAACTGGGCACCAGGTTTCATTTGATCTCCCAGATCCCTCTTGGTCTTGGAGGGGTGTAGGCAGTGGCTGGTGTGGGCACCATGACCAGGGAGGGGAATGGAAGGAGCCTGACAGGGATTGATGCTTCACCCTTTCCTGCAAGCCTGCACAGTGGGAGGTGGCATTGACTCAGTGATGCAGACAACACGATGAAGCCCACTTCCATCTGCAGATAATAGATTGTTAGAGGAAAGAGGAAGCCCTAAACTCCTTTCCTGGTGTACCTGGCATATGGATTCCCATTAGAGTCCAATGTAGGGATCTTCAGCTGTTCTTGAACCCATATGAAGTGCTACTGAAGCTGAGCCAGGAATGACACAATCGCACTAGCAGGGCCTATGTCCCAACAGGACTCATCCCATGTGTGGCTGTACTACATCACAAGAAGGAATAAAGGTACCATGCTCAGAATAGCTCACTGCTCACTTCACAGAAGCACCAGTTGAAGGTCAGTAGCAGATACATAACCACAGAAACACTGCCCAAGAGAGGCCTGTGGAAGTCTTAAACTCCAGCTTCTCCCTGGGAGTGGGACTGCCTCCAACACTGGTTCATCAGCTGTGATTTTTGTCAAGTCCTGGAAACATCCAAGATGAAGATTCCCCAGCCTCCCCAGGCAACCTCTTTCAGTGCTGCACTACCCTCTTAGTAAAATAATTCTGTGTCATGTCCAACCTGAACCTCCAGCTTGTGGTCATAGGCATATTTTATATCATCTCTGAGAGAAGTTTGTTTTTCTCACCTACATCCGACGTGCCAAAATCATCACTAAGGTCAATTTTTTATATACTCCACCCAGCACTCTCCTCCCCTCAGTATAGGCAGTTAGTTCAACAGGATTTGCCCTTAATTTACCTTTCCATCCATACATGATTGGAAATTATTTCCCAGAGGAGGACTTGCTCCGTGATCTTTCCATGGACTGAGGTAAGCCTCTCTTGTCTACAGTTCCTCCTCCCAGCTCCTCCTACTTGCCTTCCTTAAAGATGGATAAAACAGCCTTTTTCTAGCAACAATCAGAGATCACACTCCCCCAGTTTCACCACAGTTTTCTGCTCAGCACTTTTTAGCAATTTTCTTGAAGCCTTTCACATGGACTGTGTTATAAACATGGCTCTATAGATTCCCATCATTTCATAATCATTCCTGATGCTATTCAAGATAGCAGTTTTCCCTCGTAGAGCATATCATCATGTCCTTTCTTTCTGTTATTTAGCTATGGCTGGCTGGCCAGGACATAAGTAGAGAGATTAATTGAAACAGGGGATTTTTATGCAGACAGAAAATTAACATAGGCTGATGACAAGCACTGGCTATCTTCTTGTCACTGAATTAAGCTTGAGATTTTCAGCATGTAAGGCATGTTTCAAAATGTGCTCTTTGTTCCTGTTAATGTTACTACAGGAGCCCTGCACTTTTTGTTCTTTTGGGCAGGAATATAGACTGTTTAGTGCTTTTGCAACCAACTTGCCATAATGTAATTGGGTACTAGCAACTGAGTTTTAAGATAGGAGCATTTTCTAAATTATAGCAAATGAACTTAATGACTATTATGATTTACTCAAGTTAAATTCTCCCTCCCAAAATGTATAGTTTATTTAATGTAATTTAATTAATGTTTTGGGCATGGAGAATGCATACATAAATTATATAGGTGAGTGTAAAAAACCAGGAAACACTCTGTATATGACTTCACCTTGCCATTCATATATCACATAATAATAAGATAAATAACAATTGGCATTCAGGAATTTACATTACAGAAGTGATGTAACAAGTTAGTGTCTGAAGTTCCAAAGGTGGTTCTTAAATTGTCTGTTTGCTCTATATCTTATGTACATCCCAGGCAAATGGTCTCTTCCAGTTCCTTCTATCCATTCTGATAGCTGAAAATCCCTATCTGAAAGGACAATATTAAAAAATGAAATTGCAGAAGCCAACAAGGGCACTCAGTTATATTTACCTGGGTTGCCTTAGCACACAGACTTCCCTCTGACAAATCAATCATAAAATCAGTTAATGGAATTAAATGAATTGTATGTAGAAAGTCTGTGTTTCATATATGACCTCGGTTTTTGCCTGTTGGATCACTTTGGTAACAAGCATGCACAGGTTCTCTGGAGGTGTGTGCTATGCCAGTCACAAAAAATTTACTGCCAGCTTCCCACTGCTCATGCTTCAGAGGCAGTTTAATCCAGTTTTGTAGTTTCTCCACCCCGAGCTCTCAGTGAGCTGTCCTGCCCTACACACTCTCTTTTTCCAAGTCATGATATTATGTGAGGGTGCCAAAAGGAAAGCTGTGTGTCACACATGATATCAGGAGAGCACAATGCAGTGCTGTAGAAGTCACACATGCAGTATGTGTTGCATGGACATACCTGATCTCAGGTATGTGGAACTTAGTAGAACTGAAATATTCTCTAGATTTATCCATGTTCAGCACCTCTACCACATATACAACTAACAGCTTGCACTCTGATCTAGTAGTTAACAGCTCACAAGAAATAAAACCAGTAATTGTACAAGAAAAAAAAAAAGAAGCCAGAGAGGCCAAACAGTGAAGAAGAATTTCTGTCAGTCAGTCCTGGGTGTGTGAGAGGCAGAGTGTGAGCAAGACAGAGCCTCTCAAAGTCTGAGCATACTAGCCCAGTTTTTCAGAGGCACACCTCATCAGCTGCACCCACACATCAACCCTTCTCTCCCCTGCCACCTGTAATAAAAGGAGAAATGAAACATTGCAATCTCCTCAGCCACTGTGTTCAGGTAGCTCATTATTTTTCTACCTTGATGGCTTCTTGCAGGGTTCACCATTTTCCTTTTTTTTCCCCCCAAAGGAATAATGCCTTATTGTTATCCTGCTCCTGAGCACTTTCCAAGATGATGTCAGGTGAGTGCACAGCGTTCCCCATGCCAGAAGTCCTCCTTCCCTGCATTATGTAGGGTTCATTGTCATGTCACAGACAATTACTTTATCTGATACTTGTCAACGTGCAGTCAGACAGGGATACTTTACCTCCAAAACTGCTTACTTGGCACCATCCTCTGCTGACTTTGCTCTCCTTTCAGCCTGCCTGGAAGGAATGAATGGGGTGGAAAGGAGAGAACAAGCTCAGTTTCCAGCCATTGCTCTCAGGGCTGAGCTGGGAAGCTCTCCAGAAGGCTATCTTCTACAGCTGGAGCTCTGGACTCACCCAGAGCAACTCTGAGAGCCCAGCACCAAGGAAGGCAGGTGGCCAGAGAAAAGGTACTTGAGAGCCTTAGTATTTCCTTAGCATCAGCAGAAGGGGAAAGCCCCCTGTGAAACCCACCTAGTAATAGCCAGGGTACAGCTGACAGCATACAGGACATGCTTCCCAGCCCATTTTAGGCAGCCACTCTGACAGCACTGTGACAGGTCCATCAGCTGTGTCACCAGTCCAGCACCAGGCAACAGCAGAAAGGCCAAAGTCCAGAATTTACCTTCCCCCAAAATGTGCATATCCATTGTACTAAACATTCTAGGTCATCTCTACATCTGTGCCAACACATGGGAAAAACTTGGTGCTTTACTTTTTTAATCACATTCTTGCATTATTTTTCTGTCACCTAAGACAAAGGCAGCTGATTTGTGTTAATTCCATCTTAGATAAAATAAATTTACAGGTAATTCCCTGCCTTTTGTATAGCAGCATGTGAATTAGTCAAGCATTCATTGCTGACCTGACACATCCACAGCAGTGGTATGAAGTCAGTGGATCTCTCTGCAGAGTGGTATATTATTCAGCTCAGTGGCAGACTGGCAGGGAAGGAGGCAGTGCAAAATCTGTCTCATTTACCTATAAAGCAGCTTATGGTCAGGAAGGTATTTGTTTACTGGTATTTGGCCACAAGCAGTAAAAGAAGAAACAAAAACTAGTGATTAGAAGACTTCTGTAGTGTCAGGAAAGGGTAAGGTTTGGTGTTGATATTTTGCCACAGAGGAACGAGCAAATTTGTTTTCAACAGCTTTTACTCCAGGTGATTAGATGGGATGAGACAGGTTTGTTTCTAGTAAACCATTTATCTCTCTTTCCAAAACAGTACACAACACCTATGAAACATAACTGATCAGACACACCCTAAAAGAGATACACCCTTCCCACCCCTGAAAGCCAGCAAAATCTACATTGGCATCTCAGACCAATCGTGTAAAGAATGCTGGATGCTCAGAGCCAGCACCTCACCACATGTAAACCAAAGAGGTTCTTCACAAGGCAGTGGAGCAGTGCCAGCTGTGCCATTTCGTATCAGATCTACAAACCTCCACACATGTGTCTGTTTGACTACAAGAGCACTCTGAAGTTATCTGCTTACAGAAATGGGCCTTCAAAACATGTGTAGAAAATATCTTGGGCAAAAATTTTGCCCCTCTCAGGAATGATGAATCCAGCACCCTTTACACCAACAGCAACTTTTAGTCAGTCCTCTTGCTAAACACAGGCCAGAAAATGTCATCAGCACTTCCTCAATTAAGTGCACTACATCGTACTTGAACCTGGGTTTGCTTATCTAGATTTTGGGTATCTACACTAATATCTACAATTATGATTTTATGTATTACAAGGTCTTACAAGCATGTACAACTAGGAAACCCACGAAGAACACAGACTATGCTCTCAGTAAAACAGCATCCCATCCAAAAAACTGCCTTGTAGGCATGCTAAACCTTTAAAATTATGAAATAATACTAACTATTGAAATTTAAATTGTTTTAGCACACTGACCTGCCCTTCCAACCAAATATAACCAACAGACACATAGTTGAAAAGAGCTCTCCTTCTCGTTTGTTAATAATTATGGAGTTCCCAGAAAAAGTGGCACAGTTT
This sequence comes from Florisuga fusca, assembly GCA_038090715.1. Lineage (NCBI taxonomy): Eukaryota > Metazoa > Chordata > Aves > Apodiformes > Trochilidae > Florisuga > Florisuga fusca. Next base: position 2,427,363 of record JAAWXA010000001.1, on the reverse strand, counting down.
ATCAGACTCCTTAGCTCTGTGCTCCTTTAGTACAGATCCAGAGAAGGGACAAGCAAGCCTAGTATTACTGCTCCATGAGAAAAATCCTTTTTTAAGAGGAGAGTGGTGCTGTGTCTCCCAGAAGGACCATGGCCCACGGAATAGCGTGTTAGGGAAGAGTTCAGCCCTACTTCTGCACCTAGTTGAATGCTGGATTTTCAGGCACCAATTCATAACAGTTCCCCAGAGGATAAGATGCTCATCTGCCATAGCTATAAGCCACCAGGGTTTGCTGATCCAGCATCACAAAGCAACACACACTGCCTAAGGAACTTGACAGCATTGCTCTAAAAGTCCAAAAACTTTTAAGAGAAACAAGCATATGTGCCCACACATATCTTAACAGACACACGTTGTTTAAATAGTGTTGTCCCCCCAAAACAAGCAAAGCTGAAGGCTGAAAATCTGTCTTTATCTTGTTTTCTGTTATCATTAGTCTTTTAACAGCTCAGGTAACCACCACAGGTAAGCAACAGTCTTGTGATGGTTTGGTAACTGCAGACAGCTTGATATTAGGAATATGGCACACATGTCTTTTTCAGGCCTTGATTTCTCTGCTGCCTCTGGGTTGCTTCAGGCCACCAAGGACTGTCTCTTCTCAAAACAATGTCATCATAAGAAAACATGTCAGCCTCCCTCTCCAGCATTTCCGAGGTTCAGTCATGTATCTGGTATTTGGAAAGGTTTATGATGGAAGGAGAAAGTGAAGGAAAATGGATTATTCTGTTTCCACTGGTCTGACCTATCTGTTAATCAGGATTTTTATCAGTCCCCCTTGCCGACGCTTAACTGTGGACTTAAAGTCTGAAACTATACATTACATTACAAACCACCATGGTTTATTGGGCACCTCTGTATTGCAGCACACCACACAGGCCATGAATCTCTTACCTAGCAGACCATAAGCACTAGAACATTAATCCTGCAAGAGGTGATGCAACTTGTCTGGGGTTGACAGCTGCACATGGGCAGAAAACCAAAGTTCTCCCACTTGAGCAGTGTGCAGGACATCTCCTGCCCTGAGACACAGAGGCCAGGGCCTCTGGAACTGCACCTCCCCTTGGGGCTTTCCCTCCACCAGGCAGTGGCAAGATAGAATGCAGTGCTGCTTGCCATGTCTTGGAAATCTCAGAGACCTTGCAAGACTCAGAGGGATGCAAGAGCCAGTTTATAGTCATAAAGAGATGCAATACCAGTAGCTTTTACATGGTGGATCAAACTTTCTTCAGAACAGCAGTGACTAAAAGGCTGTAAAGTAATGACTGATAAAGCTGTGTTGTGATTTTACAGCCAGGAGACTGATAACAATCCTGAAAGTAGTTCTCAAGAAATGAACTTCAGTCAGTAAGGGAAAACCTTCAATAAACTCTTAAAATCAACTCTGATGTTGGTTTAAAGTTTTACAGTCATGTGAAACAAAAACCTGAAGTCAGGGGCAGATCTATAGTTAGAAAGAACTCATAAATATTATGACTTTTCTGTGTGATGGGTGTATCAGCCAGCCATCTTCACAAGGACTGTGATGGCCAAGTGTGAGACCCCTTAGATTCTAGCAGAAAATCTTAGAAGCACACAGCCCATTTGTGAGCTGAAGGCATTTTGGGTGTTTTCATAACCTGTACATGAGAGAGGGAGCACACAGTGAAAACATTGTGCCAAGGCTGCTCAGGGTACAAATCTCATTTCAGTGCTTCCTTTTGGGACCAGCCCAAGAGTGGTGGTGCCCTCCCCACCTCCCACTGTGCTGTGCAAGAGAAGCAGCTCTGGGTTGAGGCTCAGAGAGATGGAAAAGGACAAAAGGCACATAATCACCTGCACAAACAGCTCTGCAAAAAAAAGCTAAAATATGACCAGAGATAAGGAAGGTAAATGAAGAAAACACCATTAGACCTGGTTAGAGCATCTGATCCTTAATTACTATTTCCAGAACATTCTGATGTCCTTAGGGAGGGAGTATATGAAGTTCAAAATGACTAGTTAATAAGTGTGATTTTCAAAAGCATTTAAATAGTGAAGGAGTTCAAGAGACCGCTAAGAAAATTTCCCCTCAAGATAATAAATGTATGTCCTACTATTTGTTAAAAAGTCTTTCTTCTCCAGTGGCACAGAATTACTTGTACATATTTTGTAGTCATGTTTTTGTTCTCCAACCAACTGAAAGTATAGCCTCAGTGTATCTCTATGTACATTGTGCAATAGCAGATTTTGAATTTGCATTTTTTAGATTACCAGACAATAAAAAAAAAATAGAGATTGCACAGATATGCACCACCCTTCATTAGAAGCAGTGATATTCTCTCCCACCCAGTCCTGCCCAACCAAGACAATATTGCACATACGCCTCCAGACAATGAGACTACCACACCTTTTGCCTCTAATTAAAATTATTAAGTCAAGAAGGAAAGAAATGCATTTCAGTCTGTGCTTGTTAGCCAAATGTCTTGATAAAACTGAACATGTTCTGCTGCTGCCCACCATCTGTTCTCATAAATACTTCTTAAAAACACTGAATAGGAAAATAAGATTCCTCATCACTGACTTTCCCCATTTTATACCAACTCTGCCCTCAGGTTTTTCTTTATGCAGACCAATAAACATCCACAAAATAGGAGAAATTTTTCTCGCATTAATATAATTCTGCATTTGACACTTTTCAGCAGAAAAGGTTCACACCTAAGGCATGTAGAAAGCTGACTGTGTACAGTAATGAGGATGTCTTCATTGAGGATTTTAATGGGGCAATCTTGCTTTTCCTCCCTCACCCCATTCATTACATGTCTTCAGTCCTTTCACTGCTAGGGAAGCCATCACAGAAGCACTGTGACTCCCTGTCTTTGGCAAAGCAAGAACTTCTCATAGTGCTGCAGCCACTGAGGCATCAAAACAGTCTGCATCAGCTTCCCTTTGCTGCTGGGGATCTGAATACCTGCAAGAAAATATGGCTTTTCCATTAGTGAGGTAAAAAACACCAACACCCAGACTTAACCATATAATCCAGTCATGTCATGTTTCCCAGTATATTACACCTGATAGAATGAAGTAATCCCAGCTGATGCAACAGGGCAGCCCAGCCACTGGTAAATACAGGTTGACAAGAAGGTCAATGCTGTTTCTTTTTGCAGACTCCCCATTGAATTTTAGGCCCAGTCATCATCCCCAGGCTTACAGTGGACCATTGTAAGCAATTTACCATTGATGCTTTCCTTAAAAGCTTCACTTCAGGTACAACATTGTGGTCAAGAGTGTTTGTAAGACAAAGAAAAATACAGTTTTCCTGAGACCAGTGGTCATCTCTATAGACATTGTTCACCAGTGCTTGAAAAACAGGTATATACCTCACTGTGTGCAGGAATAAGAGCTCTCTTTGCACAGATAATTGCAATCAATTCTTTTTTCAGACTATTCTTCTATCTTCTAACAGATGCTTCTCCCAGTAGAGAACTGGGAATTATCCCAGGTATTTATAAAATTCAGCTTCACAAGAGGGGTGAATCAATGGTACCAGTTATCAACATTATCACATCACAAGAAGGTCAGAAGTGGTTCACACATGTGCGGGTTCTACATTCCTTCATGCTTGACTTCAGGCAGTACAGAGGCCACTCTGTTTGGCAATTTTTGGTGAGATAAAGGCTGAGTGTGTTGGTTTCTGTAATACAAGGACTGTTTAAGAAAAAGCCGCTCAGCTGATACTAAATCAGTTACTGGAGTGTTGGTACTAATCCTGTCACAGACCCATGGCATTCCAGGTCATACGAGGCCAGGGCTGCTCAGCCAGGAGCAGTTGCACCTCCTTCTCAGGCCAGTGCAAAGCTCTGCTTGTGGCCAGAAGGGACAAGAAGAACAAGAACTGGACAGAAAAATCTCTAATACCAACTACAAGAAGTATGTGATTGTTTTGAACAGCAGAGATACGAGGTCAAAAGGAACAGCAGCACCATGTCTTAAAATGATGTCAAGCATATCTAACTGGGTCTTACCAGAAAGCATGCACTAAAAAAGTGTCTTTTCTCGTCTTTCATGAATTAAAATTCACCATCTACAAATTCTCCCTGGAAATTCCTTAGAAGCAGGCATTCCTTTGCAACTTCTGGTACCATCTGTTTCAGGTTAGACTAGAAATATTGTGAAAGAGGCTCCCAACTCACTCTAACATACCAGACTCTCTCAGGCTCTCGACTCCCTCATATTCAAATCCATGAACTTCTCAGGAAGTACAGCTACATAAGAGACTGAGGATGTTATCTTGTAAGACTGAGGACATTAGTCTGGCTTCAGAAGTCAGAAACAAAAGTTTGCATCATTGCCAAAGCTGTTTCTGTGCCAGCCACCATGAGAACAAAGAGGAAAGGTAAGGATGAAAATAGGCATTGGACTGCAACTGGGATTTGTTTCTGTTTTTTCTGCACGTTTGTTTTTGGGTTTTTTTCCCCTTTCTTCCTTGTTTTCAGTTGCATGCACATTACATTGTAAAGTAAATAGTTTTAAACTATCCAGAGCTTTCTGAAGGCAATGGGAAGGAATTACATTAACAGCAAATACACACTGGGTTGATCCAAGGGTTAATATGACTTTTTTGGAAATGTAAGTGCACAAAATTTTCCAAGCACAAGTTCACACATTTCAGTTACTTCACACTATACCTTGTTATTGCAGCATAAGGACATCTCAGATGTTGTTTAGAGTTCACTATTTCCTCTTAAAAATCTCAGTAACACACAGAACTTTGTTTCAAAATTCTAGAAAGAAAAAAAAAAACAAACACCAAAAAACAAACCCTCAACTTCTGAAGTTCTGAATTTCTGAACTTCTCCCAGATAAGCCTCCCAGAACCACAAAGCAAGAAGTGGAAAGTGCAGAAAAACAACATAAAAAGAGATTGACACCTCTTTTCCCTTCACCTGCCTGAAGCAGGTAGTACTCTCCAACAATCATTTCTAATTTAGACAAGAGTTCACAGTTCTTTTGCACATATGCATACACAAACGTATGTATAAATACATAAATATGTATATGTAGGTATCTATATGTATATACGTATCAGTACAAAAAATGGGAATTGAATAAAATATAAACTACTTTGGGGGCCCAATGCACTACCCATCATTGTCAACACCCATGTCATGCAGAAAATATTTTAGAGATACTCTTGTGCCTTCTGGCACAACAATGTAAGTTTCTAACAGACTCTAAACTGCTTGTATAGGCATGAGCAGAAAAGTAATTATTCTGATCCATATTTATTACTAGGTCCATATATTTTTAGTTGGGGTCACAGAAATTTTATTTAAAGTGTCATTCTTAATTTTTCAATTTTATAAATTTTTAAATTTTTAATCCCTTTCTGTCACAATTTTTACAAACCTGAGAAGGTTTAGAAAAATTAGAGAAAACTAAAAGCAAACCATGCATTTGCTTGTTGCAAAAGTGAGGAAAAAGCTTAACATGCCTGCAATCACCTTCTTGTACTTGCTGGAAAAAAGAAGATACAAAAACAGAAAAGAATAAAATTTAAATCTAGTATTTTGATTTTGCAAAATTTTTCACAAGTTGAAAAAGAAGTTAAATAGCCCAAATTGTTACATTTTCAGTCTTGAAAAACAATTAAAAAAACACTTTTCACCCATTTCTAGCTGTAGGTTCTAGCTCCAGCTTCCATACAAGCAGTCATGCAGCTCTTTCCTGATTAACTCATGCACAATTTTTAGACACTTTTCATCCTTATTGCTTCTGAACACCCAGCTCTTTTCTTCTTCTTCTTTTTTTTTTTTTTTTTAATGAGCATCATTAAACATATGTGACTCATTAGTGATGATGTCTTAGCTTGGAACAATGTTGGTGGTTTCCACTCCCAGCTTTCTAGCTTTCTGTCCTGGCTTTCTCTTGGCAGTTCTTCCTTTTGCTCCAGGGGTAACTCAGCAGCGTGAAGCTCCTTCACTGCTCAGGTTTGGAGGAAACAAGGATCCATTTCCATTTCCCTTAATACACCAGCCTCTAATTTATGGCAGCTCAGCAACTGCTCCTGAGCAACCACAGCACCTCTGTAGTGGAGGCACAAATCTCTGAGAGAAGAGCAGGAGAGATTTCCTGGCTGAAATCAAGGGCACAGGTGAGGTACATTAGCACACGCCACGTGTCACACTGAAGGAATTTGAGGAGCAATGTACTCAGTGAAAACAGAATAAGCTTGGCAGCAATCTAAATATTCAGGAGGTGGTGGGATGAGGGGGGAGAGAAGGTGCTATGGGCCCATTAAGAGTAGCCACACCACTGTTCAGACCTGGAAAAAAACGCTGAGGTGGAGGTCCCAGGGGGATAAAAAAAAACGATCCTTGACAACATATTCAGAACTGGCCACTGCTTTTAACAAAGCCCAGATAAAAGAGCACACATTACTGCTTCAACAGTACCCCAGCCCTTCTGCCCAAGGTGGAGTATTTTTGAAATTGCAGGGGTCAGTACACAGAGAAAGCATTTGGGGATGTTTCACCACAACTTTCAACACAAATTGCTTGAAATCGATCCTCTGTCTTAAAATCATGCCCGCAGAAATTCTTCTTGTCCTGTAGCAAAGTATAAAACAAAACCACAGTCCCCTGGCTTTGGAACTTAAGAAATGAAGTGAAGGAAACTCAGCTGGTCTTCTGGATTTAAAGAATTATATCCTCTATTTACAGGTAGGCCCAAAGGAGTCACAGAAATGCAGAAGTGAACATCCTTTGGAGATTCTGGCTGATTATTTTTCTAACTCCACGTGTCACCAACAGCCCTAGATGCTACCCTCAGAAAGAATGTGGCCTTGCAACATGTATCTTTGTATATCCAGTTCCTTTTTTAAGAGTCTTTGTTTTCTCAAACTGATATTTTAATTGTATTCAGCACCCAACTTACTTCCTGAGAAAACAACTGTGTGCTGGTACAGGAAGCTGCACAGGTGACAGTTTAATTTAGAAAAGAGTAGCATAAGAACCCGTGCAAATACCACATTTGTTTCTCTAAAACAAAGCAGGCATAGCTTTGCTCTTATTACCAAAAAGCTATTTGCCTGTCCTATATTTTTTTCTTATTTTCCTGATGCAGTTTACTTATGAGGTTCTCCAGGTATTGCAAGAAAGTGTATTTATCCAGTCTTGTTGAGCTCCTAAGAATGTTTGGAAACAGGCTTTTGGTTCATCAGCACCAGTTTAAGTGGTCAGAGGTGGGGGGGTAGCAGTACAAGAGGACAGTAACTCATGTTGTCAGATCTTGTACTGGGGCATCACCATCTCTAACAACAGGGCTGATGTCTCGAGAGAGCACATAGGTCCAAGAAACAGCTCAAAGCACCACAAAGGCTAATATTAATATATGTGTGCTATATTAATATGGGGTTGTGTTTCTTTGAGTTACAAAGAACTTCTGGCTCAAGAAGAAAAAATGCAGTATTAGAGACTGCATCTTTCAGTGCTGAATCATCTCAGACAGAGTCTGAAGAAAAGCCTGCTTGCTGTCAAGTGCTTGCATATTGTTAGTTAGACCTGGTCTTGCAAATGCCTTAAGTATAGAGCAGCCACTGGATACCACAAGAAGCAAACCAATGCTGCATGCACTATAATCTTCTCTTTAATCCACTGTTGATAAATTCTGCAGAAAACTATTAAGGCAAACATTAGCAAGTTAACCCATGTAAGAGAGAGGAAGAAACAAACAGGCAGAAGCACTTTAAGGTATTGATGGATTTGCTGCCATGAAGACTGCATTGTCTTGCTTTCACCACCAGATTGGAACTGTCAGCCATGCATATACAAGGCGTTTTTTGGCCTTGTCATTTTTACATTCCTGCTGATCTCTGGTTCTTTTGTGATTTTCACTTTGTTTTTTATATCATACCAAATACATCTTATTCTTCAAAGTATCAGAAACTAGGGATAAAAATCATTTGGGAGACACACCTGGCAGACAAACTAGCTTTTAACTCTGTAGTGAAGGGGAGGAGTTGAGCACTGGTTGAGCACTCAGCAGTAGGTGAGGTGCTGCTGAGACCTGGGACAGCTGGAAAACTACAGAGTAGCTGAGAGTTGTGAGATATGCCATCTGCTGTTTGGTGTGTCTGGTAGGAGTGATGAAGTCCACTATCTTGTTAGGCCCCCACTGTCAAATTCTTCCACTCACAATCAGTTCTACTATCTTTAAGGGAAAGATTTGCAGCTACTTTCACCAAGCCTCATTCCCCATTTAAGAGAGGCACATAAGAGAGGCAAATGTAAGTGTGTAAATGCTTGAGCTGACAGGTTCACAGGCAGACAAGCCACTGCAGGTGTCCCCAGCCCAGGAGCAGGGGACTGAAGCACCCTAACATTGCTCTCTACAGACCTAAGACACAATTTTTGTGTCCCCAAAGCAGACATGATTTTACTGAGGGTCACCAGCTCAAGTTCAGTCAAGACCTTTCTGGATCTGATCCAAACCTACATGCAGCCAGCTCAGGCACTCCTGAAGCCACAGTCCCTTTACCAAATAAACAAGGAACCCAATCAGAGGCAATGGAGCTGGCTGGTCCCATATACACCACATCTGATGAGGAGTTACTGCATGGATTATAAAGAGACAACATTGAGCACATCTTTTACTCAATAGGAGAAACTCCTTTTCCACATTGCAGTCTATATGGTCCCTCTACAGAGGGAACTACACACACAGCTGGAGTACAGCTGCTGCCTACAAAGGACCCATCTCAGTGCAAACAAAGCAGTAAATGGTTTAGCTTCATAGAGTGGCAACATAATAAACAGATTCTCTTCTCCTGTACCTTCATTCCTGAGCACCTGCTTATATTTGGAAACATTTATGATGCTAAAGATGATTTTAAATTGTTCAACACTACCGGCTTTAAAGCATCTGCTTATTTCAATGAAAAACAGTAGCTGGCCACTCTCTCTCTGATTCTTTATTCAGGGAATGTTGCAGATTTCAACAGGAACTGGGGAAAACTGCAAGAGAATGGAGATCACAGATGAAAATTCAGTGGGATATAACTGGACCACCACAGTGCCAAATCAAGCACAGACTTACAGGGTTGTCCACCCAGACCAACAGCAGGATGCTGTCCTGCCTGAAGAACCACAGTGTGCAGGGAGGATTAGACACCTCGGAATGGTGATGCTGAACAGGGAGCTTTGCCAGTCCAAGGCCCTGGCAAGGGGGCACCTAACCCCTGCCATCAGCTGCCTAAGGGACAGTGCACAGTGAAAGGACAGCAGAAATTATCACAAGTTGCAGCAAAGGAAATTCTGGCTCGATACAAAGACAAAAATATTCACAGTGAGGTTAATGAAACACTGGAAGAGGTTGCCCAAAGAGCCTGTGGAGTCTAAATTCTTGCAGATACTCAAAGCTCAGCTTGATATGGCCCTGCTGTACTTGACCACACTTTGAACAGGAGGTTGGATTGGGTGACAACCAGTAGTTTCTTCTGACCTATATTATCCTGTGTTTCTGTGAATCCCTCTGGAGAGCCAGGGATGCTCACAGACTAATGCAGTTAGGAATATTAATTTATTTGGAGCACTTCTCCAAGTCTCTCCAGAAGAAAAGTCCTGTAACCATTTCCTCAAAAATGAAGGATTGCAGTTTCAGGAACAGCCATGGAGCTGGGGACATGCCAAGATTTATTCCCTTCCCAGCTCTGCTGGAGCCCCCCTGGGCTACAGCCACGCTGCTCCTGGCTGCTCCCTTCCTGGCCCTTTGAGTCATGTAGAATTTATTCTGCCAAGAGCCAGCTTCAACAACAAGCTCCAAGTTTCTTCCCCTCCCACAGCTGGCCTGCTTATTAGGCTGTTCTCCTGGGAAATGTATGCTTGAGCTTCTCCGGGCTGAGGAAGACCTGATATTGAGGTTTCCCTGGCCAGGAACCCTAACCACCACGCCATTGACTTAAAAAAAAACAAAACAAAAAACAAAAAACAAAAGAGAAACCACACAGCAGTGCAATGCCCATTACCTCCCCCATCACAACCGAGGGATGCTTTCAAAGAGCTGCGCAGGGGCCCGCAGGCCGCCCGTGGGCGTTAGGTGTGCTCTGGGAACAGGCCCTGAGGGAGCGGGCAGGGAGCTGCCAGCTTCCTGCATCCCGCCCTTCCCGGCACCCGGACACGGAGCCGTGCGGGCTGCCGAGCTCCTGGCCAAGCAGCCAAGCAGAGCTGGAGGGGTGCCCAGGGCATGCCAGGACCTCCCCGGTGAGCAGAGGCAGCCCCGAGCTTTAGGAGCGGCAGCAGACTCTGCCTGTGTTACTGCTTCAGTCAGGTGCCCACCCGAGCTGCCTGGCTGAACCTCAAGCCCGGTGACACAGCCAGTGCCACACACCTGCAGCCCCTCTGGCCTTCCATGCTCAGCACTCGGTGCTCTGCTGGAAAGAGGTTTTGGGCATCATGCTGCCCTCTCAAACTCTCTGTACTTTGTTTCTTCTCTCTCCTGCTAAACCCTCTTTCCTACCGTCCTTTCTATCCACCCATGGCGCCCTCCTGCCCAGGATGTCCATCCACTTTTTTAGTAGGCATTTTTCTCTCCATATATTTTCCCAGCAGAGCAGGTCTGCATGTCTGTGGGCAGGACTGCTACTCCTCAGGCTGCTACTCTGGTTATGTGACCAGAGACAGTACCCCAATTGCTAAAGTTGCCCAGACGATCCACAGCCTGCTTCAGAGAGACCCCAGGGAGCAGGCAGATGCCTCAAACTAACAGCAATAACTTCAGGTCTAGACTGAGCAAAACCCCAGCCTTTTGTACTTCCACCAGCTTCTGATCCCAGACTTTCTTTACCAGTTTAGTCTTTGCCTTCTGCCATACACACCTTGTGCTATTACTTTTTTTTTACTCTTTACTTACTTTTACTTGTCTCCAGATTTGTTCCAAGAGAACATTACTGCAATCCCATGACAAGACTAGCATGGACCAAAAGGGACACCTAAGTTGTTTGGTACCATGTTTAAGTATTGAAATCTGATTGTTGCTTTTGCTCTTCAGAAATGAAAATTATGTCAATGAGAAAAGTGTACTAGCTGCTGGCTAAGCATCTTGCTTTTCCACTTTGAAGGCACATCTGGTTTGGGAGTAGAGCTTTGGTCTTCCAATATCCCCCATCCAGGTTTCTTCTGTGCTTCTCACTTACAAATCCTGCCATCCATGAACGCATGGATTACAGCAAAGCAGGGAATGACTCAGAATCTTAGTCTAGGAAATTACCTAATCACCTCACCACAGAGCATGATGTGTGCCTACTTCAGTTACTTTTTCTACCACTCTTCTTGACAAACTGATACAGCTGTGGAAATTTTTTTACTTTAAAAAAATCAAATGTCAAATATTTCATTTAAATTAAAACCAGCTATAGGTTTTTCTCACACCAAGACTCCTACTTCACAGTTACCTTTTTTTGGTGTCCCATTTTAAAAAGCACTCTGAATCTCCATGTGCTTCTCCTGTTCTTTCTCAGTGATGAGCTCTTCATGGTACCAAATATAACATGAATATTTCTCTTTTACTATTAAGTGCCAGGAAATTACAACCTACTGTACTCTACCCTGTCAGACTCTAACTGGAAGTTACAAGGACAGAGTGAAAAACTGATTGTTCTTCCTTTCAAATGCCACAGGATAAATTAAGAAGAAGTGGCACAACCCAAAGAAATTACAGAAAGACACAGAAGGTCTGGTAAGACCCAAGATGATGACAGGATCCATTCAATACAGGTACTGGAGAGGGTGAGACAGCCACAGCCAGATAGTGTTACCCAGAGACAACACAGCACTAATAACACTGGCATGTGGCCAGAGATAAGGAGCCTGCTTGTCCCACTATGGAACAAGTCGGGATTCTCTGAAGCACCCTGTCCTCTGCACTGCTCACTGATCTTGGGCTTAACACCAGCAATGCCAGGAGAGACTGTGCCTGCTCTGCAGTCCTGGTACCAGGAAAGCAGCAGGGGAACCCGAGGTGGTTCTGCACATAGCTGGGGTCAGGAGAGCTCCTTAAAGTAAAGGCTTTATTAGAACCAGGGTGAAAAAGACAAGGGTGGAGGAGACTGAGAGTGAGGAAGGAGGATTAGGGCTGTGTCTTTTAAAGCTCAGTTTAGCTGTGCTGTTTAATTTTGTCCTCAGACTTCACAACACACCTGATCCCCAGATGGCTCTGTTGTCTGGTAGAACAGTCCCCAAAACACCAGCAGGTAATGCAATGTTAACTGTTAACTCACCTGCCAATTTATGCTGTATAATGATGGTATACTCACCTGGCAGAAAAATTCCAGGATCTACTACCAATGGGATCTTTTTAAAAACCTCACATAACACAGGCTCAAGTGCCTTCCTACAAACCCAGGAATCTACCTCATGTTTTCTGGGTGCTCCTGATGGCCTCTATTCTTCACTCATTGGACTTCCTCTGGCTGTCACACACTGTGCAGACAGCCTGGTGTAATGTGTGTGTTGGTACTCACACCTGGCCTAGATCACTAGTGGATTAGCAGGAGGTTCCCTCCAGGCTTCACAAGGGATCTGGCCTGCTTTTTTCCTTGTGCACACCCTGCAGGCATATTTGGAGAAACACCCTTGCACAAGTTTGGTCTCAGTCTTAACTCTGGTACATTGGCCACAACAACCCCATGCAGCGCTACAGGCTGGGCACAGAGTGGCTGGAGAACAGCCAGACAGAGAGGGACCTGGGGGTTTGGATTGACAAGAAGCTGAACATGAGCCAGCAGTGTGCCCAGGTGGCCAAGAAGGCCAATGGCATCCTGGCCTGTATCAGGAACAGTGTGGCCAGCAGGTCCAAGGAAGTGATTCTTCCCCTGTACTCAGCCCTGGTGAGGCCACACCTCGAGTACTGTGTCCAGTTCTGGGCCCCTCAGTTCAGGAAGGAGATTGAGGTGCTGGAGCAGGTCCAAAGGAGGGCAACCAGGCTGGTGAAGGGACTCGAGCACAGATCCTATGAGGAGAGGCTGAGGGAGCTGGGGCTGTTCAGCCTGGAGAAGAGGAGGCTCAGGGGAGACCTCATTGCTCTCTACAACTCCCTGAAAGCAGGTTGGAGCCAGGTGGGGGTTGGTCTCTTTTCCCAGGCACCTCTCAGTAGGACAAGAGGGCATGGTCTTAAATTGTGCCGGGGGAAGTTCAGATTGGATGTTAGAAAGAATTTTTTCACGGAAAGGGTGATCAGACATTGGAACGGGCTGCCCAGGGAGGTAGTGGACTCTTCGTCCCTGGAGACATTTAAAAAGAGACTGGATGTGGCACTCAGTGTCATAGTCTAGTGACTGCAGCGGTAGTTGATCAAGGGTTGGACTCGATGATCTCTGAGGTCCCTTCCAACCCAGCCTATTCTATGATTCTACATGATAAAGCATTTTCCTGCCTCAAAACAGTTCCACTCAGGTGGCCGAAACAGCACAGAGGTCTGGAGAAAACAAAGTGCTCTACTCCCAAGTATAATTGTTGTGTCCCTCTTCTCATATTGATACTCACACTGCACACAAAGAAGACTCTGGAACCCAGCACAGAGAATCCCACAGAAGAGAAGCTATCTAATAGAATAGCCACTAACCTCTGCCTCATGCACTGCTAAAGTACTCATAACATCTTAGAAAAAATGCCAAAGGACAGGATAAGATGGAAGAACATCTTTTTTACTGCAACATGCTTAGCAAAATCCATTAGAAGAATATGCACTGTGAACTCCAATTTAATGAGACCCTTATGTGTCTGCTCTATCACTTATTCTTGAAGCTGATTTATGTCAAAATAACACTTATACTCTCCCTTTAATTTTGGTGCATTTTCCATTGAAGAAAATGGATTGTTTTCCATTGCTTTAACTCTACAAAACACCTTCTGAAAAAGGAACTACACGTAGCTGTTATAGATACTTAATGGGTAACTACAGTATGCAGTTTTATAACTACATTTATATAGTTACACAGTAATAAACGGATACTCATATAATATAATTAACGCCAACTTAGTTAAATAGCTGTTATAGCTCATTTTAGTAGGAAAAGGAATATCAAAATTTTACTGGAACGTTTTAACATTTGCTAGTGAATTTGCTGGAATGATTTAAGTGCAGTGCCTGTCTCCTCTCCTAGCTGTCCTCAGAGATCAAGCCTAGGCTGAGAAACTTGGGCTAAATAACATGGACACACAGCACTGAACCAATTTGCAAATCTTTTGGCCTGTCTTGAGCGGGAAGCAAGGAGCCTAAGGTGTTTTGATAATCCCATAACTGTTTGAATGCTGAGGTCCATTTCTTCATGCTGTGCAAGAACTGAGCAGATCTCCAGAGCACATCCAGTTCAGCCCCTCTGCCAGAGCAGAATCCAGCCATGTGTGACAGATGTTGGGCTACTCAGTTCCTACAAGGCTCCAGTGAGGGAGATTTGCAGTGCAGCCTGCCTGCTGCTGAGCCACTGCATTATTTCCTTGCCCCCTACATAATAGGAATTTTTTTTTTTTTTTCAAATTAGACTCATATTTTATACGCTTCCCAGTGGGCATCTTAAACATTTAGTTACTCAATGATCTCTTTAAAACAACCTTTAAGCAGCACCAATGTTTTCCACTTCACAACATCCTGTGCTGATTTCCACTAGCTGAGCAGCTGGTCTCCAGTTTTAAAAGAGCTTTTCTGCCAGCACCAGGCACTTCAGGGGACTGATGATGGCAAATCAAGATTTATGTTTTTATTTTCAAGTGTTTCATGATTCTAATACACTTAGTTTGATAGTGACAGTAAGTCACTGTGAGCTTACAGCTCTGATGGTGACCTGTAGACCCAGCAGTTTGAGGATGGATTGTGCCCACCAACAATACACAACAAGATGGGGTTTGCAGTCTCAAAAAAGCACCAGGTCATTCTCTCATCATGTTCTCAGTTTTGTTCCCCCTAACAGAGTTAAATTCACCTTAAAAACAAGGGAAGGAGAAAGAGAATTAGAACTTTTTTCTCCTAAAATACTTCCAGCAGAGGCTTGTTGAAGTTTTTCAGCATCACACAACCGGATTTTTAATTCCAGTCAGGATGTCAACTGAGAGGTTTTGGTCTACTCTGCTTCTTACAGATACCTGATTCACTTATTTTATGTGAATCTATTTTTCTTCTATAGGAAACCATTCCTGGTTTGGCATGGAAGGTGACTGCTCTAGTGTATGAGAAAACAAACAAACAAACAAAAAACCCCCACTCCTATCAACTTGGAAATCAATGCTCCTAGGAATTCTGTTCACAAAGAAAACACAGCAGCAATTGATAACATCTTCTTAATGGCTTGGAGATTTATCTTGAACTCAATACCTGAAATAACTCAGAACTGGACAGCCTGGATACACAAGTGAAAGTTGAGTGACCCAGATTAGCCTCCACCACACCTCCTGCCTGTCAGCATGATTTGGCCCATATGGGATGCAAGGATTCTGGGATTCACAGGGAAGGGGAAGATGGGGAAAACTATGGGGGGCACAGAAATACAAATAAACAGAAAACAGCAGCAGTAAAAGGTCCTTTTGATATACAAAGAATTTCAAAGGATAAAAAAGATGTGCTGCTTTCTTCTGGCATGGCTTGTCCTGGAAATAAGCCTCTCTGCCTTTCTAGGCACTGGTATGTGGGATTGCTTTTGAGGCAATGGCAACAAAGGGAGAAGCACAAGGAGTAATTTGAAAAAGAGAAGTTAGATAAACTTTAAGAGAACTCTTGCCACTGGTTGCAGTGGGGGAGAAGATAACATGGAGCTGATTTATAAAGAAATCACAAGAGAAGAGTGCAAAGAAGTGAGGTCTAAGAAGCTGGTCCTTGGTGTTGATGTAGAAGGGTTAAATGGGGAGGATTTCTCTTGGGCTGATTGGGCAGATGGTTTGCCCTAAGAATCACAAAGTGACCAGAAAAATTGATATCATTGGTGTACTTGCTAATATTATGTACTGTAAGGAAAAAGGCAGGCATGTTTTTCTTGGAGATAGACCTGACATAATATGCAGAAGAAAGATTTCAAAGTAGGCAGCCACTACTTGATTTTTTTTCTGGACCTGATGTGCCAGGGGAGATTGGGAACTGTCCCACTCCAGGGTGAATGCTTAATGCTTCTTCATGTGGCAACATTAATCCTCAGACCATGGTTGGTATTATAGGGAGCACTGAGGGTGTCAGTGCAAGACAGAAGCTCGAAGAGATGAGGTAGGTCAAGAGCAAAGAAAGCTTTGAAGGATTTCATGACCTGGGAATAATGGAAGAACCAAGTAATAATGTAGAGGATAAGATTGGTACAAAGGACAATTAAACAAGAGGAAGGGACACATTCTTAATAAATATCAGATTGATAAACCAGGATGCTGTTAAAAGTGTTGAGCCAGAGCTGAAGGCCACATAAGGAGGGAGGGGGAAGAGGGAATTCATGAGATAGGGTCCCAGGATGAACATGTAAGTCACTGAGAGAGAGAGGAGAACTAGAAGGCAAGGCAGGGGAGTGCTCAGGCTGGATGGTATCATGTGTGATGTACATCACAGCAACATGCAGTAGGACGAAAAGTCAGAGGGAGGATATGAAATAAACTGACAAAAGGGAGAAGAGGGGAGCTAGAGAGGCAGGAACTATGGGGTTTCATTCAGCTTTCCTCCTATGTAGAGGCTATCACAGGAATTCACCCTCTGTGTTCCATGCATTTGCAGCTCAGTTTGTGATATTTCTTCATAAACAACTTTTGTAAATGCTCCCTAACATTTCTCTCTGTACTGCCATTTCTGAGGACTTTGACAACATGATGTAGGGTGGTAAAAGCCACCTAACTGCTGTGCATGCAGGGTGGAGTCAGCAAGCAGTGTTGTTTTTGAGTGGACAAGGCAGACAGTGTGGGAGCTGTTGAAAATTAGTCATATTTTAGTAGTGCTATGCTACTTTTCCTGATACAGAATGCCCTCCTGATACGCCAGGTTTACTGGGAACTATAAAAAAAATTTGT
This sequence comes from Florisuga fusca, assembly GCA_038090715.1. Taxonomy (NCBI): domain Eukaryota; kingdom Metazoa; phylum Chordata; class Aves; order Apodiformes; family Trochilidae; genus Florisuga; species Florisuga fusca. The sequence continues at coordinate 2,410,345 of JAAWXA010000001.1, read as the reverse complement.
GGCCAGTTACTGTGCTAACACAGAAAAGAGGAATTTATTATAAATACAGGTTCACACATTTTGTCATTATAATTGTGTAAATTACACGAGAAGCCCTCTCTCCCAGTGCCAGGCCCCAAGCTTCCACACCTCCTGCTGCAGAGCCCCATAACTCTCCCAGGCTCCAGTCCCCTGTGGTCAGCCAGGATGACCTCATGGCCCTGACTCATCTTCAGTTCTTCTACCCCCAGCAGCAGAATGTTGTCCATTACAAAGCAGTCTTGCTAAAGCAGAGCCTGATCTACTTAAAACAAAGGCAAGGCAGAGAAAATGGACTCACAATAGAAGGCCTATCTCTTTAAGTTTATTTGTGCCTCCCACTGAGGCTGAGCGTGAAGGCTGCTCCTCTGGACTCCAGAGTCCCTCCCTGCATTATCCTGTGCCCAGTGGTAGCTCCTGAAAGCTGACTGTTCCCATTTAGGAACAACTTCTTAACTATTTGCTGATATCTGGATTTTCAAGCATCTAAACCAGCAAAGTAGAACTTGAAGCTTTTCACTGACCAGCGTACAGGATGTTCAAAAGTGATCAGGTTTTCAGTGCCTGTTGGGATGTTGTCATCTGGAAAGTCACCATGCAGACCAACATGTTTTGTTCTTCTCCCAGTCCCACATAACTGAAGGAATGCTGTCTAGCCAGGAAGCATTCTCCTACCTTTCTAGAAGTCAAACAGATTAGTCAAACTTAATTTCCAAGGTTACATTTAGATTGCAGAGAACAAGATGCACTGAGGTAGCACTGAGCTGATTTGGCAAGGCCATACAGCACAGCAAAGTACCATGCAGATATGCCAAGTGGGACTGAGGGGCAGAATAATCATGTTCATCTGGCACAGCTCTCAGCACTATATTGCATCTAGTTCAGTGCTGGTTTATATGGAGCCTCTGCACTGGAGTTTCCCAGCTCTTCAAGCTATGGGAGTAAATTGTACCACACCAGCCTGGGTGTCTTTGTGCTCACACTAAGCTGATGAGCAGAATCCTAGATTACTACCTGACAACTCCACTCCATCAAAACTTCTGTCTTCTATTATTTTCTATTATTCTATATTATTCTAAGTGAGAAAAGCCCTTTAGTATTATCTATCTTGCCTTCATTTTGTTATACTTCTCCTGTGAGACACAATCATTTACCCTCTATATTCATGCATTGCTTTTCTTCAAGCCTGTCCTTGAGAAAGTCATAGAACACAGGCCCTGTGAGACAAAATTATGATCTGGTAGTAGATATGATATGATTAACAGTTTTGGCATAAACCTATGTTAGATTCCCTAAATTCAAGAAGTCTTTCCTTCTAGCAGGTCCTAGCAGAGCAAAGAACAGGCAGCATGAGAAAAATTGCCATCTTGCAAAGTTTTTGTAGCACTGACACTGTGTTCTTGAAAAGCAGCCAGCACTCCATCCCATCCACTTGTAAATGTTCTGCAGTTATTCTCTTAATAACTCAAGGTTGATGGATGAGGGTAAGGTTGGGCAGCTTTGTTTGATAGCCTAGGGGAGAGAGAGAGGGAGGGAAAGAAACAAGTATCAGCAAATAGATTGTGCAACATAAAAATAAAAAGAATTACACAATGCTCTCTATATTTTAAATAAGCCTTCTGGAATGTTCTCATTGCCACCAATTGGTGTTGCTTAGAAGAATTCACCACTAATACTGGCACAGTCCTACTGATAATTTAATTTTAAGAGAGTCAAATGGGTCCAAATCATTGCCCCCTACCAGGGCTTTCAAAAGTGTCAACTATGCAGGGCAGTATTTTCAACTAGTTACATTTTCCAGAGAGAGATACTCCCTTCATTTCATTCTCCTTTTCCCTCTGAGCTAGGGCAGCAACTCAGGAGAATGGTCTCAAGCATGAGGTAGAGGAGAGAAGCAGGATTTTTCCACGGTTCATAATCACTTTACTAATCACTTTTGCTAATTTTTTAATTCAGGATTTTTCAAACCTCTGGGAGACACAGAGCAAAAAGTTTTAGGATAAATTTTTGCAAAAGGAAAGTGAGAAATGCAGTCACTAAGTCTGTAGACTTAAATTTGGTAGAATGGAGACTGCCCCTCCACTTGGTAAACTTGGCTATTGTCAAGATTGTGAAAGGTCATTTATTATCTGTTATGAATTCTTCTAGTAAATATCAATGAATTACCTTCTGCTTGAAGACAAAGCTGTAAAAGTGCTTTCTTTTCCTTCACCTCTGGTGACATCTAACCCATTTTTCTGTCTGTTCCCTCTCCCTGAAGGTTAAACATCTTCCTCATTCCATGATCACCAGAGCAAAACATAGAAATAAGGAAAACTTCTCTAGTATGAATTGGGGATTTTTAACTGAAGCAGAAATTTTACAGTTAGGAATCTGTGGAAGAATTATGGGAATCCTAATGATTTCAGATCTATGACACATATGCAAACCAGCAGTTTAGGACAAAGAATATGGTCATGCATAGCATAGCACAGATCACTGGATTCATCAAGCAAACCTCCAGTGGGAAGGTGAGGACCTACAAGTCCTTTTGATGTCTGGGCTGGGCTCAGTGTTTTACATAATTAATACAGTTTTTTCAAAACCAGTAAGCATTATATTCATGCTTTCATGACGAAAAAGCACAATAGCATATGCAAAGTGTGCTCAAACATACACTTATTAAAATCAACATCAAAATGCCTATTGACCTTAGATGTGATCTAAGCTTTGTATATGACAACAGATGTCTGATGTTGACTAGCAGTAAAAGGAAAGTTTCTGATAAATGATGGAATACAATTTTTTAAGAGTTTCTAACAGTGTGATCCCACTCTTGGCTAAGTCAGTCAGCAACATGGAAATCACTCTGAGCTGCTGACTGACAGTGATCACACAGAACAGCTCCTGCAGGGAGCATTTGCCAGACTGCCTCCCTGGTGAGAGAGCCCCACCTGCACCCTCCATGATGGGGGTGTAGGGAGGTGATCTTCACCCTGCATGTTGTGAAACCAAACTCCAGTTACTGCAGAAGACTATAGCATAACATAGGTTGCAATGAATTCATCTGACCTTTCCTCCACTCTCTGCCCTGGCCATCCGTGGCATTCCAAGCATAGCTGAAGCTCTTTATCTTTGGGGTCCTTCATGGCCACTAAAAAAGGCCACAAAGAGTTGCAAAAGGAAGACTGTGATCAGCTTCAGTGCTATCAGCTTCAATCCTCTGAGGTACAGAAATCACTATAGTAAAGAAAAACCCTTTGATGCAGAAGATAGAAATTTTTTTTTTAGAGCTCTGAATCTGCAGAATGAACTTTGCAAGGAGCTGAAGACCACCACAAAGCACAGAACTTTCTGCTCCAGCTGTAACTGACCTTGTCTTCCTAACAATAATAAAAAGAAACATGCCAGCTGGTATCCCACCAAAAGAAACTGCTGCAGAAAGCCCTGGGCAGCAGCTGGCAGGACACATCACAGCGTGCATCCTGTCTGAGGAAGGACTGAAAAAGTTATCTCCACATTTGTCCTGCTTGAAGCACAGTTTTAATAACACTGACAGGTCAAACCAATTTATATTACAGTGCATCAGTCACACAAAAATGACAACTGAGTTTGCTCTTATGTTCCCCATCTATGCAGTTTGGGAGTAGAGGGATTCTGTACTTTTACGGGTATAGAAGCAGAAAGGATTAATAAAAATGAGAGTATTTACATAAATGTCCTAACCCATATCCAACTGCCTTCTGCTAAATACTCAATTACAGCTTCTGTGAAGTTGAGTCTAGAAGGCAGAGGTTCCTCAGACCAACAGGATGTTTAATTCATCCCTCATTACCATAACATTGAATATTATAGCACCAAGTAATCTGGTAATTAAGAGTTTTCCTTTTCAAATCTACTGCAGTTGATTGACATAATCAACATTAAAACAATCCTGAGATTTCTCAAAAGCAAACCAACTTGCCTTTGGGTCTTTATTTATAAATGCATTTACTCATATAAGCAAGTTAAAGCTAATTTCTAAAAAACATCATGTGGATTGCATTTTGTAAGATCCTAAAAGACCTTTGACCACTTCAGCATTAAACACAAAGAATCCTACTAGGGCAATAATAATACCTTCTCTTTCTTTCTAAGGAAGCCTGTTGGACTTGACAAAACATGTATTGTCAAGTACATGACAGGCACAGATTATTCAGGAGATAACACAGCACAAACAGTCATAAGGTCTGAAACTGAGGTAACTGCCAGAAATTCCCATACAGCTTCTATTTTTTATGCTTTATTTCTTACGATTTTGTTCTTTCAATATATGAATAGTTATAGAAGTAGCCTAATGGCAAAATCATGAAATAACTTGACACTTGTAAACTTGTAAACTTTCACTGTTTTTATGCTTGCACATCATATCCCTCCAGTTTTCTTTGACAACTGTAGCTAGTCTGGGACACAGATGGTTGTACGTTTATGAGCACACAGTGACTGTTGTTGATCTTGTTGGATACTTTCAAAGTTACCAAAATACAAGTAATAATAATTATATCTATTGGTCAGATGTGGCCTCCTCAGTGAAGAAGTAAAATAAAACATATAACTCCTATGGGGGTTTGCCAAAACTGAATGAAAAATACATTATTCTGTAATCAGATCAACTTACCTCGTAACACTTGTAAAAGCAGGATTGACATTATGTTGCCTTGGTATTTCTGTGGTTGCCAACATTTTATATGCAAATACAGGAAGGCTTGCAAACAATTAGGATAAATTAATAGCTCCTGGTAAGACTGGCCATGGCCCACAGGGAAAATCTGTGCCATGGCAAACCCCTCCATGTCAGAACTTCAGGGGCAACACCTGGCTGCATCCTGACAGTCCTGATGGGGTCACCATCTCCTTCAGTGCCTTGTTTACTGGTGGAAACCCACAAAACAGAAAGGTCCCACAAATGCAGCAGGTCACTGTCAGTCTGTGGTGAAATCCACATGGCAGCTACACAGCAGTTAATCCCACAGGAGCAGGGTGAAACAAATCAGCAGTTCTCAGAACAATGCTGTGATCTGGTTTTTGCAATGCAAGTGCTGATGACAGAGATATAATGGAGGCATCCATCATAGTCCAAATAAAGGAGAGAGAGCAACATGCTTTTTCTTTTTTTTTTTTTTTAATACATCAGTGTGTAAATGCAATAGTCACATTTCTCTAAAGCAACAGAGACCCTGAAGTATTTATTCCTTCAGCTGATGCTGATACAGAACCTTGGATGCTCAGTGCCTTTGAAAATCTACTCACACATGTGATCAGTACGTTAGGGCCTAATTTACAGTTATCTTTTTTTAAAAAAAATCTACAGTTTCGAGAAGTAGAATAATTGTAAGAAGCTTGTATTGGCTTTCCACTCTGTACAGAAGAGTGGCATGTGGCATTTTCTGTAAGTGCACACACTCACTTTACAGCCAATCTGAAAGCAATGCACTCAGATCATACAACACTCCAGGATGCTGCAACCCCCTTTGAATGGAATTAGTTATGCGTACACCCGTGGGTGTATTTAGGTGCCTGATGACCAATGCAATCAATAGGAGCTGCCCAGAACCTGCACCCATCCCTAGGCAGAGTAGTGGAAAAGAACCCATTCAGCTTCCTGCATCTATCAAGGGCAAAGCCAAAAACTGTGGATATCAAGGCTCGGACCCTGCTCAGCAGAGCTGTGATGCACAGGGTGGATACAGGTGGGACCAAGGGGCACCCAACACCTGCCGGGATTCCTTCCTACAAGCCAACAAATCCTACAAGCTCTCAGCCTCCACAGGACAGCTACAAAAGAAAACCCACAGCAGCATGTGCCCAGAGGAGCCCCAAGGCATGCAGACAGATAGGAGTGGCTGCACGCCCCACTGAGTTGCAGCACAGAGCCTGTCCTTCTCCATCACCACATGGTGCCAGGCCCTGCTTCTGCCTGAAGCTGCCCACGTGTCTGTGTGGACCTGTACTTCACCAATGCTCAGAGGCAAACATGCATGAATTATCCACAGGTGTCTGTAAAATTAGTTTTGAAAACTGTAAAATAATGATCTGATGACAGGCAGTCGTATCTCCCATGGTTCCATTACTGCAAAGAAAGCAGAGGAATCTGCAAATCTTTTGGTTTAGTTTCTCACAGAACCACAGAAGAAGAAATCTGTTGTCTTCCAGATATTTCACCTGTGAGCAATCAGCAATTCTGCCACCTTCCCAGGCTATAGGAGGGCAGACACCAGGGAAGAGAGGCAACCCTTGGGTATTGCCCCATCATACCCCTCTGGTCACAGGCATTTGCCTGGCTGCATTTCTCATTTGGGCCCCAGCTCTGCCACTGCTGAGCTAACAAGAGTTTGTGATGGGGCATGTTCAGGCTTCCAATGCATCAGTAAGAACACTAATGATATTATATGTTTTGCCTGCATTACAGTCTTGTGCTTAGAAAATAAAGATTTTGGCTTTGTCTCAGTGTTTATCTTCAATAAATACCTCAGCTTTGCCTCAACAATTACATTTACACAGCAGACCATTATCAAGTAGCAACATATAATTCCATTAACAGCACCATTTAAAACACATCCTCTTTGTCCTGCAGAGAAAGGAGTTGTGCAAGGGAAATGTCAAGGGCCTTGTGTGTTTTTGGAATTAAAACAGAAGTTTAATCATTCAGGCTATTTTTTATCCTCTCGGTTTTTGTTTTTCTATTTCTTGTTTTGCACAACACAAACTCTCTGGCTCATGAAGAGATTGCAATTGGAAAATTCTGGAAGGTGCCCAGGTAAAGCATATTTTAGGGCAATCCTGTGCCAGGGGCTACTGCAGGTGATAATATATGATAAAGATCCAACATATCACCTGAATCTGCTTCAGAGTGATGATAGGGCTTCAGGAACAGGTATGTGTTGGGTTTCTTTGTATCTTCTAAGGAAGAGGTGTGAGAAGATCCTGGTGATAATTGTTAAACACTAACATCATGTTGATACTTAAATCTGATTGCATGCAAGTTGGCAAGACACCTAGAGGTTAGCAGGCTGTTTAAAGAAAAAATTATCTCAATAATTTCAAAGATATTGGTGTAGGAGCACTGTTGGAGGAGCCACTGCTGTGACTACAGTGCTCTGCACAAACACCCTGGGCAGCAGCATCTGGGAGGTAACAGCTCTGTTATGCATCATTCTTTTTGTTCTCTGCATTTTGCACTGAGCCAACTCTGCAGTTAGCACTTGGCAAATACACAGTAGGGCAAATTAAATGGGAGAGGATCTGTTCTCATGTGCATCAGTACAAGTCCAAAGGAACTCTATTAAAGTCACAGAAGTAAATGAGATCAGAATCTGGCTCATTGTGACCAGTTAAATTTTGGCAAGGTTCTCAGATAGTAGGACCTCTTTGAGAAAAAAGGTTGCAGTGATGGAAAGTGTCTGAAGAAGAACGAACGATGGCAGAAAAAAGCAACTAAAGCCACAGGGTGGACAGAAACAGTACATGGGGTCTGCAGGAAAAATCACCATGGCTAGATCTAGCAAAACAGAAACAGGTGTCTAGGGGGACAGGAGAGAGGAAGAGGGGTGCTGGAGCTGCTTGAGACACTTGCAACCAAGCCTGACATTTCCCAAACTCAAGCATTATCTCACTCTTTGACCTCAGCATTCCTGAGCTTCAGTGCATCCCAGACTCATCACCACCTCACACATGCTGAGCTCTCAGGACCTACTTCAAGCCCACAGCTGCTGTGGCATCCTGGACTATGCATCCCAGGAACCAAGGTCTCCTGAAGATCTCAGGCTAGTGGGTGCACTCTGAATGTATCTTGACATTGAGTTTTATGCAACATACTGTAGACAGGGTCCTGTGTCTTGTGGGAGAGCTCAATATTTTCAAAAATAAACCAGCAGTTTACTTTTATCAGCTTTGAGACCTAATACTGGTGGCACAACCCACAGGAGCAGGCAGCATCTGAAGCAAGCAGCTGTCCTTACCCTCATCCATCAGCAGCCACCAAACAAGGTTTCTGCACTGTTGTGGTGAGGGGATGGTGAGATGGGGGTGGAGGCCGCTCTGTAGTTGTGGTTACAGCAGGATGAGGAGATTTCCTGTGGTAATTCAGAAAGGCTGCCTGCAGGAATTGCTCTAGTGATTCTCCCTGTCTCCTCCAGGCAAAACAAGACAGTTACTTGGGCTGATACTCACCTACAGGCCACGGGGTATGGCTGAGCAGGCCTGGCAAATTTGGCACTTGCTCATTAATGCGAGAGATAAGCTCCTCCTCTGCAGCTCTGTTATCTCTACTGGGCAGGTAAAATTAAAGTCAGTCTATGAAATGTTATTCAGCCTTGTGGCTCAGGAGTGCAGATTGGACAGGAGGGTCTTTGTTCCTATTCCTCTTATATATTTTACCTGGTGTGAAATACGTGGGTAGCACTGTGAGCAGGGACAGACTCAAAAGTCACATGAAAGGATGGAGTGATCAAGAATGAAGAAATCATGTCCTTGAGATGGAGCAATGTGACACTCTTGGCAAGATGCACACAAGCAAACAATTTTTTGTATGAACTTCAGCACAGACAAAAGTGAAGGACAAGTCTTGCAGGGTATCCCCAGAGTTAATGGAGCCCTTAAAAGTAGCAAGTCTGCTGGAGGGGCAAGGCAGGTAACCCAACAGAAGGAAATGTTTGCATCAATAAAAAGGCTAGAGGAATTCCTGTGTGTAGGAACCTGGGAATTCTGGATGCTGTGGACCAATTCTGTAACTGCTTTTGGTTTAAAGGTGCTCAGCCTCCTGTACTTTAAGGATCTTAACAGATTAAGAGGTTTCAGAAAGGTGTTCACTGAATGACTGAGAGCTGTGAAGTGTCATACAGCAGCTGTTTCCAAGAGCTGAAGCTCTTCACTAAAGCAAAGAGAAGAACTCATAGAGGTGTAGTTTAAGAGTATCTGTATATGGAGCAAAACTTTGGAAGAGAAATACAGCATGTGGTTTCAGCAGAGAGGAAAAATTAACTGCTGGAAAAGAGGGTAGATTCTTCATCACTGGGTACAGTTTAATTAAACTTGGCTGGTTAACTTAAAGAAAAGCAATAGTTCAAGCAGGAATTAATGCAGGGAAACCCTTTCAATTCATGTTATATGGAAGGCCATGTGAAATGATTTGTTCTGGGTATCAGTCAATGAAAAGTGGACCATCCTGCACTCGTGTCCTCCACCCTCCATCTCAGCCCTAGCTCTGTGAGCAGTGGCAGCAGTGAAGCATCTCCAGCACTGCCTTCCTCCACCCTGGGATGGAGAACCCAAGAACAGCAGGAGGGGGAAAGAAATGGGCACGAAGTTTTAAGTGCAAGAACTGGGCTTGGAAATTCAGGAATAAACAGCCTTTTTTCCTCTGTTTGTGTAACTAATTGTTGAGCAAGAGAAGAGAAAAGATGTGGGCTGGTAGGATCTAGAATAAATTCGTTAGAAATTAAGAGTCTGATGGCCAGCTGGAAACTTCCTATTTCACCTCCTGAGAGGCAAAAGAGAGCTCTTACAAAGAGGGTATCACTCTTTGTTCATCTGCAAGAACTGGCAACACTCACTCTGACTTTCTCCCTTAAACACACAAGAAAAAAAAAAAAAAAATCAAACAACAAAACTTAGCCTTTTTTTAAATACCTCTTGATAACAAGGTCACTCCCATGATTAGAAAAACCTTCTGGTGTCTGGAGTCCTCTGTGAGATCCAAACACTACTAGGCAGGCAGCGGCCCCCTAGGACTGCACTTGTGAGTGGGTTGTCTCATGCCTTTGTGAATTCCTCCTCTGAGGATGCTACAGTGACCTCTCTTGGCAAGGTACAAGGTGTCAAATTGCAAGCATGTCTTTCTTAAGATATTCTTTGCATGATGTCTGCCAGGAAATGCAAAATCTAAATCAGCTCAAAAGCAGTGCTAATTGCCTGGAAGTCAGTCAGAATTTTACCTATTCCCCACAAATTAAAACAAACAAACAAAACAAAACAAACAAAAGCAAGCAAACGAACAAAAAAAAAAACAACCCAACCCTCTGACCATTTTATAGTTTTAACACAGGCTAGCGTAAAGGTTCAGCCAACAAAATTTGTCAAAGAGCCAGCCAAAATTAAGCATAAAATATTTTAAGAACTCAAATCTCCTGTTCTTTTAAAGAATAGGACTTCATTAGAGTCATCTTGGATGCATTAGCCACTCTTGACAACAGTCTTACAAATTCCAGCACAAAATTAAGATACAATTCTACACAAGCTTACACAAGCTGTGAAAGCTCATGCCTGCATTTGCTTCCTTCTTGACCTCTCTGTTGTTCATCCTGTGCAGAATATGTATTTCATCCATCTGAGTTTGCACTCCAGGCTTTACCAAAGTATTCCTCTCACCATCCCCACCTTTACCTGAAGACAGTACTTACTATCTTCAGGACACTTTGCAAGTCACCAATATTGTTGCAACATGCTGCTCCACCCTTGTGTGGCTGGACAGGTAGATAAATAAGTTATCCCATGCTCCCACCTGGATAAGGAGAAGCTTTCCAATGGTAAGGATATGGAAGCACCTGAACAGGTTGCCTGGGGCACTGGTGGAGTCTCCATTGAGTCTTTAAGGACAGGTTAGATAAACATCTGTCAGGAGCAATATAGACACAGTTCATTCTGCCTTCCAACCCTATTTTTCTGGATCTAGGATAAAATCCTGCTTCTGCTAAACTGTCATGAATATTTGTTTGCCTGTTCCCTGCATCCTGTGAAACTGAGGAGACACAATCTGGCAGCTGGCATTGAGGTAAGTGAATTGCAAGTTGTATTAATCAAGTTAAAAGACATTTGGCCCTTATCTACTATTGTCCAGCTTCTGGAGTCCTGGGTATTGACTGGTATTTGAGTCTTCATATCCCCAAATGAGCAACAGCTTCCAGACTTTTATAACTCGCATTATTTTTAGCTTGTTACACAGCCCTTATGAGTGATCTGCCTGGAGTGGGTTTGCTGTCAGCCCGAAGGGAGGGGAGAGGAAGGGTTCCTGGAGACATGGAGGCATTTCCATGGGTGGTCAGAGCCCCATCTGCTCCCAACTGCAAATCGGCAGCTCCGTCTTGAAACCTTCTCGGAGCATACTTTTTTAAATGCCAAACAAGCAGAGCACCAACAGCACATAAAGAAATAATTGAGAGGCTCAGGAAGGAAGCCAAGAGGACGTGGCTAATGTTTCACCCAACCTCACCCCCTGGCTCGATCTATCCCCCTCCCCGGCAGCCCTTCCCCGGGTGCTGTGAACCCCAGGGCTGCCTCCAGCAGGCAGCTGCTCCCTGACTGCCTGCACTGTCTGCCCTGCTGGCACCGGGACAAGGAAAACAAAGCAGCTAAAAACATAAAGCGGTGCGAGACGAGGAGCGGCCTGGCCGGGAGGGCACCGTCCTCTCCCTTCGCGGGGTTTCAGGCCCCTCCCGAGGTCCGGCCCAGCCCGGCCCTCTCCGGCCCGGCACCCACCCGCAGAGAGGCCGCGGCCCTCGGGAGAGGCCCAGCCCCGAGCAGAGCTGAAATGGGGTGTTTGTCACATCGGGCTGGTGTTAGTGAGGGGAGCAGGGTGGGAAAGGTTTGTCAGGCTGTACCTTTCCTTTGGATAAGCCTGCTTTGAGTCCCTAACCTCCAGCCACTTGTTCTTTACACACACTGACTCATTTAACTCATCTTTCATGCCACTCAATACCTCTCCTTTGGCACAGAACGGCTTCTTTTTCAGTAATCTGGATTACAAGTAACTATCCAGAGGCCCTTCCCAGCAGTCCTGCTCCAAAACTCCTGCTCTCTCCAAGTCACTTCCCATCGTGTTCTTACTTCATGAAATCAGTACCATAAGCAAATGGTACCCAGAACACAGAAAAAAAAAAAAAACCATCAATGTATGCTATAACTTTGTTCCTATCTTTTGCTGGCAGGCATGACATGCCCGGAGAAGCATTCTGTCTGCAGGAATTTGGACTTATTGGAGGTAAACAGTGTTAATTATTGATTGATAGTATCCACCTTACTTCTAGTGAAGTTTTTAGGACTGACCTTTTACCTGACTTAAAATATAAACTGTGGTAAGTGGGGCTATAGAGCCACAAAACTTTTCAGTGGATTTAGAAAAAAATCCTCTTCAAGCAAGCATCAATCTCAGGGGCAAAAGTACTCCAGATCCCAAATGAAAAGAAACACATTGGTGCTGACCAGAAACTTGGAGCTGAAGTCACAAATCACCAGCAATACAGTCTCATGACATAAGCAGTAGCATAGGAGCAAAGCTGCTGCCAAACAGCAGTGAAACAGAAATACAGATCAGATTGGTAGGAGACTAAAAGCAAATGTGATTCTGCTTGCAAAGAACGTATGAACTGACAGGGAAGAAAAGAACTAAAAATGAGAGGAAAAGTACTGAAAATGAGAAGAAAAGAACTAAAAATGACTGCATGGTTTGGCCAAAACCAGATACAGAATTAAAATCAAATGAGTTTTTGAAGGTTTGGATTTGTTTATTTGTCAACTAGATTCATTTTTGATCCAGCTGTTTTTCATTTTTATTAGTTGTGTTTTGAGTCCAAAGTGATGAAACAGTACAAGAAAGGAAGTTCTTGTGGGTTTTTGGGACCATCCAGAAGCAGAGTAATGGAAAATCAACAACAGGCAGGAAGGACTGGAAAGAGTGTGAGAGTTTTCCTACCTAAACTCTGCTGAGTTCTGCAGACTGATGATATATCATGATATATACTCTCCCTTGGGGTTATGCAGCTGAGTACAGACAGTGTAGGTGCAGGGAGATGTTGTGGTGAACTCCAAGAGTGCAACTGCCTAGGAGGTACAGTGATCCAGACACTCCTTTTGCATTTCTTCTGAGTTCTCTAGTTTTTGTGCTCCATCAGCCATAGGACTTTTCTTGTGTTCAGCCAGCCAGGGCTGGAGACATATTTTTGTGCTCTCTTCCCTGCTTGAGGACTGACATCATGCCAGGAACTCCCTGACCTTATCATAGGTCAGAGATTGCATTAGGATTGTGCAAACTTGACCAATCTCCCAAACACTGTAGAATTACCGGTTTTTAAAATTCCTCTTCTCAACCAAAATTTGTGAGTGACAGAGAAAAGACATGATATTACTCTAGAAGGTGTCTTACTTAAGCTGTCTCTCTTTGCAGTCACAGGCACTTCCTATAGCATGACTCTGTCTATTGATCTGCCTAGGGATGATATGCTCTTTGTTTTACAGTTTTACAGTCAACACAGACATTTGAACAGAGTCAAAATTGTTCTCATCCAACCACTCTGCACAAGAAAAAAAAACAAAACAGAATGAGCTCTGAGCACTGGACTGGCCATGCCCAGTGATGTCCACTTCATAGCTTCAGAAAAGGTGAAAAATGTTGAGGAACTCATACCTGTCCCTTCTGCAGACAGGTACAGAATAGGCAGGACATCAGGAAAAGGCAATGCGAGAGACCAGCTAATACCCTAAGAAGAAAGTTTTATATTTTTTCCCATGTAATTTTTTTTAAGAGGTTTGAGTAAAGAATGAAAATTACTTCCTTCCTCCAGGAAGTGCAGCTGAGCCCTGTTTCACTGAGCATGCATATTCCTTCTGCTGGTGATGCACACACAGCTGCCACTGCTTAGGTATGCCAGTGCCTTGTGATCCATAACACATGCCTCTTCACCACCTCCTGTGAGTGGAGGGGACACAGGAAAAGCTGCTGCTGCCTCCAGTTCATAGAAGGACTGATTTGCCTGAGGTCCTAAATCTTAGGTAGAGCTCAACCTATAAAGCAATAGCTAAAAGTTGAACCATCTTTTTTTTTTTTTCCCCTATTGCATAATATTAATTAACCAACTACTGACCAGATCTTCATCTGTCTGAAGCCACTTTACCTTCAGATCTTTGAGGGGATGTTAGACATTTTGCCCTATCTCAAGGTCTGATCCTATAAATGTCAAAAGGATTAGCTTTTGGAGTTAGAGTTAATAGAAATATTAAATATATATTATTTTATATTATATTATGTAATAGATTACATGTTATTTATATATTATATTTAATATAGTGTATATTAAATATAATAATATTTAAAATAAAACTTTAATGAAACTGACCAGGAGGAATGGGGGTTGGAACTGGATGATCTTTAAGGTCTTTTCCAACCCAAACTATTCTGTGGAGCTTTTGGAGCCCATGGCAGGGGGTTGCATATAGATTATTTTTAAGGGCCCTTCCAGTCCAAACTATTTGATGGTTCTCTGATTCATGCCACTGAGCAGTTTGCATGTAGAAGTAGTGGGTTTTGAGCATGAAACTTGAGCCCAGGAAAATGTGGTTATTATATGCACACATCAATAAGATTATTTGAAAATGTTTTAGAAAATCTTGTGTACCAAGACCAGCTACTGCTTTCTCCCAGTCCCCTCACACTAGTACATCAGGAAAGGAGACACTAAGGATGAAGAAAACTTACTTAAATCAGTGACCAGTGGTATGTATGGTGCTCACAGATCTGACCTGGGTACAAGTGTATGTGGGTCAGGATGCCGTTTGGTAGGAGTCAAGGAGGAAAAATTTTGCAAACTTTACAGCACATAATAATGGTATAATGCCTCTGGAATGTGTCAGAGCTGCTGCTTGTGATATTTTCACAATTGTGCCTTAACACTTTTCACAGAAACACAGAATTGTCATGGTTGGAAAAGACCTCTAAGATTACCACGTCCAGCTGTCCTTGGGGTTTTTTGTCCTTGCTGTTGCTTACATGAAACTATATGTAGGCTGGATAATAACAGCATGCCTTCAAATTTCATACTAGAGGTGCATTAGTTATTTCTCATTTTTCACTGTTCCAGTTTTCAGCTTGGAGGATTCTCATCTGAAAATTTCCTTCTCAGTAGAAAGCACAGCATCTTACTGAGGATCAAGCATCTTAGCCCTTGGATAAACAATACATCCTTCTGATAAACAAGCAGCATGAGTGACCCTGTGGTGGACATCCCCTGCTGTGAAGCCTGTTCTTATGTCTGTCTCTCTCTCTGCTCACATCATGGGAGGACTAGGTCAGAAAAGAAGTTTGACCCAAAAATGCAAGTTTCCCAGAGGTAGTGCCTCAACAAGCTCTACCCATGACAACACAGATATGGGGAAAAGGAAAGGTAAGGGTTTCCTCAAACACTGTGTGGCTCTTAGGAGGGTGGAAATGCAGATGAAACACATCTTGCCAGCAGCAAGGCAGGAGAGACACTAAACAGCCAATTCCTGGTATCCAGTGTTCACAGGTAGGAATAGATGAGAGCCTCTTCCTGCTGGCCTGGGAAGGGGGAGGAATGCTATGCTGTTTTATCTAAAAAGAGAGGATATGCTTGGCATTAAATTTTGGCAGGTGGAGCTGGGCTGGTTTAGCCAGACACCGAAGCAACAATCACAGGATGAATAAAAATAGAATGACTGGAAGTAAACCAATGTCTGTAATGCAGAGTGGTCATAAGGGAAGAACCAGAGTACTGGGAGGTGGGAGTGTGTAAACAAAGGAAATCAGGGAGATACTGGACATGGTGAGGAAGAAGAGCTGGCCTGGGAATGTATCTTGGAAGCTGGATGTAGATGAGGCACTTAAAGGACATGCTCTAGAGGCCATGGTGATATAGGTGTTTTGTTTGTTTTGTCTTATTTAATTTTTTTTTATTTATTTCATTTTACTGGGTGGAGTGGTGTTGACAGTTGGACACAGTGATCTTAGAGGTCTTCCTCAGCCATGACAATTCTGTGATAGTCAGGCTTTGAGAAAAACAGGGTAAATAGGTGAAATAATGGAAATGGGGATATGGAATCATAGAATGGTTGGAAGGAACCTTAAAGATCATCTACTTCCAACCACCCTGCATGGGCAGGAACACCTTCAACTAGGCCAGGCTGCTCAAAGTCCTATGCAGCCTGGCCTCGAACAGTTCCAGTGAGGGGACAAAAAAAAAAGAGAAATGCTACTCTCTCAATCATATTCCATTTTAAAGCCTGGCTAAATAGGCATTTAGTTACATTTAGTTACACCGAACAGCAGTAGATGGCTGCAGCAGGCATTCTGATAACCACCAAAGCATTTTCTATCTATAGAAATGCACAATGAAGTCTATTTAATGTGGCCTTCGTTTCAAATTGAGCAGATGAATTTAATAGACTGCAGTTTTTTGTCTGAGGACAAAGGCAGGGAGCTGTGTAAAGCTGAGTAATATGAAATACTCAGGAGTCTGCTTCTGGCTGGTACTTAAGGCTTTGGTTTACAGTCATGGAATTGGGGGGAAAGCTGCACATAAAAAATAAAGAGCAGGAGGTACTTTTCCCATATAGTCTATTACTTTCTGCAATTCATGAGAAGTCCTTCCTTGAGCATAAAGGTGACCTCTCATTTATGTACCATATCTGTTTGGTTTGCTGAAAAAGAGTGTCCTTAAAATATTAAAGGAAATGTAAAAAGTAGGGGTAAAAGAGTGTCTCATGGCAGGACTTCTATAAATAATTATTAAAGGGAATTGGCATTGAAATTGCTCTGTACAGGAATATCCTTATGGTACTACAGACCACTAAATGAAAAAAATTACGTTTATTAACTCCTGTTACCACACAGAGACCTTAAAACTGGAGGCAAATACAGCTCACTGCTCTTAAAAACTGAGGATCTGAAGAGAGGTGTGAATTTTTGCAGAGTAATGCTCTGGAGAGAGAGAACCAAAAGGAAAACTGGCAACCTAGAAAACAGAGGAGCGAAGACACTCATTTAAAAGACTGAATATCTTCAGGAGCAAGTGTTACAGGATGTCTGCCCATGTTCCCAGCACTGCTCTGTGATCCCAAATGACCCCAGCAGCCCCAGCAGATGGCTGGATGGGATGCTGGTGGTGTCACTGTAATCCAAATACATGGGACACAAGGAAACAGGGGGAGCAGGCACGACATGGGATCAAAAAATGCTCAGCACAAGGTGTCCAGTGTGTCTGCCTGGACACCAGGAGGAAGCCTGCACTGGGATTCCCACCTCAAGCAGCAGCAGCTGGCAGCAGAACCACAGCTCACCTGGCAGGGACTCTGGTTTTCTTGTGACTGGAAATGAATGAGAGTGATCTTAGCTTGATGGGGCCTCTTTAGCAAAGCCCCCACACACCCTTGCTCAGTAAGGTAAAAATGTGATTGCAAGCAGTGCTAAGTGCAAGTCACAAGCTCTTCCACAGCCAAGAGTAAAGGATTATATTTGCAACCACTCCATTTCCATCAGTGTTGCTCCCGTGACTTGTGTACAAAAATGTGTTTCCAGTTTACTGGCACCAAGATGCTGCCAGAGGAGCTGCAGAGCCTTGGCCCCAGCTGTCTTCTCATGCACAACTCACCCATGAGTTAGGGCTTGGTTCTCTCCTTGACTTGAAGTGTAGAAAAAAAAATCATTCAGAGCCTCCCCAGCTTGCAACCCCTGCCCAGAAGACCCTGAACGCTGAGAAATAATTTATGTAGAAGTTAACATCTTGGTGAACATTGGGAACTGGAGCAGGGCTGGGGTGATTGATGCTGGTGAGGGACCTGGTAGAGCAGGGAGGGCTGCAAAGAGGAGCAAATGTTGTGGCTATTCAGGATTGTGCAGGACATGGCTGCTGAGGATGGAGGGAAGGAGAAAGCACTCGTGGGTGGTGGGTGAGCATCTCTCCTGCAAAACCACTCAGGAGGCTGTGGCAGTACACAGCGTGGGTGTGCAAAGGTGAGGGTGCTCAAGTAAAGAAAGTTAAAAAAAAATCTAAACCAGGGAGACCCTCAAAGTCAAGACTGATATCAAGCCTTTATATTCTAGTGCTGCAAGCATGAGACATCTTCAGTTGCAAAGATAAGGAGTTGCAAAGGTAGGGTCTGCCGGGGCACTTGGTGGGACAGCATTTATCCCATCCTCCAGCAGAGGTGCCAAGAGCCGGCAGCTGAGAGGGGTCTGTACCCCAGAGGAACACCGGGTGTGTCAGCAAGGCGAGAAGAGCAGCACAATGCAGCCCTGCAACTCCCTTCCGCCCTGCCCCCCCTGCCAGACATCCGGATTCCAGGCACAAAAGGGCAAAGTCTTTTTCTTTTTTTTCTTTTTTTTTTTTTTTTTTTCCCCTTGAATAGCTTTTTGGGACCCTGGGAGGCTGCCCATGAGACTGCCAAAGCCTTGCTGCTGCCCGGACAAGCTGCCAGCACGGGGTGCAATTCCTCATCCTCACTCGGTGGTAATCAGACATGGGAGTAAAGCATCCCGAGCCTCTTTCCTGTCTCCCTTCCAGTTGTTTCTGTCACACGGCTGGTGGGGTTTGTCACCTGCAGGTAAAGGAGCTGGGGCTCTGCGGTCAGAGAGATGTATTTCTGGTATAATGATGCATCACAGGCTGTTAGGTATGTCCTAGCTGCATTTTTAACTCCTCTTGCTTCTCCTGAATTATTTTTAATAAAGTTTTGTTTCTACATTAAATAAAATAAATAAATAAATAAAAATATAGGGGAGGGGGAATGTCTTCCTTTTTCTTTCTTTCAATTTAGTGAGATGTAAACAAACAAAAAAATCCCTGACACTCATTGGTTCAGGAGATTCCTCAGAGAAGCAAAATCTCAGCACTGCACTATGGCACATGTGTATGTCTGGCACTTCCACCTCCCTGGAGACTGGACCACTGCATGATATTCAACATCTTTGCTTGGAAAACATAAAATATTATTAATCAAAACCTTGCTGAGAACAGCCAGCAGGTCCAGACATGGTAGCAAGGGAATAAAAACAGGCAGTAGTATCATGCAGATTATTTTTAATGAAGCATTGGGATAATAGAAAACATATGCCTTCCTATTTGCTGCATTTTTGACATAGCCATTCAGCATTGCTTTTATTTTTCATTTAATTTGAGTAAGTTTTATGAGTTGCTGTTGTGATGGGATTTTTTTATTGCTGATACTGCATACTCTACTGTCTTCAGGGTGCAGAATTCCACAAGAAAAAAATCTCTTTTGAAAGTGGGTTTTGGCTGGCTAGTTCTGACAGGTACTTAGCCTGCCAGAGTCCAGTGTTTTCCCTGAGCTTCCTCACTCCTATGATCAGTCCACCCTCTCCTTGGCTGCACACTCCTGGCAGGAGGAAGCTGTATCCCGGTGTCCTCAGGAGCTGAGCTGACATTCACCTGTGTCTCAGCAAAGGGGGAAGGAGCCCATTCAGCCCCTTGCTGTGAGAAAAGGCAGTTTTCACCTCGTTTTCCAACATGATACAAATAGAAGCCAAAAAGAGTCATGTTTTGGAGTAACCATGACTTCATAGTTATTAGCAGCTTTTAAGATAACCAGAGAAGGCATGAAAGGAAAGCTAAATAGTAATAATAAGAATAGCAATAATAACAGCAACTGCAACAATAACAACAACAAAATCTTTTTTTAAATATCTCCCAAGAGCTATGACTAAGTGATAAATCCCAGTTTCCACTGAAATTATCAGGTGCTGGGTGCAGAGGGTTAAGAAGCCTGTTTGCACTGTCAGACAGAAGCATTTTCTTAAGAGAAATCTATTATTTTGAATTCCTATTTGTACTGGGCTGTGGCCTGAATCCAAGTCAGAGACCAGTTCACAGGAGGGAATTAGAAGACAGAGCCAACAGCTCAGCACCAGATTAATTCTCCCAGCTCTGTAAATGTGCCACCAGCTACAGCTGGGTAAAAACCACTGTCATGCAAGCCAGTGGAGATATCAAGCCCATGCAAATCAAATGTAATAAATAGGAGGTTGTTATTAAAATTAGATTAAGCTCAATGGGAAAACTGGGACCAGGGCTGTAGTGAGATGATGATGGTCAAGGCAGCTGTGTGCCCTCTGAAAATGCTTCAGTTTGACCACATCATTTCCACAGGTGGTTTCAAGCCCAGTGAAACCAGAGAAAAAGCACTCCCCCTAGCTCAGAATCAAGATAATCTCTACAATAGTGGGTTTATATTTTATGTTTATATATTCACATCAGACAAAACACTTAGATCCCTTATTCTGATTTTAGGCTCCTAATTTGCCTGAAAATTATGGGTCTAAATGTGCTGCTCATTCTGACTTGTGGTACCCAAAATTGCTGAAAAAAACCAAACCAAAAACAAAAAAAAAAAAAAACAAACAAACAAACAAAAAAAAAAACAAAAAAACCACAAAAAAAAAAAAAAAAAAAAAAAAAAAAAAAAATATATTTTTCCCAATGGAAAAATCATCTTTGGGTAACAACCTTGTAACTCATTTTGGTTTTTTGTTTTTTTTTCCCATAAAACCTAGTTGCCTCTGATGAAGATTTCGTTCCTCCATCAAGCCATTCTCACTCAGAACCAAAATATCTCACATTCTGCCACGATGAGCAACAAGCAAAGCCAAGCACTGCAGCTCCTGAGCCCACATTACCCACAGCCACGAGGGAAGCCTGGAGAAGAGAGGTCTCAACTTTGGCTGCTCCACTAATGCACTTCATTTTGCATTTCCTATCTTCACACATGGACAATTCCTAAATGGTCAAAGGGGCCACACAAAGGAAACTGAGCACTGAAATAAGTTTCCTGTCTAACACAGCTCTGCACCTTGTGAGAACACATTCCACAGACAGGCCACTCACAGCCGAGTGGACCAGATCTTGTTAAATGTTCTAAAAGCAAATCATCTTCCAAGCTTCCCAGTGGGAAACTGTCTCTATAACTTTAACATTATTCCATGTATTGGCATCATCCACTGCCGACTTTTGTCTGCAAAACCTTTCAGAAAATCTCATGGGGTATGAACAACATCTGTAAATTATTTTTACATATGAGATGTGCCTGGGTTAATCCTGGCTGAGGAGTTTCCCAGCAGCAGCCAAGACAGTCAGAGCCTTAAGAAGCTGCAGGGGGAGGGCAGCAAGTGAGCAGGTAACCTTAAAATGCACTTCACCCTTAGGGAATTGCAAAGAAAGATAGGGACTTCCCTGTGGAGAGGTGGCCTTTCACTCCCTGTGATCCCTGAGCAGCTGCTGGTGAGCAAAGGAATAAATAATGCACCCTGTAGAAGCCTCTCACCTGCTGAGATGCCCTAATCAGCCGTGGTGACATGTGCCCAGTGTCCTTGGAGCTGCTGTGACAGGAGGGCCCATCACTCTGCTGGCCATGCCTTGGAGCAGAGCAAAAATGAGCTAAAGGGCAGATCCCCCAGGAGTGACCCACACAACCCTGTAATCCATCCCCTGTATGTACTCTGTCACTTTGACTCTACCTCTGCCAGAGCTCTCCATCTGCATCTGTATCTCAACTCAGCTACTGATTTTTCCCTTCCTAAATCAAAAAAAAAAAACCAAAAAAACCCAACCTGTGTTTCCTGGTACACGTATGAATACCCCTCTTCACAGGCACGGAAAAGTTCTGCTGCCATGTTCATGTTGGAGCATACTGCCTCTCTCTTAGGTCCAGGATCCCATACAAAAAGGGCTTCTTGTTTGTCTCACTCCACAAGTTTCCTTGTACCTTTCTTGGGAGCTTTGCTATTTCTCTTCATGCTCTCTGTCTGCTCTCTGCTGCCTCAGCTACGACCCTTTCCCTCCCAGCCATCCCTGAGTGCAAGATGAGATAAAAGGACACATACTTTTTCTTCACCTCAGAAAGAAAATCTGTTAATGTTTCTGCTTGCTACAGGGATTCTTAGTATTTTTAATTTATTCTTATTTTTAATTGTAGCTTGATATTCTGCCTAGTCCTCATATTTAGAAGCCGGTTGGCAACCACTGGAGAGGAGAATATTCAGCCTGTTTCAAGCAAAAAAAAGCTATTAGCTTTATTTATTACAGCTGGCATAAATGGGTCATTTTGGGAGTAAATGACCTGCCATAGGTACTACAGTGAATTTCCTTTTTGTTCTTTTCTCTCCTGGTTTCTCCCTCCACATTTATTTCCTTTTTATATCTTCCTCTCAATTCCCATTGTCTTTTTATTTTTGTTTATTTTTCGTGTTGTTTTGTTGTAGACTAATTTTTCTGAAGCTTAAAAATAAAAAAAATCAGGGTCTGGCAGGTATTTTCCTTTGTAAAGGTCACACAGTCATTTGCACTGGGCTGCTCCTTTAAAGGGGCAACTTGTGTTCATCTGACACCAGCAGCAGAAAGTAGGAGATAAGAACATGCACAACTGGAGCCTGGGCACCCTCCCAGGAGGGCTGAGCAGATCAGTGCCTGGTCACCAGCTGTGAGCTCCCTCACCCAGGACATCTGCACCATTTTTTGCAGGGTTTTGTCATAAACTGTAAGATAGGGACCCGAATCCACAGTGTATTTTTATTTTATCCATCTTTCTAGGCAGTCTTTTCTTGCCCCAGATCAGTTCAGTGGTATCATCAGCATACTCTAAGGTTGTAATTTCAGCTGCATGGGCTCCGTTTTCCATGCTGAGTTTCCACTAAAAACACTGCTCATGAATCTGTGAAGATTCAAAGATAGTAAAAACACCATTTTTACAAGAATAAGGCATACCAGGTAGATCAAGGAATCTGTTCATCAGTCCCATCCATGAGTAATGGGGAGAATATTAACTAACAGCAGAGGCCTCAGGGACATTTTATTGTTGAATCCTGGTGAAAGAGCAACTCCCCTCTCTTTGTGGCCTAATGAATATTTAATTAAGAAACAAACTGCTCCTATGGGAAAGACTTGATAGCTTGGTACCTGGAATATTCACCTGAGATACATATATTGTGGGCTTTAGTTCAGTCCCTGGACAAGAAAGGCCCATGCATTTAAAAGTGGTAAAGCCAGAAGTTCAGTTTGGACCTGTTCTGTCCCAAAAGAGCACTGTGAACACTAGCGTAGCTTTTCTACAAAGGCTTCATGACCTCTGCAAAACAAAAATTCCCAGGCTATTCTGTAGTCCTTTAGTCCATGGTTAGGAGATGAAGGAAACTGCAGAAAGAGGGTATAAAGTTATAGAAAACAATTGTTTTACAAACTCATAATTCTACTGCATTAGCAACACCTGGAGCCTGTAAGCATTTCATGGGCCTTTTTCTGATGCCCTGTGCCTCACTGGTCACCCACAGAGTATCAGCTTACCTGGCCATCAGACACTGCCACCCTTGTGCATTTCCCCAAAATCATTTGAAAGCTGCAACTCGCTTTCTGCATGGAACCAAAGCCTAACATCAAAAACCTAAAAAATGCTGACAGCAAGTAATGATCTCTGCTGCACAGCTGCAGCTGTGGGACCTTCTCCTGTATATCAATGCTGAATTTCATTTAGAGAGGTCCAAAAGAATTGTTAAGTCCATAAAATGGACAGAGAAAGTTATAAAAATCCCATCAAATTAAGCAGAGCCATAAGGAATCAATCACTATTATTCTTTCTGTAATTGTGATCACAATAATAAGCAAGAATGAAGTACTAGAGCCCTTAAATAAATCAGCAAAATTTGTGAGGTCCAATTTTACTGACACGCTTAATTTCCTTGTAACTTTTCTATAGTAATGTCAAAGATGGGGAGAAAAAAACCCAAAAACAACAGCTTAGTAATTCTGAATGCAGAGCTGTAGTCTCTTCCCTCTGCCTTGCAGGAGGAAAAAAATGGGACAGACTGATCTCTGCTCTTCTCAGTGCAGGGATCTGTGTGTAAATGACCTCATGGGCAAAACTGCAGCCCCTGCCCTGCAAACCTACTGAGAGCTCCACTTCTACAGCAAACAACTCTGCTCAGAGCCTGGAAGAGCATGGGCACTTGTGCTTCACCACCCACTTTCTGTGCCTTTGTGTTATTCTATGTTTAAAGATCTTTAGCTAACCAGTTCAGACCAGTATAATAGCTTTTAGCTGCCCATTTTGGCATGACAAAAAATCAGTAGTGAATTCTAAGAGTGAAAAGTCTGAGATGCCTCAAAATACTGCTTGGTACAAATCCAGCCTTTTTCAGAAGTGATCTGGAAGCAGAGAAAATGAATAGATCCAGTGACCAGTTGTGCTTCTGTGATTTCAAACACATTTTTTTAAAGTTTCAAAATCTCACCGAAAGCATAAGACCTAAAATCTGCAGCAAGGGACTCATGCACCACAGAGAAGGATAAACCCCTTTGCCTAAGTAACAGCCAGCAGAAATAAATCTACATTCACAAAGGGCCTTGCAGGCAGTTGCAGAAGGGGGCTGGGGTTCACACCTCCCAGCACATTTTTGTTCAGCCAAGGTTTTCTCACAGACATAAGCTCCACTGCAACTGGCTTTGAAGTCCTGTGCACACCTGCAGAGATTACAAAGAAGGGAAGGCAGGTCCCTCCACACCCAAACTGTAAATTAACAATGCAACTTGTCAAGCTAAGATATGCCCTCCAGCACCTTGTTTTAAAGTCAGATCAATGGCTGACAATCTCCTGATACAATTAACCCTTTCCCTGGAATTCACACACAGTTTCCAGCCTCCCGGAAGAGAAAAAACAAACTTGGAGAAGTGATTGTGTGATTTTTATTTTTTTTTTTTCTAAGTATTATACCAGTTCAAACCTGGGCTTTAATCCAAGACAGGAACTGAATCATGGAATCATGCCCTGGGTTTTTTCTGCACAAAACAGAAGAAAGTTACCACTGTACTAATTGATTTTTGCAGGGTGCTTTGTATAGCAGTAGTTTTGGCCTTTGAATATGTCACAGGTTGAAGAGAGCCAGCTTTTGCCTTTCCATTTCACTTGTTACCCCTGGAAGAACCCTCTGTTATGAGTAGGTCATGGCAATTACTGTGTTTTTTGTTTTTGTTTTTTTTTTTTTCAAAACCCTTCAGGAGGTTCTGTTCTTCAACCAGAGAAGCACATCACCAGTAGCTACAGCTTTCAAAGGACTTTTAACTGAGCAAAAATCAAGAATACTTATCCAAACTGCAAGACTTCCTCATCTCACTGTAACCTCTTTCCTTCCTTCCTTTTGTCATAATGGGCTGCTAATCATACTCATCATGTCCCATCACTTAATACCTAATGGTAGGTGACAACTAATTCCTGTACCATCTTGTGCCTTCTCCTAACCTAACCCTTTCTTTACCCTATCTCCCCTCAGGGATCCTACAGCTTTAGGGAACAAGCATATGAGAATAAAGGACCCTGCTGACCTCCTCAGTATGATTTCTGCAGGGGAGAGGCCAGTGCCCACTGTTACTCTGTGTTCCAGCACTACCTTTGTTCAACATCTGCAGCACAAACCCAGACCTAGCCTCAGTTCAGGCTTGTAAATAACTTGGTGTGGACACAAGAAGACATTCAGGCACAGGGCTGAGGTACTGAGAAGCCTGATGGGGCTGGATAAGCAGTGCATCTCACCTTGCTTTAGCCAGCAGCACAAGGACAAGCACAAACCCCTTACAGAAGGGTGAGGGGCACCACTGGCATGGCACAACCACCCCCACGACTCCCACCTGCCCTTCCAGGGAGCTCATGCAGCCCACTCTGCTCTGTGGTTGTCCCTGGTGACACCCAATACCCTCACCCTGAAGGTGAGAAGCTGGAGGCATATAGGTTGGGTATACCCATTTTAGGGGGGGTATCCCATTTCATGGTATGGCCCCAGTGTTCCAAGCAACCAGTGTCCCAGAGGCTTTAACACTGAAGGGTGGAGCTGAGCCAGCTGAGACTGCTGGTCATCCCCTGGTCGAAGCATCAGAAGTCAGTGATGAATTCTGCACCTAGGTGCTGGTTCAGATAAACTATATATGGCTGTTTAAATCTTAATTAAACTTTAGGTATTCTCTATTTGGGCGGGGAGGTAGCGTTGTGGGAAGAAAAGGAAAGAATGGAATTGACTTTAAATCTCTCTCCACTGTTTCTGTCTCACACCCACCTCCTTCCTTGTAATCTCATGAGGAAGACACACATACCTGTTTTCCAGAGAGTATAAATAAATGATCTATTTAAATGTAAAAAGCTGATTTTCAGAAGTTTCTTCCCTCGTCTGGAAACAATGTACTGCTGATAAACATTACTGCATCTGTCTATACTAAGTGATATACCTTAAAAACCTAAATCCAGACACTTTGGTGGATATTCTTTGCTGCATCAAAAGGAACTAAGTATCCCACCAGGGAGTATTAAAGGATGTGAAGAGAAAAAAGACAGAAATAGGACCTAGCATCTTTCCACTCAAAGAACACGGGATAACAAGAATAAACCATCAGATTGCCCAATGAGTTTATGAAAAGGAAAAAGGAAAAGACAGCTGATTAACAGTACAGATGTAAAGAAGGACCACTGCAATACATCATGGCATCTTTATTGCTTTTACAAGAATCTTGAATTCCAGGCTGCTTCTCCACCCAAGGAACTCTGAATTCAGGCATAGATTTTTTATTTTTTTTTTTCCTTTGGTTGTTTGGTTTTTTTTCTCTCACAATTATGCTGTAAACTTAACTGCAATAATCAATGCTGTACACCATTCTGTAGCACCCAAAGTTGTTAACACTGTTAGGGAACAGATAATCTAGGAAAATGTGAATAGATCTTTTTCAATAAAGATGAGTGGACAGCCCCCTGGGTCAAGCACCCCATGTCTAGAGTGACATTCCAGGCATTCTCTGCCCCCTGTCTCATGTTTTATTAAATCAGTTCAGTTTGCATTCATGAAATGTACACAAAGAATCCAGAGCAGGACACACAACATGCACACGTGTCACCAGGCCTGGGGAAATCACAAGTATCAAGAGAGTAACAAGGTCCCATGCCCAGGGTGTGAGATTAAAAGGAAAAGGGACCAGGCAGGGAACACGGGGTATCTGATGAAAAGCCAATGACATTACCCAATACATAACCAAAGACTAGGACAACAAAGCATCCCAAAAGCTTTCTCTGAGACACTAGAATGGAGAATGGCATTCCAGATTATTCCAGTGGATCAAAGCTATCAGGTTTTTTCATGGTTTACTAAGTGGATTTTAAGATATTTTTAATGAGCACATCTTCAAGCCAACAACAGATAAAAAAATGTGTACATAGATTCAAAATAAAATTTCAGATGGATGGATGTGTGTATGGAGAACAGAATGAATGCTATCAGCAGTGCCCAAATGCTCTGCTTGTTAAAAAAATTACTTCTAGAAATTATGTCAAATGATGACAGAACCTGACTTTAATTGCCTTATTTTCCCTCCTTTCTGCTCTTTACCTTTTACCTCAAGAGCCATCTATCTCAAGAATCCACATTTCCAAACTCCCTCAACAACAGAATGCAATGCATTACCCATAATAAGCACAACACTGGAATGGCTGACTGCCCTGATATTGATTTTCTTATGTTAGTAACACAGAGACTGCAACAAACACATAAAAATGGATTGCTTTCATTTCAAAGAAAGGGCAACTTGATCTAATCTGAAAAGTGACTGAAAATAGCACTAGGGAGTGTGACACTGTTGTTCACTGAACTCATACCACTTCAGCTCAGCTAGAAGAGAAATAAAGACCCTCTGATAGTACTGGGGAATTTGAACTTTTGGGAGGAGAGGCAATCAGTCCTCCCCTGAGATAATCTTAAAGGGCAGAGTACTTACACACTCTGTAAAGAGTTACCTCATTAATTCTGTGAAATATTGACACATAAAATGAGTGAAGTGTAATTACTTGCCCTTGAAGGCCACTGCAAGTCAGGGCTTGGTGTTCCTTCTGCCAAGAGTTCATGCTCCCTTCAAGTACATCATGAATCTAATTGACCTGGTATCTCAGAGGTATAAAACCAACCTGTTTTTATAGAACCATGAATCAGAGCACAAAATGCTACCCTGACTGTGTAGGTTCCTAAACCTCCTCACTTCCACTTTCAATCCTCAACCAAATTTCCACCCCTTCTTAAGCTTCCAGATATAAACTTTCTGGTGCTTTAAAAACTCTTTCTATTATATGGGCCCTTAGAAACCAATTTGCAGATGTCCCTCTTGTCCTACAAACATCTCCACATTGTGCTTAAGTCACTGGTCAGATCTCATTCAGCTGCCTCCTGGAAACTGATTTCTGCCACCATTCCCGCCTGCAGTGGCTGAGTGCTGGGCACTCACATCCCTTCCTCCTTAGCTGAACAGAATTACCATTGCTCATCTTCTTCACAGGAACACAGATTCACAGAATTGTTCTGGTCGGAAAAGACCTTTAAGAAAAACAAGTTCAACCATACTCTAACTATACCAACCATTAACCTATCTATACCAAGTCCAGTGCTTAAACCATGTTCCTAAGCATCACATCTACACGTCCTTAAAACACCTCCAGGGATTCCACCACCTCCCTGGACAGCCTATTCCAGTGTTTAATTACCCTTTCAGTGAAGAATTTTTTTCCTAATATATAATCTAAACCTGCTCCTGGCATGCCTTCAGTCCATTTCCTCTTGTCACATTTCTTGTTACAAGGGGGAAGAACCAATTCCCACCTTGCTACACTATCCTTTCAGGTAGCTGTAGAGAGCAGTAAGGTCTCCCCCTCAGCCTCTTTTTCTCCAGCCTGAACAACCCCAGTTCCCTCAGATGCTCCTCATAAGACTTGTGCCCCAGACCCTTCTCTGGACTCTCTCCAGCACCCTGGTATCTTTCTTGCAGTGGCGGGCCCAAAACTGAGCACAGTATTCAAGGTGCTGTAGAGAAGACAGAAAGAGTTAATATGGCAGGGCTTGTTATTGCTCATTACTACTGCAGAGGTGCCTGGGTGTGCTGGCAAAGATCAGGACTTATGGGGCCAAGGACTGTACAAACAGTAAGGGACAGTGCCTGCCTGGAAGCCTGAAATCTAAGCACACAGCCCAAGCAAAGGCTGAGCTCCCATTTCCATGTGACAGGTGGGAGGAGGTGCCACCTCCCCTCTGACCACCCCCTCCCCTTCCCTCCCACACTGGCAGTGAGATGCTGCTCCACAGGGCTCTCCAGCAGGAACTCCCACCTCCTCTGCCAAGGAGAAATTCCACTTTTCTCAGGGATTTCCTGTGATACACCTGGGAGTTTCCTGCTGAACAGCTCCTGTACACACCAAGGGCTGACCCCTGCCCACATCAAGCACCAGACGCCTCCCAAATCAGTGCAGCCCATGTACACCCACATCCCCAGGTACACAGGCAGGGACATGCAGGCAAGGCACTCTGCCTGACCCAACACACCTACCAAGACCCAGGACGGCCCATTTTTCCTTTAGGCAACCTAATTTCCTCACACGCTGTGCCTAAGCATGGAACTACACCTGCAGCCAGGTCCCTCAGGAGCCACTTCCCAAGGACACCCACAGGGGCTTTTCCTCCTCCTCCTCCCTGATCTGACTCACACCCTGTGCTGTGTGACAGAATGCACACCCATCTTACATTCAGCACTGGAAACAGTCCTGTTTCCCCAGGCCCCTGTGTGTGATGAGGTAGTGAGCTTCTCTAGGCTGTTGTTTGTGGTGACACCAACCAAGCCTGGCCTCACAAGTGACTGCTCATTCTCATCACAAGTGTCCATTTCCAGCAGTATCCCACCTAACTCTGGCCACTGTTGTACTGGTAGACAACCTGGAAATGGGTCCAGTAAATTCAAGGAAAAAAGGAAGTGTAGTAGTAGATACAAAGTGAACGAGGAACAGAACCAGGAAAGCATTCACCTCTGGGTGCCTGGTTGTACTCCTGAACCCTTAAAAGTAGGCTCATATCAGTTGCTCTGAA
Organism: Florisuga fusca; assembly: GCA_038090715.1. NCBI lineage: Eukaryota > Metazoa > Chordata > Aves > Apodiformes > Trochilidae > Florisuga > Florisuga fusca. The sequence continues at coordinate 2,380,653 of JAAWXA010000001.1, read as the reverse complement.
GACAGGTCACAAGAGGATGCAAACAATAAATTGCCAAATAATTAGGGTTAGCCAAGCATAACTTCAGAATTTATTTTCAGAGGATAAAGCCATGACTGCTGGCAAGTTGAAATTCTTTAAGGATAGAAAATTAAATTAATTTAACAGTCAGGCTGCCGTAACACTTTCTCTGGGATTTCCCAGATGGAAATATGTGTAAATGAGCTCTATAGACCATGCATTACAAACTTGACATTTCAGTAAGCATCCAGACTGACTGCACATACTCTGTACAAAAGATCCAGCCCAGCTCAATAAATCTGAGTGCTGGGGAATAGGTTTGAGTTAGCATGCATGCTTGACTCAGCTGAATAATGTGAGTGAGCATGGCAAATCCACAATTCTGGATGCCTCAGACTTACCATACCATCACTGCATACAAGCAGAACAGCACTGTCTGAAATCTTCAGGACTTTCAGGCTGGCTGTGCACATGGTGGGTAGCTGATCTGTACACACACCATAGAAACACTGCAGATTCCTTGATTCATGGAGGCTCAGGCAAGGATCTATCAGGCAGTCATTCAGCAGGGCTGCCCACTGGCTAGAAACCCTGGGCCATTGAAAAAAACCCTGAGTTCTGCCTGCACAGCATGTCTGCAAGGAACAGGAGGCATCCCCAGGAGCACTGTATGACTTCTTCAGACAAAGCCCATGCTTGGTGCCATTATTGAGGAGGTTGCACTTGTTTGTACCAGCCCACTAACAAACAGATGAGGAGGCCATGCAATGCTAATTATACACTATCAGTACCTGCTAAGCCATTTTATAGACAGTTGTGTGCCTTTATAATTTAAAGGGATAAGTGCAGTGAGTTACATGTAAATAAGGTCTGGCTTAGTGTTACAGCATCTATAAAGGACACAAGAGAGTCAAATAAACCAGGGAACCCTTTTCTTCTCTGCATTACTGCACAGGAGGCAGGCAAAGCTCCAAGGCTGGTGCTGCCTGCTGATGGGGAAGCCATGGCTTGCTGGCACAGCCAGAGGCACCATATTCCCTAAGGGAGAGCATGCCCGCCAGGAACAGGGTGTAGCAGAGGCCTCGCCCTGCCAAACCCCAGCCTGCAGGTTGGGATCAGCTCCAGAGGGAGGGCCCACAGCAGATCTGGAGGGAGGGAAAGGCTGTACCCAAGCCATCCCCTCCCAGATCCCTGGGGCCAGCTTCCCGCCCAGCACCCCTGCTTGCTGCTCAGAGAATAAACCTGAAAAGAAATGCCCACGAAGAGAAAACCAAGAAAAGGAGGGAAATGGCTAGGCACGTAAAGCTCACTATACACACGGCCAGGTTCCCAAAGATCTGCAGTTTCCTAGGAGGTATCACACGATACCACACATCAGTCCACAAACAAATAAATAAACAGGCAGTGCTATTCATTTACTTACTGCAGTGCAGCTGCAATTATTATTTTCAATGAAAGCAAAAGCCTGGCAGGATTTTTAAAAGGACTCAAACCTGTCTTGAGCAGTGACAGATCCAGAAATGCAGTAGAGAAGAGTTTTCATAAGAGATTGGAAGGCTGCATACTCACCTCATGTCACAGGACAACCCATCACTGATGGAAGTGAGAAAGAAATTTTCCAAGAGGTTGGTTTTACTCATGGGTCCTTTTTTCCAAATTCTCCTACATTTATACATTTGTATTGGTCATTTCTGAAACCAAAAAACCAAACCAGAAACAAAGTCTCTTCCCTACCAGTGCAGATGCAGATTTGGGGTGGAAGGGATGTGGGGGAGGTGGAGGCAGAGATGTGATGCAACCAAGGCTTGAGATTTTTAACTTTCATGGAGATATTCCAAATTTGCACACACAATGTGCTTGATCACCTCTTGGCAAGGGTTTTCTTCCACAGGCATCACCTTCCCCACAGCTGGTAGTAACTGGTGTTGCCAAGGACAATTCCTACAGCGGCACAGGTGTCTGCTGGAGCAAATTACCACATCCCCCTTGAGGTGGTCATTTCTGACCAGCAGGGAACAACCCAGCAAAGCATTAGGAAAAAAGTAATCTTTGGGAAAGACAGCTTTTAAGCTGGCCCACCCATAAACCTGCATTAATTTATGCAAAAGGAAGAGATCTTTGGAAATCCAGAAAGAGCAGTGTCAGACTGAACTGTATTCACTGTGCATGGTACAAGAGGTGCTTCACAAACCAGACATGGCTGTTGAAAGGCACACACTTCTCCTAGTGTTTTGCTGGATGAGCAAGTTCTAAGTTAAGGGCCACAGAGTGTGGCTCACCCACTGGAGAAGCCACCCTTCCCTCCCTGCTTTCCTCCAGGCCAGAGATACCTCCTGGGATTAGATCATCTCAGTGTCAGGCTGCAGTGCTCAGTTGCCAGCCATGGGTGGGTGTGCTATTAGTCAGATTTACATGTCTAAAACATCATTAGTGCAAACACCCCAGGGCATGGCTATGAATGTGCACAGAATACAAAATTTGAAAAGAAGTTAAATAAGTAGAAAAAGCAGAATCCAGGCTGAAGCACATCTACAAGAAGATGAAATCTACTCCCAGTGAGTTGGCTAATATGATTTCTCACCAGATTTACTGCAGAATGTGTTTTGTTACTGAAGGCTTATTTCAGTTGTATTCATGTTGCTCTGCTGGATGCAGTGTGTACTCAGTATTTGTCTCTAGAAAGTAAGAAAATAAGTTGAAAAGATCCACACAAAGGGCACATCCCACAGAAGATACTCCAAGCACCCGCCAACAGCAATGAAATCAAAGGGATTTCATAGGCCATGACCATACAGAGTATTTATTCAGCTGCCTAACTCGGGTCTCATCACCATGACTGTGTTCAAAGCATCTCTGCAGCTCTAGGATGCTGCTGTACCCACAGAGCAGAGAAAACCACAAGGAACAGCTGGCAGAGATGGTAAAATATGAAGCCAACTTCAGAGGAATGTAACAGATTACATCCAAGCAGTTGATAAGGTGTAAAAGCATACTGTAGTAAAGCTGTTTAAAACATTTTCAAAGCACACCAAAAAAAAAAGGGAACCTATTTTAAAGAATCCTACTCACGCTTTTCATTATCAAGACAAAATTAATGGTCATAGTCAAATGTTGTTGGGGAAACCATGCATGGGAGCACGGAGCTGGTGGAAAGCAGTTGGAGTTGTATCAACACTACACTATCAGAAGCGTAGGATTAAACCAACTGGACCAAAGCAGTGCTCAGAATCTATCCTCCTGAGCCCCTGGCTCCAGCTTAGCTGTCAAGAGGAGCTGTGCTTTCCCCCTTCAGCAGCACTGGGGAGAAATAAAGTGCCAGGGCTGCAGCTCTCCAGTGGAGAAGGGGAAATGTTGTGGAATCCAGAAGAAAAGTCCAGAATTAAGGAACTTTTCAGAAGGCTTTTGAGGCACTGGGATGGAAATGTCACTTCAGATCTCTGGCATTTTATTGCACCCCTTTGCAGACACACACTTCTCAGCCTCCACGTGTTCTATGGCCCCAGCACACCATCACACTCCTGTAATCCCAGATCTGGTCCAGCCAAATTTACCTGATTACATCGCTTTTGTTCCCATTAAGTGTGCATTGTGAAACTCTCCCAAGACAGGAAAAACAAGCTAAGAGGGGAAGAGCTCCTCTGTGGAGATTGCCACAGATGGCATCTGTGGGGCATGTCCTTTCACTGAGGTACCCTTCACGGTTAAAGAAATCAATATGACATCCAAAACGACCACAATTTTCCCTGAGATGTCCTAAGCGTGCCATAGTTTTTCAAATCTAAGCTGTGCGAGGAATAAAAACAAGAAAATTTCAGTTTGCATTCATAAACTGTACACAAAGAATCCAAAGCAGGACACACAACATACACGCCCCACCACCCCTGGGGAAATAATAAGTAACAAGAGCCAGATTTTTAAAAACTCTTTTGGAATAAATTTATTGTGCAGAAAAGAAAAAAAAAGGGATTAAAAATTATTCACAGGAGTGGTGGGCACACCTGCTAAATTATTCAGATATAGTTGAAATCATCAACCCCAAAGATAAACGAAGATCATGTTAAAACTCCTCCAATTGCTGCCAGAAAAATAAACAGACTCGGCCCACTCCTCATGTTTCTTTTTAACAAGTCTGATCATAGCCTGGGGCCCTCCCCTTAGGTTATTTCTGTCCTAGATATCATCCATTATCCTGCCACACAGCAGCACAATTCCGGCCCTGACTTCCTCTCTATTTCTCCCAAAAAAGTACCCTCCTCTCCTTCCTCCCTGGGTTGCATTGGCAGGTACAGAGGGGAGGGTGGCAACTTGCCTTCCCACCTCCAGGGAGAGAATATTAATCCCTTCCTGCTCTGAGGAAATCTGGGAGCTGCCTACCACACTGGAAGCCAAATCTAAGTTTATTTTTCAATAGCACTGTCTTGATTTTTTGGTATTCTGGGTGTAGGAAAGGCCTCGATCTGATCTTATCTTGCATTGTTTTCTTTAACAACCTCAAATTATGAAGCTGTGAGCCAGGAAGAGCACAGTGGTTGCTATCACCTTATAGAATAATATGCACCAAAACACTCAGACCTACAGCCACGCACACCCCTAAGAGTAATTACACCAAGCTGAAACTTTCTGGTAGAAAATATTTGTTGACAACTGAACAAAAATTAGCTACTGAAAATATAATAATAACCTTTGCATTTTTGTTAATGTTTTAAAACCCCACATCTAGTACTAGATGCAGAATTACTTGCCTAACAATTTCTTCTAAAAAATATGCTAAGCTCTTTTATTCACAGTGTTTGTTAATTTTTAAAAGTCCCTTTTTGGAATTTTAATTTCTTTCTAAAAGGGACTTTTAATTTCTAAAAGCCCCTTTATGGACTCACTGTATTTGCCACATATTATAGGTTTTTAACTATTTTAGTAGTGTAAAATTCTAAATTTACACAGGTGTATCAGTGAGAATATATATTTTAGGAATGATGGTCCACAGATAATTTGAAGTACTAAATGGCAAATAGCCTCATCAGTTCAGTGCAATAACTTACTGTTAAATGCACGCATACAGGCTGTGACTTGTAAGCTTGCACAAAGCAGATGATGGACACTTTATTAAATCACTAAAGATTGACAGTATGTGATGGAGAATTTTGATATGATTTGTATTAAATGTCCTTCCTGATATTTTTATATAAGAAGAGTATTTGCCTTGTATCTATGTACAGTATTCATCCAAATGTAACAAACCAAGAAAGCTAAGGGACGTTGTTGAAACACATTTCTAAGTCCTTAAAGAGTCATGTTTTATTGTTATTTAAGACGATATATTGGTAGAATTAGAACTGTTTTGAAACCACACCTAGCAACAGTTCAAGAAATAAGTTTGTTGAGCAAAAACTTACAGTCAGTGTACCATTTCTCTAAATATTCAAGATGAATACGTTTTAAAGGGAAATGTAGTTAAGCTTGCTACTTAGGCAGCTGAAGTTTACTACTCTTTATCCTTAGTTACAGCACTGACCTCAGGCAGCCCCAGAAAATGTCACTGCAGAATTCCAGCCAACAAACCACTAAAGCTCCATCCTGTCCTGTGAATGTCCCATTGATTTCAGTGGTGCAGGACCGATCTGAAAAGCTTTACTGAAAAAGGTCACATGCAGTTCCACTCATGGATTCCTCTTTTAAGTACACCATCCTCAAAACTTAGTGCCAGCAGCAGTGTGTACTGGCCTAGGGCTTGCCCCAGGTTTCTTTTTCTCCATCAAGACGGGCACTCCAGGAATCAGACTGGCACTTCATTAATGCAGTGCAGATGATTTTTAATACCTTTCCAGGAAAGGAGAGTGTTCTATCAAGATATATGGGACATTATTGTTATTTCCTGTGTGTGAAGAGGAAAATGAGTCTGTTGTGAAGTCCTTTGATGATTCATGATTCAGATGTATTTCAGAAATATCATTTCCTTAACAAGGACTAAGCCACCTCTTTGATTTGTTTCTCCTACTAATGACAAGTCTCCCATGAAGTTCATGATTCTCCAGTAATGAGTATCTAAGTGAGAACTGTGGCTCCTTAAAAGACCTGGAAGTACTCAAAAGAGGTCATGTAACATTAGCAAAAGCTTATTTAGTCAGTTCAGTTCTTCCAGGCACAGAGTTGTGTTTACTGGCTACCGGCGTTTGCACCAGCCCAGGAACTATGATCTTCCTCTTGTTGCTTTTAGTTTTCTGGCATTAGTTAGGTCCCTTCAGCACATGAGTAAGATTGTTTATACTTGCAAGCACTAACCACCAGCAATTCTCAGTATCCCATCCTAAAGGGACTGTCTTGCTGTCAGTTCAGGAGGTTGTACAAAAGATGGATATACCAGAGGAGGCTGCATTTTCTATAAACCCTTGATGTCTCATGCCCAAAGGAGAACAGACAACAAACAGTTCCCCAGTGTTTGAAGAGATAAACAATACGTGGGTTTGAAACTGTGGAGCAGGAGAAGGAGCTGGGCATTCAGCAGGCCTCTGCACCTACAGAAAACCTTACTTTTTAAGAGACAAGTAAACACTGCATGAGTTAGGAAGGTGTAAAACTAACAAAAAGGGAGCTAGTGAGACTCCAAGAATGGTCATTAAAATCAGGATGTTGAGAACAAAATTCATGAAGCCAAGGGACACAAAAAGAAGAAAAATACAAGCATTAGCCCCAAGAGCTAGATAATAGATAAGAGGGACTGGAGATACACAACTGCAAACAGTGGGACTGTGTTACAGAACCTGGCGGGACGAGGATGTTAAAGCAAATTGCTAGGATTTATGTAGGCACAGGGAATGGGTAAGATGGGCCTGCATGTCACATAAGGTACATCATTACACGTGTGCAGCTCAGAAACCACACACAGGTAAAAAGCACAGCAGAGATCTGCCCATTCTGTTTGTGTGTGCAGCCCTGCCACCACGGGCTTTGCAACCAAGCTGCTCTGTGGAGATCTGCTAAAGGTGTACACCCTGCAACCAACCTCTGAGTTGCTGGCACTGAGAAATAAAATTACCTTGAAAGCTTGTGAATTAATATTGCCACTTATGAAGTTCAAGATGAGTGAGCAGGTGGTCTGTTTTGCAGACTATCAAATCAAATCTATCAGTGAGATGACAAGATCCATAATCAGCTGTCTGTGGTGCCCGAGTACAGAATGCATTATCACATTATCAGATCTTCAGATCTGAATGAAGCATGCTGGATGTCTTCTGTTGCCACCACACAAATGCAGAAGTACAGGTAATCATTTCCTAATTTGAAGATTGTTGCATCTAATGTAAGGTAAATGCATACTAGAATTTGGTTGAAGACAGTTTGATCCCAGAACTGTATTTTTGGCATGAAGGATTATATACCATGAGTTACATGTCAAGACAGTGAAGTCCAAACCAGTAATATAATCAGCTTGTGATTCTGTGATACAAATGTCACTAAATAGAAAATGGTTAATAGCTGAATTAGATAAGTAATTTAAACAAAAACGTGTGAAAAAAATAGAATTTCTTGAGAAACTGTAGTAGATACTCAATAAGCCACAGTTCCAAAATGCCAAGGGCAACCATCCATTCCCTTAGGAAGCAAATGTGAGGGCAGACATTACATGAACATTACATTACATTACATGGGGAAAAAAAGGAAGCTGATAATAATTATTACCAGCCAGAAGATAGAAACTGATAGAGAAATAAAAGCAAAATTATTTTTAAAAATTGTATGTGATAAAGACAGAAAAGCCTTCTATAATTAATAGATTCTACAGCGATAACATACAATGAGATGAGAGTGGTAAAATTATTGGTAGAAGTACACAAAAGGCAGAAGTGCTAACCAAATCTTTTATCCTGTGCTGGGAAGCATCCCAGTCAGTATACGGTCATATAAGGTAATGATGAAAGGTGAAGCCTTGAAGTTCTATCAGGCTCCCTGTTTGGCAGAAAAACAGAATCCAAGTGCCAAACTTTCATTCTCATCTCAAAATCTCATTAATTCAAAGATTACAAATCTGTTGTGATCATCTAACCTGCCCTCCTACATAGAACAGGCCATAGAACTTGCACGAAGCCCATACTAAACTACAGAAGGTCTACCAGGAAAACACATACTTGTAAGACCAGAACTATGAAACTGAGAGCTTCCTTCTTGTCAAAGCTTGTTTGGATTCATCTCCTGGCCATCAGAGCCTATCTGCTACATTCATTACAGTAATATTAAGCACCGTTCACAGACTACAACCAGGTCCCTCCTTTACCTTCTCTCCAGTAAAATATGAACCTTACAAGGCACGTTTTGTCGTTCCTAAGGGCTTTGCTTGCACCCTTGCTAATATGATAGCATTCTTCATGTCCAGCCACTATCAAACCAGTGATAAACACAAAACTACCAGCAGTGTCTGCCTGCAAGAATTAAACACTGGGTACACATTTGCTCACACTAGTCATGATTAGTTCACTTTTTTGGGAATATGTGAACCAGCCTTCTGCCAGACATCTGTAACCATGGTTTGAGGGACAGCATGAGACAAGTTGCTCAATCAGTATGGATGAGGCCACTGTGTTTGGGGGGGTCTAGGTATATGGAGGCAAGATGTGCTAGATCACCTGCCCTCACAAGGAACTGAACTTGGCCCACGTTACTGACTAGAATAGACACAGACTCTGTAAGCTTCTCTAACGAATTTCCTCATATTTTTAAATTCAAGGATCACAGAAGTTTGTTTTTTGCTGACCCACACCAGCAACTCATGCTCAGACACTTATTCACTTTGTTTACAATGTCCCTCTGAATGTTGCTCTTCCCCAGCACGGATTTGTCCATTCCATCTCTATGACTTATGATTTTTGTTCTTTCTCCAATGACTTTATGTCCAATGACGATGCTAAAACAAGCAATCCATGGGCACTTGAATTATAATACTGGCCCTTGACATTTGGTAGCTTCTTCAGGATTAATGTTCTGTACAAACCTCATTTGCACTAATTCTGTGCATTCTCTCATATATTTGGAAAAAGTACTGAAACCAGAGATAAAAGAACCATACCTCAAATAAATGTGCTGAAACAAGTCTCCTTAAGGAAGAGGAACTTTCTCACTAAAAAAGAGATTGTGTAATCTCCACCTGCAGAGACATCCCAAAAACAGCTGGACAAGACCTGGAGCAACTTGATTTGCCTTTGAAGCTGGTACTGCTGGAGCAAGGGGCTGGGCTCCGTGACCTGCAGAAGTACCTTCCAGCCTAAATGATTCTGTGATGATTCTACATTTGTATTCCAAGACATGTCAACTGGAAAGCTTTCAATCAATACGTGCATGTGTCATGTTAATTTTATATTGTTTGGCTTTCTTAGTAGAAGTTTTATGTGGTGCTGGGTTGCATTTGGTCATTTCCATCATCCATATCAAACTAACATGCTGTCTCATCAAAAAACTTTGCAAAAATGGTTTGCAGTATCAATTTTGCATACAGTAATGTTGACTGGCATTAATTATATTTTTCTTTTAATTTCTCTTTAATCTAGTCCTAATCAGCTGTTCCTTCTTCTTCCCATGATTGATAATTGGCCTTCGTGCCTTAAATTATTCTGGATTCCCAGCTCTTTCAGAGTATCAGGAGACACTGAACATCAGCCATGAGTAGACACTCTTCAGAACAACTGTTAAATGTTCGGATGCAAGTTGTCTGGATGATCTGTTTTTAATGTTGAACTTCTCCAGTTCCTCATGGAAACTATTTCATCCCAAGATGAGAACGCCACTCTTGACAACCTTCCAAATAAAATGTTCAGTGAAGCCCACCATCTCCCCTGTGCCTCTGTCAGCTTTTAGGGTCAACCCTGGGCACGGCCAGCAGGTAGCTGCCAAGGCAGGAGTCCCAGGAGATGTAGTCCTCCTGAAATGCCAGCCTAAACCAGGCCTTCCACCACCAGGGCAGGCAGGGCCAGGGTGGAGGCCAGCACTGAGGCTGCTGTCTGGGGCTGCCAGGGACCCCACCCAGCACTCCACCCTGCCCATCCACCACCCCCTCCTCCTTGGGGAGCAGCCCTTGCCCTGCTTGCCAGTCTGCCCTGGGGCTTTCTGTCCCTGCCTCTCCCTTTTTCCTGCCTCTGCCACCCCCAGGGCTGCAGTAACCCAACCCCTGCCCCTCCACAAAGGGCTTCTCCACCCAGGGCAGCAAATGCATTTCAGCCTCCTCAAGAGCTGCAAGGGGGAAGGACAGCATAACTGGGCTACTTGTTCCTTGCTCTTCATGTAACTAAAAAAACCCCTTGTTAATTAATTGCATGCACTTAAAACAGCCACTACTTGGGTTTAAGATGCATATAAAAAAGCCCCATTGTCACAAATAGCCCAAATGTTATCTGTTTTGCTGGCCAATCCACTACCAACAAATTAAAGGAAAATTTTTTTTCTTTTTTGCCTGCCTACTCTGTTTTTGAGTCAGCAAGTCATTCGTTCACTGTCTCCATACACTTCCACACACTTCAGGTTTGTCAGTACCTGTGGTGCATCCACAGCCAAATGCCAACACCCCTCTTTCCACTTACATCATCTGCCAGTATAGGCAGTGGACTAAAATTCCAAAAATACCAAAAACTGACACACTGACTACTGAAAAAAGAGCAACTGATATTTCTGTATATAGCACTGCAGTAAAGAGAAGAGAAATCTAAATCTTTTTTGTTCTTTTTTTATTTTTTTCCCCTGCTAAAATGATGGTTAATTTTGAAAGTAAGTTGAGTAGCCAGTACTGCAGTTTGGTAAATGAACTGAGAAATTATGTTCATCATGTCCATTTCAAGCCTGTGAGAAAGCTTTTAAATAATCTCACTACTAGTTGCAAAAGCTGATTTAATTTTTCATGGTCAATCCTGTGGCAAAATGGCCTTTAACTCTGCAGCCACCTGGTGTGTTTCAAATCCCAGTTATCTCATACAAAAAAATATTGATTTTTGCACTCATCATCTGTCATCTCCTGAAAAAGAAATTCTACCCAAGCCAATCTTACCACTTGGTTTTTTGGTTAGCATTCAGAGTACAAGCCCACCCTGCAACACAGCTCTTCAGCTCTCCTGAACTGGTGGAGTTGACAGTAGATGCTAAGGAGGAAGTCACAGGGAGTTTTCTCTCTGCCCTGCTCTACATACCACCAGAAGTTAGGTGTCTTTAATTGCAAGTTCCTTTCGCCTGAGAAGTCTTTCACAAATAGTCCTTAAAAAAGGATGATACACACGAGAAGGATGTGCACCATTTGCAGCCCCTGCAGCCAGGGCTCACTTAGCAACTCATTGCTCTTGGCACTGGGGTGTTAATCTTTTCCTCCCCGGGAGACAATGAGACGCCCTACCCCATAGACCTTATCTCCCATCTCATTAGGTTTCCCTCCCACAGTAGAAACCTTCAAACTGAAATGTAGCTCTTTCGTTTGTGAGGGATTGTCTTCAAGGGCAGAAATACCCAAGTGCCATTAAAAATCTCCTATTTATGACATTGTGCTGAGCAATACTGCCAAGTTAACAATAGCTCTGATTCTGACAAGTAGATGTATGTGGGATGATCAAGGTATTACAGTAAGTTATCAGTCAGCTTCAAGTAAGTGTCCACATACACTTATTATCCAAGGCCTGCGAGAACTCCAACATACCCCAGAAGAATCCATCAGGCCCTGTTGAAATCAGGATACATTGATAGTACCATAAATGTGGGACAAAAAGGAAGATGCAAATCCCGCCCAAGGGCTTACAGTGACAAACTGAAAGAGAGACACAATCCAGGCATGGGGATCTGCTTAGAGCAGCACAGCAAAGAATCAAAGATAGAAATGGATCTACAGAGACAGGAGAGAGACAGATGGTCCCAGGTCAGACGTGAGCATGGGACCTGTGAAAACTTCTGGAAGTTCCTTCTGCTTTCAGAGACACAGGCAAATCACTAAGGAATAAATATGTAATATGTAGGTTTCATTCTCATCCTCTGGCATGCAGGCATCTACTGCCTTTCACAAGCTCTTTGTTCACTTTGTGAGGAGAATGAGATGTTCATGCAGCATGGGTGCACAGCTACTGGTCATGACCTAGGAAATGGTAGGAGAGGGATGAGTACTAAGCCAGGCTTCTGCTAAACTGCCAGTTCCTGAGGAGATGCCTTCTTCCAAACAGGGGCAAGCTAAACCAGGTCAGTGATTGTACATGGAGAGAGAAGAAGGAGAATGTAGTGGCAGAGATGACACCCAATGGCCCAGGGGTAAAGGAACTCACCCAGGAGGTGGAAGATTCAGGTTTGGATGCCTTCTCTTCTGACTTGGAGCCGGCATTTCATCTCAGGTCTTCTGTCTCAAACAAGTGCTCTGAATGAAAACCATCTGTTGCAGACAATCCTTTCCCAGATCATGGTGTTTTGAGGTCCAGTAGGTGTTCTTGCCAAGGTGCCAGAACAGTACTCTGAAAGTTGCCCTTAGAATCAGCCTATCTCAGTGCTAACACTCCAAAGTCAACTATCCTCTTCCTCAGGCTGATGAGAATGACCCCTGGTCACTTCTCAAAGCTCACCTTTTATTGTTCCCCCAATTCTGCTCATGTGCAGTTGGGGCCAGCCCTAATTGGGCACAGGTGGGCTGAACAGGAGCTCATGCCTTCCTCCTCCTGACTGGCAACACCTGGTTGTGTTCACCTGACTGTCTCTACAGCTATCTATCACCCAGGCTCCTCAGTGTAAAGTGCACTGCTTGGCACGGTGGGTTTTAACGGTGTTTTGTCAAGAAAGAAAAAAATATCCTCTCATGCACTAGTGTTAGTTATCTGGGATGAACATTCCCGCCCTCATCCAGTGAATATTTAAGTACTTTATACAAACTGGAATACCCATGGACGAATATCCTCTAGTCTATTGAATCAGGCACTTTTTATAGGAAAACTGGATTTAGACTCAGCAAAAGCAGATCAGGACTTAAATTTCTATCTTGCACGGGGGGTTCTCATGATCTCAGTAACAACAAGCATCAGGTTAGCCAGATACCAGTCTAAATGCTAATCTAGCCCTTAATCTGCAGAGTGTATCTCCATTGTGGTATGGCAGCATCATAAAGATGAGGCTCCAGGCCAGACTCACCTCCTATCCACCTTGCTTGCTGAAGCACCTACAGGGCAGGTTCTGGAGCAGCCCATCTGGTACTCACTGTACTCACAGTACACCCAATGCAGTAAAGAGCACTCAAGGGCTTGCCTAGTCCCATGCAGTTCAAATAGTTCCCAGGACTCTGTGAAGCCTCTGCTTATCACATCTGCCCTTGCAGACATATCCTGTGACCTTTACCAGGTGGACAAGGACACTTTGAGTGAGACAGAAATGTCTCTTGCCACACGTGCAGGTGGTATTCGTGGGCTACCTGAGCTCAGGCCAACCACAAGTGTGAATGGGAGTGTGAACATGAGATGCTTTGTTGCTGGAGGACCCTTGTTCCAGGCTATGTGAGAACCCATGTTGTGGGGGTAGAGTATTCACAGCCCCTCTGCTTCCACTCCTCTTGCAGTGATCATCCCCCTACCAGCAGCAGTGTGAGGATTAACATGGTAATGTCTCTTCTCACATGGAGATGGCCACTGCAACCACCAAAGCCAGAGTATTCCAGAAGAGGTGGGAAAGCTGATCTGACACAGTGGAAAAGTAGAAGCTCTTTCTAGAAATACTCCTGAGGATCACAGCATAGAGAACAGGGAGGAAAAAATGAACATTGCCAAATCCCAGCACACCAGCATCATGAGTCAGGCCCCAAAGAATCACAAGATTTCAGAGCAAAATGACATTTTTGTTCTTGGTTCTCACAATCTGATTTTTTATTCTTGGGTTCATATACAAACTTTTCCTCCATTAGAAAAATAAAGATGAAATTTTGGCCACATCTCCAGACTACGCAGTTCACAACAAACAGAAGAAAGCTCCCAATGAAGCCCCCACAGCTGAGAAGTCTCCTGTTAATCAGAGGGTGGGAGAGAGAAGGAAGATTGGAAGAAACAGTGGAAAGCTGGAAGGGTAGAAGAAAAAGGCTGAAAACACCTCTTCAAGCCTTTTCTTAAGGCAGTAAGGGACTGGAAAAGAGAAGATAAATTAGTGAGGGTGGAAACAGTGATATGTCTTGGGAGAAAATTAAATTCTCCTTAGTTTGCCTTCTGCCCCAAAGAGACTGAGTTTAGCTAAGAAATGTAAAACTCAGATGTGTAGTATGGATAATTGGTGACTTTGACAATCTCTTCTACTGCAAAACTGCTTCATATTTGTGTAGACTGCAAGTGTGAAAGGAATGGAAAAAGAAATACTTGGATATTTGTAAACATTGCATTGTTTTAACAATCAAGGTTAAAAGAAATGGCTTTTAATTACTTCGTTGATTTTTTTGCCCACAGATGAGGATGTTGTGGGAAAAAAATTTGGACATTGATCTTGTCTTCCCAGCAACACCTGCCACATGTGTGCTCTCTTCCTGCCCCTGCATGTTAAAGTTCTTTAGTCCTGTCTGGGAGAAGGCCCTGCAGATCACAAAGATGAAGTACAGGTGCCAGAATTTTTATGTATGTGGGCAATTCAGATGTAATTGACAGCTTCCAGGATGTAAAATTAAAAGGGGTTTGTGTCTGTGTTTACAGTGTAGTGAACAGGTGAGTTTAATATCAGGCATTAAATATATCCAGGTATATTTCAGGTAATAAATCACACCAAAATAAATCAAAGCTTTATTGTACTGTGAACAGCCTTTTTTCTAACTCATTCTTCTTTGACGTGGAGTCTTTGTTCCTATTATGAAACCTGGTATTTCTCAATGACTTGCTTTATCAATTTGCCAATCAAGTTTCACAGTAATACAGAAGCATCAGAATTTTAATCCTGTGAAAAATTCTAATGTTAAAAGCACAGCTATTTAATAATTGCCAACTCAAGTCCCTTCATTTCAACCAAGATTGTTCGCCCAGATCCAAACTTTTCTGTCTTTTTGTACAGTAGTCAGGACAATAGTCCCAAGGAAACATAAAAGCCTCTGTTGTATCTACAAGTAAAACCTTTGTGAGTTTCTAAACTAAAGGATTGTGCAGGGGATTTTTTTGGCTCCCTTAACCATATTGAAATAACCATCCTCTCAGAAAGGCAGAAATTTTACCTTAACGTATAGCTACAAGTCTTCTCCAGTATAACTGCTGGGGGGTCTTCCACCACTGGACAGGGAGAGCACTAACAAAGAGGGGGTTATGGATAACGTGCATAAAACTTCCATGCACTTCATGCATCACAGTACAGCTGAGAGCTTCCTGCTGGCATTTGAAAGGACATGAGCTGGGGAGCTGCTGAGGAGCCCTGCAGCAGGACAGAGAGCCTGGGGTGCGGGTAACCCTAACCTCCCACACCTCAGGAATCACGACTGCCTTCATGCCCTTGCTGCCCTGTGAGCAGCTCCCTCAGCTCTGCTCAGCTTGGGGCAAGGCAGAGCTCAGGCACACCTGAGCAGAGGAGCCTATGGCTGATAAGAGCAGCCCCTCAGCCCAGGGATCCATCTCCTTTTCCTTCTCCTTCTTCCTCCTCTTCATCATCATCAGGCGTTTTACCCACAAGAGACTTCAATGCCCCCAAAGTGTTATGCATCTGAAATGCAGATTCCTTGCAGCATCCTCACCTGAGGGAGGGTCTCTGCAAGGTGACAGGCTGATGGTGCCATCAGTCAGGACATCAAAGCAAACATCTAAAACCTCATCTATGTTCATAGTGGCTCAAGTTCACTTGCCCACACCCACATCTCCCCTCTGCCTGTGAGAAGCCTTTCAGCTCTAGGGAACTTCCCTGGCTTGCATTTGCTTCAGCTCCTTCCCAGCTATTGCCCTTCCTGCCTGAACAAAAACATGACTCAGCTTTTCCTTTGAAACAGAAGAAATATGGTTCTTTTCACAGTTCCACTTTGGTGTGCTATGACAGAACACAGATCAGTCTTTCACTTTGTTTAGAAAATGTGACGCCAGTAGCAGTTGTGGATTTAATTATATTTCAGCTGCAAGAGAATCTCAGTTATGTTTTTTGTGTCTCTTCTGACCTCAAAAAACCAGCTTTAAATAAGCAGAGCATTCTTTTACCATCATTGATTGTGGCCAAGTCTGATTTAGGTCCTCATAAGAGAAATTACTCCTTTTGTCCAAAATGTTGATTTTGGAAATATAAAAAATGTGTCTTTGATATATATATGTGTATATGTGTGTGTGTGTGTATTATTGAATAAATGACATTGTAATTGCATAATTAATTGTATGATTAATATTTAAATTTCATAGTGAAACAGCATAACTAGTATCTTGGCACATAAATGTATGTCAGTATTCCAAATGTCTTTCATACATGTACACCAACAGTAAAATTTCTCAGCAATCTTTCATCAGCACAAGTATGACAACCACAAAAGAAAGAAAATGTGCTTGTAAAGGCTGAACCCTCCTGTCAAACAACTTTTAGGAAAAAAAAGCCAGCTTGTAATAACCTTAATTTTGTTACTTATATAATGATGTTCATTATAAGTCATACTTATTATAACTAATACATATTTTCTATGAATTGTTGCTCAAGAATTCATATCTGTGCAATATCACGGTCACCTTGGCTTAGCTGTAGCTCCCCTGCTCTATCTCCCTAGAAATACATTAAGAGATGTTTTATTCTCTTTGTTCAGAACCAACACCCCACCCTGCCTTGATAGTTTCCTCTCCTGCTGGGACTGTTTTTTTTTTAAATCACAGTTTGGTGACAGACTTTAAAAAGCATCTTGGAGCACAAGAGGCAAGAAGGAGCTGCTATTGCACATCACAATGGAATAAGCAGCACATTAGGATAATGAAGAGGCACATGTAGCTATTAGAAAAAGAGGGTGGATCTGACTCAGCCCAGCTCCCTGCCCCGGCCATGCCTCACCTGGGCAGGTGTGGAGAAGTGCGGGCGGCAGCTCTGACCTGGCACCCCTTGGGGTTCCTGCTCCTTTCTCAACCCCTCCAGCCCCCCTCAGGAACCAGTTTGATGTCATAGATACCACTTCACCACAGAGAGGCTGAACTTGAAGTTCCAGGGGGAAAACCCAGCTTGTGGGAAAGCCTAGCTTTCACTCGGAACAGGCTAACTTTCATCCATCGCTCCTCTCCATTCATATTCCACCTCTTTCCTGCTTGGTCCATTCCCATTCCTGTGTCTGTGGCATTTCTTTTGTATGTCACCTGGCTGAACACCAGGGGAATATAATTTCCATGAAACAGATAAACAACACAGGGCCACTTTCCCTTTGTTGGAGAATCAACAGCTTTGTTGAGGTTGTTTTGGAGGGGTTGTTTTCCTTCTTTGTTGTTCTGGAGCAGTACGGGAGAAAGAGCTGACAAAGTGGTATTTTGAAAACGTAGTCCCATTTAATAAAAATTAAAAGCAATAAAAATGAGCAAAGAGGAAAACTATTTCTTTTCTGCATTCTTTGTGATACTTCACTGACAACATCTGGCAAATGCATTGCTGCTGGCGTATTTTCTATGCAGGGCTGGGCTGGTGAGTGGCTTGTTCTTGTACAACATTGCCATGGCAGGACCAGGCATTGCATCCAACCTCATCCTAAATCCAGGGAGCTGACAATTACAGCCTCTGCACTTAGAGCTGCTACTGATGGTATGGTGAAAGCTACACGAAGCTAGATTTGAAGCATATTGATTTGGACAAAAACCACCAGAACCCCATGTGCAAAGCACCAATCAAGTACAAACTCACT
Organism: Florisuga fusca; assembly: GCA_038090715.1. NCBI lineage: Eukaryota > Metazoa > Chordata > Aves > Apodiformes > Trochilidae > Florisuga > Florisuga fusca. Next base: position 2,362,871 of record JAAWXA010000001.1, on the reverse strand, counting down.
CTGACCCTTCAAATTGTAGGAAAAAGCCTCAGGGGTTGGGTTCACTTTGACTGGTATCTCTAGACTTTATGCCTGATGCATTTTCATGCCTGCCTGACCCTCCTCTAAATGTTCACCAGCCAGGCCAGCATGCAGAGGCACCAGAAATGGGCTTTGGATGATTACACAGAAATGTGATCATGTGCCACACCTGACCTGAATCAAACATGTACTTCTGGGAGATCCAGTCATACACAGATCAAACACTGATAGTCATGGATTTACAGCCTGAGAAGTTTCCAGAGGAAAAAAAAAAAAAAAAAAAACCAAAAAAAACCCCAAAACTACAGGGCCAGGAAATTATCAAGAGATTCATGGAAAATGAAGGCAAAAGGAACCATTACTGCAAATTGCTTGTTTGCACAGCAAAACCTGAAAAATCATACACTTCTAGAGCTATCAATTATGCAATTTTTAATTCACCTAATGCAATGGGATTGTACGGCTTTCCTGTCAGGCACCTTTTCAATCATTGTCAAGGGGAAAAAACACTTTTCAGAAGTCTAAAAGATAGCATGAGGGGTATTGCTATTCCAGCTCCTAGTTTGGAAGTGGAGGGATCAAACTGAACCCGAGCTACCATGGAACTGCACAGCCAAGTTCAGCAACTCTCCTTGCTGTTTACTGTTTGCATGCCCCAATAGCCCCTCCAGGATTTACAGCTGCGATGGAAAACAGTTTCCCCGTCCCGTTTCCTGCAGTTTTTAAATACCAGAGTATTTAAACACCAATACTCTGCGCGGGCAGAGCTTGCAGATGATCTGCGGGGGCATCCCTGTGGGCTGAGCTTGAACGCTGGCGGTTCTGAGAGTAACTTCGTTCTGGGGAGCGACTTGAAAAACGTTTTCCAAAGCTTCCCCAGTCCCTGCCCCGCGTCCCTGCTGGCTGGCAGGAGCAGGTTTCTGCCCGCAGCAGCAGCAGCAGCAGGGTGGGTGCAGCAGGGTGTGTGCACCGCAGCCACCCAAGGGCGTAGCACAGCCCTCCCCTCCCTCTGCAACACCCTCGCCTGTCCCGGGGCCAGAGAACTCCTCCCTGACCTTCTCCACAGGCATTGGGAAAAGGCAGCAGCATGCTTAGCCCCTGGGGTGTGGGGCTGTGGGTCCCCATCCTTGGAGGTATTTAACACCTGACAGGGCATGGTCTGAGCAACCTGCTCCAGGCTGACCTGCTTGCAGCAGGAGGATTGGACTAGATGTTGCCCAGAGTTCCCACCTCAATTATTCTGTGATGCTGGGTGTTTATGGCCACTTACTGTATTTTAGCAGAGGGAGTGGTAGTTGCCAAGATATGAGGATTTTTCGCATCTCTGTAACTATCAAGGGAAAGTAGCAATGAAGAACTGATGAAATTTCAGTGACAAAAAAAATAACCATTGGCAGAAAAGGAAACCAGAAATGTAGAGGTTGGTGAGGTGCTCCCCAAACAAATTATCAGCTAGCAGCACAGCTCCTCAGGAAACTGAGTTCATTTAGAGCAGGGGAATTTCCAGCACACCAGAGTCTGTTTTCAACCAGATCTGGGAGAAAAAATAGAGACTATATCTATTTTACAGAAAAAAAAATCAGATTATTTCAATTAATAAAAAATATGAATACTGTTAAAAGATTATCACATTAACACACACACATGGCACATACATTCACATACGTAAATTTAAATAATTAAATGAAGCAAGAATACCAACACTGAACATTCAGGAAAAGCAGTACAGCAGAATCAAAATGAAACAAAAAGAGGAAGTTCAAATGGGATCTCCCAGGTCAATTTTGGTTTCTTTGAAATTTTCCCGTTCAAAAAGCCAGCCATTTTCAACACTCAACTTCATGAAGTACATCTTGCATCTGGCGGAGCAACATTGTCCAAGGTGAAATTTCCATTTTAAAACTTTGTATCAATGCAGCTATTTTTCTAAAAGCCAGTATCTTTGAGAAACACGGGCTTTCTTCAGTGGTACATCTTCATTTTTCCTGAGCCAGAATTTTCCTAACCTTACAATAAGGCAGCACATTCTCCGTGTTTGTTACACATTCCTCTAGTGTTTTTATAAAAGACATCCACTAATTTTACTGCCCTGTTTCTTTCCGGACCACCCTAACAAACAACTTCTGCTTTATTTTTAGAATTAGCCTTTCTTGATGGCTTTTATTTTCCTGTGCAGCACTAACATGATTTACTGCAATTCAAATTTAACTATTAGTTTGCTTCACTGTGCACCTGACAGTATGACACAAATAATACCTCCCTATTTCTCTGTCCCTCACCACTCAGGCTATTTGAGTACCCCAGAGAGGGACAAACAAAAAGAACATAAATAATATAATTTTCTTACTTCAGAATGAAAAGGAGAAGTAGTGAGATTAGCTTCCCAGCAATCGGTCTTCACTGTGACACTCTGCATCAGGTTCTTGGGTATAAACACCTAACATCTATGGAGGTAAGTTATGGCCAAGAAAGGAGGTTTGTATTACGCCACTAAAGGTCAGGTTAGAAGAACCAAAGAAGTCTGTGTCACAAAGTTATAAAGAACCCCACTGTTTTCAACTGGTGGCAGTGAAAAATGAGCCAGGTCTGGGCTGCCACAGGTCTGTGTCCAGCAGCCACTGCTCACAGGCGGGCAGGAAAAGGTTAAGATCTTCTGAAGTGGAGTCTCCACAGATGGCAAATTGCTTTTTCTGTTCAAATGAGACTGTCACAACCAAAATAACGTCTTTCCCAGAGAAAGAAAACTAATTTTTCCACGAATTCAACCTTTCTTTCTTCACCATTTCCTCAGCTGTTTGTTCCCTGCACCCCCAGCCCTCAGCTCCCTGGGCTTCTCAGGAAACATGTTTGCTGCTTGCTGTTGTTTCCCTGTCCCAGCCACCTCACCTTTGCCATGGATATTGCACCCCTCTTTTCCCTCCCCTCATTCCTCCTTTTCCCTCTCATCTTTGCAGTTCCATCCCCAGTTTGCAGTATCATAAGCTGCTCAAGCAAAAGTCACTGCCCCTCCCTATGAAACCTGACTCACCCACACCTCTGAACTTAGGAAGTTAATTACCTCAGGGTTTGTAGCATCTTGACAGCTGTCCTGGTTTGAGCATCAAGCTAAGCCCATTCTCCTGATGATTCCACTTCAAATCCATGTATTACCAGCTGCTTTTTCAGATCTCTTGATTTCCTGTTATAATCTTCATTGGATTCACCAGGATCTTCTTTAAGCTTCTTTAACATCAGTAGAGCTCAAGACTAGAGTTTATAGGCTTTCTTTTTCTTCCTTCAACCTTCTTCCAAGGCTTATCTTATGCTCTCCTTACTTATTATTTTTATTACCATGTAAGAAGAAATAACTGTACATCAAAATTAGTAAGAGCTCAACCAAGATACTTAACTTCGATGGCTGGAAGAAGGCTTCCTATATCCTTCTCTGACCAAGAGACTGTGGATGTACAAATTTGCCAGTTTTTCAACAGCAAGCCTGTTTAGTCATCAGGTATTGTAATTCAGTTCATATTCTCTTCCTCTAGGGTACTAAAGTAAATAACTTACCTGTTACTGCACTTCCAGTCAAATTTGCATCCTTTCAAACAGTNCCACCCACCCCCCCATCCTCCCGGCAAGGCACAGACTGGGAGAAAATCGCGTTACTGTGCATCCTGATCTGCTGATCCTCTCCAGGTTGCTGGGAATGCTCTTGTCTGAGTGCAACACCCTGGCTGTAGGCTCTGGGGAGACTGCTTGCAGTAATTACAGTCTGTCATAACATGAGTTCATTACAATAGTCAAGTCCATGTAAGAGACAGAAATGTTTGCTCCCTTATGAAATACACAGATGCCAGAAGATTTATGTGGGTAATGCAAACAATAATGCCATCCCAGACTATGAACCACAGTGGATGTGCATATACTGAACTGAAGAAATAATGACAGCAGTTTGTAAAGTTATCTGTCCAAAGCCAAGATTTCAGTAAATTATTTACCTTCAGGGAAGCAATATACTGGCTCTCCGTGACAGTTCTGTTCATTGACAGTCACTAGTTACTTGCTGCCTCTTAAAATAAAACATGAGGGGGTTGAGGGGATTTGCCTGCTCAAGGGGAGGATTTCTGCTAGCTTTTTAAGCATGAAGAGCCCCTGCCAGGAATCAGATACAGCTCAGTTCAGGTAATGTTACCATAAGTGGTTTTCATTCCTGAACTCCATCATTTTGGCTGCCGTGGCAGGCACCCTCCAAACACATAACCTGCAGCAGAACAGGCATTCAGACCCCTGCACCACAGCTTGCTGTGAGACCTGAATGTCCTCAACACTAAAATAGTAGTTCCCTAATCTTTTTGATCAAAGAACAACCTAATTTCAGGGTGAAACAAAAAATTCATGTATCATCTTCAACAGTACAGCTACAAGGCCTACGTACAGCTACAAAAATTGAGGTTAAGCTCTCAGTGTTCATTGAGAGCATTTTCTTCTGTGTAGCTTGCCTGCCTGCCAGTGTGTAAGTAAGGTTTATTTGTGTTTTATGTCTTTGTGATTTTTTTCAAGAAGCCTGAGGAGGTGTAGATCATCTGCCACTCCTGGACAGAGTTTCAGATGGCTGGACCTGAAGTTGGCTGCATCAGGCAGGCAGCTGCCACAGCAAAGGCCCTGTGAAGCTGCTTAGGCTAAAGATCTGTGTCAGTCTCATCCTAGAGATGCTCTTCTGTCTTCCACCTAAGCCACCAGAGGCACCTCAGCAGTGCCCAGACTTGAAAATGTTTCTGTGGAAGCTTAATTTTTGTAAAACTGATACTTTTCTGTTGAAAGTTACATTTGCATTACAAGGTTTGGAGCTCCACCCTCTTGCTCTCATTAGAGCAAAAGTTGCAAGATCGTTATTTGCATTGGGCATAATGGCTCATCAGTTCATAGAAGCCACAGTAACATCTCTTATTTCAAGTCAGCTCTTTGCACACTGGGATGTCAGCAGGACACACCAAGACAGTGAATGCAGCATGGACACAACTGTTCATCAGATCTGATTTTGACTCTACTAAAGGTATTTTTGCATCAGGTATTTTCCTCCTGAAAAGCAGCTCACTACACACCAGTCAGGCTCAAGCTGAGAGACTTCAGCTTGTATTGCTTATCATTTAGAAATCACCACAAAAATACCTGTAAGGAATATAAATGCAGAAGTGTTGAACAAACATGCAGGATAGTCCCTGCTTTGAGCAGTTCGATTAAAAAACATGAGGTGATACAGTTAATGAAGAAGAGAGAAAACAGAATAAACGTTTTATTGAAAATTATGTTAACATTTTCTCTACTGAATAAATTTAATTGCTTAAGTATTGCTTCAGCTTACTTCATCCTTTCAGAGCTTGCAATGTGCTTGGTGCTCAACTTCCTACTTAAATTCAAGTACTTTTTGAAACCACAAAAGCCCCTAGTATCCACAATACCCGATGCCAATGAATTCTGTTTTAACATGTTGCATAAAGTCTCATCTTCTATTTGTCTAAACTTCCCACCTGATGATTTCATTTGATGCCCCTATTATTGTAGTGAAATAAACAGTAACCAGTTCAACCCTCCACAGCTTCTCTTTCCGGCTCCTTTTATTGATTGCTGGTTTACCCTCCCTTAGTTATCTCTCCTTGGGCTCAGGAATCTTGGTCTAATTTTCAAATGGAAACCTCTTCCATATTTTCAGTGATATTTATTGAACTTCTCTATACCTTGTATAATGTTACTGTACTTTTTTTGAGAGCAGCACACAGTATTCAAAGCAGGAGTGTATCACTCATTTATATAGGGGTGTAGTTTTACTGCTATGAGCAATTTAGTATCATCAGCTACTAATTTAATTACACTTTGGAAAGATGAAAAATAATGACAAAAGTGTAAATGTAAACCTGTCTGTAACCTCAGTGACCCCTGTCACTAGTTCTGAGACTTGATATTCGACCTTAGTTTCTCAAGTCTAACTACTGATTTGGGGAATCTAATTGCCCTACCATGGAGTTCTAAATATTTTTAAGTCTGTATTGTTTGATAACTCGTCTCTGCTTGGTAAAAAAATGTAATTTTTTTTTTTTCTCCAGATTGCTATGTGAGAATGGGGCAGAAAAGATAACTCCTCATAAGTTTAAACATTACAAATCACAGATCTTCCCCCCACCTCTTATTTCCTGCTGGTATTTCTCTGTTGACTCCCAGAGGCTAAAAACACCTGTTGCTGCTATTGTCCAGAAGCAGAATCTTAAAAAACTCTATTAAGCAAACATATATACATATATTTATATAATTTTAATAGTCACACAGTAAGGAAAGGTTTCCACCTTATGTAATGGGTTATAACATATATAGCCTCCATATGAGGGTATATTGCATAGCTACAGCACTTCTTATCACAGAGCATTCAGGTACTTTGAACTAGACCTAAATCAGCATAGGTTCTCTGAATCTAATGGATACATGCTGGTTTAAATTAGTTGAAACAGCATAAAGTAACTCTCTGGCCATGGCAGAATCCTAACTCTCCTGTCCCTTTCCAAAGGTCTTCCAAGGGCTCCAACAGCAGGATTTCCCTTCGTGTAAGAGGTCCAGGCAATCTTTGCACTGCATTCCCACAGCTTTTTGGTCACAGGCATACTGCTGACAAAGGCATTATTTACACTGACTGGTGTGATAAGAGAATGTAAACACCTTAAAAGTGCAGTTCCTCTTGCACAATTAGCTCCTGGCTGCTGAATCAGCACTCTGGGGACAGTGCTTCCTGCCAGCCATTGCACCTATCTGTGCTACCATCACTCCATCTCCACTCTGCAGGGCTCCACATGAGCCTTTGACAGCCCAGCAAAGCCTTTTGCCAGTCAGCATAAAACTGTCCCTCTCTTTTTCTAACGCCAGTATGTAATAAACTAGCAAATCAGATCAGCCAACTGTAATAATGTTCCTTTTCACCAGGGCAGGATTAGCAGGTGACAATCCCTACTGTGTACACATTTTCTTTCAGGCCAAGTACATACACTGTTCTTAAATTACCAAGCCCTCAGATTAAAAATATGAGGAATCTCAGTAATAATTACTAGATGCTTAATTTTGTAGGTTCTTGGAAAAAACCAGTGACTCCAAATAGTAAGCCACCATACTCTCTGGATAGGGACAGACACAGCATTCACAAAACACACAGCACCACCTGAAATCCCTCGTAATACTGGGTAAAAAACAATAGATTTGAACCATGGACAAAGGTTTACCTTTCACTGTATTGTAAGAGATAATAGCAGAGCTGATGATACAATCTGACACGTGTTTGTGATCATATTATTGTATTTCATAAAGTGCCACTCCACACCTTTCAGCACATCCCTGAACCACAGCTTCTGGGCAGGCTGCGAGGCAGCAGCATGGGTGCTGCAAGCTGCTTGGGATGCCCAGTGAAAACAGATGCACTTAAACCAGTAGCTGAGTACTTGCTGCAGCTGTGTCTGAGGGTGCAGAGAGGACAGACAGGCTCCCCTTGGAGCTGCACGGGAAAGGATGAGAGACACACATCGGAATGTGGGAGATTCCAATTAGATATAAGGAAAATATTTCCACTATGAGAGGGACTGAGCACCCCTCTGGGCACGGGTTTCCCAGAGGGGCTGTGGAGTCTCCATCCTTGGAGGTATTTAACACCTGACAGGGCATGGTCTGAGCAACCTGCTCCAGGCTGACCTGCTTGCAGCAGGAGGATTGGACTAGATGTTGCCCAGAGTTCCCACCTCAATTATTCTGTGATGCTGGGTGTTTATGGCCACTTACTGTATTTTAGCAGAGGGAGTGGTAGTTGCCAAGATATGAGGATTTTTCGCATCTCTGTAACTATCAAGGGAAAGTAGCAATGAAGAACTGATGAAATTTCAGTGACAAAAAAAATAACCATTGGCAGAAAAGGAAACCAGAAATGTAGAGGTTGGTGAGGTGCTCCCCAAACAAATTATCAGCTAGCAGCACAGCTCCTCAGGAAATTGAGTTCATTTAGAGCAGGGGAATTTCCAGCACACCAGAGTCTGTTTTCAACCAGATCTGGGAGAAAAAATAGAGACTATATCTATTTTGCAGAAAAAAATTCAGATTATTTCAATTAATAAAAAATATGAATACTGTTAAAAGATTATCACATAACACACACATGGCACATACATTCACATATGTAAATTTAAATAATTAAATGGAGCAAGAATACCAACACTGAACATTCAGGAAAAACAGTACAGCAGAATCAAAATGAAACAAAAAGAGGATGTTCAAATGGGATCTCCCAGGTCAATTTTGAGTTTCTTTAAAATTTTCCCATTCAAAAAGCCAGCCATTTTCAACACTCAACTTCATGAAGTACATCTTGCATCTGGCGGAGCAACATTGTCCAAGGTGAAATTTCCATTTTAAAACTTTGTATCAATGCAGCTATTTTTCTAAAAGCCAGTATCTTTGAGAAACACGGGCTTTCTTCAGTGGTGCATCTTCATTTTTCCTGAGCCAGAATTTTCCTAACCTTACAATAAGGCAGCACATTCTCTGTGTTTGTTACACATTCCTCTAGTGTTTTTATAAAAGACATCCACTAATTTTACTGCCCTGTTTCTTTCCGGACCACCCTAACAAACAACTTCTGCTTTATTTTTAGAATTAGCCTTTCTTGCTGGCTTTTATTTTCCTGTGCAGCACTAACATGATTTACTGCAATTCAAATTTAACTATTAGTTTGCTTCACTGTGCACCTGACAGTATGACACAAATAATACCTCCCTATTTCTCTGTCCCTCACCACTCAGGCTATTTGAGTACCCCAGAGAGGGACAAACAAAAAGAACATAAATAATATAATTTTCTTACTTCAGAATGAAAAGGAGAAGTAGTGAGATTAGCTTCCCAGCAATCGGTCTTCACTGTGACACTCTGCATCAGGTTCTTGGGTATAAACACCTAACATCTATGGAGGTAAGTTATGGCCAAGAAAGGAGGTTTGTATTACGCCACTAAAGGTCAGGTTAGAAGAACCAAAGAAGTCTGTGTCACAAAGTTATAAAGAACCCCACTGTTTTCAACTGGTGGCAGTGAAAAATGAGCCAGGTCTGGGCTGCCACAGGTCTGTGTCCAGCAGCCACTGCTCACAGGCGGGCAGGAAAAGGTTAAGATCTTCTGAAGTGGAGTCTCCACAGATGGCAAATTGCTTTTTCTGTTCAAATGAGACTGTCACAACCAAAATAACGTCTTTCCCAGAGAAAGAAAACTCATTTTTCCACGAATTCAACCCTTCTTTCTTCACCATTTCCTCAGCTGTTGGTTCCCTGCACCCCCAGCCCTCAGCTCCCTGGGCTTCTCAGGAAACATGTTTGCTGCTTGCTGTTGTTTCCCTGTCCCAGCCACCTCACCTTTGCCATGGATATTGCACCCCTCTTTTCCCTCCCCTCATTCCTCCTTTTCCCTCTCATCTTTGCAGTTCCATCCCCAGTTTGCAGTATCATAAGCTGCTCAAGCAAAAGTCACTGCCCCTCCCTATGAAACCTGACTCACCCACACCTCTGAACTTAGGAAGTTAATTACCTCAGGGTTTGTAGCATCTTGACAGCTGTCCTGGTTTGAGCATCAAGCTAAGCCCATTCTCCTGATGATTCCACTTCAAATCCATGTATTACCAGCTGCTTTTTCAGATCTCTTGATTTCCTGTTATAATCTTCATTGGATTCACCAGGATCTTCTTTAAGCTTCTTTAACATCAGTAGAGCTCAAGACTAGAGTTTATAGGCTTTCTTTTTCTTCCTTCAACCTTCTTCCAAGGCTTATCTTATGCTCTCCTTACTTATTATTTTTATTACCATGTAAGAAGAAATAACTGTACATCAAAATTAGTAAGAGCTCAACCAGACTGTTCGATGGTGCAAATTTGCCAGTTTTTCAACAGCAAGCCTGTTTAGTCATCAGGTATTGTAATTCAGTTCATATTCTCTTCCTCTAGGGTACTAAAGTAAATAACTTACCTGTTACTGCACTTCCAGTCAAATTTGCATCCTTTCAAACAGTTACAGAATTTTTAAAAATATGCTAATTATTTATATTAAAATGTGCCCAAGAATATAAATAGATTTTATTAGGTGTACAAGCCAGCAGGAAAACAAACTTATAGTAACTTGATGTGGAATAACACATTTGTATGAGAGGGCCAAATTTTCTAGGAATTTATACAAAATTCCTGAATATCAAACTTTTCTGTAGGTGTTGTCTGCATATGCATGCAGATAGCCCTTTAGCTCATACCTGTGTACATAAATCAGATGGCAAAACTGGAGCTGCATGCTGGTGGAGGAGGTCAAGGAAGAACTGCTATTGCCATGGCTGGCTATAGTATTTTCATCATTTTCAAGCAATACAGCTTCATATAACTGATTTGGTTTTAACACGTACAAAAAGTGCAGCAGAGCTGAGGAAGAACCAAACTATTTGTGCAGCTGGATGCCTCCAGCTCCTGCAAAGGAGACATAGCAGCCAGCCACCTACACAGCCTTTCAGCCCATGAATCTCAGTGCTGTGCTGACCCATTGGACATGCCACTTTCAAGCATTTATTCTGCCTGTAATTCCCATGCACAACACTCTTAGGGGTTTCTTTTCTAATCTCTCTCCAACATAGTGCAGTCAAATAACAAAGTCAGGGCAACTATACTACATGAACTATGCAATGGATATACACACAAATGCTTATTTGTTTTAGCTCTGTGTTGTACTTGTTTAGCTGATTAGTTTCTTGGGGGAGGACATTTGGAGAGGCTTTGTGTGCTTCAGAAGTCAATTACACAGGAGGACCTCTCCAAAAATTTGTGCTTACAGTACCAGAGGGTCAGTTCCAGCTTTGGTCTTAGAGCAACAAAGGCACTTTTAACAGAAAGCCCCATTTCTGTGAGAGGATCCTGCAGAAGATACCTACATCCAGGAAAAGACAAATACTTCCCACAGGAAAAATGTGAAATCCTTTAATGATGAAATATTATCACATATTTTCTAAGTATATGGCACATGAAAGTTATCACTTCATCATCTTTTCCTACTGTCCCTCTATGCTTTTAGCTCCACTTTCTCTCCCCTCCTGATTCCAATCCTCTCTGATAAGCACCTCTCCAAAAATCAGTGATGTCTGACAGTGCCCAACCACCCAACATGCCCTGGGTACAATGTCTTGGCTGTCTGATTCACAGATGACTGTAGATTACTCCCAGTGCGAGGGGGCTTTGTTGGCAAAAGGAATGGAAAATGATCTCTTGTTTTGCTAAACATAATTCCAATTATGCAAACAGCATTCCCCATGGTTTCTCTGGCACCTGTTTTCATGGAAGTAGCCACCTAATTTTCATACAGCCTTTGAGTACACCATGCTGCCTGGCCAGATTCTTGCCTTATAAATACTGTCTAGAGCTGTCAATACCTGGCCTTTCCCAACACAATCAAGGGTGAAATCTGGCACGCTGAGTCTCATCTAAGGAGCAACCGGTTTCCCTAGCACTCAAATGAAATCAAACCAGGCAGTTTTCACATCATGAAATTCCTACAAAATATGCCTCTAGAAATCTCAAGGAGTTTTCTTAGTTGTTAAGTCAAACCATGCCATCACAAAGTGGCACTCTTAAATAAAACGCAGCCTCATGATTATTGCATTTCTGTGGGTAAATGTTAAATGAGAACAATGTGGTGGAAATCCTGGTAGCTTGCTGGAAAGCAGGAAGGTTAATTTATCCTTAGTATAGTTTCAATCTTGAAAAAATAAAAATCATAGAATCACAGAATGGCTGGGGTTGGAAAGGACCCTAAAGATCATCCAGTCCATCCCCACTGCCATGGGTGGGGACACCTCCCATTAGATCAGGTTGCTCAAGGCCCCATCCAAGCTGCTTGTAAATATTTCCAGGTAGGCGGCAGCCACAGCTTCCCTGGGCAACCTGTTCATCCTAATATCTAATCTAAATCTCTGCTCTTCAAGTTTTAAACCAATGCCCCTTGTCCTCCTGTTACACACCCATGCAAAAAGCCCAACCCCAGCTTTCTTGTACCCCCCCTTCAAGTATGGGAAGGTTGCTATAAGGTCACCTCAGAGCCTCCTCATCTCCAGTCTGAACAAATGTTTAAAGAGCTCCAGGATGTACATTTCAGCAGAAGCTGTTTTTAAGTACAGCAAGGCTACAATGTTCTTCATCACTGTTTGGTGCTCCCCAGAGATTTTTCTGCATAAATCCCAAAATTTTGGATTTGATTTTTATTCACATTATGGGGCTCAGGCTGAACAGCTGAGCCAAGTTCACCAGAATGTCAGGTTATCCTAGTAGCTTCAGGTCCCCGTTTGCCTTCCTTTTCCTATCTCTCCCAGGTCTGTATCTTTTTCCCTCAGAGATCACTGATGTCAGTCCCATGCCAGAGACAGGCCATGACCCCCATCCTGGCATTTCTTCCCACTGCAGTCCCAAGGGTGTGCCCCAAGGGAGGAGTTTGCCTGTCAAACATTGTGACCTAAGAGACCTGTGACATGAAAAAGCCTCAATTGCTCTTCTGACATTGTTTCCATTCTATGCACTGTATTTTCCCAAATGTCTTTCTTGTTCATTTATATTAAAAAAAACACCAACAATGGAGTGTTTTGCTTTTTATTATAATTTGATAAACATTTAGTGAAAGACCATAATTTTAAGGAGACCCCCAATCCTACATCAATAAGAACATTTTTCCTTGACTTTGGTGGGAATCAAATCAGACCCCAAACCACCTGAAAGATGTGTACAGGCAAGTTAGTATTTCCTGCTGGCTGTTTTGGAATGTGGCATATGAAAATTTGGATCTGTAGCTCCTGTATCAGGCAGCTCAACCCTGAGTACGTGATTCAGTGACTCGTGCAGCGAGTGTGACAAGCACAATGACTTACAGAACAAGGTGGCACACCCAATATCAATGTTTAAAGAGCTGAAACCTGATCTGATACCTTTGCAGAAGGACAGAGAGGTAAAGGACTATGAATATGTATTAAGGAAGGGATGTATATTTAAGCTGCGAGACATTCCTTATGGAATAAAACTGTGAGATAGCCACAGTCAAAACTCTAGATCTTCATTTCCTGTTTCTTCACTATGGGGAACTAGAACCTTGGATACAACTGTACCTAAATCCAGGATTAGGAGTTTGGACCTAACCTTTCCATCTTTGTATGTTTTCCAAAACAATGTTCAAATTTTATTTAATATAAACTCAGACTCAGACCAAAATCCCAATTCAGTCAATTCCAAGGGAAAATGTCATCCAACTTATGATGTTCAGATCCAGATTTGTCCACATTCCTGGGAAGCTCAACCTCAGCTGAAGTTCTGTTCTAAAGTTCAGATTGAGATTCATGAAAAGTCTGGAGAAATGAAGGTATTTAGAGTAAGAGGAAAACACAAGGATGGAAATCAGAAGCAAAATGATGAGAGGACCAGATGACTGCTGAGGGGAGAAAGAATTACTGAGAAAGGGAGAAAGGAGACACTGCTGCATAGTTCTGTCCATGTTTCTATCAGATAGGACATAAAAAGCCTGTTCTGATGTGGAAGCCATGGAAATAGTCAGCATGCAACATGCCTATTCCAATAAATCTTGGTTTTCAGGCAGGCTTGCTGGAATGGTATCACTCCCATCCTAACCAGTGATGCAGCTCTGCAACTGGAGCTGATTTGAACTTCTCTTGGAAGCAACAACACCTGCCTGCTTCCACCTGTGAGGTATCTAGTATTTTAGGCAGCTGGCAGAATGATGTGTCAGTGTAGACATGATGTAAGTCTGGGGTAACAGCCCCAAGCAGAAGTAACTTAAATCAGTACAAGTGACACCTCTCTGGCTCTTAAGGACCCTCATATCAAAACCAAGGTCTTGGCCTAAACATGGCACTTCTAAACTGAAATGGAAAAAATTCCTATTCCAACCTGAGAAGGTGATTTCCATAAATGGATACACATATGGAATATTACCATTTCAGCTTTGCTGCTCTTGATAAAGAAGGGAATCAGAAACTCTTTCTTGCGTTGTACTACAGAAAGACAGAAGGAAAAACAAGTGGCATTGGTAAATGACCACTTAGCATGGCCTGAGCTGTATGCAGAAGCTGTAAGAAATAAAGCTGAAACAGCCCTTTTACAGACCTCCTGACATACGGTGTCTCCTTGATCAGCCAGATCCACAGGGGCTGTTGAACTTAACAGAAACTGCTCTGTGTTACTGCTCTCCCTCCCACCTCTTGTGTATTTACCACTGAAAGTAAATCCTAATGTGCCTCACAGAACCAGAAAATTCAAACAAGAGAGGTGCACCCAGGCACGTGCAAAAAAGCACCTTGCCACTGCCTGTACAAAGGCAACATTGCAGAAACTCTGCAAAATTATCGTGCCCAACACAATGTCATTTTGTATTTTGTCCTGTTCTATTATCCACATTTTTATTTACCTACTTATCATGTGCACGTGTGAAAACTGCACATATAGCCCCGGGTGCAGTTGTTGCTGTGCTGGGCTGCACACAGGTCTGTGCAAAGCTGCAATGCACACAGGCCAAGGACAGATTTCAGAGACCCAGACAAAGCACTGATGGTTATGCTACAGAAACACTCGGGGGGAACCCAGACTTTTTGCCAGAGATACCTAATAAAGAGGCTGGGAATGGCAGGCTGGATCTGAAATTCAGCTAAGACTTGCATCGGGATGCAATAAACAGAACAGGAATTGTAGAAGTGTTTAAGAACTTCATGGAAAGGAGAAGAAGGCAGGCATAGTAGCTACAGAAGCAATTGATACCGAAGGTGGAGATTTTTTTAAGGTGAGAGCAACTAAACCTTGCTTGTATTATGGGGCAAAAATTGAAGAACAGAACTACATGAAAGCAGAAAGCAGAGCAGGGTGGTGATGGGAGGGCTGAGCCAGCAATCAGCCTGCAGAAGGGGTGTATTCCCTGTACCCCCTGCACCCCTCTTACCAGCCCTGGGGTGCCTGTAGGTTGTACAGCACAACCGTGTTCCCTTTACAGCAGCTTGGCTGACACCCCATCATATTCCTCATTAACCATTCTGGGATGAGCCTTTAGGACCTTTTATCTGTCCAGATCTACCTACATGACATTGCTGAAATGGGCCAAGAAGCTACAGTGACAAAACTTAGCTGGGCCCTTCATCTCTGAGTATGGGCTCAGACAGATTTGGGGCATGACAGCCAGCCCAGGCCTGTGATCAAAATACTCTAAATTTTTTGAAGTGTTTTTTCCAAAATTGATGGCATTGCCCAGAAGTGGAAGCTGGTCTCCAGGACATTATGCTGGCACCTGTAATGCATTTTTTCTTCTGTGTCCCAGACATGGAAATTTGTGGATCTATGCATGACTGCTCACATAGTGAACCACACAGCAACTTGACATCACCCACACAGTAAATTCTGGGAAGCATCTTCTGAGTTAAAACATTAACCAAATTCTTTGACAGGCTTGGAAGAAGCTGAGTTAAGGTGAAGTTTTATTTTTTTACTTTCTCTTTTTGTGAGGCATTCAGCATTTGGCTCAGAATCAGCATTATGTTAAATGTACTCAGTGCTCACTTGGGTATACACAAGCTTCAGGATGTTGAGCATCCTAGAGAAATGGGGACACAAGTTCAAGGATAAACTTTTCTTAGGAAATAATTTCAGGTTACCTTTAAAGTTATAGGGCAAATGGCAACAATAAAACTGATAATAAATTACTATCACAACCAGAGCCCCATATCTCATTGTAAGCAAACATCTGAATGAGACCAAACTACCGGCAGGGCAATAAAACACAAAGGGTGTGGGGTTTGTGTAACATAAAGATATAATTTCTTCATGAATCTACTTATAGAAAGGGGAATGAACTTCTGGGAAGTAAGCAAGTTCGTTTAAACAGAAAACAAACTTCAAAGAAAATGATAAAAAGGGGAGGGTAAATGCAAAGATGACTTTGTTTTGGTCTCTGTACACTTGCTCAATAAAAATGTCTGCTATTTGAATTTTGGTTTTTGGTTTAAACATTATTGTTTCTTTTGCTACTCTTGGCAAAATGCTGCCATCCTGGAGGCACTTCTGCTGTTACTCTTCCCCCTTAGGCTCTGACCTTGAGACTCCACGGGGACATCAGAGTTCAGCCCCCCAGAGTAGCTGCCAGGATTAGGGGTTGCTTGTAAGTTATTGGAGGGTACAGAGTGATGTTTTTCCTGCAAAAATAGTACAGGTTAGGTCAAACTTGGAGAAACTGGATTTGTCACTAGTTAGGAAAAAAGACCCAAAACATTCTTCATTATTTTTTTTCGAACTACAGTATGAATTTCAACTGTAAGACACTTTTTAAACTTAAAACTGCACACCCTGAGAGCAGCAGGGGTTAGCTGGCAAGTCAGCCCCTGCTTTTCTCTGCCTCTGATCCCAATTCCTCTTTTAAAAGACATAGTGATCCTCTTTGGCATGGCATATCAGACATTCAGTAACAAAAGAAAGAGACTCAGAGGAGAAAGACAAAGTTTGTGTTTATTCACATGTTGTCTCTGAGATGAGGTGAGATTTTTATGGAAGAAAATATGCTTTAGCAATATGTACTCCTAAGTCCTTTTTGAATTAATACAATTCCAATTTTTATCAAATGGCATAACCATATTTCACCCACAGCTTCCTTATTCTCCTGTGAGCTGAACCAGCTGACATTTATGGCTTTAACTGTTAGCATACTGTATGTGAGATATCTTAATTCACATGTGCACTCTGCATACAGCAGCAATGATAGCCAGGAGAAAAAAAAAAACATTTTTAACAGCTAAATTTCCTGTTACTTTTAGTAATATGTAGCTCCCACTGGGGAATTACCTGCTTTCCCTACCTTAGAAAATCCAAACCAATATTAATATGTAACAGTTTTTACAGCAACCCTTATACCAGGCTTATAATGTTCTTTAAACAGATTAATCAAATCTTCTAATACCTGAGAGAGACAAGTGGTATTTGCATATAACAGATCCCAAAGATCCCAAGATAAAAAAAAAAAACCAAAGCCCAAAAAGCTGGAAAAAGAAAAAAAAGTTCCCTATTTACCCACAGGCCTCTCCTTCCCTTGTGAACATCAAACTCACATGGAGCATGAAATGCTCCTGAAAACTGTGGCATTGTTTTGCTCTGCTTAATATTTCTTTATATAAAGCTTTTTATCATTATTTTCAAACAGCATTAGCACCAAAATGACCTGCCACCTTAGTTTTTAAAGAGGTATGACTGGTCAGATTCCTAGGAATAACTATTAAAGCCAGAGGGCATGTGGAAGCCAAAGATTTTCTACACTTAAAACCAAGTACTTTTATAAAACATTACTTCAAGCAGAGAAAATGTGGCAGATAAGGCACTGCTGGATGACAGTTACATTCTCCCCGAAGTAGGAAAAACAATGTTGTAGTTCCCTAAGGCCCCATCTCTGTAGGCTTGAAATAGAGAGAGAAAAAAAAAAAAAGAAAGAAGAAAAAAAAAAAAGTAAGCACTGTTTTCCATTTCTCAAGAACTGCCAGTAATAACAAGACAATGGATGAGTCTTTCTTGCACTATATATATAATAATTTTGCATCTTCATGAATGTAATATATACAAAGTACACAGGCATACAAATACACAGAGATGTCAAGAAAAAGAATGCCATTAATGCAAATAATGGTCTTGAGAAATCCAGCATTTCAAAGGTAGAAAAATGTAGTCTTAAAATGCCCTTCCTGAATTTTATTCTCCTGCTATCCCACTCTAAGACATGGGATATAATATAGAAACGAACCAGAAAAATATCACTGATTCTAACAGCACAAATAATTAAAACCATTTTTTGTGGAATGCAACATTATACTCTCCACTAAAAGAAATGTTTGGCCCTTACAGATCTATAGGCTGGAGGACTTCAGCTCAGCCAGTTTTCTGCAGCCTTGTCCTACTTTAATTACAAAGGTCTATTAATAAGCAAAGTTTGATTAAATTGTCCTAATGCTCAACTATCCTTGTGCAGAACCGGTGTGCCTTAACTGAGGAAAAGTTTTTAATTCATTGAGAACAAAAAATGCAGCAAATGTACTCTTTTCAATGAGACAAACTATGAAATACAATTAAATTTGATTAAATTGTGCACAGCTGTGACAGGAATTTAGAAATCTAAACTAAAGATCTCCCTTTATTACTCAATATTGTTTGTAATATTTTTCTACCCACCCAAATGCTCTCATAAATTGAGCAACATAAATTCCGGGAACATCCAATTTTTTCTTTGTTTTGTGTGAAATATAATTTTAAAATTTAATATCTGCATTGATATCAAACACTTGACATTTCATTAAACTCTTCACAAATTCACCATTGAACAAAGTGTTACCGTAGGTTAGAATTAAATGAAGTGTAATAGTATTAATACCTGCACTCAGGGATTAGGAACAAGAATTTCTGTAGCACAGTGGAGGTTATCAACTGGAAACACAGAAGACTGAGGATCCCAGGACCACAGCAGGCCCATTAAGATCCAAAGGTAATTATGAATTAAGTGATGTGGTCCTGTGATATTTCAGACAAAATGTTTCCATTAGGAAACAATATAGCACTGACCTTCATTTCAATAAAAGCAATGATCTCCATTTGAAATATTTTGTATACAATTCCGATCACCCAGTGTTCAGGAGGGATGAATTCAGGATGCAAAGACAGTGCAGATGACTGGCACGAGACAAAGGATGGAGAGACTACCCCACATAAGAATGCAGTAGCCTTATTTGTTTAACTGAGTGAAATGAAGGTCAAGTAGGGATACCACATAAATACCAGAAAGTTAAAATAGCTTTTTCAGCTACTGGATAATGGTGGCACATGATGGAAATTTGAATTAGTAAGTTTACACCATAATTTAGATTTTTTAACCAGCAACGAAATAGGGTTCTGAAACAGACAATAGGAAAAGTGGGAATAGAAACCTGACTAGTTGTACAGAGAAACTCAGTTAACTTGTGAGAGGCATTGGCTGACACAATCAATCTCTCTGACAGGCTTGATCATCCAAAATGTCCTGTTGAATTCTACCCTCCAACCTGATAGGTACTAATCCTATAGGGATGGTATAACCTACAGGTTTTCTGGGGTTCCTGCAGCAGATCAGGCACCACAAATCTTCCAAGGACTGCAGCAGACGACAGGAATTACCACTTGAAAATCACTTTTCAGTTGAAATTGAGAGCTCTCAGGCAATGCCTACTCGTGTTTACATTTTCCTGCAAGTGCTCTGGGTTACTACAGCTCCAGGAGCACAGCCAGAGGTTGTCCCTGCTGAAAGCACCTCCAAGTCCACAGGTGACAGCAGCCTGTGCTGCAGGGGGTCTCATCCTCCTCCCTGCCCAGGCTCCTTGCCCCAGCACTGCCCAGTGACATCCCTGCTGCAAGCTGCCAGGCACCAAGCACAGGCACTCAGAAATCTGCAGTAAACCCAGAGGACTGTGTGAGGAATTAGCAGTGGACAAGCAGCCAAGATTTGGAAATTTTGTCTCTCAGCAAGAGGACAGTTTGTTAATATGAGCTACAGATCCTGGAGCTTTCCAAGCCCAGCTTTTTTGACTTCAGACTGTTTTCATCAAAGACCATCTTTTCAGGTGGAGGGGATAGTCCCACCCAGGGGCTGATTTCTGGTCCATCTGCAACCTTGGGACCACAGCTGGAAAACTGTGGCTATCGGGTGCTGAAAAGAAGCCTTGCCCATCTACAGCTGTCACCTGCCATTCCTCCTGCAACCTCACCAAGCCTTGTTTTGCTTTGCTGACACCAACACTGCCAAAGAGATCATCTGGCAAAGGAGACTGTATTAGTAATGTGGCTGGCACTTTGCCTCCTGAAGTTGAGATCATTTCTGAGCACTGACTGTCTACTGGTCCACTTGGAGAGACAGCCTAAAACTCTCTCCCTCTGTACAGCTTCCCAATGACACACTGTGCTTGCCATTGGGCTATTGCACTGGCCTTGCTCCATAGCAATGATAATATCTATAATTACTATTTTTCTTGCCTTGTATCTTCTCTTTCTTAGGCAGCCACCTGAGTTATTGAAATACTTGGTGAGCTTGTGTCCCCATTCTGTTCCTGAAGCTCCAGGCAGCCCTGTAACCCATTCATGGAAACACATGGCAGTAACTCCACTTCACTGGAAGGTTTTACTTAATCCATTTCTGATTTGGGTTAGAATCTTGCTTTTGCATGCATTGCCTTATGAAACACTCATCCCTCTCGCTCATGCAAATCTTTCCATTCCAGAGATCAGAGACATGAAGAGCAAGCTCTGTCTGCTTTGCAGAGTGTACAAACAACCCTAAATGCAGAATCCAGGCTGGCATTCATTTCACTTCACTTCAGCCATCTAAAAGTCAGCCTCACTCAGCCATCTAGGTTCCCTCTGTAATGTCCAGAAAAGGGAAACTCATTTCAGAAGGAAAACTTCTTTCACACACATGGGTGGAGACGTCTCCCTCCACTGAAAGGAGAACATGTCTAGGACACCTAACACTCAGAAAACTAAAGGTAAGTGAGACTGAAGATTGATGTTTTATGTCTTGACAGTATTTTGGAAACAAAAAGTGATTATTTCTTGCTCTTAAAAGCTAAGTAAAACATTCTAACCCATTTCAGAGAAGGTAAATAGAAGCACATAGAGTATCTATGACCCTTCAAAAGTCAGACTGGTAATCAGTCAAAATCACAGAAAGAATACAGATCCTCAATCATAGTGCTGTGCTAAGCCCATTAAACCATGCCTCTTTCAACAAACATGTTTCTACCTGTGGCCAGCAAATATCTCAATAGCAGTTTTATACAGGCTATTAATTGCTTGTAGTGCCTTACCTCTGAACAGCAATAAAAAGTGGTCACACACAAAGGATTCTCTGGGTCTGGGTGGCCAGTTCATGTCCCCTGACCCGTCGAGCTGCCTTGAAAAAAGAAGCCAAGTGCAGCATCAGAGCAGTTCCAAGTGATGCTTTGCCACTCCAGAATCAGTAGAATTCCAGTGGAAACACAGTTGTACCAGAAAAGTTGTTCTTTTATTGTTGTTTTTTTTTCCCCAGGAAAGACAGTATATGAGCAAAAGCAGTCTATCTTCAGATCACATCTGTGAAAGACTTGCCAGCTCCAAGCATATTTTCTAGTGTGGATCAGACCTCCAGCCTTCATGGGTGCTATATAATCTCCCATCCATAAAATTCAGGCCAATGAGCTTTCAAGTTCATAGGTTATCCAAGCCACTATAGACTCGTATCTATGTGTGTAGCTGTATTAATATATGCACAGATGAATATTTGTGTGTACCCAAGAGTGTTTGCATGTGCACAGACATACAATTTTATAATTTTTATGGAACACATTCTTGATATTTAAATATTTGGTCTTAGTACTAAAGTATACAGATTACCAGAAATTTGTGTGAACCTACAGGGAAACCCTGCAGAGATTTTTTTACACTTTGTCCAGTTGGACCCAGCCTTTAAAGCACTGAAGGGACCCTCAAGACCAGGAAGGGAGAGGTATGGATATAAAGCCAGGGTGAATAATTAGTGGTGCAATATAGTTGTAAAATCACTGAACAAATACCTGCTGTGTCTCCAGACCATCAAGCTGCCAACCTCCCCTCTGTCTGGGGAGAGCATTCCACAGAGACCCTCAGGCTGCATGGGAATCCTCAATTCTTACTGTCACCTTATTAGAAACAGTCACAAGAAAAAAAAAGAAAGATTTGCTCTTTTTTTTTAATAGTTCAGCAACTGAGAGCAGAAAACAGTGGGTTTGTTTGTGGTAAAGGTAGCAATATATCCTGCACTTTGCTACTGTGCAGAAAGAGAAAACATAAGAATGCAAATCAATAGCATTTTAATTTCAGGTTGTAAATGCTATACCCTGCTCTTCATGCCCTATGCCTCATGCCAAGGAAAAGCTGCAGCATGCCAGAAAGGAGCTTTTTTCAACAATCAGAAACAAAACTGAGGAAACTAGAAATTACATTATTTATTGTGCATCTAAACTTCTTTCTTATAGTAAGCAACAGCCCCAGCCAGCAAGCCACAAACCAAAAGACACCTTAACAGTCCAGGAAATTCAGAGATCTTTGAGTTAAATATTGAGCAATGCAGGTGCAGGCTACAGATGGGAGGATTGGGTGTGAAAGCATGCCAAGTGCACAACAAAACTCAATTGAAGGAAGCCAATTTTAAGATCTCAGTCTGAATTCATTGCACATAGATGGCAGGAATTCCACAGATACCCTGTCTGAGAAACAAGAGTTTTCAAGGTTCCTCAGCGTGTGAGCCACTGGCATAAAACAGGACCTACTTTGCTTTGGTTTTCTTTCTCACAGTTCCAGTTATCACTGGGCACACCCCAGTATATCTTTATGCAGGGGCAAATAACTCCTTGGTGTAACTCAGCTGAAGTGAGCACGGAATTCAGTCTGTATTTCTGTATTCAAGTAATTAATGTTTTTTAAAGGATTTGTGTCTATTTTAGAATTAAGAACTGAACTCCTCTGAAGAAGACAGACCATCCCTATTTTAATTATTTCCATGTTACTTTTTCCACTCGTCTGTTGGGGACTTTGTGTCCTCTATCCACTGAGATGCACAGACCGTTTTTAAGGTTGGAAGAAATGCTGTTTTGATGTGTTCCTCTTATCTATCTATACAGGAAAAAGGAGTTCTATTCTGTAAAATTGACAGATTTTCAAGTAATAAATGAAATTACAATGAAAAAACCACAACAAAGAAGGGCTGGGAGGGGGCTATTTGGAAAGGAATCAGTTTAGCCTGAAAAGAGTATGCTGATGGGCAGATAGACTTTACCATGCTTTCAAACTTTGGATTCTCCCCATTTCTGCAAAACAGACCAATTAATTGCCCACCATTTGAGGGGAAGAACATGTCACAGAGAAAATACAATGCTGATGTAGCAGCTTCTTAAAGCAAATGATCCTTGCTTGGCAACAAAGCAACATTCAAGCAATGCAAATTCAAGCAATGCAATAACCATTTTTAAAAAGGGGGGGAGGAGAAAGAAAGCCCAGGGAACTACAGGCCAGTCTCACCTCTGAACCAGGCAAGATCATGGAGCAGATCCCCCTGGAAACTGTGCTAAGACACATGAAAAATATGGAGGTGATTGGTGACATGGCTTCACTAAGGGCTAGTTGTGCCTTCTATGTGGCCTTCTATGGAAGGGTTACAGCATTGGTGGCTAAGGGAAGAGCAACTTTTGTCATCTACCTGGACTTGTGCAAAGCATTTGACACTGTCCCACACAACATTCTTGTCTTTAAATTGGAGAAGCATGGACTTGACAGATGAACTGCTTGGTGGATAAGGAATTGGCTGGACAGTCAGACTCAAAGAACTGAGGCCAATGTCCCAGTGTCCAAGTAGAGATCAGTGATGAATGGTGTTCCCCAAGGACTGGTCCTAGGACCAGTGCTTTTTAACATTGTTGTGGGATTAACATGGACAGAGTGCAAGTTTGCCAACAACACTAAGCTGTATAATGTAGCAGAAATGCTGAAGGGAAGGGACCTTGACAAGCTTGAGAGGTAGGCCCATGGCGACATTCTGATATTCAACAAGGCCAAGGGCAAGGTCCTGAACGTGGGTCAAGGCAATCCAAAGCACAAATGCAGGCTGGGCAGAGAACAGACTGAGAACAGCCGTATGGAGAAGGACTTGGGGATGCTGGTTGTTGAGAAGCTCAAAATGAGCTGGCAATGTGCAATGGCACCCCAGAAAGCCACCTGTATCCTGGGTTGCATCAAAAGAAGCATGGCCAGCAGGCAGAGACAGGTGGTTCTTCCCTTCTGCTACACCCTCACAAGACCTCACCTGGAGCACCATGTCCAGTTCTGGGGCTCCCAACACAGGAAGGACATGGAGCTGTTGGAATGAGTCCAGAGAAGGGACACAAAGATGATCAGAGGGTTGGAGCAGCTCTCCTATGAAGAGAGGCTGAGAGAGTTGGGATTGTTCAGCCAGGGGAAGAGAAGACTTCATGGAGACTTTACAGTGGCCTTCCAGTACCAGCAAGGGACCTACAGGAAAGCTGGGGAGGGATTTTTTACAAGGGAGTGGAGTGACAGGACAAGGGGTGATGACTTCAAACTGGAACAGCAACCCCACCAAAGTAGCCCCTTGTATTTCCTTGGAACTACTGACATAAATATTGGCATTTTGAATCTGGACCATTTTTCATACAGTACTTTTGATATATAAAGTCCTTTGAAAACTCTGACTGCTTGTAACTGTTGACACAAACTTAAAAGAGATTTATTCTTCATGTCTTACATTTCTTTGATTAGGTCCAAATTCTATCTGACCTTTACAGCCAACATTTTAAGTTTACACATTATTAGTTATTAGACCAGAAATATTTGCAGTACATTAGGTTATGTTGTATATGTAAGTTGTCACACAATCCAGGATACCTATTCGTTCACAGACTGAAATTCTCTTTTCTCAAGTATGCTTTTCAAATCATTCCTAAACATTTACACCAGCTTAAGGATGTAAATGGGGCTTATATGACAAACAGACTGTTGCTGGCATTCACATGGGTGAATTTTATTCAGTGGGTGTGTATGTTGATATTACTCTCTCAAATTTCTGATCCTCCCAATTCCTCATTGCTACCTCCTGAAATATCTGTTGTTTGGGGGTTTTCGTGCACTTGAAGTCAGATTTCTGACCTTTGTGCTCAAAATATTCCACATCTGATCCTTTTCTCATCCACCCCTAAGTTTCTTCCTCAGCCCAGATCGTAACTCTTTTTAAAAAGTTTAAATGTATTGGTGACCTTTTATTAACTACTGGTGTAACTAAAAGCTACTTTGTTAACAGAGTAACCAGTCTCTGGAGTACTGCACATACAAGTACTGAGAACTTCCAGCCCCAAAGGACTGACATTTATTTTAGCAACAATTTTATTTGGAAAGATTTGAGAATTTGAAGACTTCAGACTCAGTGGCAAATTTTGCAGGAAGTACATAGCCCTTTTTAAGAAAAACACTGGTTTGCATTTTTAATTATATGGTTATTCTCCCCAAAGCAACGAAATTCAACTGCTTTTGAATATGAATGTTATTTTGTCTGTTGTAATTTTAAAATTATATTTCCTTAAAGCTTGACCCTTAAGTTTAATTATCTTTTCTATTTTCACTTTACATCTTAAATAAATGATACATATTATTACCATCAATAAGATCCAATGGGTAAAAAATTTTATTTGAGACTTCTCTATTTAGAATGTACACTTCTTACCTGCCATAAGCACACTAGATAAAGAAATGTAATTTTGTGCCAGGATATAATCCTACAGTTATATCACATTCCATTTTCAGAAGTCAAGAATTCAGACATGGTAGAACAGGAAAAAACTGTTGTTAATTGCATTAAAAGCAAGAACCATTAGGATTATCCAAGAAACATACATCTTTTCTGTACAAAAATGGAGGTCCCACAAGCCCCAGATTCTGAATTTCCAACTATTCATGGGATGCATGGCTGACCAGTAGCAGTTTGTCTAGGCCCTTTATAAGAAGAATGCACAATATATTGTCCTGTCCTGATGCTCTCTGCTAAGGCTTCAGAGTGGAGAGATACAGGCACAATTGGAGCAGGATAGAAGATTTTTGATATTGGATGCCCAAAAGAGGTGACAGAGCACACTGGATCCTGAAGTAATAAAGCACAAGTGTCTCTTGAAAGTAGATTCACAGAATAAGCATGAAGAAATGTGAATGGACAACTTTTTGTACTCAAGAATGAATACTGAGCATTTACAAGTACTTTGTATCAAGCTTCAGAATTGCTACAAGAGATTTTTGTAATGGTATCTCTAAATAGTCACCAAAGACAGAATTTCTCCACTGATGTGAACCTGCTTTGGTCATGCCTCACCAGAGGAGAGGGAGTGCTTTTGAGAGGTGATCACCATAGGGGTAGCTTTGCTGTTCATAAGGGATCCAAAGAAGCCTGAAGAGAACATGCCTTCAGAGTAAACTTGACTGAAAAGTCATCTTCATGTTCTCCTAATCTTGCTCTTCTCAGTCCCATGCAATTCAGATATCCCAGGCAGACTCTTCAGTTGGCACTTGAGCAGCAGAGCTCTCCCCAGCACCAACACACTTCAAAGTGCAGCCATTATTCACATCCCCATGGCTCTTCCCACCCCTAGTAAAAGCCTCTTACCGAGTTTCTGAAAGCATCTTTGGAGCATGGCCACACAGCTGTCCTCCCCCATTCCCATTCCAGGTCAATTAATTGTCTCCTTTCTGCAGACCTCTTCCTCTCTTGCATATTGTGAAAGGAGACAATGGGGATAAGGACCTCGTCTATATCCTAATAAGGGTTTATATAGATCCAGCAACTCACGTTTTGCTGCCTGTGTGACCCAGGAGAGGTAAGATCTCATTTCTGGACAGTTTTCAGTAACTTCTTCCTGTTTTGGGAACTGTTTTATTTCTGTTTAAATGTTACTATAGATACTGGAATTCAGCCTTGCAAAGTTACACAACCAGCTCCTGCAGAGGCGAGGGCAAGGACATCAGGGGGGACATAACATCCTCCTGTGTGAACCCTATGCAAAGCAGAGCATTCAGTGCCAGGGTGCTGGGAGGGAAGGATCTGCTTCACACCCCTCTCCAAGCCTGGGAGGCTGCGTGCCTGCCCTCAGGCCCACAGGGACTGAACAGGGCTGAAGTATCTGGGAATGACTGGGTGAAACTAGCCATAGGACAGTAATGAAAAACATTGAAAGGGTAACAGCAGATTTTGTTCAGATGTCAAGAAACAGCAACACACAGAAGCAGACATTCCAGAGCTTGGAAACCAGAAGGTACATTGCATTTTTCTGGACTATGCAGGACAGGGATGTGCATTGAAACCAATTCACCTCAGAAAAAGCTAATTCCTGGCCCAGAGTGCCAGTGTAGCCACACAACCCTGCTAACTAGCCCAAAAAGCAGAACTAAACAGTTGTCATGTCATCACTGTCTTCATGTCCAAGACCTGCAGTAGTGGCTGGATAAGCACAATTCAAAAGTCACCAGCTTGCTCAGAGCAAACTTGGAGCAAAGTTACCTATGCATGGTATGAGGCCCATGGCCTCAGGCATTTTTCTATTGCTCGTAAGTATTTCTTTATTGTATGGTAGGAAATAAAGAAGCTTCTAAACCAACTTGTAAATGCTGAAAGGCATTTTGCTTTTTCAATATCGTGTTCACAATTTTCGAAATTACTTAGAAAAAGTCCACTGTCCTCAAAGCCTATCAGTTCTCCATTGCTCCACCAAATCAAACTGAATTCCAAGAGAACACCTGCATGTAAGAAGGCAAAGGATGGATCTACTGATTTCCCAATGTTTTCAAGAAATCCAGGTTCAGCTCTTGACCCCTT
Source organism: Florisuga fusca (assembly GCA_038090715.1). NCBI lineage: Eukaryota > Metazoa > Chordata > Aves > Apodiformes > Trochilidae > Florisuga > Florisuga fusca. The sequence goes on along the minus strand of JAAWXA010000001.1, from coordinate 2,335,359 downwards.
GAAACATCAAAGTCTAAGTCTGTATTTCCAAAGTGACATAAGCATTTGAACATCTAACAGAGAATCTACTGATTCAGACACTGTAATTTTCACTGTTCCCTGCTAATAACACCTCCATATTCCATGAGTGAAATTATGATCATGCCTCCCTATTTCACAGAAGTGCAGCAAAGAGAGATGCCTTTAGTGAGTATGTGATGCTTATCATCAAAGTTTGAAGAAGAAGACAGCTGAAATGGAGATTCCCTGCATTGATGGCATATAAAATGTCCATCTGTTTTTCATTTAGACTACTGTCTATTGTAACTTTGACAACTACTTGCCTTTCTTGACAACTACTACAAATGTTCCGTTTACAACAAGTACAGATGCTGCCAGTGCTTCTTCAGTGAAACAAGTCAAGAGCTGAAGACAGAGACATCAGACACAGTCATTTAGGACCAGAAGGGAGAAAGAATTAATTAACACACAGCAATACAAGTAGGCAGATTCTGTGAACGGAAGCCCTATTTCACCTTTTTTTTTTTCATATACCTGCCCTCCAATTTCAAACCACTCTACAGTCCCTCAAGTGCCAGTTATACTGATACTGGAGCTTTTAACACACATACATTTTTTCGTTGAACAAAGGCCATTTAGACACTTCTCAATGATCCAAGCTAACCTGCAAGCTAACTGTGCAGTACTGTACTTGAAATAGTCTCTGACACCATTATAAATAAGTATACTCCAATAAGTTACCCCACTTAAGTAGGGTTTTCCTAAATCAGGTAAAACATCTTAGAAAGAGATGCATTGCATTTGCACATTTAAAATACAATATTTATGTAAATATAAAGAGTGATATTAAGTGAACCAGCACTGAGAAGGCAAGTAGGTGGTCATTTAGTCCTTGCTTGTAGTGCATAGATATATATGCAGACATTTCAGTTCTATTTCCTCCTTCAGTCACCAACAACAAAATTAAAAACATTTAAAAATATTAAAAAATGAGCCTTAAGAAATGTTGGCCTTGAGAAAGCCAACAGAGAACAATTTATAGGATGCACTGACTCCTCCACTTTTGACAATCCAATTCCCTCACAAGTGTCTCAGGATGCACATTGAAAAATTGAGTACTTGAAAAGGACCAGGTCATTTTTGGAAATATAATACTAACACAGATTGTTGTAGATTAAGAAACAGAAATGGTGGGTCTTCCCTTGAAGATTAGACTGGGAAATGTTTTTATTCTGGTGCTAGTTTTATCTGATTCGTGAAAAATTACGAAGGTGTTTGGTGAAACACACTGTACAAATGCTTTTCCTCTTGTATTGAAAAAACTATGAGCAAAACTAGAAGACTTGCACATATTGTGAAATAGTTTATTTGGTTTTGTGTCATTTTAATGTCACTCAATCTTTCTTATTGAACTTCTGAACAATAAACTGAGCTGTAGGCAGGATACCTATATGGTACCCCCCCATGCCTTTGGATGTTCTGAATGCCACAACCCTTTCTATCTCAGTACCTTTTCTTATACAAGCCCACAGACTTTACTTAACTTCCAACTACTATCAGAGTATTTCAAAGAAATCCAGGCCCCTTTGACTGATCAGTTCAGTGTGGTTCTTTGCTCAGAAATGCCAGTGTGACCTTACCATTTGCTGAATCTGTAAATAAGTAATTATTTGGCTTACTTATTAAGGTAACACACCCTAGCTAGGATGAAAAACCAGACCTACAAGATAATCCTCATCTCAAGTTTCTGCTGGCTGTACTGTCTCAAAGTATTTGCCCATATTATATTCATGAAATTTCAACTACACTTCACACTGTAGTTGGAAGTGTGAGGCATTGGTGGTCAAAGCAACAGACATCTAACAGATGTTTCCTCTCATTAATTTATGAGCGTAGAATCTTGTGCTGCTGATAGAAAGATACATTTTCATTATTACAGAAACTGTATTGCTAAGAATGTAATTAAACTATCCTGACAAATCACTTTTCATTAAAATAGGTGGAGCAGTAATGGTATTACTAGTCTGTGTAGAAGGTAAAGAAATGCATTTCCTATCATGGTGCTACATTTCACACCACAACTGGTATAACCCAGAACATCAATCTTTTTGTTTATATATTGCAATCTCCTGATCACAGTAGGTTCAGCTCTGATTTCAGAACAGATTGACTAGGCTTTGCCCAGTCAGATCCCCAAAACATTTTGAAATTATTTAAGAGACTCTCCATGCAACCTGTTCCAAAACTCCATGGCAATGCAATTTTTTTTCTTGTTTTGGCTGGAGCTCCCCCTATTCCTTTATTTCTATGCCCACTGTCTCCCATTATCACACTGCTCCTCAGCTTCATCTTCACCTTCTCAGTAACCTCCTTGTACTGGGAAGGGAGGGGATGAACACCATGTTAGGTAAGCCTGAATCCATTTCTTCTCCAGGCTGTCACAGCCTTTACTGAAATACTTTTTTAATATACTGGGGTTTTTTAATATACTAACACATATTTTTAATATTAAAAAATTATCTAAAGATGATAGCTAATCCAAACTGCTCAGTTCTTGCAGTTTTTTCAAACAGCAAGGGAAGGAACCAATATCACTCCAACTTCAGTACCTGCCTTCAGACACAGGAATTAAATTCTGTGCTTTGTCTGATTTCAGGACCTCACAAATCAACAAAGAAATGTGCTAACATTTCAGTAAGTATTTAATGACACTGAAGAGATGCAACATTTTTCATTCTTACTTTTCAAATTCTCCTAATATACGTTTTTCATGCAACACTGGCTCTACAAGAGAAAACAACCAAAATATTGTTTTCCAAAACTGCATGCTTTTGGAGACTTTTTTTTTAATATTGAGCATTATGAATCACTTGTGACTGTGGAAATTCCAGTAAGTCAACGGAGTTATGTCAGACCTGAACTGGAGTCTTTAAGTTCTGACAGTATGTCCTGCACTACACAGGCAAACAAACTCCTCAAATGTGAAAAGAGGGAAAAAAAACCAAAAATGAGTCTTAGTGCCTTCCATATCTGAAGGTGCATCTCAGTCACCCAGATTAGACCCAAAGTTGTTCCTTTCATTCTAGGACAGCTAAAAAACTCTGATCTCTGGATATATGATACCTCCAAAAGTCAATCTGAGTCCTAATCAAGTTACATAAAGCTGAAGCCATACATAATAAACCATGACAAGATGGGGAAATAAATTGATTAAACAAAATAAATTTAACAGAATATATTAACATTTATCTATTTCCCCATCAGTCAAGCAAATAAATAATAACTAAAGGTATAACAGCCTTAACTATAGGCTGCTATAGTTAGGTAGCCTTAACTGTCTCCTGGAAGATCCAAGATCTCTTTTTATCCTAGGAGGAATCAGGCACTGTATCCATTGAAGTGCCTAACTGAGCAAAGCCAATCTGACTTTTACAATACAGAGACCCTCAACAGACATAAATAGATGCATTTAAATGACTTCTTGCACAGCAAAGCCAACTTTCATTTGTTAATGAATCAACTTTCTGTCTAACCAGAGCATAACACAATTTAAAACAGCAAAGAGCAGAATTACTTCTCTGGACTTCCCATTGCTTCAAGACTTTCACAGCCTATTTTGGAATGCAGAGCAAATCTTTGTACAGTGTAAGTCCACAGCTATGTAAGCAAACTAGTTTACATTTTATATCCAGTGAACAGAGTAACTCACGTCTTGTCCATGTGTTTCCTATTGCTTCTGTTGGGAAGTAAGAGTGGACAGAGACTAAATGCAACAGAACTTTCATAACCAAACCACTGACTGCATATATTTTTGGTAGGAGCAAATCACGTTATCTTTCTCTTTCCTGTTCTACACTCATGAGAAATTCCCAGTACTGAGAACAATGCCATTAGAGTAAAAAAGCTCAAGAACAGATTTAAGAGACAGAGCAACCACACAGACGGAAAGACTCTGTTCTCAGTTGCATCAACATCCACACCTCTTGAGTTCATGTCAGCATAAATGTGATGAGAATTTGGCCCCTGGACCCAACAATCTTTATACATACATACATGTTATTACTTCCAAAATTTCTGCTATTCCTTCTGCAATGGAAACCTCAAGTATCCTTCATCTACGTCTTGGGCATCAATATTTAATACGACAATTTTATGCTTCAGATAATGAAATCAAGCCCAGCAGGAGCAATTACACCTGAAACAAAACCACGCACGTTCTCAAAAATATCAACATGTAACAGAAAATTCAACACACACACCAGTCCCCAGATGTTGTCTCTGTGATTTTGACTGCTGCAGTGGACTTGAGGGCTGACCCTCAGAGGGCTTTTTTATTAAATGCAATCATTCATGTGTGACTTGATGGTCTTCACTAAAAGAGCAGCCATCCCTCCTTTGCTTGTGTGAGGCTGTGAACACAGACGACCCTTGTGATGTGCTGTTTGAAATTTGTCTCTGCACAAAATAAAAATTCTTGGCAGATGTGAGCAACTACAGCAATTGTCTTGGTCCTCAGGCTCCTCCAGGGGTTTCCTCTTGCCCACGCCAGCATGACAGAGCTGGGAAGCCCAGGTGCTTGCCTTGCCCTTCCTCCAAGCAAGCAATAAGGCTCCAATTATGCAAACATGCAGCTTGACTCAGGGGTGGCTCAGGTGCCCAAGTGACCACAAGATGAGAGCCCACCTTTTCAACGTGGGAAGTTTCAACTCAATAAAAACGGGTTTTGTGCTGTACTGAAAGGATCTTAATATCTGCAAAAGCCTTTCCTGAGCACCAGTGAATTGCCACCAGCAACACAGCTCCCAGAACAGCACCAGAATAATTTGCTGAAAGATGGGGCTGAGTCACAGAATTCAGAGGAGGGTATGTCTATATGACAGTCAGATTGATTGCAATAGTGTAAACATAGCCAGGCAAGCTTTAAATTAACTAGCTTGGCCACCAGTAGTATTCTAGCCATTGAGTTCAGGGCAGCCTAAACACTCAAGTATTTACCCAGCTTTTGGGGCATGTTTTCTATCCAGCTCTCAATTCCACACTGCCACAGCTGGAGTGCTACCAGCTCTCTAGTTGACTGGTTTAAAACCAGCCCAGGTATGTCTGTGACTGCAGTGTAGACATACCTAAGCTTTTAAATCATTTAAACTCCTAGTGTCTAAACTCCCATATTTCTAAAAACTTGGAATTACGGCACTGACCGGAATCCGCATTGTACTGCTGAGATTAAACATTTGGGGTGCAAGAAGTAACTACTATTCTAAGTGTGAAAGTTTTGGTTCTTCCAAGATATTAGCTGTGTTTAACAAAAATAATGACTTGCTGGCTATGTGACAACCACTCTCCCATTCATTCCCAAAGCAGTTCAGTGGGTACCAAATGTACCAGGTGGCTATCTGACCTGAAACTCTGCAGAACACAGCACATTTATACACAGATAGTCAAATAACTCAAACATTTCTAGACCCTACCCTGTGCCTGTAGAACATGGGAAAAGTCCACTGATTCCAGTGGGCATTTCCTCTGTATAAATACCACTTACTGACTATATAGCACATTCTGTAACACAGAGCAATTTGGAAGAAATGCCAGCTTAACACTTGCATTGCTTGGGACCAGCAAACCACTCCAACTTCACTCCACAGCCCTTAGTTGAATTAAGGAGTAAAAAAATACACAAAAATCTTAACTACTTCCTTTTTTTTTTTTCCCCACTGATTTTTGGGAAGCAGAATGTGGCTTTTAAAGGTAAAATTTGTGTACAATTGAAGTGAAATTAATCACAGTGATAATTTAGGTGAGCATAGCAAGGGCTCATTTCACCATAGCTGAATTTGGTCCTTTAGCACACATCTGAATATATTACACTTTTTTGTTTAATACTCATTTGTTCCTGCCAAAAGTCGGTATGTTCACCTCCACCCACTTTATGTACCACCTCCTATCTCTTTACACCAGATATCTCTATGTGTATATTATCTCCCTGTAAAGCTTTGGAGTATGGAACCTCAAGGCCCCATCATGTCAAATCCTTCACCTCATAGCAAGGACTCATGCCATGTGCTACAAACAAAAGAATACCCAAAGAATTTTTTATTCTTACAATAGCAAGGACTTCCATGCCACTACTCTTCTGTCTGTTTTGAGACAGAAGTCATTCAGCATGTCACCATTTAAAGTGCTGTGGGCACAATGGGCAGAGCAGGAATGGAGAAGGTGCTGTGCTGGAAGATGTTAAGAGCTGCCATCAGCCAGTCCTTTGATCTAGAAACACTTCCAGACCTGGTTAAAACTGCTGGGTCTGCTAACCAGATGGCAAGGATTCTCTGCATTTCCAGCTTCTCCCTCCTAGTGCTTCACTTCCCATTAAAATCAATGAGATCCTGCTCCCTTCACAATTTGATCATCCCCTCTAATTTTTGATTTGTTAAAGTATGAAAACCAAACACAGGAAGGCAATGAAATGCTGACAGGTGTACAATTGAATTAGGCACTGCAAAAGCATCATTCACAATCCTCTCTCTCCTCGTTTGCCAATATTAATCCGAAGTGACTTCACAAGGAGACAGCAAAATTACACCAGATTAAAACAGATTTATGTGAGGCCAGAACTAGAAAATAGTTAGCAGGAAATCAAGGTGATTATACCAAGAGCAACATGCTAGCTACTATTAATATTTTGGCATTTCTCATTATTTGACATCAAACTAGCTTTACCTCTCACGTAAGGGTTCTAGCTAGCTGTGTAACCTCTGCTACTTCTCAGAATAAATGAACACCAAACTGGGATGTAACTACTTCATCTTCAGCATGTTCATGGAAGAAAACTACAGCAGCACCTTTTCACAGCCTTATTGAAATGTATTGTGTCTGTGTGTATGTTCTAACACAACAATTCTGTTTATTTTATGGGCTTATAATAAAAAAATGACACCTTATGAGCTCCACGATAGTATTTCAACAATACCCTGCTGTGACATAATACAGTGTAATTACTTAGAAGGAAATACTACAATTTATTGTTATGTCATTGAGTCATACCCTTCAGGGCCAGACTGGTGCCTGAATTTGCTTTTAAAAGCCATACAGACTAGCAAGCTAAGTGAAGGGATGCATTAAAACATCCTAGAAATAAAAACATAGACCAAGCATGGGCCTGCACAAAGCCATGTATTTGAATACACTTCCCCAATCCTTTCCCCTCCCCTCATTGTTTTGCTTTCATAGCATTGGGCTAAGGAGAATAGAAACAGCCACCCAAATATGCAGAACCCAGTGTGATACCTTAGGGTCCTATTCAAGCAGTTAAATAAACTGACAGACCCTCAGGAGTTGGAGATGCTCAGCACCTACCACTGGTTTTACCTGCAAGATGAAGCATTTAATCAGTCCTGCAGGGTCACCACTCCATCCACAAGAAGCATCAGCATTCCTGGCTTTTCTCCATCCACACAGTTTGCACTGCAAGACAGGGCTTTGCCATCTGCACCATTTACGTCTTGCTTGGTGTCATTTTTTAGTACCATGCATCAATCAGGAGACATTATTTTATATGGCATACTATACCACTTGGAGTACTGAGTCCAGTTCTGGAGTCCCCAACATAAGAAGGACATGGAGCTGCTGGAATTCACTGGAAGGCCTCAAAGATGACCAAGAGGGCTGGAGCACCTCTCCTATGTAGACAGGCTGAGAACACTGGGGTTGATAAGGCTCTGGGGGGAGACCTTATAGCAGTCTTCCAGTACCTGGAGGGGGCCTACAGGAAAGCTGGGGAGGGACCTTTTACAAGTCCTATCCCTGGAAGTGTTCAAGGAGAGACTGTACAGGACTTTGAGCAACCGGGTCTAGTGGGAAGTCTCCCTGCCCATGCACGGAGATTGGAACCAGAAAATCTCTAAGGTTCCTTCCAACTCAAACCATTCAATACGATTCTGGTTTAACTGTAGATGAATAATTAGTGGCAGCACCATTCCCTAAGCAGTAGAGCTGAGGCAGCAGGCCAGGATAAGTTGGGGTTTTTTTTTTAAAGCATTGCTACGAGTGAAGTCCCTCGGTCCATCTCTGGGTATGGAGTTAAGCGGCTCCCGTACCACCGGCGGTACATGCAGTGAACCTCCCTCACAACTCTGCCTCAAGCATCAAGCGCAGTCCTGGGACAAGTTCCACCTCCCCGTCTCCACGGCGGGCCCTGGGAACGCGGGGAGCAGCGGGACCGGGCCGGACCGGACCTCTTTAGCCCAGCCGCTCCCCGGGCTGAGCGGCAACCGCTGCCCCAGCTGCTCCTCCGCTGCGAGAGGAGCCCGAAGCGAGGGAGGATTTGGGGGACACACACACCTGCCCCCGGACGGTGTTCGCCGCGGGGCTGGGCGGACAGGGGTGGCGCGGGGGACACCGACCCGCCCCNGCCGCGCTCCCTGGCGGGGGGGCCTGGGGCCTCCATCCCGCCCGCCTCTGGCGGGGGGGCCTGCTGGCCGCCCGCCCGCCCCTCGGAGCCGCCCTCCAGCTGAGCGGGGCCACTGTCCCCGGCTTCCTGCCGCCCTGAATCGCGCTCGTCTTCTGTGAGAGACTCAAGGGCCATCGGATCCCGCGCGGGATATGGTGCCGGACGAGCCGAGGTGAAGAGTGTAGCGGGTTCCCTCGGTTCCCAGGGCGGTGGGGGAAGTACCATGGCAGGAGCTTCTTGGCCGCGTCCCACCGGTAGCGCGAAGTTGATGGGCAGCTCCGTGTCCCCGGTTTAACTCCTGCTGAAGTCAAGGATGAGACCGGCTCGCCAAAACGTACTCCTTGTATTGACATCTAACCTTGGCACCGCTTAGCCATGCTGTGGACAAAGTTAAAAGGCGTAGCGCCTAGGACATCGTTAAGAAATAGCCACCGTAATTAATCCTCCCTTTTCTGGAGGCCATTTTTTTGTCTTTGTTTTTTTTTTTTTTAAGCCAAAATGGGAATAGGAGTTACTAGCTTTGGATCTTTGTCAGGTGAGCACCTGGCACAGGTTAAGGGAGGGAGCCTTGGAAAAGGGTCAGCAACAGGAACCTGCGTTTGGAGGTCACAGCACCTAAAGACCTATGTCAGAATAGCTCTTCAGTGGTCGTTCAAGGGTTATACAAAAAAAATTCATAGAAGTTGATTTGTGTACTCTGCTGGTGATTCGAGTTCTGTACCTGCACGGCTGTGTTGTTTGCTTCCTCACTTTTAAAAATTCAGGAAGTGTCACTGTGGGGATGAACTCCTGGAAAAGTTGAATTTGGGTAGCTGATAGCAGAGGTTCGAAGAGTCAACTTTACTGAAGCTAAGATCCATGCATTTTCATCACCTGTATTGAAATCTGAGGATTACACAGCTGACCACTTAGATTTTTCCACAGAAAAAAGTGTGAGAGGAACTGCACCTGGATTTGATAATCCTGCCTGACACAGAGGAAACTTACTTCAATCTAACTTTCCTTTTGTCTAATACCAAGTTACAAAAAAACCCCTGAATCTGACTTTAGCGACCTTTTTCATTTTTTCCCAAGCTGGTAAAAACTTCTTTTTTTTGTTTTTTTTCCCCTTGCACACTGTGTCATAGGCCACAAGGGAGAATGGGGGTAAAGACAGGGAAAAAAATAAGTTACTGAATGGTCTCTCCCTTCCCTGAGAGACCAAGCAAAACTTCCTGTAACTGAGCTGCAAGGGAGCCCTTAGGTACCGTGAGGATTTGACCTAGGCCGCACCTGTTTAGCCAAAAGCAAAAGTCTTTGGAAAAATAATGATATAAACGTGAGTGAGATTAGTGATAGGCTCTGAGGTAATAAAGGCAGGAGTTATACAACCACCAAATTATTTATATTTCCAGATATTCAGTATGAATACAGTAAGGAGCTGATGCTATCAGCATGAAGCCTTCGCCTACACTTTGCTGTGTAGATGCTGTACCAGCCGGTTGTCACCTCGTGTGCATTGCTGAACTTCAGCCATGAAATCCCACAGCAGTTATTGGTGTTACTGTGGTACCTGTCCATGTAATTTGCCTCCACACATTCTCATATTGGTTAATATTAGATGTCCCACCCATGGTATATAAATAACCAACGAAAAGTATGTAAGAGAAGAGAGAGTATTTGAAACCACAGCTTTGAAGGAAAGCGAATGTTGAAGTTGTTCTGTTGCCTGCCATCTAGACAAGATGTGCCTTTCTTTCCTTCACCTCACGTTGCCAGCTTATTTCACTTATGCAGTGCAGCTTTCAAAAATAGAAGTATAATACCCACGGAAAATCAAGTCCTCAGATGAAGCCCGAGTGCATGTGAAACGGGGCTGTGTGACGGCTGAGAAACATACTGTTGGGTGCACTGAGCAGTGCTGGTCCTCAGCTGCTGAGCAGTACTGGGGAGGCACTGCCCCCCTCACACCCTCGCCTCACGGAACACTCCGGTTCTGCTCCGGTCCTGCTCCAGTCCCGCTGCCTTGCCTCTGCCCGCGGAGAAGCTGTTGCTGCCTGTTGGGTGCCGTGGAGCTGTAGGTCTCTCTAGCTCCTGGCGTTCTGTAAATTCAGTAATAAGCCGACTGGTCCTGGGGTAGGTTTCAGCTAATCGCCCTGACCTGTGGTGTCTAAAAATCTCCCTGATGTTCAGGGAGCCTGTTTGTAAATAGGGCAGGTCCCCGGCATAAGGACAGTGTTTTTATTCACACCCAATGAACAAACACCTCCACCCACTGTTGTTGTTTTAAAAGACTCCAGCTGCTCATGAATACAGGGTCAGGGAGGGCCGCCTAAATGTTTCTCTGTGCTTTCTCCCCAGCACAGCCAGCAGAGCTGTTTCCTGTTCTTTGTTTCAAGGCTGGGGTTTGCGTCACACATTCCAAGTGTCATATGTGGTGCTCTTTCCTGTTTCGGGCTCTTTTCTGGCAGATCGGTAGCCTCTTCCAGGCCCCTTGTCACTGCCCCTCAACTCCCAATCCCCACCCAATGAGTTATCATGTCTCCACACACTCACGATTGCTTAAGATGCCTGTGTTATGTCATAACGAGGCTTCCAAGTTAACCTTTAACGTGCACCCTCAACTCCAGTATACTCTGGGGGGAGCTGAACTGGAGAGCTTTGCTCCCTTCCCTGAAAACTTGTCATCTAGTGCCCAGAAAGTTGTGAGCCAGTTCTCTGCTCTTGCTTGCTCACCAGCTGACTTGGAATAGCTCCATTAAAGTCACGGAGCTGATGTACAAAAAAAAGTCTAAATGAAAAGAGAATCCATATCTGTAGGCTCATACTTGTAAGAGGGTTTTGGCTTCTGACCCTACCCAACCTGAATGGCCCAGGGTAAACACTTGGTATTTCCAGATCTCAAAAGGAGTAGATACTTTCTCCATATACAAAAAAAGATATGCTGTCTTCCAGATGAAGCACTGCTGGCTAGCTGTACAGAAAATGAGGCACTACTGACTTAACTTTTATTTGGAATACATGGGTATGGCTATGCCACATTCTGCATTTTTGAAGGCATAAAAATAATTTTTTTACTCCTGTTCTTGTATTTGTCTTCTCCCTCCACCCTGTTGCAGGCAGACATAGGTAAACACTAAGAGGAAATTGAGAAAAAGAACATAAATCTTCCTCTTGCTTTGGATATGACAGAAGAGCTTAAGGACCCAAACCAAAGCTCCTTGAAATAAAGACTTGCATGAACTTCGTTAGGTTTTGAATCAGAACCTGGATAAAAATTCAAGATTGAGTGTTTATTCTTCTCTGTCATTTCTGGACCAGAATGTGCAGTTTCTGTACACTTAAAATTACTTCCACCCTTTCATTTTACTTCTTTTTTATTTCACTCATTTTTAAAGTGATCTAGCTCCTGCTGTTGCTCTTTTGGGTGCTAAAAATGAGTTTGCAGGTATCTGTTAAAAAGTATCTGAAAGAGGTGCTTTAAACTTCTATCAAGGTTTAATTATATGTGGAAAATACCTTTTACTGTATTATGTGCACATGCTTACATCATCTTTTTTTTTTTGTCTGACCAGAAATCCAGATAACAAGAAGTATTTGGCCACACAGTTTTGGTAAGTTGCTTATTGGTTATCATTTTCTACTCTCAGTTGTTTTTACTTAGTTGTTTTCCTGTTAATTTCAGAATACCATGGTTGACTTTATCCATTACAGCCTGATTAAGTATCTTAATTCTGGTCCTGTTATTTGCACAAGTTTTCCATCATATTTAATCTTCTTTTTCCCATAACAGAGGAAAAGTGTTACATTTAACTGCATTTAATGTTGGAAACTGGTATATAATAAATGCAGTAAATTTTGTGGTTCACATCTTCTTGTAGCCAGAAGTTCTACATAAATCAGGGACTGACATTAAAATTTTAATAGTTTTGTAAGCCAACTTTTTAATATTAATTAACATCACTAACAGGAGGTCTTTTAGAATTCTTTTATGCTGTCAGCACTGAAGCTTTGTGTTTTCACTCTGAGGCTATAGCTGCTTCCAATCCAGAATATGAAGTTGGCAGAGCTGGGTTTGGGAGAGCTTTAACCCTTCCCTGTTACACATTCACTTGATGCAGAGGCTGCCTTTGAGGGTTTTGGAGCTGTAGTGGGTATCTCCAAGGAGAAGGAAGTGTAAGTGTAGATCAGCCAAATGGAAAGATAAAGCTTCAACAGGTTTTTAACAGTAAACTAAGAATGGAGAAACAAAAACGTAGGGCCTATCATGCAGTTGGTGTGTGTTAACAAGAAACTAACTTGGTCCATGAAGGCATGACAGGCTTTCAGAACTTCTAAAGAGTTTATGCTGCTTTGATCACTCTCTCATTTGTACCCACTATACTATCCAGCTACTTTTGCTGTTTGGGATTTTTTTCCCATGTCCATAGGTACACAGGAATTCATTGACATTTGCCCTGTATTCAAATCCTCATTCAGATGAATTCTTTAGGCTATCATGCATAGATGTGCACTTCCTTTCTTTAAAATTACATTTTTCTTCTTCATACTATCAAAAAAACCTGAATATTGGTTTCATAAATGTTTCATAAAATAGCAGAACCCTTTATGTAAGAAAACAGGATTTTCTGTCATTCTTCCCTCATAATAAAAAGATAGGATTTACATCTCTCCTTCTAGGTTATCTTAAAAATTAACCTCTTAAGAAAAACACAACATAAAAATTCTGTTTGGAAGGGAAAGATTATCATACCATTCCACATACTTCACTTGTTTTCAAAAGGCTGATCTTTTATCCTTACTAGACTGTTTCTCCTTCTAAGAAGTAGGTTGAGACAGGAAACCAAACAGCAGTCTGCCCCGATAAGGGAGAATATTGTCTAATAGAGGTGCCTCAAGAGCTTTTCTTTCTCTCCCTTAGGTTCAGTAAATGTAAGAACTGAAGGTTGATCAGGGTTTACATTGGCTCAATTTTTCCTTGAAAACTTATTTTCATAATGAGCACTACAAGAACATTTTTGCCCCAAATTTTTACACACAAGAAAGCCATTTCCAGACATGTGGCTTCAAAGAGCCTACAATGATGTTACTGTAAATTTAATGAAAATACTGATTAATCTGCTACACAGCTGATAAATGATTATGTCAACCAGTTCTAAGTGACATCAGCAGAGCTACGATGCACAAGCTGGGCAAAAAAACAGATTTTTAAGTCTGTTTGCAGTTCTGAAAGGAGGAAGATAAAAGATTTTCATGTCAAGAAAAAGAAAAAACAGTTTGAAGTACTGAATAGCGGAATCTTACAGAAATATTATTTTTCTTCATGCTTATCAAGTAGAGTTGTTCCCAGGTACTACAAATGTAATTTCCTTTTACACTATATCCTAACTTTTTCAACAATTATTACCATTTTCCAGTGGAAATCCAGTGAATAAACAAAAACAAAGCGCTGTCAATCACTAAAACATTTTCTTGGTGTTGTGGTTCTTCATGATTTTCCCCCTGCTGTTCTTTGTGAACTGGCTGCTCCAGCCCCTTCTCGCAGCACCGTGTCTGAGCCTTTGCTCCTTCCCCTGCTCTTGCTTGCTTTGGCCGAGTCTGACTGCTGTGCTGAGCTGCAGAGTTTCTTTGTTTGCTGCTATTTTTGAGGCTGAGTGCAGTTACACTCTTGCTTACTTCCCATTACACTTAATGGAACTTCAGGAGCACTTTTTTGCTGACTCAGGTCTTGATGAGAGACTGGTGTGGTAGATGCAAGCACATCATGTTACTAGCCCTGGAAAACACAGTTTCTACCTTTTCTAGGCAGTCTTGCTCTCAGAAACTGTTTTTTCTCTGTCAGACTCTCTTCCAGGGTTACAATGAAGACTTCTCACCCAGGTGTAGAAAACCTCCCTCCCCTTTGGATTTCATCAGTGGAGAGTCTTCTGATATTATCATTTTCCCTTAGTATCAGAGGAAGTTATAGTCAAGGCTCCAAGAACTAATATTTGCAGAGTCCCAAAAGACTCGAAGACCTTTGACCACATGACTTACAAGGCTGCTAGATACCAACAGGGTGTCAAGAGCTGCAGTATCTTTATGGAGGGCACTCATGCAGTGCTAATTTAGCAGATATCATTGCATTATTCTGTAATTACACCAACAATAACAATCCCTGAAGCTTTTAGACAAAGCCAGGCTGTACCTGGGGCAGCATTCCTTGCTTCCCCCAGGCACAAAGATTGAGAAAGCAAACAAACTCCATGCATGCTTTCATGCAGGAGGAAGAGAGGCAGAATTTCTGGTTGCCACCATCCTGTCCGAAACAAGAGTCAGGTCACTGACTGCTTCCAGATAGTGAGAGCAAAGGTTCCCAGTTAGGGGCAGGCTTTGTAGAAAGTGCACAGTCAAAACTGGTCCTCAACACCACCCTTTCGTCTCCTAACTGGTCTGCAGAGTTGATGGACCTTGAAGGTAGATGTACAGAGCTGCCAGGGGTAGTTGCAATGCTTTTCTCCAGCAGTTCTGCTGTGCAGATGTGTACCCTCAGTGCATTCTTTTAACTACTTCACTCTTTTAATCCAGGGTAAATAATCTATACAGTCCCTATTGTGAGAATACACATTAAATACTTTTAAGCTTTCCTTTAATTATGTCTCTGAAACAGTACACCATACCTGTCAGGAAATTAATACCACATCTTCAATCCTCACAAGGCTAAGAACTCTCCTGATGATGAGCTTCCCTTCTGGAAGGGATACTTGCTGCATATTGGATCATGAGGGCAGGGTGTTTTTTCTGGCTTGCTGTCTTCACTGGACTTCAGATAGAAAAATACTGAAGGGCTTTGCTTGGACTTTACCTTACACCTGTCCTTATTTGCATACAAAACCCAGTTGCTTCATTTGTCTTTCAGAAGCACAGGGTGTGAGCAAAATCTTATCAAAAGCTGTGTCCTGTTTGGACAAGTTGGACTGACTTGGCAGAGGTCCACAGGGTGGAGTGTATGGGAGGAGGCAAGAAAGTAAAACTGGGTGGCTTGTTAGCAGAAAAAGAGGGGGAGAGCAAAAAAAAAAGAGAGGGTGGAATGTTTGGGTACTGGATTGTAGTTAATTATTCAGTCTCAGATAACATGCATTTAAAATTATTTTAACCCACATGAAAAAAAACCCTTTAATGCAAAGTGGTTTATACAATAATGTGAAATACAAATGCCCTTATTTTTTAATACGCTTAATGAGAGTATATTGTTGACTTCTCATTGTTCTTCTCAGGGTACCTCAGGAAAGAGAAACAGTATTTTTATTTTCCAGAAATTAGTTGTATTTACTAAACAATTTGTGGGCTCTCAAACAAGTGCATTATGAAATCAGTGTGCAAAGTAGAACCCAACTGTTTTTCATTCCTCTGTAACAGAAACAGATAAGGCTGTTTACTTTCCCTATTGCCCCCTTCTCAAATGTTTAGGGGAGGGAGACTGGGAGGGTTTATGTTGGTAGGTATGATTCTACAAATAAATCAGGAAGAACTAACTTCTTACTAAAGTAGCATACTTTACTTGTGTGTGAGTGTGCATGTAGGTGTTTTGTCTGTGAATGTGACCCAAACAATTTGGAACATTATTTTTAAATACAAAGAGAATTACTTTGCAAATTTATTTGCACCCTTAGGGAAGTGTCCTCAGCTAAATTTTAAATGCCAGACCCAAAGCTGGTTTATTTTGATTCTCTTGCAGCTCTATTAGTTTCCCCCAAATAAGAATCTGATCCTTTGATTGGGGCTGACAGGATTAGTTATTAATTGATTTTCCTGTCGTGAAAATTCATTTCCAGTCACTCTCAAATGAATAAAATAAACTTATGACTTGAAGATACATGATAAGGAAGTACTCAGTTTCTGTACTATGATGCAGCAATAAAAGTACTGTTTTCCTTTGCTGTTCTTAGATCACTGGATCTGAGAAAGACTGAGAGTTACTTTTCACTTTTATTCAGGGCATTACACTCTCTGCTGTCTGTCTGTCTAATTCCTGCACAGTAATTTAGATCCCTCTCAGGAAATGCTCATGTATAGCATAAAATGTGAAACGTGTATCGAATCTCTCACACACTTTCTTGAAGTAAAAGGTGAAAATCAGTAGCTCTTAAACTGAAGGCAGTCCAATTTTAAAACAACAAAAATGACAAAAAGAGTAGCCTGGGAGCATTAAATGCTTACTTAAAGCAACCTTTTTCCTTCTCCCACTCTCTCTCCTTATTCATTGTTTGTTCTTTCTTCTTTTCCATTTCTCTGTCCCGTCCTTCTTTCTCTCTCACTCTTTCATTCTCTCTTTCTCACTCACTCTTTCTTCCCCAAGTGCAGATTGGTGTGTCACTTTATGCACACATAAACTAAAAATTGAAAGTTTCTGAAAACCTGAAAGCAAATAGTTCCAAATTCTTCTATAGGAGGTCTGAGATACCATACTTTACTGTGAACATTTTTTAATGTCTGTAAGTATAGCTTTTTTGTGTTTTCACAACATATATATATGTGTGGGAATATGAGTGATGCATACATACATATATATATTTAATTATAATAATCTGTATAATATGTGCATATTATATTTCTGGGAAGACAGTTCTAGCTATGTGAAATGTCAAAAAGCCTGAAAAAGATAGTCATTCATGAAACATAACAATCATTCCAAGAAAAAACTATAGCTAATAGCCTTCTCACAGACATAGTTGAAGTATTTACAGAATTATCACAACTTGTAGCAAACAATGCCATCTTACACACAGCTGCTTCTAAAATGAAACTACGTGTTGTTAAGTTGAAACTGGAAATTGCATTGAGGTGCTTAATTTGTTTCACTTTTTTTTTTTTTAATTTCCAATTTTTGTCAGGCTTTTAATTTTTGTAAGAACTATGAAGATACTTTAATTTTTATACTTGTTTGTTTCCATTATTCAAAATGTACACCGTTGTAATATATTTCCAGCTTTATTCATATACCTGAATAAATTAATACTAGACTTAGAACTCATGACATCTTTCTCTAGAAGCTCTTGGCAAATTTTAATCTATGAACACATGCAATAGTTAATTGCAAGAGTGTTCATTAGTGTAGGTTTATGAAAGTTGTTTTAACATCATGAAATTTTCACTTAAATCTCATGGAGAATTTTTCTATCCACAACTGGATATCTGTTGTTGAGCCTTTAACCTACTTCTTCAGGGTGCAATTGTCCGGACAGTGCATCCTGGCTCCATTCTTTTCTTTCCAGTGCCATCTACTGGTCAAAATTAAATTTGTGTAAATGGGGTTTTTTTGCCCTCACATCTTAATAGAGGTCATACTACTTCCAGGCAAGGCTGTGCTCTGTGCAGTGTGTGGTGAGAACGTGCTCCTTTGACATGAGTCATACAACATAGAAGCTCAAGGGATTTAGAAAAGCTTGCCAGCATCAAAAGGTCACTGAGAACAACTTTCTCTATGCCTTCTGGCTTACCCCAGGAAAGGTATCTGCTTCTTTCCTTCACAGCACCTTTCCAGGTCGATGATGGCAGATGTGTTCTGTGACAGTTAAGCTATGACATGCTTTACACTAAATACTTCCATTTCAGGTAGTTTGAGTTAGGCTAAAATTGGGTGATATTAAACACTGTTGAAAAAACAATTGTCACCGTACAGAATACAACCTGATTTTTTTTAAGTGTTTTTCTTTTATACAGTTAGCACAAATACTTGTTGAATTGACAGTAAATCTATCATCTTGGCGAAATAACTGATGTATTTTTCCAGTTAAGTCATGACAGTGTGTTGAATGTACCTCTCCAAATTAGTCCCATTTTTTTTTAATTTTTCTTTTGCATTTATTTCAGTGCCACTAAACATAAAAAGTTTAAACTTTTCTGTCAGTACTGCCCATGGCAGAAGGGTTGGAACATCTTTAAGGTCCCTTCCAACCCAAACCACTCTGTAATTCTGTGATTCTTAGACAAGAGAGAGACTCTCCAGAATCAACTTACTGCTAAACAAGAATATTCTGAAGTTACAGTGCTGATGAGAAATGCATGGTGTAAACTGTGAGGTGTTTATGCACTGACAGCTAATGAAAGTGACAGTTCTGTGGTATTGATATGCTGGCACACACAAAAACCACTCAACTTCAATGAAAGTTAGCAGATATCCCTTTATTTCAGTTGCAATTGGGAAAGAAGAAGCTTCACGTAACAAAAATATTTAAATGAAGCCAAATGATATATTTAAGAAGCTACGTTAGAGATGGATATTCACATTAATCTGACCAAATACTAAGTTCTATACAGTTCTGAAAGTTGATTAAGGGGATTCCTACAGCTTTCCAATACCTTGTCTTTCCCCTGCAGGCCAGGACATCAGAGGCATCAGAGCTTGTGAATAAAGAAGATGCTAATGTTTGACCCAGTCCCTATCAAGCAAGAAGCCATGGACCCAGTTTCAGTGGTAAGACTTACAAAGTATTTTAGCCCTTGTGATGACTTTATCATTTTTCCATCTTTACATTTATACCAAGATTTCTCTTAAGCTGTAGACCAGCCAAGAAAAGGCAGTGAAGCTGTATTTTGCTTTTAGGGCAGTCAAATTCACATTCTGGGAAAAAAAAATTGTGTATTTTCTCTATTTATTGCCTGTAAATGAACTACCTCATTACTTCTGCCAATGCTTCCATCCCCAGAGCAAAGGGAGGCTCTCCAGGTATTCCCCAGACTCTGCTGTGCAAATGCAATCTCTGTAGCTCATGCTGCTGATGGAGGTGGCTTGAAATGAAGTTGCCCAACTTCACAGTAAAGCAGCAAGAGCTTGTGGTTTTCATGTTGCACCTTTGAACTAGATGCACAGCTTCTCACCATCCCCTTTTCTCTTTCTGTCTTGGTCTTGACAGCGTGTGCCTGGGGCTAACTTGGCACTCTAAACAGCAGCAAATTAATACATACAAAAAAGGGAATAGCTTTTTGCTGGGTGAGGTGGGTGCATTCCTTATCTTAGCTTGTGAACAGAGGATAACCAGGGCAGTGGAAGGAGGAATGTGGGAAAAGAGGGAAGGGGAGACATTTAATTTCAGTTGGATTCATCTTCCATCAACTTGATGTATAGGGTCAGCTCAGAGAAGAGTCTGGTAACTACGAGCAGCAGGAATGTGTAGCTGGGAGGGGGACAGTGGGAATTAACAATTGTTTAGGCTGCCAGGGTAATGCAGCCTTAGGAAGCAGTTCTGTGTGTACTTTACCTGTTCAACTGCAGACTGCTGCTGAAAGAGAAGGTTCAGCCTTTCCTTCCTCCTTTCCAGCTTTCTGCCTCCTTTGTATGAGGTGAAGCAATTGTGTGGCCACAGAATTATTTTGATTTGTTGAATGGACAGAGTTGCTAACCCACCAAAATACCCTTATTTTTTTTGTCAGATCATGAAGATGATGTGACTGATTCTGTGCAGGTGCTCAATGCTAGTGTGTACTCCAGGGAGTGAGCACTCAGGGGAGTGTGTGCTCTGCTCAGGGTGTGCTCCAGTGAGTCTGTGCTCACTGTGTACACTCAGTGTGTGCTGAAGTGAGTGTGAACTCAGATCAGTCTGCACTCTGGTGAGTGTCCACTCTGGTGCAGATGCAAAGACCAAAATGCAAGAGGATGCCAAGCTGCTCAGTTCCAATGAAGTTTCACCATAAAAATTAATCATATCAAGTACCTAGAGATGACATTATCTGCCTCTAGAACTGAAGAATAACAGCAGCATACCTCAGGTCCTGCATTTTGAAACCAGGCAGTTGGGTTCCATCTGCATGAAGACTCTGCTATGGCCCCAGCCTCCAACTAGTAAAGATGTGAGTACTCACCAGAGTACACACTCGCCTGAGTACACACTCACTGGAGCTTACACTTACCCAAGTACACACTCAGTGGAGTACACACTCATTGGGGTACACACTCACCCAAGTACACTCTCACCCAAGTGCATACTCACTGGAGTAATGTATTTCAGGGTGTGTGGCTGGAAGGATTAACTTGACTTCTCAGATGACTGAAGCTCACACCCACAGTGTTTCATCACTGCCAACAGTTCACAGTACTTCTTGAGTTGAATTATTGAACACTTATTATGATAGTTCTCAATGAACTAGTGACAAAGTCATCTGAGTCCTGCTTATTTGCTACAAGGACTTGATAAACATTTAAACAAATAACAGTTTAATGAAGGAAGTTTCTTTTTTTATGTTACCACCTTTCTTTGAAATTATATAAACATTTTTTCTCTGCCCTTCCATCAGCTCAAAACTACTTGTTTCACCTGATTTTAGATAGCTACATGGGGGTTTGAGGTCTTATGTAGTGTACTGGAATAAAAATTTCCTTTGGTGAGTGCTTTTTCATGTATTAGCTGCTATTTGCATTAAATCCTATTCTGATTTGACAAATAGTGCAAGAATGTAAGTAGGGTCTTCACCTTTTTCTGTTTTTCCAAGAGGTTGTCTAAATTTTGAAGTTAAATTCATCTGGTTGTGTAGTTCATAAAAGTTTAAAAAAACTGTTCAACTGTAAAACAAAGAGTCATCGAATGGTTTGGGTTGGAAGGGAGCTTAAAAGATGAACTAGTTCCAACCCTCCTGCCATGGGTAGGGACACCTTATGACAGCAATATAACAGAATTTAGCAAATTATATCAGATTAGTGCTTAATGATGTCACCTTGTGGAAGCAGCAGTCTGCTGGGTGGTGATAGGTGTGCTTGGCCAGTCTTTATTTTTGATAGATTGTCAAGAAGAAAAGCATGGTGATTATTTGGCCTTTTGGATTTACTGATTTACTTGGTGGAGCCACATGGAATAAAACACTAAAAGTAGTTTCAGTGCTCTGGGTTTTATTGCAAACAAATAGCAAGGAAAGGTAAATTATTTGCTTTCTAAGGCCCAAAGAGGAAAAGTGATTGTGTCAAAAAAGAGCTAGATGGAGACTGTAAAGGAATATGTGGTGAAATACAAATCTACATCTCTGTAGTGATCTGCTGTAAGTGACATACTGTTCTGTACAGGGATGATTAAGCCAGCAGAATTTACAGGAATGTTAATGCCCTCAGTAGAAATTCAGGGAAAAATATATCAACTTAAATATTTAAGGCAAGCAGAGCAGTGATACCCAATTTTGCATTGTTCCACCAGCACACTTAACATAAATTGTAGGACAGGTGAGAAAATACAGTTCTTGCAGGCTGTGAAGTAGACTTCTGCTTCCTGCAGTTGGTGGTTTTTAGAACACAAGAAACAGGTGGTTGGGCTTTTCTCTTTTGATTTTGTTCTTGGTATTGGCAATGCTCCCTATTCACATAAAGAGACTGTCAAGTCTTCCTTACTCTTCCATCTCATATTCCTCAGAGACCTAGAAATTGAACCTTCGCTGAAAAGTACAGGAACTTTAATTTTAGGACCAGGAGATCTGAGTGTGACCCACTCCAAACTAACAGGGCTTCAACCATACTTCATTGTTAGTGAAGCAAAACTGTTTCCCACTTGAGTGTCTGATTGACAGCAGATATTCTCCTTTTGATTGTTCTGGGATCCTTCTCAACTTTTTTACCCTTTTTGTTCCCAACACAGCTAATTTGTTGCACCACATTTTTCTATCACAACCTTACCTGCAATTCAGGTAGAAACATAGCAATTAAAATCTAAGAAAGGTAACAATTTTAAAAAAATTATTCTGCTTCCCCAAACTGCCAGAAAAAATAGGTGATGTTAAATCTGTGCCAGCTTAATTACAATTAATTCTCTGCAAACAATGCAAGGCATAGGGGGTAAATTACCAAGTCCCTTAAATAATCACTTCTTTAAAACAATTAAAAAAAAAAAAAAAAGTTGACTAAGCCGTGAGGATTTGTTTTCATCATCTGCTTTACATTGCTTCTGAAACAGTGAATCAGTACTTAAATAACTTCCTCTGTGTGAAATCTTAAGCTTTATTTATTTCACTTTTATTTAGAAAGCGCATGAAGCTGCTTTCTTAAAACTTTTTCATTTTGCCTCAGCTTTCTTAGCCACCTTTCTTTTTCAGCAGTGATTATGTGTGTTATGATGTCTCATTTGATTTTCTTAATTTTTTTTCCACTCCTTTTGACAGTCCTACCCATCCAATTACATGGACCAGCTGAAGACAAACAAATACAGCGTCATTTATTCTACACCAAGTATGTTGCACAATAAATTCTACTCAAACCCTGAAGGACTATCAAATGGGATCCAGATGGAGCCAGTAGACCTTACAGTGAACAAACGGAGCTCACCACCTTCAACTGGAAGTTCTCCTTCCCCCCTAAAATTTCAGACTGTGCACAGGAGAACTTCACCTGGATTGACTCTGTCCTCACCCAGCTCACCTCTCAGTAAATTCACACCATCACCCCCAGGAGTACAGCCTATTTCCATGCCAATAACAATCCCACCTGTTATGGCTGCTGCTCTTTCACGCCACGGACTGAGAAGCCCTGGAATACTCCCAGTCATCCAGCCTGTTGTGGTCCAGCCAGTTCCTTTTATGTATGCTCCCCATCTTCAGCAGCCCATCATGGTGTCCACAGTTCTTGCAGATGAGATGGAAACTCCAAGTAGCATGCAAGGTTGGTGTGGTCGGAGTTTATTTTTTCCTGCCCTCTCATGCAGGGAAAATAACTCTATCCAGACACCTCTTAGTGTGTTTTTTGTGTTTTAGGAAATGAAACACAGCTCCTGTTCTTCTAAAATGCATGGGCATAGAATTTACTTTCAAATACTAATACCAAACTTAGGAAGGTCATATCCTGCCCTGATTTACACCTGCGTAAAGCTGTTTGTCTACTGAGATTTGATCTGATAAAAACATTGGAGTGATGAAAAGGAATACAGTTTTCTTGAGTGATAGTTCATCAAAAGATAAGACTAAAACTGGGAGGTTATGTATTTTATCATAAATTGTTGAACTAAATATAGAGCTGGGGGGTTTCTTTTGTTTTCACTATAGATTTTTACATATATTTTTATTTCCATAACTCCCTATTTTTGATGTGTTGTCTTCCCTCTGCTACCCTTCCCAATACAGTGCCTGTCATTGAGTCTTATGAGAAGCCTACACTGAAGAAATCAATCAAAGTAGAGCCAGGAAGTGAACCATTGAAAACTGACTTCTATCCTGAACAAATGTCACCTCCAATGATGACCTCATTGTCTCCCCAGCAAGTAATGTTGCAAGAGTAAGTAACAAACAGCAGTCCCAAGATCA
Organism: Florisuga fusca; assembly: GCA_038090715.1. NCBI lineage: Eukaryota > Metazoa > Chordata > Aves > Apodiformes > Trochilidae > Florisuga > Florisuga fusca. The sequence continues at coordinate 2,311,688 of JAAWXA010000001.1, read as the reverse complement.
GTAGAAGAATGAAATGCTGTTCATTGCAGCAGTTACTAGTTTTAAGGAGTGGGAGAGAGAGTCACTGTGCTTTAGGGCATATGCTAAAATATAGAAAAACATCCTTCCCCCCACTGGCACTGGGATATAATACTTCAACTTTTTTTTTCACACTTCAGAAATACAGGAATTGATACATGTTTATACATCACAACCACATAAATCTGCTGTTTATATAATGCCACTTCCAGTCCTACAATTAACTGAAAGTAGAGCTTCCAAAAAGCTAGTGATACCTGTTCATGTGTAGCCAGCAGCAGACTGGAAAGATAATGTAAAGGTACTCCATATGGATCTGTGTTTTTACACACTTCAAAAAGATTGTTGTGACTTTGTTTTCCTGGAGAACCACTTTATCTTGTAAAAAATTTTGGCTACTTGGTGTAAAGAACCTCCACAGGCCTGCAAGTTCTGTGTATATCCAGTGAAATTCCATGTTTACCTGAGGCCATTGTTCTGTGGGTGTGGATTTTTTTTTTAGCTCAGGTGGTTCCTGAAGCTTGCTCCCCACCCAGCCACTTGTTTCCTTCCCAGTACCAACTCATTGTGCTGGTACAACTGTGATTGTGGCCACTGGATCACATCTCTAATGGGCTTTAAAACAGTCATGTTTGCAGGAGGCAGAGGAAGGGCTAGAAAGAAGTGAGATAGGAGGCAGAAATTTTTAAATGGGAAATAATAAAAGTTTCTCAGGAATACCTGAGGAGCCCTGAGCACCCTGCTGTTTGTCATTTTCCTAGAAGTTCTGTCAGTTAAATCATGGAATAGCCTGGAGCCTGGCTCATCCTTCAGCAGGCAGTGCTCTGGGCAGGCTGCTGGCATGGCACAGGCAGGAGCTGGAGTTGGGGTCTGAGCTGGGTTCCTGGTTCATGGCATCAGAACCCCTTTCTGCCCTTTCTTTCTGTTTGCCATCTGCATGGTTGTGTTCACCTCCCAGAGTGGGGAAGAAGGGCTCCAAGCCACACTCCCACAGGCAGTGTTCATGTGCAGAGGGATTCAGAGAGAGAAGGCACAGGACAGGAGGTCTCCTCCATTCCCACCAGAAGGCAGTCTCTCCCTGCTGCTGGTGACTCTTCCCAGGTTACACACTGCAGCTCCAGGGCCCACTGCCTTCTGCACAGCCTCTTGTGGGCACCCCACCTCATTTTCAAGTCTCTAACAAGGTTGGTGCAGGTTCCAGGCTGCAGGCTCTTTGCAGTTAGCCATGACTGACATTTAATTCCAGCATTTCTGGGCACAGTGACAGGGTTAGACTAGTTGCTAACAAGCTTTCATAAACAGTATGCTGTTTATTTAAGAATAACTTCATAGGTTTTATTATAATAAACATAAAATAGTTAGCATCCATGTTTACTAGGTGGTTACTTACCTCCATAATGGGCCTGCCACAAATCAGAAGGTCTTTGTGTACATAGAACCAACTTCTGCTAGGTCAGGATTATCAAATGAGACAGTTTACTTTTGTTTTTTGTTAGGCCTCTTTAACAAGAGCAAACCAGTAAGTGCTGTTCCTGGCTGATACCACACCCTTCCTCCAGGGCTGAGACTTCTGCAGACTTGTCACCTGCATTAGTGATTTGCATTAATTACTTCCCAATGAGAGCAGTTTCCACAGGAAACCCATCCGCTGAGCAAAGAATATAAAATTTAGTAGAATGTGTAGGTGGCATTCTTACATAAAACATTTGAACATCCATGTTTCCAAGATGAGAAATCTATGCCTTTATAAAATGCCCTGCTTTCCCAGAGCTTCATCAGCCTCTCTGCATTTTTTATCCTTTTTCATAGATTCCAACTGTCTAAAGTGTGCTATTCAGATACCTGAGCCACGTTAGTGCAGTATAGGAGACCCTCAGTCTCAGTTTTAAGTGACTGATTTTGCTTTAACATTGATTTATGGCATGCACATAACATACATGGTGATGGTGGCATTTCCATAGGGATTGCCAGACTTTCTAGCACGTCTGATAATTGACATAACTTTGCAGTTATTTTTATAATCAAAGTAATAATCTCTGAACAAATGTGAGAAGCCTCATTCACATTGTATTGGTGCAAGTGCAAGCATCAAAGTCTTAATTCATGCTGCCAGCATTGTGTGGTCTGTTGGTAAAAAGGACAAAAAACTGTTGGTAATGTACTGTGATTTTTGGAAGATGCTCTTCCCTGTTAAAGAGTGATTCTTCCATGGTTAGGCTGACATGAGTTTGTATCCGGTTGTGTAAGAAGGATGAAAGAATTAGGGCTGTGCTTTCATTATTGGCACTTGCTTAATATTTACCTCTGTTTTTTGACACCACCTTAACACTTTTTTTTTTTTTAGCTGCCACACCCCATCTGATTATTGATAACACTCTGTAGTCTGACAGACTTAAAGGAAAAATGACAAAGAAAAACCTCAGTGTATTATTTACATGGTCTTAGGTTGAAAACCATCACAAATGGGGCACAACCGGTATCTTTTTTCTCTGGTGTTATGATGCCCAAGACTGGCCTCCACACACAGAGTTGTAAACCAAGTTAGTGCTGTCATAAGCCAGAGCTTCTCCAAAAAGAGTATTGTTCAACTTGCAGCAGTGTTCAAACTGAGCATTGCTTTAGGGAACCATTTCTTTCAAAGCTAAAAACCCGCCTCCTGTTTTTTTAGGAGTGTATACACCTGTGTCTAACATCACTGTCTGGGGTTTCCTGCCATTACAATATTTTTAGCTAAATTTGATGCGTACCTAAAGAGTACCCTCAACAGTCAGAGAAACACCCAAGAAGGAGAATTTGTCTCCAAAGCTTGTAACTCTAATACAGAATGAAACTTTTCCCACATTGGTAATTCCCATCCTGCTGCTGTGGAGAGGAACAGAATTTTTTTTTCCTGCCTAAACCACACACCTACCTGCCTTACAACTGTCTTTTTCTTTGTTGTTGTTCTAAACAAAGGACCTTTAGCACATGCCCTTTATTTTTCTAAGAGAGGTAGGTTCTGAGCATTCCTGAAAATTAGGCCCTAAAGAAACTTGGTTTAAGGAACTGGTATAACCTGGTGTTACCAAATGTAATTTGATCAGTAAAGAAATGTGAAATACAGTAGCTGAGGAGAGATGGGAGTTCTAGAAAGCTTATTTCTATCACATGGAGGAGCTGGTTTTACAACAAGGAATGCTAATATCTGCAGGTTATACATTAAGTTAGAGTTAAAAGCTAAAAAATGCATTAAAAGTTCTGCTGCGGGTCTGCTAATGGGCTGAAAAACTGAACTTTGTGAGGTTGCAAGATTTGTAATGCTGCTTACCTTTTTTAAGAACATATTTATTTCCTTTTATAAAGCTAACATGGGAGAAAGAATTAAGGTTTTCCCCAATTCTGCAGGAGGGGTGTTGTTCAAAGCTAAATATCCTCAGTCGATGCCACCTTTCAGGAAGCTCAGCGTGTTTCCACACGCATGAATGTTTAGGTTTTTATTTGTCATAGAAGTCCGTATGTAGTTAGTACATGTCCTTCCTGCACTGTACCTGTGGGCTTCAAAAGCTAAAAATTATATTTATGAAGGTGGAGGGAGAACTTTTGACATCCTGTGGGTGTGCCACCCGGGCTAAACTCTACTTTTAGGAATTGACGTCAGTGGCATGGGGAGGCCGCACCCTCCTGCCAGCACCAAACAGGAAATTCTTAATTACGTGCTGAAGGAGTGGCTGGAACAATAAAGATTGAGTTCTGCTTTTGAAACCCTAAAGATACAATTTCTTCAATAATATAGAAAAGCTGTTTCGAATTACAAGCAAATTAGTTACGTTTGAAGGAAGAGAAAAATTGCCAACAAAGGCAAGAAGAGTTCGCTCTGAACTCAAAGTTGAGTAATCTGGGTTTGACTGGAAAACAGGAATTTGAAGGGAGATTTTCCTTTGCAAGTGTAAAAAAAAAACAACCTAGGGAGTAGTAAAAATGGCTACATCATTCCACAAAGTGAGTAAATGCTTAAAAATACTACTGCTAGGGTACAAGAAATCTTGAATTTTTCGACATGCACGTAATGTTGTTCTTTCTGCCAAGAGACAGAGTGAATAAAGGGCTCTGTCATGAATCACATTAGCTGAAGTTTGTGGTGCCAAATGGTTTTCGTTTTTAACATTCAATTTGACTTTGCAGGAATCACCCTTCAGTTATAGTTCAGCCAGGAAAGAGACCTTTACCTGTAGAATCCCCAGACACGCAAAGAAAACGCAGAATACATCGATGTGATTATGAAGGCTGCAACAAAGTCTACACTAAAAGCTCCCATCTGAAAGCTCACAGAAGGACCCACACAGGTTTGTGCATTGCTGTGCTTTTCTTTCATCAAGTCTATTGTAAAATACTAGACTAAGCTTTTAGTTTGTGCTAATGGCCATCTGGCCACAGAAATGAAGAATCACAGAGTGTTAGGGGTTGGAAGGGATGTTGAAAGATCATCAAGTCCAGTGCCACTGCCAGAGCAGAATCACCTAGTGTAATTAACAAATGACAGAAAGTCACAGGTGTAAATAACAAAATGACAGAAGTTAGGTCTGCCATTGTTCTGAATGTAATTATAGGCTCAAAAAAAAGACAGAGAATGTAGCAGGAAAGACCCACAAGAGACTGTAAGCCAAAGCAGGATCACAGCATATGTTGATATGTTTTACATGCACTGTCTCTTTGCTCTTTATCTGTACACTTAATTGCACATTACTCATTCTGCACACCCTGTAAACACCAAATCAGTTCAAACTGAACAACTTACCTCTTATATCGCTCTTAAATTTGACTGAGACTTGCATGGGAGTAGCCCATTTGCAGAAGTGAACTGTGTGCCAAAAATAAACACATCTGTTTCATGCTAATGAATAATGTGGACATGCTAATCACTGGTCTGATAGTGATCTTTACTGAGTGAGTGTTCCAAAAAACATATCCTCATCTCTGTTCTCTGCAGAAGTGTTCATCTTGGCATGTTGAATAAATGTATGTGTATCCAAGGCCTTTACAAAGATCTGGGACATTTTTAGGTAAAATGGAGCCCAGTTCATGTCTGTTTTACATTTCTTCATAAACCTGTTGGGCAGCATAATGGTGTTAAGGAGAAGGAGGATCACAAAATAGAAATTATTGATGAAGAGAGCAGAGCTAATTGTGCAGTGATGCCAGTCATTTATACCATTGTAACTTCAAGAGGTCACAACCAGATTTCTATCTGCTGTGCAGATGGAACAGTAGCACCAGACCTTTCCCCCAGCTGATTATCAGGCCCTGGTTTTGAAAATACTTGAGAGAATGCTTAAACTTTCACACTTCTGGGCTTGATGAGACAAAGCAAATGCTAATGTGACAGAGAGAGGAGAGAAATAATAAAAAATAAAAGTTGTGGCAGGAAACAACTTTTTGCTCTGTTAACTTGGACTACACAGCTTCTGGTGCAGGGTTCTCTGCAGCCCAGTACTGCCTGCAAGTTTAAAAGGCAGGGGGAGAAGTCTGTCAAATATTGAACTGATGTGTTAAGGTCTTAAATCCCCACTTCTGTGTTTCTTTCTCCAGGTGAAAAGCCATACAAATGCACTTGGGAAGGATGCACGTGGAAGTTTGCTCGTTCTGATGAACTGACGCGGCATTTCCGCAAGCACACGGGAATCAAACCTTTCCAGTGCCCAGACTGTGACCGGAGCTTTTCACGTTCGGACCATCTTGCTCTGCACAGAAAACGCCACATGCTAGTCTGAATGTCTTCTGTCCCTGACTTCTGTCACCTTTTTGTTTTTTTTTCACACACGTGCATTTTAATTTGGATTCAGCTGGTCTGAATCTCCGAGTTTATACCATTAAAAGCTTACATATGGTCAGTAACAGTTGTTATCTAACCCTTCTATGTCCTTGCCACGGGTCAGACCTAAAGAATGTGAACACTTTTATTTTTTCCTCCTGAGGGTGCTAAGCAAGCCCTTTCTGCAGACAGTATGTTTAATGTATTCCATTGTGAATAAGGGAACTTGTAAACTAACAGCTTTTGTTGGTTTCTTCATATAATCAACCCAGCATATACTGATACAGTAGTAAATGTTACTGAATATCCACAGTGCTAGTCCTTGCCAGAGACTTTTATTTATGTGTCCTGTAAGGGATACACTCATTTTATGCTCAACAATGCAATGAATGGATGCTCCTGACTATGCTGATTACTGCAGTATGGTTAATGTAACAGTTTTAGGAAGGCACCTGATTCATAGATCCCCTCTGTGCGAACAGTGAGTGACACTGTAGAAATAAATCTAAGCAATATAATTACTTTACAGAAAGATTGAATCACAGTGTCCTTTACCCTAGCCAAGAAGAAAAATTGGCAGGAATTGGTCTATACATAATATTGTGCATCTACACAAGTGTCCTTTGTCCTCTGTATTATAGTGTTGTATATATCCTTGTTTTTACAGCATAATGCCCTGGTGGATTTGTTAAGTGAAGACCTTGTGTGAGACTGAATGTCTGGTGTCTGTGGGTGTGTATGGATGGAACGCACACGGTACTCTCCTATGTCATGGCATTAAATGATACTCAAAGAAAACCACCACACCTCACTTCAGGGATATAGAGTATCCCTCTACAGTCACTCCCCTACGTTTCCTCTACTCAAAATATTTTTTATTTTTACTGTACCTCAGAAAATAGCAAACATTGTGTTAAAAATGCTTCAAACTGTATTCTTGCAAGTGTGACTTTTAATACACTACAGTATTTAAAATTATTAATCCACAATTTTTTTTTTTTTTTTGTGAGAAGATAGCATCAGGTATGAAGCACTTCTAAGGATAAATTGAGTCGTGGATCTGATTTGGATAAATACAAACCAAATCATCCATTTGGTAACTCTTCATTTGTACTCTGGTAGTCTCTCAACGCTAGGTAGCCTTAGAGGTTTTGTGGATGTGTCTAGTTCATTAAAACATCACATCAACAATTCTCAGCTCCCATATCAATTAGAAAACACAATGCCATAGGGTAAAATAAACCTGAATTTTAGCAACCTAGAAATACTCCTGTGTAGAATCCCACTGAAAGGCTGGTTTCTGCCTTAATTAGCTGTCAGATTTTATGGCACTGCAAGGGAGCAGGATATATTTCTCCAGGTTCTCAGGCACCAGTGTGTTTTTCTCATTTCACCTACGTCAGGTAAACACCATTCCCTGCAAATTAAACATACTGAAGTTAGGATTTTATTTCTCTTGGAAAAACCTGCTGGAAAATGGTAGGTTGAGGCGAGGAGTTGTTTCTTAAAACTCTCCAGGAGGAGGCAGGTGGAGTGTCCGTCTGTGGGTGGGTATATTTGAATTTACAGAGCAGGTAGGCTGTGCTTCTCCACCCCAATGAGCCCAATGGCAAACTGGAACATCTTGCAGACGTAAGAGTTTGAGCATGAAGAGCCATCACTTGGTGATAGAGTTTACCAGGTATTCTGCTGACATCCACATACCCATAGAATTAGAGGAGGAGAGGATCTGTGCTCCTCAGAGGAAAAGGTTCCTACAGTGCTTGCTGTAAAATACAAAGTGTTGTTACAGATGTGTAAGAAAGCACATGTGGGAATACAGAACTGGCAATTTTATTTAAGGAGTAGAGCCCCAAACCTGTGCTCAGTGAAGGGGAGGACAGGGGTTTGCAAAGTGGGGCTGGGAATGGGACTTTCCTGAGGAAGGTCCATGTGTGTCCTGATCCAGCATTGTACATTCTCACCACTTCACTAGGACTGAGGAGAGCTGCACCAGCTCTGACTTGTAACTGGACCTCATCCACTTATCTCTGGGGCTGAAAAACCTGGGAGAGGAGTTGGTGTTTCTTTAACTGGCTGAGTTGTTAGTAATGCTGAGAAATTTGGGGAGAACAGTAAAACACTGAACAGCTGTTCTAGAGGGGGGCTTTTTGTTGGATATCTTTATTGCCAGAACTAACTTCATGAGGCTTTAGGTTTTAATGGTAGTTCCATAAATGCAGACATGTCACTGGCTGAGAGGCTGCGTGGAGCTGCTGTAGCATCAGTCACAAGTCTATAGACATTGAGGATCCTGGGATGAAAATAATTCGCTATGATAGGAAAAAAAGCAGATGAGATCCTATAAAAATAACCAGCTTATGGTAACTGCTTCCATTTTTAGCTTAACAAATGCAAATGTGTAAAATCTGGGGTGTTTAAGGAACATTTCTTCCCAGTGCTGTAATCTCAAGTATCCTGAAAGCAGAACTTCTTTGTAACTAAGAGTTACTTTGGAGAATTTGGTCTCGGTGATTTGCCACGTTCATTCATTAGCTTATGTACCTTTTCCTGAAAATATTTTTGCTAATGCTGAGGACAAATACAGTGGAGATTCAACAGAAATTTAAAATCAATGCATTGGGATTTAAGACAAAAATTTAAATATTTGAGATTTTTTCACGTAAATGCCTTGCTTACAGGAGTTTTCACTTGTGTCTGTGGTGTCTTGTGGCATGTCAAAGTCACAAACAAATACACTTGCATCCTTCAGCCAAAAATGTGAATTTATATTTTAAATGGCTCCTTGATTCATTTTAGCAAACTTTGATTTGAGGGGTATCTTGTAATTTTTAAACATACACAGCTAAATTCTTTCTTTAAGCCAGTCCTTCCATCTTTGCCCTAAGGAGAATCCAGTTTAGATATGAAGTAAAGAATCCTTAATCCTGCAGAAGTATATTTGAAAAAAGCCCACCTTTTTCTGTAGCAGTATTGCACTGTGCAGTGTGCAACAGGTAATACTCTTTTACTAAAATGTGCCTGCCTAAGCCATTTGACTGTAACAAATCACTAGTTTCCAAGACAATCACAAACAGCTAAGCAGGTGTTACTGTGTGGATTTATTTAAACCACTGTTCTGCAGTGGTGTTTCTAGTGCCACATCTCCAAATACATTGTCTCTGTCGAGGTTAGCAAGGTGTAGATGAATTCAAATCCTTATTATAAAAAATTAAAAAGCATTTTACATATCTTAAGAGGGCTACACCAGTTTTCATTATATTTTACAGATACTAGCACTTTTTAAATGTACTTCAAATATTAGAGGGTCAAAATAATCTTCCTGCTTGGCATCTCTCACCTGCAAATATAGCAGGGATGTTATATTTACTTCAATACTTGTATAAACTATGCAGAATTTTTAAAATAAAATGTAATATATTTTATAAGCTAATAAGACAGAATGGGTAATTAAAGGTTTCTAGCGTGCATTACTATAACTTGCAAATATGGAGACATTCTGGTTATATCTTTTCTTACTAAAGATGTGAATGTTTAATGTACCTTCACTGTTTCTATTTTGGTAGTCCAATGGGAATTCAGTAATGACATTTTGTCATGTCGAACTGTGAACATGCATTTGTACTGTACAGTCCTCATACTATATTTCGTATACAAAACGTGTGTATCATACTCGTTAATAAAACCCTCAGAATATTGTTTGGGGTCACGTCCTCGTGTGCTGTGCTCGAAGAGCAGAGACAGGGGTACAAGGGTGGGGGGGAAGGACCGATATCCCCGCTGGCTCCAGGCAGCAGGTGGGAGCTCTGGGGATTTTGGGTGGCCCATGCAGTGCCCATGTACCCCTCCTGTGTGTACCCAGGGGCAGGGCCAAGGGCAGGAGCAGGAAGGACAGGAGCAGGCAGGATAGGAGCCGGCAGGATAGGAGCAGGCAGGACAGGAGCACCAGCCTTGGAAGCAACTAGACTACTACTTCCTAAGCTGGGGAAGAGTTGTGCCCACCAGTGCACTTGGTGCCAAACTCAGAAAAATAGTTTTAAGTGCTCCTAATTAGTGCTCCTAATCTGGGCACTGCACAGTTCACTGACAGGTCTTGAGCATCAGACACGAAATTTTGCATCTCCTTATCACTCTCAAGACATCTGTGGGGACCAGGTCAAGGTGCCAGAGCAGATGCAGACGACAGGGCATCCATGTGCAGCAGCCCTGCCCACCACAGGGCTCAGAGATGATGCTGTGTCGAGTGGGCTGAAGTGGGTTTTATTTCTTCACACCTTTTCGAGTGCCTTAAAAGAGTGAGTCCAGTTGAATTCACTATTCGTGTCTTAACACCTTCCATTCCTGCTGAGGTAATTGCTGTGGGATGCTGGTGTCCTGCTGCTGTCCAGCAGGTCAGCCTGGTGGCACCTCACAATGACACGGTGGTGTGCAGAAGGGAGAGTAAGTGCAGAAGGAGGAAAACAAAACAAAACAAAACCAAAAACAAAAAAATAAAACCATGCAAACAGCAGACAAAATGAGAGAAAATCACTGGCTTGTGTATCTTGGCCTCCTGCCTGAAAGTAAGGACCTTTCATCATAAAGCAAGACTCAGTGCTCACATCATGCTGTTTATTATAAAGTTTATTTGTCAGTGAACCAGTCAGTACCTGTGCTTCACAGCCACTTGCAGGAGGGGCTGATGGTGCAGGGGACCAAGGCAGAGCCCCTGACCCAGTGCAGGAGCTGCCAGAAGGAAGGGCTCATCCGGATCTGTCTTCTCTCACCCACACTCCTGCAAGAAGCTCCAGCACTTGCTGGGACAACGTGGTTATTTCTGTTTTCCTCATTGTATGCTAGCATGAGTGGTCGTTTTCAGGAAATAATCGCTGATGATTTAATCGGCCACTGGGTGTCACCCTTGGTTTAAGAAACTGGCAAAATCCAAGTTTGCAAGATTGTAATGTAAGAAATATTTATGTTCTGACATTAAGAAATGAGGCTGTTCCCCCTGTCTTACCTTAATCACTAAGTCAGATCGTGTCATGCAACAAAATCTTCCCAAGGAGTCAAGATCTTTGTGCCTTTACTGCAAGTTTTAGCCATAGAAACATTTAACATACCCTCTCCAGGTAAAAATAACCTGTCCAAATCCTAACAAAGCTGATAACACAATGTTGCTTTCATGTGTGCTTCCAGGAGTATGAGCTCAGTGAGAGCAGCACCTAACATCAATTTTTTTTATTATTATTTTTCTTTTATCTTCAATAGTGTGTTGTCTCATAGAACATTCTTTCCTGTGAAGTAAAGAATTTGCTACCTTGGGCCGAAACAAAAAAACAGTATTTTAGATACCTTCTAAACAGAAACCAAGTTTCAGGAATATGGAAATGGAAGTTCCAACAGAGAAGTGATGAGAACCACTGTAAAATGCTAACTGGAAAGTAAGGAGAGGAGAGGAGAGGAGAGGAGAGGAGAGGAGAGGAGAGGCACTCAGAAGCACATTTTAAGGAGCTATAGGGTACTGTGCTGTAAGTAAATAACTGAAATAGCATGTGTATAAAAGATTTGAAAGGTAGGAAGAACAGAATATTAAGGGGTATTACGGGGTTCATATTAAAAAGCAGTCTGGTTGGTAGACTTCAGAAAGGAAATTATTCCATTCACACATACCTACAACTCAGTCTTCAGAACAGTCTTAAATTTGAGGGACCGTTCCACGGCCCAGACCCTGTACTTTACTGAGTACATCACAGCCAGGCTGCTGATGCCTTGCATTTACAGAGACCAGAAAGTCTGATTTGAGAAACTTCACTTCCTCTTTTCTTGTCTGGTAAACATGACAGAACATGTGCCCATTAACACGTTGCCATTAAGTCTGACTGTTGATCATGCCCTTAGACTGTAAAGCCTGGGAAGGGGCCACCTCAGCAAGTGGCAAGGATCACATCCTCTTGTTGGCTTCCTCACCTCATGTGCTGCTCCTCACTGCAACCAGAGGGCTTTGCAGTGCCAGTCAGCTCTAAGTATAATTACACAGCTCCTCATCACCAGTGAAACAACACCAGGGAATTTAATAACAGATAAAATCAAAGAGTTTTACCATATTGCCAAATTAAATCCAAGAACAGCAAGTTATTAGATGCCTCCTATCAACAAATACCATTTGTTGGTATTTGCAAAGAAGTTATTTCCCAATGAGAATTACTCCTTTTTCACCTGCACATTGACCCTCAGCATGTGCTAAAAAACAGTTCAGTGAAAGTCAGTAGATGAAAGGGGGGTTATCTCCAAACATCAAGTTTCTGAGTTAAAATAATTAACAAATTACTTAATTCAGTGACCTAATTCAGTTCTGGCAATACCACTCTTCCTCAATTGTTGTGCAAGTTCTGTTTCCTACTGTTCACTTGTAGCATTGCCTATTTTCTACAAATATGAGGGGGTTTCCAGTTATTATCATGTAAAATGTGTTCTAAATACCTATAAAACTCCATTCTAATATAGCCTGCTTATAAGCTGCTGCAGTGAGATAGCAATAAAGTATATTTTATAATTTAACAGAAGAATTACGATAGCACAACCGAGGGAAATTTTTGTAATGAAACGTTAACAGATTAAGGCATCTTATTTTACTTTGCCCACTTGCAGCTGGAAGAATTCACAATAAGAGAAACATTGTATTGAAATACATGACTCCATTTTAGAAAACAGGAAAAACAAGCAACCTAATATAGCCTAATAGAATCATAGCACAAAGCAAAAAAACTATAAAAATGTTACAAGTAAAATATGAACTACTATTCTGAAAATAATAAAAAGCAAAGTCTACAAAATCATGACTTGGTAGGTAAATCTAGGCAAGAGGGAAATTTTAGTACAGCAAAGGAAGAGGAATATTAAAGAGGGATTAATGGCTCCAATTTTCAGCTCTTACCCAGAAAAGCCTCTGTCTGTAGTGAAGGGAAAGATTTCCAAGAGGGAAAACCCGACTCATAACAAGGCCTAGTGAGGTCTGAAGGTGCAGTGATACTGTACCCTTGATACCTATATCAGTGAATAGGAAAGGATATAAACAAGAGTTTTCATCTTCTTCACATTATTTAAGTAAACCCAAGAAAGCAGATTCCTTCCACCTTAACAACACAACATCCATGTCATAACAAAGTTTAAATGCATGCCTGGACAGTCCTGATGACATTGAACCAAACGCTACTTTTTTTACTTTTGCATGTGGCCATAACAAACAAGAAACGTCCACAATAAAGGCAACCAAAGTCTAAAAAAAGTCAGTGTAATCACTGTTGAAATTTCTCTCTTTCCCTTTGTTGTTAATATGGAAATACAGAAGACTTCTGACTACTTTAATTACTAGAATAAGCAATTTCTGTATGTATCACAATTACGTTTAGCTATAAACAAGGAACACTAAAATTTTGATTAACTAAATTTAATGCAAGACAACTAAGTCATTCACATACTGATTTATACTACTAGCAGAAGAAACATCACTCTGCTCCTCATTTCCTTCAAAGGACACCAGCAGGTTAATGCTAATAGCTGCCCTCAGGTTAGCCCAGAAAAGGCCACGCTTGCTCCTCTCCTTCGGCCACTCCAGGTAGGTTCGCTTGGCCATGAGAGCCTTCAGCTTGTGGTACCTGGCAGGGATAACATACGGAGGGATTGGCTCCAGCAAAATGAGGATCAGGCTGTTGGAATTCTCGCTGAATAACTTGTGATGGGCAAAGTACAGCTCGTAGTGACACCACTCGCTCTGCACAAAGTTGGGAGACAGCACAAAGATGGACTTGTAGCTCTTCTCAATGCAGTCTATGATGTTCTCCACAATGCTCTTGCCGGGGATAAAGTTTCTCTCGTGCTGGCACAGCCGTACGCAGCCCTCCCCCTTCTCCAGGTTTGGGATCAGCTCGTTCTTCACCCACGACGAATCGCGCTCGCTGTAGGAAACGAAGGCGTGAAACTGCAGAACGCTCTCCTGCTCTGCGGGGTGGCTGTGCCAAGCTCTCCGCTTCGTCTGCGTCCACTGCCACGTCATCCGCAGGTACCACGGCACGTCCAGGTAGATGCACAGGAAGGCCACGACAGCCACCAGCACCAGCGTCAGCAGCAGAGCTGTCACCAGCAAGAGCGCCGTGTTGCAAGCCAGCTCGCTCAGGTGGAAGTCCTTCAGCTCTGTCCCTCGCAAGTCCTCCGGGTACTCGCACACGTAGGCCCCTGGCCAGCCAGACAGCTTCCCCCCAGACTGACGCTCCAGGCGGATAAAGTCCTGCAGTTCACAGGAACACTTGAACGGGTTGTGCCCGCCTTGGAGCTCCCTCACCCCTGGGCAGCTCTGGAAGAAGTCGGCAGCGGGGCTGAGGATCGCATTCAGCTCGACGTTCAGGAACTCCAAGGACAAAAAGCCACCGCACACCGGCAGGTCGGCCAGCCTGTTGGATGCCAGGTTCAGCTCTCTCAAGGATTTCAGCTCAGCCATCCCCTTGGGGACACTGGTGATCTGATTGCTCTGGAGGCTGACTTTCTGGATGTTGATGGGCAAGCACTCAAACACGGAATCCGACAGCTGGTTGGAGGACAGGTCCAGCTCTCTCAGAGACTCAGCCCATCGGCATCGCGTGTCGGCTCTATCGTGACTCAGCAAGTTGTAGCTCATGTCCAGATATTTCAGTGATTTCATGTGGCTGGTCATGAGGCTTACTTTGGAAAGGGTCTCAAATTTATTTCTCTGCAAAATAAGTAATTTCAGATCTGTCAGAGTGCTGCAGTTCTGGAACAATTCATCTGTCAGAGCATTGTGAGAAAAATTTAAATACTGAAATGAGCTTTTTTTATTGGGGCAAAGCATGTGAGGCATATATGCATCATAGATTGTCAAACTGTCAATATTCATCTCTGAAAACTGTCTGTAAAGAATCTCTTGGTTGAAATAATAAACCTTATTACGAACGTGCTCCAACGTTAGCACTTTCATGGAGTTGCCCAAAGAGATTAATTCTCCCAGAGAGTGTAATAAGGGTAGAAATTCATAATCATTTAGCAGCTCCAATGATCCCCGAAAAGTCAAATTTCTCACAGTCAAATGCTCCACAGGCGAATACCAAGTGAGCAGGAAAATCTGCAAAATGATAGCCCATTGTAAGTCCACAGTGTCAAGCGTCAGAGCTGTTGTCTTGATTTTCTTCAGAAGCGTTAAAGAAGGAGAAGGAAAATCTTTGTAGCTCAGAGTATATATTAAGTTAACTATTTTTAAATTTTCTGAAGTGCTCATTCCATCATACAAGAGGGAAAAAGTGAAGTTTTGGTTTGCTGCAAAAACAATGTGGAGACTCCTTGTGTTCAAGGCTGTCAGACTCTGAGGCTCATACAGAGCAAAGTCTTCTAAGGTCAGGAGGACAGTGTGCAGCTGCAAATGTATCACATACCTGAAGTCTGACCTTCGTATCATTGTGGCACTCAATCCTAAGTACTCCAAATGAAACATGTTCCCAAATTCCTGACAGATGGGCAGGGCAGTAAACTTATTGAAAGACAGATCTAAATGTCTAAGATATGCAAGAGTCTGACAGTAAACTTTCAAAATGTTATTATGAGATAAATCTAAGTATTCTAAATCTTCATTAAAAATGAAGACACTGAAGTCAAACTCTGCAATTAGATTATAAGAAAGATTTAACACTTGAAGGTCAGAAAGAAAAATAAATTCAGAGATACTAAGACCAGAGATCCTATTATGTGATAAATCTAATACATGAGTATGTACTGGAATGTTTTTTGGAACATTAGTTAGCAAGCTGCCTGAATAATTTGCAATAAATTCATTTTCCATAGTTGTCTGGATGTTATTCCACAGCATGGATGCAAGCACACAAGCAAAGACATAGGTATTTGTAAGGGATCTCATTATGCTTTCCAGGCTTATCTTGTTTTCCTATAGAAATGTAGAGGCATATCTTTGCTTTCTGTTCAATATGTCTCAGTGATGAGTCCAACCCTATGAAAAGAAAACACATGGAATTTGCAAAAATTGTTGAACTGTGGAATTGTCTTTTTATTGCTAAAATGAAAATAAATATAAAATTTATGTAATCAAAATTTTATTTTTTACATGCTCTTTTTCGAAGTTCTCATCAAGCCTCCTCACCCCCATTTTTTCATTGCAATTATTTTCTCAGTTAAATAGAAATTAATTCCTTTATAATGTGAGGAATACAATCATTGGTCTGTTAAAAAAATACAGGTACGTTGAGAAATACAAATTTCTCAGTGGTCTTGAAAAATGCAAAACTGGTTCAAGCAGACATCAGTGCATTTAGGAGTAAAGGAGAACAGAAGAAACCTCCCCTCTGCTCTTTCCCTACACCCCATGTCCCCACATGCTCAGCGACAGAACTAAAAAAGCCCCATGGACCCTCCCAGAAACCAGTGCAAAATCCATCTTTTCACTCAGGAAAGCCAGAGGCTGTTCCTCTGCACACTCCAAAGACCCAGGACCCTTGCACCCTCATGGGCCCAGCTGATCAGAGTAGCTGATGAGCTCTGTCTGTGCTGTAGCACAAAGACATAGGAGTCAATTTTTCAACAAGACAAGAAGCCTGAGGAGGAATTACACTGTTTCATGAATATTGTCATGCCAGTCTGTCCAAAAGAATGCTAACAGGAAACCCACAGAATAACTGGGCACCAGGTGTGAAGCAGTGGTACCCAGAAGCTGAAAGAACACTTGATACTTTCAACGGCTCCAGATTTCCTTGGAAATTTCATACAATTTCCAAATTACTCCACAGTTACAATGGGTAAAGAACCTGTCTAGAAACGGCGAGCAACAATGAGTCTAGTTAGACCTAAGGACTTAAAAGCCCAAGGAGGGAAAGATTCTCTGGATACAAAAAATGGTCCAGGAGAATTAATATATGGTCCTGTCTGTCAATAGCATAGGTAGATTTGGAGAGGCATCAGTTCTGTCATGAAAACACATGGCCTGTTCATTACTCTCTTGTCAGAAAGCATTTCAAAGAAAACACAGACAAACTGAAGTATAAGCAACTCATCAACTGTTTCAGGAGACAAACAACTCTCTTTGTTTCCTCTGCTGATTGTGTTTGAAAAAAACCTAAGGTTTTAAAATTCTGCCTTGTAATCTTTTGTCAACTAAACCACAAAAGCCCTGTTGTGGTTTGGTTTTTTTTTTCATTTCTAGGTTATCATATGTGTAAATCACCAATACTTTGATTGACTGATTTTGAAACACATCTCTTCCCCTCCAAGTCTACTACCAGGAGGAATGTTTGGGCCAAGTACAATATCACTCACAAGCAGAACCAAGACAAGGAAACCACACAGCTTCCTTCAAAGAGGAGCTGACCCTGTTCTTCAAAGTCCAGTCTGGTAATGAACACAGTGAATCAAATGAACTTTGATCTGGAACTATCTGGAGGCACCTCTTTCTGGGGGAAAGGGGAGTCAAGAACAAAGCAAGGAATTTTGTGACGGGAATGGTCACAGTGTTCACAATGGGTCCATGTCCAATTGCCAGGTGAGTTTTAACTTACAGTGCATGCTGTGCTATACACTGTAAAAAGGGACTACTCATGCTGTATAGCACTCAGGAGTATCACAGTTAAAGAACAGAGCAGATGTGTCTAGCAACAAAATATTAAGGATCAACGGTTACCTCTCCAATACTTTTTTTATGATGGTATTGAATAAGAGTTGTCTGAGAATGAAAACTGCCATACTAAATATTTTTTTTTCCCTTCTTTGTTGAAATTCAACATACAGTGAGCATTTTCACTGAACCTTCAAAATGAAAGAGTGTCTCTCACTAGTGAAGACACACCAGCACCCAAGATTTCATGGAGTCCAAAATAAACAATAAAAAGAAAAAATATAAATAATCAAGAAAATATAACCCACCTTTTGTGCATGGAATTCATCTCCAATTGAAGAAACAGCAAAAAACCTCAGCACACTTGGTTTACTCAAAACAGACGTTCCAACGAGTAATTTTCAAGCTGGAGGATCTGACAGGAGTTGTTAATTCCTTCATAATCACTACCTCAGGAAGTATAAAGTACAGGGTCTTCTTATATAGGCTAGATAATTCTAATAATTAATAGAATTTTCCTACGGTGAATGTATTAAGAGCACAATGAAAGGAAACTTTTAAAAGTCCAGACACAAAGTACATTTACTTCTGTAATATTTACATTACTGTACAGTTTAGGAAGAAATAAAAGTAGCTGCAGTACAAAATATTCACCAAGGCAAAAATTTTTAAATAATTCTGCATATCAAATTGCATGTCTGTTTCTGATGGTTACTCAGAGGTTCTAGAAATTTGTCATCTCCTCTTTTGCACACACAGAAAAGAGGAAGCAGAACCCTCACAACCAACATCTCTTCATATTAAAATCTCTTACAGGGTTCTACCCCACAAAGGTCTTTTCCTCAGCAAGCAGACTAAGTAATGGAAGACACTGACAAAATGCAAAAACTTAGATCTCAAAAGCTGATAATAGGGGCAAACTGCACAGTTCAAAGGCTGTACAGATCAGTCATCTTTATACCAGAGACACCTCGGAGGGTTATCAGGGACACTCAACGCTGTAGCTTCCCTCAAAAAATTTATAAAAAATGAACAGTAGAGAATATTTGCTGCTATGTGAAAGGTGTAATAAAACCGTGAAAAACACAGCAATATAGGGCAATCTGGGGATGGAGGAATCCAACAAAGCAGCCATTCAGTTCATGTCTTGAACAGGGACAGGAGCCCAGTGAGTGAATCATCAGAGCAGAGAGTGTGTGCATTGCAAAAGCAGATGTAAAGAAGCAAAACCAACACCTGACTCCCAAAAGCCTCTGAACTAATACAACATGCTTCAGTAACATGGATTAGATGCATGGAAGAAGCTGAGATGAATAAATGAGTGCAGTTTTATTTAATCTTAATTAGTTTAAAGATTAAGTTAATGAAGTATGTAACAAGTTTTTCAAGTATGAGCAAAGTAGGGGCAGAGGGGACACCTGGGTGCATTCTGGACTCAGTCCAGAGCTTACTCCACCCTGTAAAACAGAGCCTGGGAGGAGAGAGGAAGGCAAGAAGGGATTCAGCTAAAGAGATTGAAAAGTGTGACAATTTATTCTAGATAGCGGCCCCAGGTTTTTTCAAGCTTGCATTAGATCCCTTTCAAACTTCCTTTTGCAATTACCTTTTCAATTTTGCAAAGAAGAATTTAACTTTTTGCTTTGCTGAGAGAAAATGTCTGGTTTTCATTTTGAGATTGGTAAGTCTGAACAGAAACTGAACGGAAACCATTCTGATTTCCTCAGTGCAGAAAAAAGTCTGAGTAACGCATTACAGAAAACTGTGAGACATCTGTGACCTAAGACAAGACTGGGGACCATGAATGTTCCACAATTAGCAGCAAGAGTCCAACCATAACTGATACTGTCTTGTCTTCAAATGAAAGGCAAAGCTCCCAGTGCTGGGCATTAACCCATAGAATCACAGAATCATAGGATGTCAAGGTTTGGAAGGGACCTCAAAGATCATCTGATCCAACCCTTCTAATATTATGGTTTATATGAAAATTAATAGGCTATGACACTTGTTAACAAACAATAATATCACAGTCAAACCAAGAACTAAATTATGCCAACCGCTGGCAGTTTTACTCCCAATGTAATCCATGAAAAAGCTTTGTTGCATGGTTAAAATCAAACATAACATCAGCTTTCTTCAGAACTGACTCCAATGCACACACAGGTGTAAAATACAAAAATATCTACACATTTATCACAGAATCATGGAATGGTTTGAGTTGGAAGACACCTTAAAGGTCATTTAGTTCCAACGCCCCTGCCATAGCCATGGACAGCTTACACTAGACCAGATTGCTCAAAGCCCCATCCAGCTTGGCCTTTAACACTTCCTGGGAGGGGGCAGTCACAAATTACTTTAAAGTTCATTCAAATAAACAGTTTGACATAAAAAAATAATTTGCAACCAGTTAAAATAAAACTGATAGGCCTGAATACCTCTGGTAGTTCATTAGGAACATTGAACAATGTTATTTTTACCAAACAACTCAGCAAAACTGAGGGGTTTTTGTAGCTGATACTATCAATGAATAACTATCTTCACAAACAGCCTTTCCTCAAGGTACATTTCACACTCCTGCCTCTATGTTTTGTTTACTTACCCAGACAGGAACTGCAGCTACACTTGGCCAGGTATCACAAGCTACTCCAGACCAGCACTGTGCCCAAAGGTGTGAAGAATCTCTCCAGATGGAACTGTAGAGGGAAACTCCTCTGTGTGAAACACTGAGTTAAAACACTGCCAGAGCAGATAGACCCATCCAAGCACTCATGAAGTTAATACAGTTATTAAAGGTTGCAAAGCCAGTGTTTGGCTGTCCTGAAGACGTTATCCTCACCTCTCCTTATCACAGCTTAGCCCTGTGTGTCAAGGAGGCAAAACAGGTGTTAAATGCTGCTCTGAGTCAAAGTGAGCTGAGATTGTTCTGCACTTATGCCCAAGCTTATTTTTCTTGGGCATAAATAGACACAAGGAACAAAGCTGTGGGGATCCAGCTGGTAAGACAGAGCCCCTTGCAAAATACAGAACTTTCCCATTTCTTCATTTATCAAGTGCTTCCTTCTGCCAGAACAGGAACTACAGATGAGCATTATGGTCAACCTTGGTAAATGCTTCTGAAAGGAAAACAAGACAAACTCAAGCCCTAAATAAAAACACAGCTTTCACAGAGGTTTTGTACTTTCAGCAGAGTATCACACCTACCACAGAATCCCATTCTTTTCCCTCAAGCACCTTTCCCTGCTCTAACCCTCTGCAGCTGAACTTCAGTGCTGATGCCTTGTGATATTTCTAAAGTTTAAAAGGGAGATGAGTCCTCAGCAGGGCAACCCCCGCTGCATCAGGACTCCCATCCTGTTGCATTTCTTTATGCTACACACTAGTTAAAAGTATCTAAAAGCATTTACACTTTCACTTCATTCTGCACATTTTCTAGGTTTTACAGAGTGTTACAAAAGTTATCAGCTTTTTATGTTGATATTATCATGTGTGTAAAAATAGCATTTCTGCTGGTCACCAAGCTGACTGCCAAATGCCAGGAATCGGCTCTGATACGGTATCTGACACCAGAATGTGTTTACACACTTTGTTTTCCTGATGCCTGGAGTGCATACAGTGCTCAGTGCAGAACCAGTTGCCAACTCACATTACCCAGAAAATCACAGCTACTTTCCAAAATGTGCAGATAAAGTGGCTGACACAGGCTGAGAGACTAACAGTTCCTCCCCCCCGCCCGAGCCTCCCCACACAGGAAAAATTTCTTGGACTAAAACTGGTCTTATAGAAAGTGTTCAGAGTATGGCAAAGCCTAAAATAAATGTTTAAACATTTAAAATGCTCTGATATGCATCACTTGAGAAACTCATTCTCTCCCACTGAAACTCGATGCAGTAATTCACTGCATGTTTACCTGTTTTCTCAGATCTGTGGCACACAGCATGGAAAAAAACCTAACAATATGTGGGCTTCTGGTTTGAAAGTACAAGTTTTAATTGATCCCCATGCTCATTTACAAGCATCCCTTTCCAATATTAATCACAAAAGTATTTTGGACATATACCAGAAACCTGTAATTATTAATTTCTGCTTATGATAGCATCAGCTACATTGCCAGAGGTCACATAGCTCCCAAATACTTTCCAAGTAATTCCCTGCTAAAAAATTCCACTCCTGAAAGAAACCATTAATTTCTGGCAGCTGTGCACTCTCCAACTTTCAGAAGGTTTCTCTTTCCTCCGGCCAAGAGAAGAAGCCTACCAGTCCTTACAGCTCCACAGACAGCACAGGTCCAACTCTATTAGAGAAGTCTCAAGGGGTGATGGCTTAAAACGTTCCACTATGCACTATAAAACAATCCAGATGTGTCTGGTTGTGTGAAAGGGATAGGCAAACCTTCAGTTTTCTAAGGGTTAAACGAGTCACTCACTGAAGCATTACCTGGAGGGGAAGGAGGAAGGACAGAAAACATTTATTTCCTCAGTTCTGAGTGAAATGCCTGCGATTTGGCGGTAGATGTGTTATATTAGTTTTGAGGCTAGGTGGGATGAGAGAACTAAAGGTGTTAAATTTGACCTTTTCCCTACACATTGTTAATCAGTTGCTTAAATTTCAAGACTTCAAGCCAAGAGACCTCATTCTGTGTGGCAAAAGGTACTGATTCAGCTTGAAAAGGACAAATTCATTTAATAATAAGCATAAAGTAAGATACATGGGTGAGAAGAAAAAAAAGTAGAAAGAAAACTCATGAGTTTTCTTTATCTTTCTACATTTTTTTCAAGACACAGCCAATGACGATGAAGACAGACAGATGTATTATAGATGTTACTGCAGACAGAGCCCCTCTCAGTCCCTCTGGTTAGAGCACTGCTCAGGATCAAAATGGTACCAGGACTCTATCAAAGGATGGAAATTAGAGCTCTAAATTGTCAGTTCAGTGCCTCTCCCACAGAGCAGTGCCAAAAGGTGAAGTAGCTCATCTTTCTTTTTTTTATTATTTTTATTTAAAAAAAAAAAGAACCCAAAACTTTTATTCCTCTCTTGTGGCACAGCCATTTTTGTCCACCTGTACTGCATGTTCACAAAGTTCCGTATCTGGGCCATGCCCTTTAAAGATTCACTGAATCTCTGAAACCAAAACTGAGAAACTATCTCAGCCTATGGGCTCGTAGACACTTTCTCGAGATGGGTAATTTTCTTTCTTGCAACTTAATTTTAGCAAAAGAGGTCCTGTGACCAAGCTGCCTAAGCCTTATTAATGCATCTCTGCAAACTCTCCAACCACCTAAGCGTTCTTCCACATGACTATATCAACTGCTCCAGATTTTATTCTGCTGAGAGAATTTCACTAGAGTATTTCAAGCTGCATTTCAAAATCCACATCCAAACTTGTGTCTTTGTAGTGATTTGCTACCTCTGTTTCAACTATCAATCTCAAAAGACTTCTGGGAAGGTGAGGAGAATTTCACCTAGGCAGCACAAACAACTGAGTAGAAAGGAGGGTCTGTAACAAGAAGTTAAATACATTGACAACCAATGGAAATCAAAGTATTTATTGCTTCACCAAGAAAAAAAGAGAAACTCCATTAGAATGATCCATAACCTGTTTCCCCACACCTCTTTCCATCAGTCACTGGCAGGTTAATGCTAATAGCTGCCCTCAGGTTAGCCCAGAAAAGGCCACGCTTGCTCCTCTCCTTCGGCCACTCCAGGTAGGTTCGCTTGGCCATGAGAGCCTTCAGCTTGTGGTACCTGGCAGGGATAACATACGGAGGGATTGGCTCCAGCAAAATGAGGATCAAGCTGTTGGAATTCTCGCTGAATAACTTGTGATGGGCAAAGTACAGCTCATAGTGACACCACTCGCTCTGCACAAAGTTGGGAGACAGCACAAAGATGGACTTGTAGCTCTTCTCAATGCAGTCTATGATGTTCTCCACAATGCTCTTGCCGGGGATAAAGTTTCTCTCGTGCTGGCACAGCCGTACGCAGCCCTCCCCCTTCTCCAGGTTTGGGATCAGCTCGTTCTTCACCCACGACGAATCGCGCTCGCTGTAGGAAACGAAGGCGTGAAACTGCAGAACGCTCTCCTGCTCTGCGGGGTGGCTGTGCCAAGCTCTCCGCTTCGTCTGCGTCCACTGCCACGTCATCCGCAGGTACCACGGCACGTCCAGGTAGATGCACAGGAAGGCCACGACAGCCACCAGCACCAGCGTCAGCAGCAGAGCTGTCACCAGCAAGAGCGCCGTGTTGCAAGCCAGCTCGCTCAGGTGGAAGTCCTTCAGCTCTGTCCCTCGCAAGTCCTCCGGGTACTCGCACACGTAGGCCCCTGGCCAGCCAGACAGCTTCCCCCCAGACTGACGCTCCAGGCGGATAAAGTCCTGCAGTTCACAGGAACACTTGAACGGGTTGTGCCCGCCTTGGAGCTCCCTCACCCCTGGGCAGCTCTGGAAGAAGTCGGCAGCGGGGCTGAGGATCGCATTCAGCTCGACGTTCAGGAACTCCAAGGACAAAAAGCCACCGCACACCGGCAGGTCGGCCAGCCTGTTGGATGCCAGGTTCAGCTCTCTCAAGGATTTCAGCTCAGCCATCCCCTTGGGGACACTGGTGATCTGATTGCTCTGGAGGCTGACTTTCTGGATGTTGATGGGCAAGCACTCAAACACGGAATCCGACAGCTGGTTGGAGGACAGGTCCAGCTCTCTCAGAGACTCAGCCCATCGGCATCGCGGGTCGGCTCCATCGTGACTCAGCAAGTTGTAGCTCATGTCCAGATATTTCAGTGACTTCATGTGGCTGGTCATGAGGCTTACTTTGGAAAGGGTCTCAAATTTATTTCTCTGCAAAATTAATGTCTCCAATTGTGTTAATTTGTCACATTTTTGAAAAAGAAGATCTGTTAAATCATTCTTTGAAAAATTTAAGTATCTAAAGGGACTGACAAATGAAGGACACAGCATATGTATCATCTCTGATTCAGCTATTGTCAAGGCTTCAATATTCATGTCTGCAAATATTTTGTATAAATCGTCCTGTATGAAATACAAATCTGTGATTGAAACTTTTTTAATTGTCAGTACTTTCATAGAGGTACCTGAATAGTCAAAGTCAGACTGTATAATGTCGGACAATTGTGTTAAATTGCTAATAGTGAAGTATTCAATGGATGTGTGCCATACAGTCTGAAAAATTTCAATAAGAGCATCCCAGTCCACCAACACATTGGTCAGTGTCAGATTTCGTAAGCTGGAGCCTTGTCTGAAATCAGATAACAGAGCTACTAACGATTTTACATTATCATTTGTGATTTTTTCCAATGACAGGCTTTCTGTAGTATTCTGAATAACAACCCAGTCAAAATCAGCTTTGTACCAATTGATCTTTCCATACAGGAGTGGCAGTGTCTTGATTTTTTTGTCAGAACCATCTTCTGGGAAATCATTAGAAGCAGATGTAAAGACCTCATTTTCCATTGTCAGGCTGACCTGGTTCCAAAAAGTCAATGCCAACAGACACTTGCAAATAAAAAATTTTCTGCGAGTTCTCTTATTTTCTGTCATATTGGTTTCTGATTCCCTGGAGATGCTCAATACTTTTCTTATCTGTCCATCTTTTGTTTAATCCTGCAGTAAAGAAAAAAAAAGAAAACCCAAAACCAGATTGGATCATTAAGTGGCTATGCAAGAATCATCACAGGGACTGAACTTCTAAGGTTCTAATTTCTCATCTCTCCCTTGTACCCAGAAAGCAATGAAGGCACAGATCATCGCTCAGCTGAGCCATTGTTATTTAACAGAACACTACTGAAATTTTTATTTGGCAAACACGCCTTATTTAATATCTAACGAATCTGTTTCTTACAAAACATGTCTGATTTCACAGGTGACTAAAATTTGCTGCTTACTTACACAATTATTTCTGTGATTCAAAGTAGTATGAAGGCTTTCCACAACTGTATAATACACTTTGATCAGAAAGTACAGTATTGTAAAGAAATGAAAGTACAGTCCAATGGGGTTGGATCTCCACAGGTCCATTCCAACCCCTTCCACTCTATGATTTGAGATCAGTATGGTCATCCATTCCTCAGGTTCTCTCCTGAATTATATGAACCAGACTCAGAATAGACTGGTGACTATAAAACCTGGGCTGAAACATGGGACAGAGGTTCAAGACCATGAATCTGAATGCTTTAGGTTGCTGTGACTTGTCATTAGTGTGGTTTTTTTAACCAGGGAGAATAGGGTGGGGGGTAGGATGTTCTATATTTATGCTATGGGGAAGTACATAGAAGAGTTCATTTCTTGCCTAGGCTTGAGCATCTTCTGAATTTAGACTCTGAAAGTGAGGCATCCCCATATCTCATTTGTACACAGAGGACACCAAACACACACAGAAAATATTTACAGCCTACACACACACACAAAAAAAAAAGCAGTTGCAGGACTTCTGTGCACAAAACCTAGCCCTGGTCTAAAGGACATTGACCTCAAATGTCTCAGTTGTGAAAGAGAGGCTTGTTGAGACTTTGCTTTGCGTTTCCCTGATGGAGGACACTTTTCCTTTCTGAATGGAGAAGTTTAGGGTATCCAGCCTCCTTTTAAGCCAGCCACTGTAAATTCCTCCTTAAATCTCCTTTTAGATATCACCACAAATCCATTAGACTGCCTTTCTGAAAGAGAAACCGGTAAGTTCCACTTTTAAAATGTGTGGAACTTGAATTAAAGTTGTCTTCCAGATTTCTGAAATCTTGGGTTTCTTCCTTTGGGATATTCTCCCCCTCTTCCTCCCATTAATTTTAAATTGGAGCTGTTGTCTGAAGCAAGCTTTCCACACTGCTTATTCGTGACTGCACTGGCTTTCAATTTCCCCTTGATACTGAAATGGCTATATTGTGAGTTTGTGTTTCTATTGACCCTACAATGATTTCTAGTGACTCTACAATGAGACAGTAACACCTGTCCCGTCTTGAACTAAAACACAACCTCAACAACTACACCTTCTGTACCACAAGCTTTCTTAGAACTGCATTACTGGATCTAAAATGTGCATTCTCCTTGATCTAACACAATTTACTGCAAAATCTCAGCAGTACAACAATAAAAAGTCCACTGAGTTCTGCTTTCTAAAGACTGCATGAAACTAGGCTTGGAAATTGGCCAAAACTAGTGGGGCAATATGGCAAAACCTTTCTTTTTAATTTTGAAAAATTATATGTGGCTTTACCATCACAGCCCTCAGAATCTGGCATTTGGGCATATGCAGAAAACAAAATATAATCAGCATCCTCTATTCTGCTTTTCCAGTTGTTTGGGCAACACTAGTAATGTGTATATAATCACACAAAATACACAGCTTCATTAGAAACCTGGAGGGAAAAAGAAATCTGTCTTCTAATCACTGTTTTTTCATAGGACAAAATTTCAGCAATATCTTGGGACTAGGTGAAAAAAGGGTATGATCTTCCACATGTGCCTATTTTTTTGCTTTCCTGTATCCTGGCACTCAGTCAAATAATTTACGAGTACCTTCAAATTTTCCTTGGAATATCCTACCCAACAAAATTAACAGCTGTTACAACACAGGACACACCATTTCAGAGCTAACACTGGAGAAACTATTCTTTATAGTTATACCCTTTTTAATTCAGAAGTATCTTCAGGTCTTCAAGCTTGATAAAAAAGTATTATCAAGGTATAAGCAGGGAAGCAATAAAATATGATAAGCAAACCAAGACCACATCAGTTAAGAGCTAGAGAAGAAGTCAAAATTGATTTGGAAGTTTTTCAAATATAATCTGACTAAACTTTCATATAAGAAATGTACAGAATTCATTGAGCTATGATAGTTCAGTATTAAGGCATGCAACTTCACAAGCCATAACACAAATCTCAAATGTTAAAAATGTCTTTCACATGGATTAAATATATCAAGTTAGACCCACTTATGAACTGTATAAAAAACATTTCTGTTAAATCACTGTGACCCCTTTAACTATGGGGGCAGTGCTAATACAAACAGACTGCTCTTTGGGCAGTTTTTTGTATAATTTTATTGAACATAAGCAATGTCATCCTCATTTCTTACTCATACACTTCAAAGTACATCATACACTTGCTAGTAACCCTCTATGGAAAACACGCCTCATTTGCAAGTAAAACGTAGAATGTAAAACAGTTTTAGCAAAGTAGTGACCACATAAAATCAATGAAGTGAAAAGTTTCTCACCAGAAATTCCTCCTCTCCGAAAAAGCCGAAGTACGCAGTAAAAAGACAAAAAGAAAACTTCCTGTAACTCTGTCCTACTGTTCAGTAACGCCCAAAACTTTAATGAAAATGTTTGTGCCATCTACTGACAGCCTATGAAATGGCATTTGCTTTCCTTCAGAGGCACTTTCCACATACATGATTACTGTAATTTCCTCATTATTTAGTTACTATTGAATCATGTGCTTTTGTGCTTTGAACCAGATTAAGCAGGAGAAAAAAATAATCTTTTAACCAACTGTCCATCTTCATCAAATTGCCATCTTTTGGGCAAGGTTTACACTGAAATTCAAACATTTTCTTCTTTGAACTTAATAATGATCTTTGTCTGCATGCATTATTCTGAATTTTTTTTTTCCTCATTTACCTACATCAATTAAGGTGCCAAGTTCTTATCAGGACTGGTGCTTGTCTTATTTTAATTTGCATTTAATGGGCATGGAAAAACAATCTATCTCCCCTCAACCAGCACTGTTGTGACTGGGTTAAATAGTGGACATGGAAACAGCAGGTGGGGTCTTTTCTCTTTATCTCTTTTTTTAAATTTATTTTTTTAATTAAAACAGAACAGCAACTTGAATACCAAATGCCTAAACACTTGGCTTGCTGTACTGAAAAAGACATAAACCAGTCTGTCTCTATTTCTGTATAATTTGGTCAGAAATTCCATCATAGCTGAGATCTAAAGACATAACATACAATATTTCAATTATTCAACACTACAATTATGTAGGAAGCAGAGGAAATACCTTAAAAATTACTTTTTAACTTAAACACTTATTCTGTATACCATATTTCATTTCTCTACTTCCAGAGCTTTCCAGCATTAGCTGGAAAGACTTTGCTATACACCCTTAGGATGAGATAAAATTCTAAGTAATTGCATCTACTAAACATTAATTCATTTTGAATAAAGCATTTTAAGTTCTTGACTATAAATTATCTTTATTCTAATGAATACAGAACCAAATGTTACCACTAATTGCATGCCACTAGCCTTCATATTTGCTAGATATTTACCAGTGCAATCACTGGAAGAAAATATTCCTCAAGTGTTATGCATATTTCTGTGCTTTGTTAAAAATGTAGTTTTTTTCTTTTCAATATATTTATCTATTTATTAAAAGGCTAGTGTTTTTTCTGAAATCCATTAGGAGACCTAACTCTGAGTAACAACAAACTTCAGTGAAATGAGATGAGTGTTCAGTCTCTATTGTTCATTGATTGCAAAACCATTTGCAGTATTACCATAGTAAGAAAATACAAGTGAAAATAATTACAGAAAATGAAATAAAATTAGAAAATGCAAGTGCTAAAGTCAAGACAGAAATTTAGGAACTTGGGTAACAAATAACATCCTTCTATCTTGATAGACAGATGTACACATTTAAGCACTTACAATGATACTTTCATCCTGAGGTAATACCTTTATATTACAAGTGATTAATATTGTCTTGTAGTTCCAAATCATACATCACCTTGTACAGAATCTGCAAAACTGACAGTGTAAGATCCACGTTACAGTAAAAATTACCATCCACCACGAGGAAAAACAATTCCCAGCGACTGAGTTTCCTCTGTCATGATCCCTCCTAAGACTCTGCCCTTTTCCACAGGCTCCGCTGAAAAGCAGAGGTCAGCCCTTAGGCCACTCTGGATTTCATTTGCAATAGACATCTAAACATTAATAAATTAACCTAAAAAATGCTGTGGCTGCCAGCCTGATCTGATACGTAAATTCTCATCGAAAACGCCTTCAACGTAAACTTGTTTGGTGACTCACACATTTGTTCTGCTACCACCTGCCTTAGTTGGAAACTTCAGAGCCTTTTGCCTGGTAAAGCTTGTCTGTAAGTCTGTATTTGTGAAGCACTGCTCTGGGACAAAACTGGGGCTTTACTGTTTTGCTTCTTGTGGCAACAGTATTTCTTTCTTTGTCAAATAAAGACTGGTGATAGAAAGGATGCCTGGATGAATTGTGGAACTGCCTCTTACCACAGAAAAAGAGTATGCTTCGCCTTAAAATGAAGTGGCAAAAAGAGGAAAAGGTATGAGGAATCAAAACCCACAGGCTGTTGGGCAAGAGCCTTGTCCGGCCACGTATTTCCCCCGTGGCTGCGGGTGCCCGGCACTGACACCGCGTTACGGACACCGCGAACACGCCGCCCCATTTCCCATAAACACGGATTTAACGAAGGGGGGAAGCGCCACCAAAAAAGCTAAATCTCAATTGTTTTGTTCCGCAGCCACGCACTTCAGCAGGAGAGTTAAACTTTTTAAATAAATACATAGATAGTAATGTGACCCCAGACCAGAAACTAGACTGATTTACACCTAAAACGCCTCTGAATGAACGCTATCCCATCAGCGAGGAGGCGGGGGGCGGCCAGCCCTGCTTCACCCGCTCCGGCCCGGCCGGCGCTTCTGACGGGCTCCCCAGCGCCAGGACAGCCTCCCCGCCAGAAGACCCCCATGTCCCACCGGTGCCCGAGAGCCACCGCCCCGCTGCCGAGCGGAGACGCAGAGAGCTGAGGGCCGTGAGGGGCGATACTGGTGGCCGGGGCGGCTCTTCCCGACGGGTCAGCGCTACCTCCCCGGCCCGCGGCCCACAACCCGCAACCCGCAGCCCGGGGGCGGCTCAGCAGCGACGCAGCGAACACCCTCCGCAGCCCAAGGCCTCGTCTGAGAGACGGCGGAAGAGCGAGGGAAGAAGAGTCAACCCTCCCCCCGCCCCGCCACGTNGCGGCGGGAGAAGAGACCGCAGGCGTCGAGCGAAAAGGGGAGCGCGGTGCGGCCGGTGGAAAGAGTTATCCCTCACGGGGGCGTTGATCCGTCTCCGAAGGCACTGCTTGGCGGCTGGGCTTGGGGTTCGAAGCGGGATTAAACTCCTGATGGGGCGGGTCGGAAGGTGCCACCGAGCTGCGGCGGGAGCTGCCGCCACCCCCGGCCCCTGGCGACCGGCGGGACTGTCCGGCCGATGGCCGCTGCCCGCCTGAGGGTGGCTGGAGAGAGTCCAACCCGGCCTGGCCCTGGCCTTGGCATCGGCCACATGAACCGCCTGTGGAGAATCGTTGCAGTTGGGCGGAGCTGTCCGAGTTGGTTTTGATCAGTGTAGGTGTTGATCCAGATCTGAGAGAGGATGCCAGCGTGAACGGCGCCATGCCCCAAGGGTCAAGCAGGGTTTGTGGTTGCTGACAGAGGTGGTAACTTGGGGTTACGTGCTTTGCACCTGTGAGGAAGGTTTAGCTGACAACTGCAAGGACCTTGGCCTGAGTGGTCCCCAAAGATGACCCGGTCCTGCAAAAATTTATGTGCACGTGTATGGGTGATCCTTTACAAATTGCATTTTCTTCTTTGGACCCATGCAAAACGACAGTGCCTGGATGTATGGGTTTTCCAGGTTTTAGTAGACAATCCTCATATCTGATGGTGGGATTTGGTTTACAAACAGAAAAATTTTCTTTCGCTGCCCATCACACTGTGAGTGCAGTTACAACAGTGTCTGTGTTTACACACACTAAAGCACTTTATAGTATTTGCTATATTTGTAATGGCAAATTGC
This sequence comes from Florisuga fusca, assembly GCA_038090715.1. NCBI lineage: Eukaryota > Metazoa > Chordata > Aves > Apodiformes > Trochilidae > Florisuga > Florisuga fusca. The sequence goes on along the minus strand of JAAWXA010000001.1, from coordinate 2,280,458 downwards.
AAATACATGTGGCAGATCTAAAGATTCTGAGTAGTAAATGCATGTGTTCTAAACATCATTAAGCTATATAGGGTAAGCTAAGTAATATAAGTAGCACCAAGTACTTACTTATTAGTTTCTTCTTCACTGATCCCAAATGCTATTCTTGGAACTGTTCAACAGCTCATGAACATTCAAATTAAATAAGCAGGCAGCTAAAGCCAGAAGTGTACATGATTCTATAGACTTTAATAAAATATACTAATGTAAATACATGTTTCTTAGACAGGCTTCTTCTAAGTCCCAGTTACATTTTGCTTTTTGCTTTTTTTTTTTTTTTACGTTTCTCATTCTCTTTTGGAACCTCATTCATTCTTAACAGGTACAAAACTTTGAACTGTATTTCATTAATATGGGAGTCAGTGAAAAGACAGCATCTGCAGAGAGGAGGCTGTAAGTTTATTTTGTGCAGTGCAACTCTGTATATAAACAAGAGCTTGAAATTACAACTCACATCAGGGATCATCTGACTAGAGTGACAGGCATACCACTGTTGCCAACAAGTTACCCCTGTGTAGTAGTCCTTTTGGACTATGCCAGTGCCACTCCTTCATCATCTGCAGAGCTCACTCAATGGCCATTTCTTTCCCTTCCTGGATTGTGAGCCTAATGACTGCACAGTGGTGGAAAACACTAAGAAAAAGAAAGCTGCATTAGAAGATAAGGTGTAAATAAGAGAATCTGTGTTCGTAACTTACAATAAGTAGAAATCAGTAACTTTACGTCATGAAAAGCTTACTTTCACTTCAGAATTGAAGTTTAATCACACCACTTAATTCCTGAACTGACGTCTGGACTTTTAGGAGGAGGTGAGGAGTTTATTTACTGTTTATTCCCTAAACAGTGAGTCTCTGAAACAAGTGATGCAGAAACAGTGTGAGCAGTGAATGATTTTTGTCTATCAAATGTCCACAGGGTCTGGAACCTGTCCTGTTCTCAAATTATTCCCTTTCTTCAACACATAAGTATCACCACAGCTTTAGTCACACTGTGTCATCCTCCTCTCAGTCATCAGGCTGTAGGAACCTGTGTATGTGGAAATGATGAGACCAAGAACTGTTTGTCTGTTGCAGCCCAGATTATCCTGTACTCCAGTGGTCTTTCATATACATCTAGAAGGGAACATAGGAATTAACCATGTGGAAGCGCTTATATTTGACTTCTCCAGACAAATGAACATCCTTTATCTTTCACCAAGCCATATTTTGGAAAACACTAATGCTGCCTTTCATACTTGAGTGCTATACTGCAAGATAAATGGAGTATTTGGGACCATCCTTGTGATATCAGTGTTGGCATGATGTGTGTGCCACAGGGTTCCCTACTTCATGAGGCCTTATGTCAAGGCTGTGGGGGTTTTTTAGCAATAACTTATAGTAAATGCTGTGTATTTTATCATCATTGAAATACTTATGGAACCTAAAAGCTTTAATTTATTTTCTCTATGCAGAACTGAAAATGTCTGAAGACATAAGTGATGGCATCCCATCTGAAGAAAAACCTGAAGTAATGGAAACTCCCAGCAGTGAGATAATGCCTCCCAAGTCAGTACCACACCTTGTGGAAGCTGAGGTTTTGCACGAGTCCCCACATGATGAACATGGACAGGCCACTCAGAGTGCCAGTAATGGGCAGGAAGGAGACATATTTATNGTCATATAGCTTATACAAAAATGAGATCACATCATTTAAAAGTCCATGGAAAGCCACTGAGATACAATGCTGGCAACAGGTTTTATAGATAAAGCAACATAAGGACATTTCATAGTGACATACTATCAGAAATGGGAGCAGAGGAAGTACATGGTCCAGGTTTCAATATGTTGTTTTTACTCTCTGAAGTCTGGTGTGATAGCTTAACAGTTTCAACAGGTGCCAATCAAAGCTGGAATGATTTATAAGAAGAGAATTCATATTGTACAGACAGCAGTCATGGTGTATAAACCTCAAACATGGATATGAATGAATCTGGGTTGGAGTGCTCTGCCTTCAAAAACCTATCAGCCTTTGGATGATAGTCATTACATCAGATTATGGTTTTTTTTTCTGTGAAGAAGCCACAATGAAGTAACTCACTAGCCTTACAAACAAGCCTAATACCTTGTTCATAATCTGAACTGAATAAATTTTTATGTGCTTTGACAGCACATGAGGAAGGTTTAGCTGACAACTGCAAGGACCTTGGCCTGAGTGGTCCCCAAAGATGACCCGGTCCTGCAAAAATTTATGTGCACGTATATGGGTGATCCTTTACAAATTGCATTTTCTTCTTTGGACCCATGCAAAACGACAGTGCCTGGATGTATGGGTTTTCCAGGTTTTAGTAGACAATCCTCATATCTGATGGTGGGATTTGGTTTACAAACAGAAAAATTTTCTTTCGCTGCCCATCACACTGTGAGTGCAGTTACAACAGTGTCTGTGTTTACACACACTAAAGCACTTTATAGTATTTGCTATATTTGTAATGGCAAATTGCAAATACATGTGGCAGATCTAAAGATTCTGAGTAGTAAATGCATGTGTTCTAAACATCATTAAGCTATATAGAGTAAGCTAAGTAATATAAGTAGCACCAAGTACTTACTTATTAGTTTCTTCTTCACTGATCCCAAATGCTATTCTTGGAACTGTTCAACAGCTCATGAACATTCAAATTAAATAAGCAGGCAGCTAAAGCCAGAAGTGTACATGATTCTATAGACTTTAATAAAATATACTAATGTAAATACATGTTTCTTAGACAGGCTTCTTCTAAGTCCCAGTTACATTTTGCTTTTTGCTTTTTTTTTTTTTTTACGTTTCTCATTCTCTTTTGGAACCTCATTCATTCTTAACAGGTACAAAACTTTGAACTGTATTTCATTAATATGGGAGTCAGTGAAAAGACAGCATCTGCAGAGAGGAGGCTCTAAGTTTATTTTGTGCAGTGCAACTCTGTATATAAACAAGAGCTTGAAATTACAACTCACATCAGGGATCATCTGACTAGAGTGACAGGCATACCACTGTTGCCAACAAGTTACCCCTGTGTAGTAGTCCTTTTGGACTATGCCAGTGCCACTCCTTCATCATCTGCAGAGCTCACTCAATGGCCATTTCTTTCCCTTCCTGGATTGTGAGCCTAATGACTGCACAGTGGTGGAAAACACTAAGAAAAAGAAAGCTGCATTAGAAGATAAGGTGTAAATAAGAGAATCTGTGTTCGTAACTTACAGGTGTAAATAAGAGAATCTGTGTTCGTAACTTACAATAAGTAGAAATCAGTAACTTTACGTCATGAAAAGCTTACTTTCACTTCAGAATTGAAGTTTAATCACACCACTTAATTCCTGAACTGACGTCTGGACTTTTAGGAGGAGGTGAGGAGTTTATTTACTGTTTATTCCCTAAACAGTAAGTCTCTGAAACAAGTGATGCAGAAACAGTGTGAGCAGTGAATGACTTTTGTCTGTCAAATGTCTGCAGGGTCCAGAACCTCTCCTGTTCTCAAATTATTCCCTTTCTTCAACACATAAGTATCACCACAGCTTTAGTCACACTGTGTCATCCTCCTCTCAGTCATCAGGCTGTAGGAACCTGTGTATGTGGAAATGATGAGAAGGAGACCAAGAACTGTTTGTCTGTTGCAGCCCAGATTATCCTGTACTCCAGTGGTCCTTCATATACATCTAGAAGGGAACATAGGAATTAACCATGTGGAAGCGCTTATATTTGACTTCTCCAGACAAATGAACATCCTTTATCTTTCACCAAGCCATATTTTGGAAAACACTAATGCTACTTGAGTGCTATACTGCAAGATAAATGGAGTATTTGGGACCATCCTTGTGATATCAGTGTTGGCATGATGTGTGTGCCACAGGGTTCCCTACTTCATGAGGCCTTATGTCAAGGCTGTGGGGGTTTTTTAGCAATAACTTACAGTAAATGCTGTGTATTTTATCACCATTGAAATACTTATGGAACCTAAAAGCTTAAATTTATTTTCTCTATGCAGAACTGAAAATGTCTGAAGACATAAGTGATGGCATCCCATCTGAAGAAAAACCTGAAGTAATGGAAACTCCCAGCAGTGAGATAATGCCTCCCAAGTCAGTACCACACCTTGTGGAAGCTGAGGCTTTGCACGAGTCCCCACATGATGAACATGGACAGGCCACTCAGAATGCCAGTAATGGGCAGGAAGGAGACATATTTATTAACAAAAACCCTTTGACTGAAAAAATAATTGAAAGTCTGCCTTCCAATGGAGAGACACCTGAAGAGATGCCCACTGAGTGCAATGAGACCGTCAGCCTTGATGCAGAACCAGAATCTGAAGAAAAACTGCATGAACAGAACAGTCAGGCAAGTAATACTTCCATAAAAGCCCTCCCTTACCTGGTTTTCTAAGGCCAGAATTTTGTAAAATGTACATACTGTTTATCACAAAAGTAAGGAATAAAAAGAAAGGAATAAAGTAAGGTAAATTGTAACACCAAGCTTTTGGAAACTAAGAACAGTTTAATTTCTGCTTGCCAGTATGATACTAATTTGGTCTACTTTCTGTACAAATCTGCTTCATTCTGTTCACAGAAGAGGCCAGAATTTAAACTGTATTTGTATCACTGAATCTTGTACTTGCTAATTTTCAAGTTACTGACTTTACAAAAACAGTGTAGGTTTCATGAGGCTGGGTGTAACAGCTGGTAGTTTTTTATTTGTTCTAGGTCCATAGTATTTAATTTGTGATTCAGACCTTTGGGAGTCCTGTGAGTAATTGCAAGAAGTTATGCACAAATTCAGAGAAGCTAAAACACTGTTTTCATCCCTCCACCAGTGAGGGTGGTCTACCTAGAAGAGGTGACAGGGGATCTGCACACTGCACAGTGCGGAGCTGTCTTGGAATACTTTAGCTTTTGGTTTTGAGTTGAGAGACTTTCTTCTCAATATAATGGTTTCTTATTATGATTTAACTGTGGAATACTGGTGCTCAATACCACACATAAATGTAAAGGTGGCCAGCACCTCATGGGGCTCTGTTTTCATTTAACTCAGTTGTTAGGAGTTCCCTGTGCACATGCATCTTACTGGGTTACACCTCTGAGGAGACTCAGGCAGAGAAGTGTCTTAACTCTAGCTCCTGGTAGAACTCAGGAAGGAGTCCAGTTCCTGCATCTCCCTAATAATAGCCCTAACAAATCTGTATGCTTTTATAGAGTCATGTACCTGAAGAAATATCAGGACATCTGTAAAATATCTCTGGAGTTTTAGGTGGTTTCAAAAATAGATGATAATCTTCCCATCCTGACTTCTTGAGCACAGAAGCTTCAACTCCACATAACACCTGTAAGTGTTTAGGATTCTGTTAAGAACCTGTGGCACTTTTAGGAATGAAAAGACCTTCAAAAATCTGACCTTAGTGACCAAAATTCGACCACAAAGGCAATACAAAGTAGTGATTGTAATAAAGCTAGAGAAGGGCATGTCTGCCCAGGGGTACTATATGTGAAATAAGCTTTAGTTAATGTGACATCAAATTCTTAACTTATTCTCCATATGTATGCTCTTGTTTGACATTGAAATTGTGCTCATGTGTTCACTGCACAGATGTGTGCACCAGTATTAGCACCTTCCCAACCAGGTGTTCCAATTATTCAGCTAGAAGTTATGCTCTGCAGTAGAGCCTGCAGAACCTATAATGGGGCTTTTCAGTCACAGCCTGCAAGGATATTTTAACTCACACACACAGAGTGAGGCTGATGACCATGGTTTCCTCCTGGAGGAAGAAAAGGTGAGGTGAGAAGAGTAAAAACCCCAGGGTACTGTAAGAATGACACCTGTCATGCAGGAACTACTTTGCACAAGAGCTTAAGCATCTGCCAGGGGAGGTGGTTGATACAGGTTTTGCCAGTCATCATTCTGGGCTATTTCTCTCTATGTTCTGTCTGTCAAAAATCATTCTTCAGAAGGCATCACCATGAGCAGGGAAGCCAGGTATTATATTACAAAGTGCCTATTTTCAGATGGCACACCCTTCTAAGCAGTGGCACAAACATTTTTGCTTGTATCATTATTTATTACATAGCTGGACTTTGTTGCCTGACAAATTCTTTGTGTTTCCTCCTGCTGTTTCCTCCATAAATTTTAGATAGTGCAGTAATATTTTTTGTTCTTATAGGATACAGAATCCTCATCTAAAGCAAGTAGATGGGGATCTTGGGGTAGCTGGGGGAAGTCTCTCCTGTCATCAGCTTCTGCCACAGTGGGTAAGTGTTCAATCAGTAAAGTAAATGGAAATATGTTGTAATTTTGTATTTTAAGGATCCATAAACAATTTTATTCTGATATGTTTGGCAAGTATTTTTTTCATAGGAAGAAAGACCTTCCTCATGTGCTGTCAAAGCACATAAAAATTTATTCAGTTCAGATTATGAACAAGGTATTAGGCTTGTTTGTAAGGCTAGTGAGTTACTTCATTGTGGCTTCTTCACAGAAAAAAAAACCATAATCTGATGTAATGACTATCATCCAAAGGCTGATAGGTTTTTGAAGGCAGAGCACTCCAACCCAGATTCATTCNGAGGAAGTACATGGTCCAGACTTCAGAGAGTAAAAACAACATATTGAAACCTGGACCATGTACTTCCTCTGCTCCCATTTCTGATAGTATGTCACTATGAAATGTCCTTATGTTGCTTTATCTATAAAACCTGTTGCCAGCATTGTATCTCAGTGGCTTTCCATGGACTTTTAAATGATGTGATCTCATTTTTGTATAAGCTATATGACATATTGGTTCATATACATTAAACATTCGTGTTTAATTGATACTGGCTTCTTAACATACCATCTAACTATCAGCATTGTAACTACATTGTAACTTCTTCACAGAGTGTAAACAGGGAACAAATATGCTGTTAAAGCAACATGACTTGATAAGGTTGTGTGGTGTTGTCTATTTTGAATAGCCATATCATCACCCTGTATAAATATTTTAAGAATAACTAGATAATATTTAAGGTTCCCTCCAACCCAAACCTTTTTATGATTTTAAAATGCACACAGTTTAAATTTAAAAATTTAAAAATGCACACAGTTGTAACAGGCATAGATATCTAGGCAAAGCAGCATCCACATGTATAACAGAAAGAAGAAAATTTAAAAATAATTTTAATTTTACATGAGAATGGTTGCACTATTTGAAACTGAAGAACCATCTGCTATGTAGTTTGTGACAATGACCAAAAGGAAGGAAAGAACCTAAAACCAGATGTGTGTAAAGCAGCACTTTTCCTATTTTTTCTTCCCATTTTTCCTGAAATCTACAACTTAGACTTCTGACCCTGAGGTCAGGGTAAGATTGAGTTTCCCATATTACTTTCTAATAACTTTTTATCTAGACTGCATATACCATATATCTGCTTCAGTATAATTCCTAGCAAGAGACAGAGGGAAGAGACCTCTGTGGTAGCCAAGATCATGGAGCAGATCCTCCTGGAAACTGGGTGGTGACAACTACCATGGCTTCACTTAAGGGCAAATGGTGCCTGATAAATTTGGTGGCCTTGTGTGGAAGCGTTATGGCATTGGTGGGTAAGGGGAGACCCACTGCTGTCATCTAGCTGGACTTCTGCAAAGTAACTGACACTGTCCCACACTGTTCCACACAACATCCATGTCTCTAAATAGGAGAGACACTGACTTGATGGATGGGCCATTCTGTGGATAAGGAACTGGCTGGCTGGTCACACAGCAAGTTCCAGTCAGTGACTCAATGTCCAAGTGGAGATCAGTGATGAGTGGCATTCCTCAGGGGTTGATACTGGGACCAGTGCTGCTTAATATCTTTGTCAGCAATGTGGAGTGGGATTGACTGCACTCTCAGCAAGTTTGCCAGGGACACCAAGCTGTGTGGTGTGGCTGACATGCTGGACAGAAGGGAGGAGCTGAGCAGGTTGAAGAGGTGAAGCTGTGCAAACAGGATGACATTCAACAAGGCCAAGTGCAAGGTCCTGCACGTGAGTCGAGGCAATCCCAAGCACAGATGTGGGCTGGGCAGAGAATGGATTGAGAACAGCCCTGAGAAGGACTTGGGGATGTTGGTTGATGAGAAGCTCAAGATGAACTGGAAATGTGTACTTGCAGCCCAGAAAGTCAACCATGTCCTGGGCTGCATCAAAGGAAGCATGGCCAGCAGGTTGAGGGAGGTGATTCTCCCCCTCTACTCCACTCTCATGAGACTCCACATGGGTCTTGTGTTCAGTTCTGGTGTTTCCAACATAAGAAGGACTTGGAGTTGCTGGGGTGAGTCCAGAGGAGGACCACAAAGATGATCACAGGGCTAGAGCACCTCTTCTGCTAGGGACAGGCTGAGAGAATTGGGGTTGTTCAGCCTGGAGAAATGAAGGCACCAGGCAGACCTGAGAGCAGCCTTCAAGTACCTGATGGGTGCCTACAGAGAAGCTGTAGAGGGACTTTTTACAAGGGCATAGAGAGACAGGACCAGGGGGAACAGTTTTAGGCTGAAACAGGGTAGATTCATGTTGGTGGGTGAGACTATGGCACAGGTTGCCCTGGAAAATTTTGGCTGCCTCCCCCTGGAAGTGTTCAGGGCCAGGTTGAGCAGCCTGGTCTAGTGGTGGGTGTCTCTGCCAATGGCAGTAGCATTGGCTCTAAATGATATTTAAGGTCCTTTCCAATCCAAACCATTCTAGGATTCTGTGATTCTATGATTTTAGGTTCTAATGGTGAGTTAGTTTCCACATAATTTATATCTTACCTTTCATTAACTCACTGTGCACATATAACCAGATTGTTCTGGTGGTGGTTTTGTACTCTAGAGAAAGTGTCTGTTGTCTTTAAAGTGATTTTGACATTATTTGTATCAATGTCCCTGCCACAACACAGATGTGATACTCCTTTACACAACAGAATCTGTAATGTGTTTGGATTAGTAGCAGTCACTGGACCATGCTTTGTGTCTGACACTAGATGTCACACTAAGAAAGTTACTTCCTCTGTCTCATTAGTGAAATGAAGAGTTTGTTTTCGTTTTTAAAAGGTGCAAGAAGTTTGGTTTCCCTCCTTGTGGAACCACAATGGAGTAGATCCACTGAAGTAGTTGCTGGGATTATGGGATGGGAGAAAGTAGGCTCACTGTGGAGACACAACCTGTTGTACTTATTGTCACTGTTTTACTGTCTTTAAAATTGTATTTCTTAGTAAATCAATAATTACACCATTCGGTTGGAACTAAGCCAGTCTCATGGCTAGTAGCCACTGAAATGTGCAGTCCTGCATCTCTCTTTTCCTTACGTGTTTCTTTCTCTTACCTGTGCCAGCCCTCATGCTCCTCTGAACTCTCAGCAATCCAGTTCAGGAAGCAAAACTGACATAAGAATAATTCTTGAGGAAGAAAAATCCATTCTTCTGTCTCTTCAGTTCCTTGAACCAATTCACTGAGATAATCACCAGGGCAAGCAGTAGGGACATATAGAATGTGAAAGGAGCAGAGCAGCACCAAGAAGCCATTGAGTCACCTTAGCTGCAACAGCAAACCTTTTGTCCAAAGGGCTTAAGTGAGTCAAAATCTCAGCCTGTGTTTGAAGCTTCTGACTTCTGTTTTTAGAAACAGTTTGAAAGCTTGTCTGTTCAGGGTTTTTTCCAACTAAGCTATCTGCTAGCTTGATGAAAGTTACTGCCTTCTCCTGCAGCTCTTGCCTTTCTTATGCTGATTTGTTTTGCATGGATGAACTGTGGCATTGATAATATACAAGCATGTAAGGTGCTTAAGTTATGCATTTCCAAGCAAGGAGTGTATGCATGTGCTTCCCTCCATATAAGTGTTAACTGCAAGGAACAGATGTTTTTCTAAGGACTTAGAGGGAACGGAATGCTGGCAGGAGAGCCTCAAAGTGAGCACGATGGGGTCCCTCCTTTTAGTGTACAAAACCAGAGCACAGCTGCCTTTTCCACATACTTCATACAGTGGGGTGATTCTCACACCAGCCAGGTTTAGTTTCCTCAGTTTTTCAGTCAGTGTCAGATGCTAATTTAAGGCCTTGATCTTTGTCCTTAGCTTGAAACACCTGAAGCTTCATCATTTTATTGGGCTGAATTTTGATCAGTTGTTCATCAGAAACATCCCCATGGTGCAACACTTGGTGACAACGACTGTGTGACAGCCAGGGGCTAGATCTCAAACTCACCCTCCCTATCTGTACCACTGCAGCAGGCAGTCCAGTTGCCTGGGAGTCCCAGACTGACAAGTGGCAGAGATTCCTGCAGAGCATGGTTTAGGTTTCAGACAAGCTGAGCTGCCCTCCGGAGGTGTCGGTCTGCCTCTTCCAGTTCTACAGGGAATCCATAGCTACTAAGCTGGGAGGTGGGAGATAAGAGTGCCTAGAGCCAAGTGGGATGCTTCTGACTAAAGCATTTGTGAGTGCTGTTGATGTGGCCTTGAGCAGATCAGGCAAATGCCAAGGCAGGCCACATTTTCAGGAACCGCTTGCAAAATCTTCCTTTTCAAATGAAAGATTTCAGCTACCAAGATGAACAACAATACTCTGCTGAAATTGCCAGCCAACAGAAAGAAAAGAAATCATGAAGGCAAGCAAAACAACAGAAGCACCACAAGGGAAAAATAATACTTTCTTCAAAAAGTTAAGAATACCCATTCATAGCTCTTCTGTCTGTGCTGTTACGGCTGAGTAAATGGAGATGTCAGAGGTGTTGCTAAGTTTCCAGTACCACCTCAGCTGGATGACCACTGTGTAACCAGCGAGTTACCCAGTGTAACAAAACCAGTGCACCTCTGTCTCTAAAATATGGACTCCTCTCCCATGACCTCTTTTGTTCCTGTGCCTTTTGAGTTTACAAAATTTTCACTTCCAAAGCAACAGATGTTTGTGCATGTATATGTATCTGACAGTGCTGACTTGCTTCAGTTGTGGTCTTCTGATCTCATCTGGTTTTGTTGTTGTAGTGCAACATACATGCCATAGAGCTTACTTCAGAAAAACCACTCCTAGCTGACCTGAAACATTTTCTTATCATTCGAGTGCATGTAACCACAGCCCTGAAAACACTGCCTTTTGGAAGTCTGTAAATACCAGTACAGGAGCTGTGTGCTTCCTTTTCTTGGAAGCATAAGCTTGTCTGCAAAACTATGAAAACCAAATTACAGAATATAAAAAAAAATAGAAATAAAAATATTTAGATACTGAAAAATTATTCTGAAAATCCATAACTTTCACACATGGTTAAAATGAAATCTTCTTCAGTACACCATTTCTGCATCTCACATAAGGGTGATCACTTCTAGCAATAGGGCAATACATGGGAACTAAATTATGTGGCTAACCATTTCTGAGGACTGTTAATGACAATTTCCTACTTCTTTGCTTTGGTACTTTAAACTGAACTGTAAACAGATAAATTATTTCAGAAAAGCCATTAATACAGATGCTCAGACAGGTACCTGGACATCTAAGGCATGAAGTCACACAAAACAATTCATTAAACATTTCCATACTCTCCCACAATTATGTGCTCTACCAGAAAAGTTCCAAACATATTTTCTGAGTTACATTAACTACTGCAGAACAGCCTATCATTTATTAATGCTCTGCAGTGTTCTGAATATAAATATATTTATACACATACAGATACATGTGTGTGGAGTCATACAAATATGCTTTTGAATATATGATTAAAGATACAGCAAAACTATTTGAAATGGAGTAGGAAGAAGGAAAGCTTGGATTTATGACTCCATGATTTCTAGATGGGTTGCACATCTGGTGCTCTATGAATTCAATATTAAATATGTTCTAGAAAAACACACATGAAGCAGCATTACTGAAAGATGACATAGAAGAAACTGGAGCACCTGGCAGCAAACAAGAACAGATGTCCCCTGAGGAACAGATGAGTAGAACAAGAAATATGACAGCATAAGCTGCATGGGGTACTGATGTTTTACACTGAAACAGAGAGACTAGCGAGGTAAATATTTTTACCTGTCTAAAGAAAACATGACCTTTGTCTGTTTTATCTCGTCTTACAAAATGCAGCTGTAAAGGACACAGCAGGTTATGCAGCACAGTGCCTTAAGTCATTGCTGGGTAGTGCCTTACCTTTTGCAAAATCTGTTCCAATGCAGGTACTGGAGAGTGGTGTACTACTTTGTCCAGTCCCAGTATACAGCACATTTTAATTGTTTCATTGAAAACATCAGCATGAATAGAAAAAGGTCCAAAGAGTTGTTCTGAATGGAGTTGAATCCAGCTGGCAGCTGGTCACCAGTGGTGTGCCCCAGGGGTCAGTGCTGGGACCACTCCTGTTTAACATCTTTATTGATGATTTGGATGAGGGGATAGAGTGCATCCTCAGTAAAGGTGCTGATGACACTTGGGGGTTGTTGTGGCCAAAGTGCAAAACCCAACATTTGGCCTTACTGAAACTCAAGCAGTTGGCCTCGGCCAGAAGATTTAGCATTTTGAAAAACAGGGAACTGAACTTATGTGTTCCACTGAAACAAGTTTTTCATTTCAGTTCCAGTGTAATTCATATTACGTTTCAGATCTATACTTTCTAGTCAATTAATATACTGGATATAGTAGAAAAGTGAATTATTAACCTAGAAAAAACTAAGCAATTGAGATAAGTTTCATAGTTATTCTGATTGTTACAATTCCTGAAGTATAAGAATGCAATGCACTGTTAGTAATAAGTTTTCAAAACTTATAATTTAAAATATGCCTCTGCAACAGGTCATGGGATAACAGCAGTAAAGGAAAAAGCAGGAAGTACCCTGGGAATTCATAACCCAAGTTCAGCATCTTCAGAAACAGCAGAGCCTCCTGCAGCTGATACACCAGTTACACGTAAGTTCAAGTTTACTGAAATTGGACAAAACACTTTGACAATGCCAAATCAGTCCAATTTGCAAAATATTGAAATTTGGATGAGACATTCCAGTTTACTGTAATTTTGGACTTGTACAGTTGGAAGTGTGCTGTAGCTCTGTTTTTTCTTTTGTTAGGAGCTGAAGATTCTCTGAATCAAAGCTCTTCTGAGACTATTCCTCCTTCCCCTTCATCTGGATCTCGTGGAATGTTGTCAGCTATCACGAATGCTGTGCAGAACACTGTGAGTCATTTTAGCAGCCTTCTTGCTGTATTTACTCTTCATGCAACTTTACTGAAGGTAGATCTTGTGAAGTCATAGGTCTTGCTAAAAGCAGTTCTGCTGTAAGTCTGTTTGGAGTCTCTCCCGTATCAAAATAACTATCAAATTAAAACAACACAACTAAGTAAGTTACTACTTTGGTACCAGTTTAAATGAAAAATATGGTTTTGTACAGAACTATATAGAATTTTGCAGAGTCTTGGGAAGTAGTTTTTATAATGGTGGTACCATTTGCTAATTTTTTAACAGTTAAGTGCTTGCAGAGGAAGTATGTTTAAATTTGTTACCATTTTTGAAGGTAGATAACATAAGAAAATACTGCATTTACTCATTTTAAGTCTTTTGCTAACCTCTGTATTGCTAGTCCCTGACCCTTATCTTCACTTCTTTTCCTGGTCTCTCACTTCACTTTAGCCTTCCCAGAAGGTGGTCTGACTGTAAACACAGTGAGGTAAATTCTTTTATTCGTGGTTCTCTCCTAGTACACTCTTCATATATTTCCTGTGTTGCACTTCATCCTTTTCTGATTTTCTGTGTTTCAGCTTTTGGAAAACCCTGTACCATACTGTTTCCAAATCAATTTTTGTGTCATCTTCCATCCCAATAGTTTTTAGACACTATTACCATAGATTTTTTTTTTCCTGAGCTTTTCAGTATGGTGTTTTCCTTGATATTACCAAAGACTTTAACCATTAGCTAAGAAAATATAGAAGACTATCTCTCTAGCACGCATGTTTTATGAAGTGGCAGATCTTTTTTTGTGCACATCTAGTTCACTCTGAGCACCCCATCAAAGATTTTGGGAACAGAGGGAGATTCCTATGAACTATTCATAAGACTGTTACTACAGAGCCTGGAGCATTGTGGGGCTCATGAGAGCTGGACACCAGTAAGGTTACCTGAATATTCAAATAAGAGAATATACTCTTCTGGAGATCTAGAGAAACTACTATGCCACAGTATGTCACCAAACAAAAAGAATAACTTAAGGTCTCAGTAAGTTGCCTGTAATGCCTTTTGAGACTTTGGTAGGGTTTTCTATTATATATCAGGTTATACCAGCATGTGAGTATCTGATAAATGTATAAGCCAGATGGAAATGGAAATCCTTAGGCAGTGAAAATTCTTCTTCAGTGTACATGAAAAATTGTAAGTGAGGGCTGATGCTAATACAAGGACACAGAAAAAGTAACTGTATTTCAGCAGACAGTTTCAGAATCATAACAAGTGTCAACATTTTAGAAACCAGGTAAAGCAGAGTCACCCTGTTCATTGTGGACTTTTGTTCCTTGTTACTTATATCTAACATATGTTCCCACAGTCTAGATGCTACTTTGGATAAAATTAAAGTTGTATTATTAAGAATTTTTTTATTCATAACGTGTTACGTTTCCTTTGGTGTATTTTAATTAACTCAAAATACTTGCTCATTTTTTTCTTTTTTAAAAATGCATTCAGAACAAAGTAATATTCTTTTATAAACTTATCAATCATAACTGTTGTTAGTTAAACTATAGAAAATCCAGAAACCTGAACGTTGAGAGATGGTGTTGGCAAAAGCAATACTCCTTACACTTCATATTAGCATAAAGAGGAAAGAAAATAACCACATTGCTTTTTTTTTTTTTTTTAATGCAGGGGAAGAGTGTATTATCTGGAGGCTTAGATGCTCTGGAATTTATTGGGAAGAAAACCATGAATGTACTTGCAGAAAGTGATCCTGGATTTAAGAGAACCAAAACACTGATGGCAAGGACAGTTTCTCTCTCTCAGGTTGGATTTATTTAAATACAGCTCTGTCAGTGCATTTTCAGATTCTTTTTCCAGAATTTCAGCTGCCTCAAGGAGCAAATTATTTATTGCAGAAGGCATTGGCTAGGTGTCTGAAATAAATACTGTGCTTTGTATTTGCTCCCCTTTCTTTTTCTTCACAGAACCACAAAAGATAATGTAAAATCATATTTGCTGCATAATCACATGTACAGGAGCTGATTTTTATAAGATAGCATAGGTGGTGATAAATCATTACACTCTGGAGACAGAATGAAATAGTTGGTGGTTTTGTGACAGCTGTAGATAGATATCTTCCAGCATAAATATCACTACATTGCTTTTATTGGAAATGAATACTGGAATATGACATATTTTTCATTAGGAAATAAAGCTGTGTAAAGTTCTATCCTAATGTCCATTTAAACTAATGGTGCCCTTACACAGTCATAACTCATGTTTAAAAATTCAGAGACATGATAAAAACAGTAAGTGTAAGTGCTGTCAGTCAAAAATAATTTTAGCTGTGCAGATACAGTGAGGAGGGAGTCTGTGGAATCAATCAACATTTTTAAAAGACTAATTTTACTACATATTTACTTCCTTGTAGAGAGGAGTATTCTTTTAATGAGATGTTTCATCTTTAATGTTGGTCATTGTAAGTGTAAACAGACTGATAATGTTGTAGTAGGCCAAAATTAAGTAATTCCTATTAGCAGTTAAAATAAGGGTTAAAATGAGTTTTTTTAGAATATCCTCCTAAAAAATATGTCTGTATTGACAAAAATATCTGAGACAAAAAGTGACATAAGTCAGTTCTCATGGGCTGCATAGCAAAGCATTTCCTTTTTTGTAATTTGTGCATGAAACTGTGACTTTTGAAGGGAGAGACTGAAAAATCTGCCATCATAATCCTTTTTTTAACAAATGAATAACTGAAGACAGTAGCATAGAAATTTTAAAATGATGGACTGGTATTCAGAGGCTTATATGTGACCTAAGGTGCAGTTCAGCTGTATTTACAAGCCTTACTGTAGCAAATCTGTAAGAGAGGCCATTCCTTTCTGGGAACAGAAGGAAGGAATAGGTGATCCTATTCCACACACTGTTCTGTTCTTTTCATACACTAATAGAAGTGTATGAGGAGGTCAATCCAAAGTATTCCCAAGTATACATGGTGTAGTTCTGCCCTACCTTTGGTAGAGGTCATACCTTATTAGGCCAATCTCTGTTGTCATTCCTGTTGTCATATAAAACTGACTTTATCTACTAAAAGTATTTTATTCTAAGTATTTATGTAGGTGCATATGCACATGGGTAGGTAGGCCCCGAAAATAATTTTCTTCTCATTTTATGGACTGTGGAATGGATTGTATAGCTCTTTAAAGCTGTATATGAAATACTCCTTTTTACTTTTCTTTCATTGTAATTGGTGGCTAAATTTATTATATGCTACCCTCAGCTTACACTGCTTTTGAGAAGGTAAGCAAGATTATTTGTTTGTTCAGGGTTGGGTTTTTTTAGAAAAAAACAGGTTAGCAATTACCATTGGGAAAAGCTACATAGAATACTACTTAAATATTTTATTAGAGACATTTATTAAAAAAAATAAGTTAGGTATTTCAGCTATAAAATCTCAGCTCTGCAGGTGTGATATAGTCCCAAATTTTATGACTACATCCTAGACAGGCAGAAGCAGAAAGTAATAAAATCTGTCATACCTCCAGCACCAGCTATAAACCAAGAGGAATGTTGTATGTTTTTGCAGCTGCTGCGAGAAGCTAAAGAAAAAGAGAAACAGAGGAGAGCCCAGCAAGTTACAGTTGAAAGAACAGCACATTATGGACTACTTTTTGATGAGTTCCAGGGTCTGTCTCATCTGGAAGCTCTGGAAATCCTGTCAAATGAAAGTGAAGCCCAGGTACCGTGTGCAGACAGTATGAATCAAAATGGTTGGTAAAAAATTTTTGCTCTGCAGGTGCATGTGAAATGAACAGTAAGTATTGCATCAACTCCAGAGAAGGATGAGTTGTTCCCATGGGCCAGTCCTTGGCTTCAGGAAATCAGTATCAATACACACAAATTTAACTCCAAGATTAACTCAAGCAACTTCACAACTGAAAGTTATTTTTTTTTAGGACCATATGTAGTATGCATTTTTCAGCTTGTGACACTGTGCAGATGTCTTCCCAGAATTTGCAAGGAGGTTGATGTCTTTTGCTATTTTATCAGGCACTGATACTTGCATTCAGGAATTCCAGACCTAAACCTAGAGTCTGGTGAATTAAAATGAATTGCAGATTACTTACTAAATTCATAAGTCTTCTTTATTGTGTTATTTTTTTAAACTGCCATAAAATTACAAAAAAATATTACTGGGAGCATACAAATGCTCTGTGTCCTTCTGAAGAGCATGCTGAAGTTACTAAGTTGTATATGATAAATGTATTTTTTCATGTCAGCTATCAGTAGTCTTCTGACAATACATTAGTAGAACTTTCAGAGTGAAACAATTTTCTGAATTAATTTCTTAAAATACATGTTTTCTTCTTTTTTGTTTTAGTAATTAGCACTCCTTGCCCCCTGGGTTATTTTTAATAAAAATAACCACTTTTTTTTAATGTGTTATTTACTGACACAATTAAAATCAGCTTATTTCAATAACAGCTAGGCACATACTTGGTGGGTTTTGTATTTGCAGTTATGTCTAAATGCAAAATTCTAAGTTCAAAACCCACATGCAGGGTTCAAGGGTGTGCTTTTGCAAAAAAAAAAAAAAAAAATTAAACCACACAAAACAGGAAGGAGATAAATAGAAAACAAGTTCAGGTTAATTGTATGTGTCAAGACTGTATTTCTTTCACTGTTAAATGCCCCAAAATAAGGAAGACTTGTGCAGCTTGTTACCATGAGGTTTCTGATGTGCTTCGTGTTAAGACTCACATTCCGAGACAGTCTCCCAATACATGTCCCAGTTACCAGAGACACTAACACAAAAAAACCCCTCACTTATAGTAATCTTGAGACCTGTAGTAACAGCCCAAAAGCCACACTTGAGTGGGCCAGATCAGGAGCATAAGAGAGACTGAAGGCATTGCTAATGTCCTTCTAATAGCAGGGATTAAAAAAACATTATAAAGCTTTTATTTAATAGGTTTTCATTTAAAAAAAAAGTCCCAGGTGATTCTATGAAATGGAATAGAGATGCTATAGAGAGGGCAAAAAGCCCTGGGTAGTCCTTCACAGCCTCATCTGGGGCTGCCAACTTTTATCTTGCATTTAATCCTGAGTATATGAGCTGGACACATCTTATGCCCTCCACATGTGAGGGACATAGGAAAACAATGTCTTTCCCCAGTCTCTCACAAAGTCAGTCTGCATGTCTGTCTGGCAAACTTTAAAAGAAACCTTGAAACAGATGTAAGAGTGAAATTTTCATCAGAGGGAGAGAAGGGATTTCTCTTGGCTTTGCTAGGCAGAGTGCAGTCATGCCATTAACATCACCCAATTCTAATGCAAACAGTGATTCAAAGAATCCATCCCTGTCTGCCGTGCCACCCTAATTAGATATTACAAGGCCTTGCAGATATCTGAGACATTCAAAAACCTGTCAATACATTTTTCACAACAGGTAGGCAGTCGATAATTTTGGTTGCATTTTGAAGGAGGGCAAACAGGCTTTGTTTTCACACTCTTCCCGTGAGTGCTCAGGCTAAGCATGAACTCTGCCTGTGCTCTTTTTGCCTGCTGCTGTCTTCATACAAGCAATCCCAAAATGCTTATTACAGTTTGCAATGAAGCCATAGATTTATAATTCAAAATTAATGTTCTGGGAGATGGTAGAGACCTGATGTTCTTGCAAGGCTGGTATAAAATTCGTGATACTCAGCAAATTTTGTCAATGAAAACTGAGAGTGTGTCCACATTAGAAGGTTAGGCACAAGATCTGAGCAATGGAAGTTTCCAGTTCTTGACTGATTTTCATATCACTATACATTAGCAATTTAAGAAATGCTCTGGTTTGGTTGGAAATGCTTACTGTCTTTTCTTTTGCAGATTCAGTCATATTTAGCAACACTTGATGGAGAGCAGCTGGAGACTGTGAAAAATGATTTAATTGCTATAAAACATATTTTTGTTCCAAAGGAGTTAGATGAAGAAGTGGTGCAGGCACAGACAGGTAATCAGAAATACAAAGGTTTAACCATATGAATAATTGTTACTTCTGTGCAAAGTAATTTTTAAAAATTACAATCTAAACTATGGTTTCTGATGTCTTAATACTCTTCACATAAGGTAGTCACTCAAATTAATACTCTGAAAGTTCTGGAAGCCAATAAGCATTTTTTTGTTTAGCAACTTCATCCTCACTTTGCACCCTCCCATGCTAAATAGGGAAAAGATTTGAGTGCTATAAAGAGATGTAAGAACCTGGAACTTTCCAAAGGAAAGTTACTTTGAAAAATAGCTGCAAAGCTTCTTTTTGGTATTGCTTGGCAAGGTGTGGCCCATGGAGTGTGGGAAAGCAATTAAAATAGCAGAAGCATGCTGTCACTGACATAGTGCACAGCACTGAAGAGAGTGGGACCAGCATGACCATAGCTCAGCTCAGAAAAGTTACAATAAAACAGGTGTGTGCTTTGGGTAGGGGCAAAGTAGGTGTCTTAAATAGGTCAGAAATTTTGGCATTCCCCAGAAGAGGCTGATAGGATAAGAAGTTAGCCTAGAGCCACCATAGTTCATGTCTCCAGGCCTGTGAGATCCATACCCAACCTCTTCTAGCTAACAGAAACAATCCCCTTGACTTGTCTGAAGACTGGCTGATGCCATTGAGACATATTTTGTGTTTCAGAAACACAGAAACATAAAAAGATATTTCTTCCTTATCCTCTTGAACTTCTCAGGGATGCTTTGTCCAGAAAACCTGCATTTTGCAAGAGGACAAGGTATGATTTCTCTTGTCTTCAGAAAAGTTAGCAAAACAGTGTAAACATCTTTGTGTTCTAACTGGAAAGTCTTTTCCACTCAGGTTGCTGTTTATAGCAGTGCTTACTCAGTGTGCCTGATGTCTCATGCAGGGAGCTTATTGTTTCTTCTCAGGGGAGACAGTGAGTGTTCAGTGTAAAGTCTTAGTATGGTAGTAGGTTTTTTTCACACCTTGTTCCTTTGTGAAGCTGTAAAAAATACCAGTCAAGAAAAGCATATTACCTGCTTAAGGATTCATGAGATGTCTGTTGTTCCTTAATTTCTTTGGGAAATATTTCCTTGTTTGAAAGCAGCCCCAAGTAAAGTTCTCTTTCTTGCACAAAGTGATGCTTTCTCTGGTGGTCGTAAGTTCAGTTTGTTCCGTGAAGCATATCTGCTGATTGTGCTCCTTGAAACATTAACTGGCTGGAACCAAGGCAGTGAGCACCTTAAGAAACAAACAAAAATAAGACCAAGTCAGGAGGTGCTGCAGGTTTTCCCCTGCAAAAGCAAACCTATGAGCACTGAAACATATCCTCCTCTCTGTGACAGCAGAAATAATAACCACACACATGGTCTCTCCATCTTACAGATGAATGATTGTCACTTCAGGCTGCAGTTCAGAATTACTCACACCCCTCAGTGCAGTCAGGTTCAAGATTTATTACTATATGAACTACAGATACATTTCATTTATTAGTATTAAATTGGATACATTTAAATTCCCCTGGAGGTCACCATAACAATAGGAAGGTTAACCACTTCTCTAAAGTAGCTTTCTGGTGGAGCTTTGGCCAGGCTCCTAACCTTGCACATGTGACCTTTGCTTCTTCCTTCAGCCCCTCACCTAGAATCTGGTGTACTTGCCAACACTGCATTGATAGTGCCCTCAACAATGTATAGTGCTTTGACATGTTCCTTCTGGAGAGAGTCCTAGTTTGGATACCTTTCCCAGACACAGAAATGTGTGATCTTCATTAAAAACTTATCAGGGTGAGTGAAGGCTCCTCATGAGCCCCCTGAGTCAGGGAAAACAGACCTTTTCCTCAATCTTGCATAGGATCTCAAGGGGGTTTTTATTACATGCATTTACACAGCAAATGTGTAAAAAGTTGTGAAGCTTAAATGAATTCCATTAATAGGCCTTTACATGACAATTGTCTGACATTTTTAGATTTAAAATATCCAGCGCCTTTCCATGTAGTCTTGCATGTGATTTGCATGTCTGTTTCCCCTCATGGGACTTCTACTGAACACTCAAATGTTTCATGATACTTCATTTTCCCAGTCTATACAATAATTTAAGTTGAATTCCAGTAACCCACTATTGACTATGCTTGGTATTCTGGTCATATTTTACAAATAAGTTCAGCTTACAGGAGGCCTTTGATATGTATCTATCTGGGAGTACACTTGATTTTCTAGGGTCTAGGTTTGACTTGTTTGGGTTGTTTTTTCTTTAAACCAGAAGTGTTTACCTGAAATTATTTGCTGGGACCTTAAACATATCACTGTGGCATAGTTAATATTTACATTAATAAAATGTTCTGGTTTAATGTTACCAATATAATCTTAAGCATGATTTGGCATCCAGCATAGATAAATTTAACAACAGTTTGGCTGATCAGGATTAAAATGCATCTCATGATTAAATGTCTTGCTGTGAAGAGAAGGCTTCATTATCATTTGTGTTCTTAGCTCAAGATAGTTAATACAACTGAGGTCCTGTTAAGCACATTAATGGGTTTACACTTGTAAAATGAAGTCAGTAGACCATATGTTCTTTTTAATAGCATATTTTTAATACAGAATTATGTATTTTTAGTTAAGCTAGCTAATCCATCAAGAGGTAGCAGTCTATGTGGAGGAATGTTTTGCGTTTTAATCCTGCTTGCTAAACAGTTTAAAGCTACAACTAATGTGCCTTCAGTAGGATTTTGATTTGTGATTCCTAGCTCAATAAAACTTACAGGTTTTTTTCTTTTATGTAAGGAAGCCACTCCCCTATAAAAGGTAGACATTAACTAATGGTGTTTGAAAATTATATATCTTATCTAGCCACTGAGCAATATTTGAAAATAATTACCACTTATTGCTAATTTGTTACCACTTTCTTGTCATCAAGGTAATATTATTTGTGTGGTGTCATTTGTCAATGCTTTATATATTCAGCAAAAAAAACCCCCACAAAACTAGGTGGTAGAAAGGCCAGTACTTTGCATTCAAGTGTGTGGAAAAGGTGGCTATTTGTTTTATGTAAACTCTCAGGGTTTCTTCTCATCCTAGACTCTCAGGATCTCATTAGATATATTAGTGTTGCTTTTAGTTTCTGCCATAAACACTTTCAGTCCTATACAAGGAAAAATTACTGCAGTGATCTTTGGAGGAGTGTTTTGTGAAAGAATTTGAGCTAGGCTCTGTTCCTGGCAACTTGGAACCTGGAATCCTAGGGTTTTTTGTGCCTTTGCTTAACAGCCAGAGAGGTACAAAATCAATATGAAAAGAAAGAAAAGATATTTTCTGACACAAGTAGGAGAAAGACAAATGTATTCCCTTCTCTCTAATGTTTCCTCACACTTTGATTATGTGCTCCTTTCATGTATTTTTCACTGCAGCTTTTTTTCCTTTCAGTTGTATATGAAATAATGAGAGGAGAATATCTGAAAAAATAGCTTTACCTACATTTTGAAAAGCATTAACAACAAACATTTCATATGTGAGGTTAAGGGAAATGGTAACCAAAGTGAGTATTGAATTGAATGTGCCCATTATTGACAGTTTTGGTAATTCTGCATTGAATCAGTGAACTCCTTATCAATTTTCAGCATGCTGCAGTTTATAAAGCAATTTGGCATTGGTTTAAGAGCACGTTTATTCAGTATATCCAAGAGGTGCTGAAAATCCTGTTGCCAAAATTCACTGATAAAGGCAGCAGTGAAATGAACTCTGCATGTATTTGGCCTGCCAGAATACAATCTTCTTGACCTGTTGCCCTAGTGTTAAGAGGAAAGCTCAGTCTCTTGGTCATTGCAGGTGAAGAGTTCTTCATCCTAAATACTAATTTATTTTATATCACCAAAGATGGATGCTGGATTTACAAGCAAGGGTGAGATGTCCTTTGCTCAAGGAGAGTATGATCTGAGTGTCAGATTCCACCTCCTTTCCACATGTTGCAAGGAACTGTGGACTGTAAACCATTCTAAAAATTCTCTGTACTCATTGAAGAGTGATGGCCCTGTGCTTTTAAGGCCAGTACTGAAGATCTGCATAAAAATGGGAATTTTCATTACTGGGGGCTATATGGGAACTTTGACCTTTTAACGTCATCAGACTAAAAAGAATATATTTCACATATTTCACCAGGAAATATTAATGAAGGTTCCAAACTCAGAAAGTGCAGATGAACAGAACCAGTCAAAATACCAAATTTTAGAAACTTAGAGAATGTTAGAAGATGGCAACTGCAAGTAATCAAAAGAATATATATACAATAAAGATGAAGTACAAATCCTAGTGTTATTTATCTCTGCTTGCTAATCTTGTGAAATATAAATGCAGATTCTTGAAGGCTCATTACTCCAAAGCAGAAGAGAAAACATTATTCATTTAAGCAAAGCTCAGTCTCAGAAAGAAAGCACACCTCTTAGCTGCAGTCTGCAGACAGAGCAACAGGGAGAGCATGTTTTCCAGTCTATTTCCTCTGAAAATTACTTGTACCTGGTCCTTCTGCAGTTTTTCTACCTTGGTTTGAAAGAATAGGTTAGTATCTCTTTGATTATTTTGTGGGTCATGTATTTTTATCAGGTAACTAGGGATCATGTAGCTTCTCCTCTTACCTGTTTTGTGAAACCTACTGGAGTTTGGAAGGGGGTGGAAAGAGTAGTCAAAGTTGTGGAAGGCTGGCATGTCTGGTTGTACAGGTATCTCTCTTGTTTATCCTCTTTATTTGAGGGCACACACACACACACACACCTTTCTTGTATCACTGTCAGTGTTTTTCAGGTGTTAGAGTGCTTGGGGAAGGTATTTGAGAGGATGCATTTGATTGGATAAGATTTTTTGTGATAACATCCTAACAAGAATTGGTTTGGGTTTTTTTTTTCTTCCAGCAGATATGGGAGAAGAGTTTGTCAGCATGCTGACCGAACTGCTGTTTGAATTGCACGTTGCTGCTACACCTGACAAACTTAACAAGGTTTGCAATTGTTAGTCAGCTTCCCTCTGTGTCTTGGACAAAGCCAAAGAGGGAGGGCTTTGTTCTGAAATCTGACACAAACCTAGCTCAGTTCAGACAGTTCAGAAGGGAAAGTGGGACTAAAATGATGAGTATAGAAAAGCTTGTATAGAAGTGAGGTGAGTAAGGCAACACAGCTGCCATGACTGCAGTGACCAGCTTGCACAATGGGCCATGGTAGAAAGCCTTGAACCAGGCATGTCTCAGCAGAACAGCAGGGCCAGTTTGGTTTTGCCCATTGTGGAAAAAAAACTCAGGTTCAGAATTTTTTTCCTTGCTCATCATGTTTATTCTTCTGAGGGACTTCTCCAGACCTTCTTAGCTAGAAGACAAGTCTTGTATTTATTTCATCTAACTTCATCAGGCCCCTATAAATGTGATTCATCTGTTGATTTTAGGCTCAGATGATTGCCTCTCTCTTAGCTACATGTATAGACTGTGGATAACTAGCTGAGGCTGAAGTCTTAACATATTTTAATTTGAATTTATATTAAAAAGAGCCATCATAAATTTTGTACTAACCGTAACAGTAGTCTGAAATTATATAAAATTTCAAGGCTTTTCCACTTTGATCTACTTTCATGCCTGGGAAGGCAGCTGAAGATACAGTGATTTTTTATTTATTTTCCCTTTAAGAATTTATTATATCTCTCTTACCTCTCCAGTATTTTAAAATTTTATTTTCTTATGCCATCTTCTTATTTTTTTTTATTTGGGAAAATCATTCCTCTGGGAATTCCTTTGAAAGATACCTCATAAAGCTAAAATCTTAACTTCACTATTAATGCCAACTCTGTGTATTGGTTAGAAATATCACACCTGTGGAGAAATTATCCCTGGCTAATCCATCTTCATGGAGTCAGAAAGAACTTCTTCCTACAGTTTCTTAAACACTTAGCTAAATGCCAGGCAGAGGCTTGAGATGTTTAGATATCTGAGTGTAAAAATAAAGTAATTAAATATGTTGTTAATTAATGTTCAGGAACATAATTTGATATTCCCCATCTGAACTGAACTTTGGGGTTTGTTTTTTTATTTGGCAGGCTAGGAAAAAAGCTCATGAATGGCTGGAAGAAGCCACTCTTTCCACCCCAGCAGACATAGAAGAAAAGCTAGAAGAAAAACCTGGAGAACCTGGTGAAGAAAAGATTAAAAAAGAAGAAAAAATTGACAGTGACAAAACAGAAGTAGATGAAAACAAAACTGTGGAGGTAAAATAGCTTTTGGAGGATAAGTTTCATTAAACAAATTGTCATACTTTGTTTGATAAGATTACTTCTTTGGTTTTATATTTTGTCCTTATTTTTTAAACTCATGGAAGTAAAAAGAAATATTACTATACAGCTGTTCACTGTAGACTCAATAGGAAACTTGCATAAATATTTTTACTTTTAGCCTATTCCCATAAGGAAATGTTAAATATAGCAGGTCCTCTGCTTATTGCATTGGTTTTGGGTTTTTTTTTTTATAATCTATGCTTTTGTGTTTGTACATGTGAATACACAACATGGAATCAGCTGGGGGACTCTGTGGTCTAATGTCAACAGGACACTGAAAGTTGTATCTCAGTGAACTTTGGTGTCTCTTTCTCCCTATAACAATACATGGAAAAAATCCTCAGGTTTTATTTGAGCTCTTAAACAGTTTAAATCACAGCAAGCAAAACAGACTCACAAGTGTTCATTCTCTTTATGAAACAAAGCTCTTAAGGCTAAAAGTGTTGTGCCCATTTAGACAGTCCCTCATTGCTAAGTTTAAATGTGATTGAGTATTTTACACCAAGTTACAACAATATTAAATGTGGATGGTATCTTTGCCAGGATTTTTTGAAAGAATTCTAATTTAAAAAATTCCTGTCATCTTTTCTTACAAAAAATAGTGCAAAGAAGGAGACACAGTTACACTGTATATGTTACAGATTTTTATGTGATTGCAGATTTTCAGCTGGGAGCAGCTTGTGAAAGCCTTAATTCCATAATGCTGGGTAGATTTTTTTATCATTGCTGATAAAAGCCATTTTTAAAATTGGGGTTATTATCCATTTCTACTCTGAAGTTTCAGATGAGGGATGACTCGGTACTCTTGGCTCCATCTGCAATGGCTTGTTCTAGAAGAGATCTTTTCATTTGTTAGGAATAGGTTTAAAAGAGCTGTGTTAGAAAATCTGAGATCCTGACCTAGTTCCCATCCAAGGAAATGGTAGACTTGTTCTTACTGATTTTTCAGGATGAGTATGAAGTGTGTATTTTTTAATCTGTGGATATTTCATTTTCCAGTGTTGTTTGTGAGGATGACATGGCTTATAGTACTTCCCTATGCATGTGGTGGTACTTCCAGTTGATGCAGGGAGTGTTCTTATGTTTCAAATTCTTTTATATGTATATATCTGTTGCTATATTTGGTTTGGGTTTTTTGTGTTTTTTTTAATTTAAGAAAATCTACATGCTGTCCATTGAAAGTCTGGCTGAGATAACTGCTCGCTGTATTGAACAGCTTCATAAAGTAGCAGAACTGATTCTGCATGGGCAGGAAGTGGAAAAAACAGCTCAAGATCAAGCGAAAGTACTGACTAAGTGAGTATTATTTACTTCATAGATGAACATTTGACATTTGTTTAAAACTCATGAAGTTCCATTCAACTTTTCTCACTTAAAGTGACAAAAAAAAAAAAGTTATGTGGATTAACAAACAGCACTGTCTTTAGGGGACCTGGTGCTATATTTTCTCATGTAATTAAGTTACATAGGCTACCTCTCATTTTTTGACAGGCCTAGCTTATTTCTGTCTGCAAAATCATGACCTATTAATGGGCTGAAAGTTGATTTTGCCCCAGCACGTGAATTTCCATGCTAGTTTGGGTTGCATTTCATGTTTCCTCTGCAAAAGACACTGTGCTAGCATAAATGGAATTTGCTTTGAGAATGCATAATGCAGTCTTATTATCTGCTGATAGGGTGTCATTATTTAGTGTTTATCTGCCAAAAAATATACAAAAGCCAATCTGCCATTCTAAACAGTAAGATCATATTGTCAGCAATTTTTTAGTAAACCACAACAAAACATAAATAAATTGTAGAAGCCAGTTTATCTAGTGGGACACAAAATTCAGGTCTCAAGCTCTCTTTCATAATCTGTTCTACTGATTCCAGTGGGTTTTAACATTAAGGTGAAAGAACTTCAGTCCTAAGTAAGTGAAGTATTTAAGCACATGTTTATCCTTAGGATGAATCCTTAGCAATCACAAACTCCATAGGAGCACTCCATTGTAAAACAAAGTCCTGGAACGAGTAGGTTTCAGGTTTAGAGCTAAGGTTCACCCTGCAGGATGGTGTTCTATGTGGTGCACTTGGGAATGTTTAGCAAAACAGTGAAAGACCTAGGAATAGAACCAGATCTCCTGTTTTAACCACAGCGGTACTTCCTCTTTTAGTACAGTGTGGATGTTTATTTGCTTAGATAGGAAACTTCTCATTGTTCTCACTAAAGTTTGATATATTTCTAACAATATTTCTAGGAGTTGTGTTGCTGCAGTCATCTGGAAAACAATAGTTAAACCAGAAGCTTTTAATTTAAAAAAATGAAACGTTGCCCTATCAGAAAAGACTGTCTTTTTGAGCCAATGTGACCATTTTGCTACTGTAGTCAGCAATGGATTTGTCAGTGAAGGAATATAAAAACTATATTATGAAGAGAATCTACCCCAAAATATTTTAAAAGAAACAGAATTGCCATAAGAACAATCTTGGCTTCTAAGATGAAGTTTATGCCTGGAACAGTCATAGGGGTTTTGTCTATTGGCAGGACAAGGATATATTTTTATATTTTTCTCTCTTTTTTTAAAACCAGTTTAACAAGTGCCATGTGCAATGAAGTTTCGACTTTGACAAAGAAGTTTTCTGATTCTCTAACAGCAGCTGGGGTAAGATAACAGCATTTTCTGTAGCATTGGGGCTTTCTTAAACATAGTTCACTTCTTGAAACAGAAATTCTTACCCTGTATGGTTGGCTTTACATGAGAGACCAGCAAGGAGGGCACTTCTTTCCCCAGATAAAGAACACAGAGCACTTTCACTTCAAATTCCCTGTTGCAGAGAAAATTTATAAGCCTTGATAGACTGCAGCATGTCCCCTGCCTTGTAAAATCTGTCGTTCTAGACACCATTTTCCATTTTTCCTGGTGACTCCTGAGCACTTATCCTCTCATACTGAAAGGGCCCCAGTCTTCTACTGAGCCTATATCTTTTGAATGCCTTTGTGTAATAGTCATTAAGAAATAACACTTCCAGCACCTTAAAATGGTTTCACAAGCTGTCTTTGTAGCCTTTGCTAAATCTCATGGCCTAGGGCCACTGTGCTTTCAAAAGGTTTAAGAGATTAAAAAGTCTGTTTGGCTGGCTGTCTTCAAAAAACCAAACAAACCTCTGTCTTGTATCTCAAGATATCCCTCTTAGGAACAACCATTCATCTGTGAAAATCTTTGCTAGAAATAGTATCCTGCCTTTCAAGATGTTTCAAAGATGACTGACATCTGAGTATTCTAGCAGGATCCACTAGCAAAAATTGTGCTGTTGCTGAAACTATTCTGTAAACCTCAAAGAAGAGTAAAATCTGGCTCTCCTGATTACTCCATGAAAACATGAATGTACATCAAAGGAAATTTTCCTAATTTTCCCATGAGCTATTCCAGCACATCTCTGAGCAAGTGTTTTTTTGAGTTATTTGTAGAAAATATGATGTATTAGGTTGCTTTTTTTCCTGAATAATTTACATTCCTTCCCATTACTCTGGGAGAAGCTGCTTGGTTTGCAGTTTGGTACTGTATTTTAGCATATCTTTGTATAACACTCACAAGACATATAAAAACAAATTGCACATGAGATACTAAGCTGGCCCAGGTTATAAAATTGGAAACTAAAGCTTTCACAAGCTTTGTATGAGGTTTTGTTCTTACCAACTGTCTACTCAGTTTTCTGGGGTATTTGTGGTACACATAAGAAATTGAGCACAGGGACATTCCCTACTGCCCTAATAGTCTACAAAAGAGTTCTAGCAAGGCATATCTTTATGTGCTGTCTCATTGCTGTAGGCTTTTGGAGGAAGATGCAGGTCTTCTGCTTATCATGATCAGTAGGAATGTAAGGAGTACATATCACACAAGACTGTAGAAAATTTACATCTTCCTGCATGTCCCCGTGGTTTAGTTTCCTCCTTAACCTGCCAACAGTATCTGGGTTCACAAACACATTCCAGCATACTGAGGAATTCATGGGAAACTGAGGGATGGCTAGAAAACACTGTTCTTTCCAAACAGAATGCCATACCTGTACTTGTATCTGTGTAATTCAGACATCAGTTGTAGAGCTGGCTGTACACATAGTCCATGATGTTGGCAGTGCTTCTGAGTGAGCAGTAATGCAGAAGTAAAAAATATTAGCTTTGCTTGCAATGTAAAATTTCTTTCAAACTTTAACTTACTGAATCATAAAGTCGATGATTTTTATTTGTTTCTGCTCTCTGTTTCACTTTAATGACAAGCAACCAAACAGTGCAAGCTGTAATGGATTTTCCAGTAGCTAAGAGTAAAATTGCTCTTTTCTCTAACTGTATTCCCTTTGTTGCTTTGTTTTTCTCCAAAAGAAAAATCAAAGTGTTTCATATTTTTAAAAATCTGTAATATGAAAGCTACAGGGTTTTAAGTGGACCTCCTTCAGTTAAATTAAATGATAATGTGTTTACTTCATTCTAATAAGGTCCACTGTTTGGTATTGGAAGAAAGCTACTCCTGATGGAGGTTAATGTCTTTCTGAAAAACCACAATGCAGAGAGAAATAAAATAGGAAAGAACTTTTGACATTTTAAAAAGCAGAAGAGCTGACCTATTCTGTTTTTCTAGGGTTTTGATTTCTGTAGCCTCTGGTAATGTCACAATTCATTGTACCCATTTTTATTCCTACCTGTCAGTTGAGAAGAATGCCATGTGTGCTGAGCTATATTTACTGGCCAGCCTGTTCTGTCCAGCTCAAGGTATACTGCCTCCAGTTCATTTCCACCTAATTTCAGATTTTCACTAAGATTCCAACAACTTAATTATCTTTCTGACCTCTATTTCTTCTTCTAAGCTAAGAAATTCTAATGGACAGCCAATATCATCACATAAATCTCATATCCATAGGAAACCAGGCAGTTTGAAATTCTGTGGTACATGAATTAATGAAAAAATAAAACCCTGGGCCCATCTTAGTTCATTGTACTCAGTGATAGAAATACGTAGGGTCTCCTGAAGTGTGTGTGAAATGTGGAGACAGTTATCAGGGATACTGGAATGAAGTCTGAATAAGAATCAAGGTGAAGCAGTTCATAAAACTGCTTTTCAGTTATCAATATATTTCTGTTGAATGTATTTCTTATCCTGACATTGCATTCCATTTTCTGGTTTACAGAGCAGTATGAAGGCAGAGGCTCTTAACCCCATAATTGACAGTGTGCAATTAGAGGTAAGCCTTCACTTTTTTCACATCAGGAAAATTATTTTGAAATGAAACATCCACATTTATATCTGAAGAAAGAACTATATAAAAAGTAATGACAGTATCTTTTTCTGTCAGCTTATAAACCTCATGTTTTTGTGTTCAGCCTCTGCCACAGTTGCATTAGCTGATTCTTAAGAACTGAATGACTGAAGTGATACTGGCCAGCTCTTAAATTCTGCTGCTGTTTTGGTCAGATGATTTGCAGTGTGCTGTTTAGCACTTTTTAACCACTTTGCCAGCTGCTTAGGATAACTATTCTTACTGTTCCATTACCTACCTCAAATCTTGCAAAACATTTCTTATTCACAGATAGTTTCAGACTGTGCTTTTCTTGAAAATTTGAGTTGCAGGTATGCAACATTTCTGCAGAAATGTTTAGTCTAGCAGCCCCTTGGTCAGTGCATAGGTAACCATGTGTCAGACATAGCCAAAATGTTCAAGAGAGATTTATTGGACACCATGACCTGTGAGTGACTTCTTCTATGGATGAGTACAGTGAGTAAAATATGTCTCAGTTTTATTAAGGAGAAAAAAGGTCAAGAGGGAGTAGTATGCTGCAAAGTACTGAAGTGTGTACTATCTGGAGCACAAGTTATTTGAACTCTGCTAATTAGTTCACACTTCTCTTTAAATGGAAATAAACATGTAGTATTGACTGCAAATTGTCATTCTGTGTGCAATAGCTGCTGCTGTTCCTTAAAATGAGGAAAATACTGTTTCAGAATAAGCAATTTTGCACTCAATTAACAAAACCTGTAAGGAAAATGATGATGAGTTGAGTAGAGCTATAGTAAAGGTTACTAAGTGATTTCTTGTGTTAGAGGGTAAATTTGCTGTTGTAGCTGATATATCTTCCTGTACTCCAAGAACTGCTAAATCTGAGAATGCCCAGAATTGTGGAATATCCTGTTTTATATCTCTTAACTCTCATATTTGTGTACAAATATGTATTAATACAGCCCGGGCTGATGGAATATTTCAAGCTGCTGTACTGTTTAGTATAAGAAATTCCAAAAATGTGTTAAAACCATTATAATAATTCGGTATCAGTGATACTTCACCTACAGCAAATTCAAAATTTGTTTGCTGTTGATGGAGACACTAGCTGGCTTGTGTTCAAAAAGTCAAATCTGCTTCTGAACACTGTGGCAATTTATTCTGCTCACATTACAAACAGAACTCTCTGAGAGTTCAAGTTGAGGAGAAATCAGATTTTTGCATAGTGATTCAGGCTATGCTTATTAGCTGTAAACTCTTGTAACTACCCATTGTTGTTATCTCCAGATTCTGAAATCTTGTGTGAATACATATGCTAATACAGCATGCTACAGATGTGGAAAAAAAAAAAAAAAAAAGTTGTTTATTTTAGATGTACAATGTAAGTCCTTAAATGCATGACAGCTATACTGATGAATCATGTTTTCTCTTCCCATTAGGGCTGCAACAGTACTACATATATTCAGGATGCTTTCCAGCTATTGCTTCCAGTTCTGCAGATTTCACATATCCAGACCAGTTGTTTGAAAGCACCAGAGTGACAGTTTCCCAGCAGTTGTCACCACGGGGCTTAGCAGAAGCCACAGCTGTAATGTTTTTAATGTAGATAGAGGAGATGGAGTGAGAGCTGTCTGGACACTTAGAGTCCTTTGAAGACACTAAATACAGTTTTGCACATACAATGCTGGACAGCATTTTAAAACTCTTTTGGACTTTCAGACTTCAGAAGTAGTAAAGTGAGTAATTTCTTTTCCATTAGAGTATATCCTTTGCATTAATTTAACCTCAAGTTTACTGATACTAGCATTAACTTAAATATGGATTGTAAACGTTGACCCTTTCAGTTGGAGACAAGATGTGAAGCAAATTAGAAAGTAAAGTTTTTAAAAACATTTCACCCCAAATTGCCATCTCTATTGTTTGCATCATAACTGTCAGTTAAGAATGTAAATTTCAAAAGTTGGTTTCAGTACTTAACTTTAGCCAACATGAACAAATTATTGTAGTATTCTGCTTGTTAAATATTATTTACAGTAGCAGATAATAACATCATAATAATCTGTACCAATTACATAACACTTGGTGCTGGAAGAGTTGTACAGTAATAGGCATTAACTTTGCTAAATTAAAATTATGGATGATAATTATATCCAAAAGAAATTTTCTGAACCAGTTCAGAGTATGGGTAAAGCTCTATATTTGCTGACACTTAATTTTATATTCACTTTGTGTCTATTTTTTAATTCCAATGGCTGAACAACATTGCAGGCCAAAGTAATATTTTTAATATGCAAGGAATGGAAAATTTCACTTTCATTTGGCAATTGAAAAACCCCCAAAATAATCTTTTCTTAGGTGTGTTACTGAGTTAGCACTTTGGGGCTTAATTTGGGCTTTATACATTATGAATCTTTTTATCAAATGGAGTTACTCATAGTGATAATTCAGAAATACAGGTTTTGGATGTAGAAAAGATGTTGTGAAAAGAAGTTACGAGACAACTGCAGGGAGATCCTACACCAAAGCAATCACCTTTTCTCTGAGGCAGTAGCTAGACAAAGCATAACTGAGCAGCAGGAGTGACATTGCATAA
This sequence comes from Florisuga fusca, assembly GCA_038090715.1. NCBI lineage: Eukaryota > Metazoa > Chordata > Aves > Apodiformes > Trochilidae > Florisuga > Florisuga fusca. Next base: position 2,247,154 of record JAAWXA010000001.1, on the reverse strand, counting down.
TAACATCATCAACCATGATGTTTTTGCCATATCCTTAGCTTGAAGTCCTGAGCTATGAACCTCAGGGTTTGTTTAGGCTATTTTACCTCATAGACAGGAAGAACCTTCCAGTATTTTATGTAGCCTATTCTGGATTTTCATTGTGTATTGCATTTCTTTCAGATATTTTGTATTTTTTTCCTCTTGATAGACTCATGAATTTTATTTAAATGCTTTTTTAATTGTAGTTACCATCGGAATATCTTTAATTCTGGAAGCATAGTTCATGCATCATAAAATTAATGAAATAGAGCAGGAGGACATACCATCCTGAATGACAGACCATGTGTCAGCCTTGCACAGGGCAACGTTTGTGAGACCAAATAATACAGGACAGAAAGGTTTGGTTGTGTCTTCCACCGTTGTGGTCTCTGTTCTACTGTCACATGCATTGTGGCTTTTCTGTCTTTGTTATTTAGAGATGAAATTTTCACTATCCCTGAATGAGGATTTTCAGATCCCTAAAATGAGATTTATTACACAAAAACAGTTTTATGCCACTTTGTAATTTAACAGATTTGAGGCATCTTGTATAGTCTTCTAGTTCACTTGCACAGAATGTAGCCTAAACCTTAGAGCTATGTGAGCAAAACCAGGAAACCCCTTTGGCAGCTGAAGAGGCAAACCAGGCCTGACATTCATTGGTATTTATGCCATCTTGAAGGGCTGACATTTCTGCCACACGAGAGACAGAGGCACATGGCAAAATGTGACTGGTAAGCAGGCTCACTAGCCCAAAGGTACAATACAGCTCCCACCAACCATTCTATCAGTGGAGTATCTCTGTATTACAAAATAATGTTTAATTGATGCAAAATAATGCATCATACCCAGTGCTCCTCTGGCTTCTGCACTTCAAAGGGGAATAAACATACCCTTCCTAGGAGTCTTCTCTAGCTGCTGCAGGAGACACACACTGGTACATACTTGACCAGGGATCATTCTTGTGTACACACTTGGCCCAGAAGAACAGTTCCTCAGTGCAGATCACTGAGGACTGTGTGCTCACTTAATACACTTCATCCTAGGTGATTTTAAGTTTTAAAGATCTGGCATTAAGTAGCTTTTAAAAAAGCATATTTGTTTAAAGCATTTTTTTTTCTGTTGTTCTGTTTTGGCAAACACAATACAGCACCTGGTTAAAAGATTGTTTATTTTTCAAATGAAGACCTGCAAGAAAAGTGTAGTGTTTTCACGTATCAATCAGTACATCCTGGATTTATTTTTACTTTAATTTCATCATAATTTTTCATCAAGAAGCCTTTTTGTCCATGTTGGAGTAGAGCTCTGCATCAGGTATCTGTAAACATGGTGTTACTGCCATAATCATAGAACATAGCAATTTCACATTGTTCCTATGTTGAGACAATGTTTTCAGGCACAAATTAATTAATTTACTTTTTCATATGGATCTTTCTTTTTTTCTCTGAAATGCAGTGCAGAATATACAGTGTTAAACCTGACAGAAAGGTGTGTTGACCAATAGTGGTGCCTTTTAGCAGAAGCTGAACAATACAGCATTAGTAGCCTCAGGGGATAATGTTTTCATTGAAGGCATTCTTAAGGCAAAGATTGCTTGTCTTGAGGTATTCCTTACTAGTGGTTTCACTGTTTTGTTTAAATTATGTATGTATTGAATAAAGTACTTTACCCTAAAGAAAAGAAAGAATAAAAAATAATGTGTGGGCTTAAAGTATTTAAATCCCTACAATGTAGGAAGGGAAACAGCAGAATATGAGCATAGAGATACTGCATCTGGTCTCATATGCAATCATCTTGTCCTAGAAAAACTGAATGCAGTATCTTTAAATCAATTTCAGGTAAATAATATTTCAGCAGAAAAGTGCTGCATGGATGTAACAAGAGTATTTTGCTTACACTGGTTTTGTGTTTTTTCATCAGTCAAATAAATCATTTGAGATACTGAAGTCAGACAGTATACTAAAAATGTTTTGAAGAATAATGTGATGGGAGGATGCACTCTGTGAAGTCTTTCACTTTTGGATTTTCTGATTTGCCTTTGGATGATGAGTGTGATCTTACTGAGAGTCTGACAAAAACAGACATTGCCTTAAACTTTTAAGGGAGACAGTTCTTTCTTTCATCACCATCTTTTTCCAGGTCAGTGCACTGTGTGCCTTGGCACTTGTCAAACTACTAGGTTTTAAGTACTTATTTAAAAAATAACCTAGATTGTGAAAATTACCTGTTCACTTGAGCAGATCTGTTTTTCATGACATTCAATTCACTTATGAACACACCTTTTTCTGCAGACACAAAGGAGGCAGGATTTGGCACCCACTGAATTGAGAAATTTAAACTTAAAACAGTGTCTGCATACCTACAGCCTGGCAGAGGTCATCACTGAAGGGTGAGCTAGAATAAACTATTAGACAAGTTATTTGCTGTACTCATATATTACAGGTATTTGCCTTTTTTTTTTTTTTTTTTGCAAACAAAACGAAGCAAGCTGTAAGTTGTTTGCTGCTTTTTAGGGTATAGTCTATTCATGTGTAAACATCTCTTCCCCATGATTTGCTCCTACTCTCCAGCATCCATTGCCTGAGACAGCTGAACAAAAGAACTGTCTCTTCCACTTTTTTCATGCTGCTTACATCATCCACTGCAGCCATTAATGTGCTCCTAAACGGTACCTCAGTCGTATAATACAAAATCACAACCATTGCAAGTTGAGATGCTTTTTAATTATGTTTCCAGTGTCACCCATCAGTCAGGATTCAAAACAACTTTAATGAGTCTGAAACGCCACATTATTTTGAGTGACAAATACAGATTTTCACCTTTTTCCAGTGAAAGGAAGTGCTTTTTATCATACAGGCAGTCACCCGGCTCATAGGATTATCTTTGAGCCATTCCACTTCTATTTCAAATGACAGCCCTGTCCTTTCTGTTAGTCTCAAAAGAATATAAGGAATGGAAAAGGACTTTCCTGGGTTCTTCTTAAAACCATCTCAGAGCAAGGCTGAATGTGACACCATCATCCAGTCTGACCTACTTTGGAATTCTTAGTATGACTGGAAAGCCCTCTGGACTTTAAACACTTTTTTTTCTGTCTCAGGTCAACCTTTTTTGCTGAGAATATGAGAACATAACCAGCTGCTTTTAGTGTGTGACCTGTTCTGCATGTTCTGGCTTGCAGGATTTATCAAATTTATGATGGTATGCAGTTTTAGAATTTAAAAATTGAAAATAAAATGTAAAAAAATTGAGTTGCATTAAAAAGATGAAAGAGGGAAATTGGTTTTCAAAGGAAAAAAAAAAGTGTGGGGGGGAGAGGGGCATGTGGTCTGGGAATTGCAACAGTTTGCAAGGTTGGATTAGGGATAAGACTCTCTAAAAGAATTTTTCAGCATCGTTCGGGATAAACAAGAGATGACATCTGACTGGTTCCAGCAGAACTGGAATATAATTTCTCTTAGGAAGCAAAATGGAAATCTGCCTGAACTTGAAGGAAGTAAGTCAAAGATAAGAACATTCAAAGAGGAAGAGCTCAAAGGAAAGAAGACAGCTAATTTCATCACTTTAGATCTGCAGTTCTCATTTTCCCTTTGCTGCCCACACCCCAAAAGTCCCTGAGCACAGATCTGCTAAGAACTCCTTATTAGTCTCCCCACTTTGATCTCCTTTCGTAGCTTCCCTTGACAGTCTTTTGAGGAGGTGCTCTAACAGACTCAAAGCAGTGCCTGAGCTATTTGTTCTGCTTTTCAGACATTTTACCTAAGGAGTGAAAGAATAAGTCTCGTGCAACACAGCAGTGATGTGCAAATTGAATCTGAAAGCACTGCAGCAAAGACTGCTCGTAATTCTTAGTGAGCTGAATTTGCTGCTGCTGTGAAGAGGCAGGTATGAAGACATGACTCAAACAAACCTGTGCAATTTCTCTGCCACACTCCAGGGTGGAAGCTGAAAGGCATTTGACAAAAGGTGCCAGCTCTGGAGGCAGACAGTGTCACCCATGTGAAAGCCAGAACACAGGGTAAATCAAACCACCTTTTAACACCCTTGGAAGCCTCTCAGAATGGAAAGAGACTAAACTGGTTGCTTTTAAGTCCTTTCCTTCTTTCTCCAGTGTAAGGAGGTTGGACTGGAGACTGCTTGAGGTCCATTTCAGTCGGAATTAGCATCAGGATCACATTTCCTTCTTACCATTCTTACCAACATTTCCACATTCTCTCCTTGTTTCCATTGTTTGGATCATACTTGGAAGACAAGGTAAGATCTACTCATCAGAGATTTAAATCTTATTAAAACCCTTTTGGGATTACTTGTCTTGGTGTTTCTAAAGGTAACTTGGAAGATGGAACCTTCCAGGGTATTAAAACCAAACACTTAAGAGAACTGTGGCATACCCGTGGGTAATAAAATAGTAAGTCACAGTTTAGCCATTCAAGGAAAAGAGAAAGGTTATAGGCAGCAAGAATAATGGAATTAAAGAAGAAATTAAATCGAGGTCACAAGGGGCAGGACTATCAACAAGACCTCTGGATGACTGAAAGGGAAGACTGATAGATAGTGCCTATCATAATTTGAAGCATTTAAACACTGACAAAAATGGCCTTAGCAATTCTGCAGTGTTGTGAGAGAGGTGTGTCTCTTCATCTGTAAGTTCCTGTTCTCTCATGAGAAGAAAAAAAAACCAACAAAAAACCCCACAAGCAGAAACAAATTGGAAAAGGTTTGTTTTATAGATGGTGTTAACAAATCCATTTCTGAAAAGCTTTAAGTTACTACCCCAGATGAGCATTAAAGCCGCAGCAGCCCCCAAATCAAGCAAGTCAGTATTTTTCTCTAATTCTTTTATAAGGTGGTAACAAACAATAGAAACAAATGTTTCATACTTATCCAACTAAGTATAAAAAATTCCATATGGCTCCAAATCATTCAGAAGCTAATGTTCACAACTATTCCTATTAAATCTCAACTGCTCAGTGCAGTATAATGGCTTGACAAGCAATTTGAAAAAGCTTCAGGAGGGAAAAGCTATATAAATGTAAGGGATGGAAGTTAAAAGTATTAACGTGATGCTAAATTGCTGCATATCATATTTGCAATGGGCAGTTTACAATCTGTTCATCCTGATGGATTTAGCACTAGGGAGCCTGAAGTCCTGGCTCTGCAGTTTCTGTCTGTGCCTCGTAATTGATGCTGAAATTGTACCCACAAATAATGTGTTTGCACCAAATGAGTTTGGGACCCTGCTCAGCCCAAACAGCTCCATAACACTCAGAGGAGCAGTAATAAATGGAAAGTAAGGAAAAGTTCCAGGAGATAATGAGTCTGAATGCTAATGACCTAAGCTAGTACGACAGATAGAAATGCAGTTTATCAAAAGTACAAAACCTATTTGGTGTCTTAATGAGTTATTAAAAACCAATAATAATGATTTTGTGGTTTGAAGCCAAATTAATATTTTCTCACATTGTTTTATTTAGCCACTAAGACTTTGCAGAATTTATGAAGGTCTTCCTGGTTTGCTGCATAAATTAAAATGTACTGCAGAATTCTCTAATTCTGTGATCCTTCAGCCACTTTCCTCAACAGCCTGAAATTGTATTTTTTAAGCATCTTAGTTACCCGAGCCATTAAATACATGCATGCTGAAAAACATGCACATTTCATGAAAATAGAGGATAATTTGCATCTTTAAACAGATTTACCTACCCTGTGGAGAATAAAAAATAAATTTATTCTCTGATAAAAAATGAAATTATTGCAAGATTTATCTCACAACCATATCATTAAGTACAAATCCTGAATGAAGTGAAAGTAGATGTGAAGACTGTACTCTTCTGCTGAAGTTATTTCTAAAAGCATGATTGTCCACCATTCATATTTCCTTCATACCCAAAAGTTATGAGGACAGATAAAATGGAGCTTCTCCTCTAAAAGGCATTGGTGGCATTCTCATGAAAAGATGTTAGTTCTCAAACTGAAAGTGGAAATGCTTTCTTCTGTGGCGCATAATGAGTCTTCTTTTGTCCAGTAGTAATCATATGGTGACATCTGAAACCAAAGAAAACAGAATCAGGAAAAAAAAAGAGGCTAAAAAAGCAGTATTGCGAGACAACCTTGTACCTAAGAGGCAGACAAAAGAGAAGATACACATGATCGGAGCAAAAGACTGGAGGATGATACCTACCACCAAGATGGTGGTTTAGGTACCTGCCCCACAAGAGCAGGAGACAAGAATTTAAGAGGGGAGCACTGGACTTTACTTTCAGAGAAGCCTGGAAACCTAAGGGTGGGCAGAGCCAGAAGCTGCCATAGGGGACATGCACAACATCCATCCGGCTGAAGGCACCAGTGGGATGTCCTTGAAGAGTCTCAGAAGCAGTGTTTTCCACATTCCAAAGGGAAAAAATGATCCTCAGTAGTCATCAGTGAGACTTCTGAAATTTTTATTTCAACTCCTGGAGTAGCATGTGGTGAGAAACCTTGAAATATGAGAATTTCCAGATCCAAATCAAGCTCACACTTAGTTTTTTTAGGGAACTATAGAGTGCTGGGTGATGGGGGAAGCCCAGGACTTCTGTACTTTCTGCTCTCAGCATGAGTGAAAAATCAAATGTAGCTTGTCACCTATTCTAGTAGTTCATGTAGCTGCAGGCCCAGCAACAACATCTGTCTCCCTTTTCCTTTACATCCTAAGAGCTGGGATAAGAAATGTTCCTTGGCTGTGAAATCATGCTGGAGGCAGCAGCTGCTGAAGTGAGCCAGAAAATGACAAGCGTAGGCAGAATACAATGCATCAAAAATTGATGCTGGCTAATGGAACAGGGGGTTTACACAGCCTGCACAGTGCCCCTTACAGTCCAGTTCTGCAAGCAAGCAGGACTGCTTCCCTTCCAAAACCTTGCAGTGTTTTCCAGAGAAACACATCCTGGCATGGATTTTATACAGAGCCCAGTAATTGTGCCAAGTACTCTGGAATGTTCTCAGCAATCTGATTCTGTGAGTTCTTTCCTACTGAGAGCTGTTTTCATTTTATTGTATGATTAAGACTTGAATCTGTTATGGAAGCAGAAACAGAAGAGGATTTGTCTTTGGTGACATTTAAAAAGTAAATATTTAATTGAGTGACTGCATACAGATCTGAAAACAATTTAAAGCTGCATGTGGGCATAAATCTTTTTTCCTACTTATCTACAGGAATTAATGAAAGCATAAAAAATGATGTCTTACCAAAATAACCAACTGGCAAACCCAGTATGTCAGAATGAGTAGGGAATTCTGCCTGCAGCATCACACCCAGTTTTATGATGACTTTAACCACAGACTTTAACCACTTCTGGGCACTGAAATGGTGCTTTCCAGAAAAAGTGTCTAAAGGCTAATTGGGAGGATACCAGCAATCCAGGAGGATATCTACTGTTCTTTGGAAATACATGCATGATTTATAAAAGCAGTTTAACTGGAATCTCTTTCTCACTCCAGATACTGTGCCTTTGCTAGAATGTTTTGAACTATGAGTTTCACTGCTTTCCCTGCATGATTTGTATCTTTCTTTGTTTGCGTGGGTGTCTTGCTCCAAGACAGATGAGCAAGGATTATTTAAATATGAAAACATTTTTATATAGCCCCAATCACATAAGGAAGAACAGGCAAGGAATATTTTTAGTTGTCCTTTCTGTTTGTGCTACTAAGTACTGCAATGATGGCATTTTTTAAAGACTTCTTCAGGAAGGCATCAGGGGCCTGAGTCAAAGGCCAGGTAATATCCTAGGTGGACCTGCACTGAGTTTTCCCAGTAATAGACTGGAATCTCTGCAACTGAATTTCTAAATTGCTAGGGTAGGGTAGCCTTAGAAATTGACAGCAGTGATTATACTCAGAATAAAACTGGATGGGAATCAGCCTCTTGTATATTTAGGTACTTAGTAGTCTCTTGTGCCAACCACCTCACATGGGAGGTTTCATGTCCACGTGTTGTTAGATTATGAGAGGAAAGGGACCCATTAACTTCTTTAATTTTGCAATTTCTGTGAAAGAGGCTTTCACCTTTTTAGCCTCACACATGTTTCCCGTGTGTTACTGCTGTCAGTTACCTGTTACCTGACTTGTGTTCCAGTTTTATAATCCATTTCACCTGAATATGATTGTCACTTAAATTCTATATTCACTGGGAGAACTACTTGTCTTATCTAACTATACAGCTACACTGTCATTCAGAAAGCAAGACAGAAATGTGAAGCACCTCACGTGTTAAAGGGTCTCAAAACTCTTCACAAAGAGAGATGGAAGTGCTGACAGTGAAAGGCAGTGCAATGAAATCCACTGGCAATTGCTGATGTTCCATTAGCTTTTATGCAGCCTTTGACAAGTCCACTGCTTTTATTAAGAGAATTAATAGGAGGCAGGGCACACAGATTGTTTCATCTTGTCCTTGGGGCACTGAGTTTCAAAGAGACTGACGCAGCAAACAAGGCGTTTGGGGTAAAAGTGACCAGTTTGTGTGCATTTGATCTAACAACAGCTCAGAGCATGACACTGGACACCTTTTACAGAAAAAAGAAAAAAATAGTCCATAATAGTTGGCTTTAAGACACTGAGTTTTTCTTCTTTCTTTCCTCATAAAAGGCAATCCTTCATCCAGGAACTACCAGGTATCTGTACGTGTCTCGAATTTCCCCAAATCAGGGAAAACACTTTCCTGTCCCTAGTCATTCACAAAATCCATTAATGCTCCTTTGGATTCAGAGAATGCAATGCTGCTTCTCCTTGAGCAGGCAGAGGACAGAAGTGCTGCAGGAGAGGGCTCACAGTTGTCCTACATGCTACACACATGGGATTTTTAGTCTGCTCTGATCACTCTAAGATTGAAATTCACTTCCAGAGTGGAAGACACCAGGAAGACTTCCCCAGCCAGTCTGCCCAGAGTCCACATGGCCCCACCATTTGGGGAAGACATTGCATCAAGGGCAGGACACAGACACAGGGAGAAATCACACATTGAGACAGATTTTCTTAGGCCTCCAAGGGCAAGTGTAATCTGTAATACTATTCGAGTAGCATTTGTTCCATTTCTAGGTTTTACAAGCATTGCCAGGAAGAGGCATCTCTCACTGCACATTTCTTCTCAGACTTGTTTCCTTACATCTGGACTTCCTGGATAAAAATATTGGACTACAGGGGCTGGAGAAAGTTAGAAGTGGGAGACTAGTTTTAATTTCAAGAATTAAACTAACAAAGAATAAACCAGCTTCTTGTCATTCCCTCTGAATAAGGCAGCTCTTTCTTTAATGACATAAATAATGACAGCACAATCGATTTCTTTTGTTTGGGGAATTTGATTAGTGAACTATTTATTTCAAACTCATTATTCTCTTCAAGCATCATGTGCCAATCATTTCTTTCCTTGACCCTTGTCAGAAACAAATGTCAGCATAATCCTGAAATCCAGGACACAATATTCTACACCAGAAAAATAATGTCAGAATTTGCACTGGGACCTTCAGGGACACACAGGGTTTTAAAGGCTGACACATTAGTTTACAGATGACTCTTGGTAGCAGAAAGAAACATGATTTTGTTTCCCTGCCACCTTGTCCTTTCAAAACACATTTTCCAGTTTGTCATCTCATATACTTGGCTAGAAGACGTAGTAATTTATTTTGAGCAGACATTGTATACTATTTATTCTACAAGTATGAGGCAGAATAATTATAGTTGTAAGATATTTACTTATCTTCTACAGATGATGCACCCACATGACAGTTCTTGTGTTCAGGAATTATGGGCACTATGTCTCTGGTCTGTACAGTCAGTGGAATCCATTTTTGCTGCTTTTCACTATTGAAAGTTAAAATAATTTTTATCCATATTATTGAACAACAAATACACCTGCAGAGTGTTGAACACTAAGTCTGCAAGTCTGAAAATAACTGAGATCTGTCTGAACACATGGCAGAGGTAGGTGGACAGCCAGATTTTCAGTGGGATTTCAGTGCTTAGGGAGGTGCAGATACATCTCATAGAATCCCACAACAGTTTGGGTTGGAAGGAATCCTTAAAGATCATCCAGTTCCAACCCTCCTGCCATGGGCAGTGACCTCCCACTAGAGCAGGTTCCTCAAAGCCCCATCTCCCCTGGCAGAGCTGTAGATCCAATGCATTTTTCAAAGCACTACTGTAGGACTATAATGGTCTTTAAACTCCTGGTCCATCCTCTCCCATGCCATCCATAACTTCTGTAACCCAGGGTTTCTACTGAGTTCATAACAAGAAAATGAGCTCTGCCACTTGTTTAGCTACATCCCTTCTCCACTGACTATATAATTTTGGCTCCTCTCTTTAAAAATGCAATTAAAAAGTAGAGTTTGGATTCTGGTAATTAAGAAACTGAATACAAAAAGCAAAGTAAAAATAAACCTGGGTTTTAAAATTAACAATGGGTCTTGTTTCACCCTTAGGATGAACCTGGAAAGGACTGCAATGTAGGCTGATATTCCCCTCAGAGGAATGCTCTACTGAAAGCATACAGGAGCTAGAAAAAACTCCTGAAATGCCTTGAATCCGATAGATTTTATCCTCCTTTCTGAAACGTAAAAGACCTGAAGTGGTAATCAGGCTTCACGTTTTTCTCTGGAAATGTTTTGTCTTATAAACATGTATCTCTGTGTTAAATATTGAATACTGTGACAAGCTTTGCTTTTTCCAGCATTAGTCATCTAAGTTACAGAGGAAAAGAAAGCTGTTGAGCTATGTCAGGAACTGAAAAGGATCAGCACCAAATTCATGATGCTTCACTTGGCCAAGATTAAATTCTCCCTGGCTTTGCATCTATTTGCTGCTGTGGAAGATGTATCTTGCCTGTCCTCTTTGCTAAGAAGAAAGTTTATTAGAGCATCCATGGAGGGGTGAGTCTGAATTCACTAGGATGGCAGCCCTGACACTACTGAGCCAATGTTTGCTTCAATTTCCAAAATGTCAACTAACCTAAAGCTGTAGCAATATAACAGAGATGACAGAATTGTGCCTATTTCAATCTAATCTTGTAGGAGATTAACTATTATTTTAATAGGATAGCAGAGCAAAACAAACACAGGAATTCAAAGTAATGGGAGGAAATTAATCTTGTTCTTTTTTATGTGCAAATTGTAGCTGTCAAGTTAGGGATGTTATGAAGTCTAAACAGTCCAGAAAACAACTGCAGGCCAGAAAACCCTGAGGTTTTATTCTCTGAGTCCTTGTTGCTGTCATGATTGGACAATGTTCTTCTTTCAGAATGAGTTATAAAATTAGCATTCATCAGAATTAAATTTGCATTACTGTGAATCAGAGAAGTGAGTCTAGGAATCCTGGTTGTGTAGCCTAAAATGTGGTGAGCCAAACAGTGATTCCATGATCCAGTGGAGTCTCTCTGAAAACAGGAGAGGAATACAAGGAGTATTCCACTGGAGCTGTGCAGAGCAATGCACTGGGGTGGAACTAAGGTTGCCAGCATGGGTGGTAGAGTAAGAACATGCTGATACTAACAATATGATTCCCTGTCTGCAAGGTCTCCTCACAGCACAGGGAAGGTAGCAGGCCTTTTTTTCCCCATGGCTTTATGCTTCTTTGAAAGTAGGATAAAAATAAGTAATGCCATTCTCCTGCTAGGAAAGGAAGGCCTATAAGGAATATAAGGCCTATATAGGCCTATAAGGCCTAAAAGGAATATACAGCTATAAACTTGCAGCAGTATAAATTCACACAAGTATAACTCATATATTTATATTAATGAAATTTCCAGTATGAAAAGACCCTGCTTGGCAGTTCAGCCTAGGTATTAAATGCCCTCATTTATGCAATGTTTCCTGTGCAACTTCTTTTTTAGTTTGTTTTAATAATGTACTGTAAAGTTCAGACACATTGGCTTGCTTCCAACAGGTAATTCTGTGCCATGTCCCCAGGCTTATTTTTTTTAGGATACAGCTATATGAGAATAGCTGTACTTAATCAATTGCTATTAGTGGACAAGGTATTAAAGTGATTTAGGGAAAGTGAGCTCAGGGAAAGGTATAAAACTGGGGTAAGTGCAGCTGCTTCCCTTTCTCTGCAACTGAGGCCAATATAAGCAGTGAGCTGCACATGACAGTTTAGCAGGTTTTATCCAAGTTCTTTTAAAACACTGTGGAGAATAGTGTATATTCCTGCTAATTGATATCATTAATTTACTCAAATTTTCCAAAACCTCTTATACTGTATCTTCAATTTGAGAAAGCTCCTAAAGGAAATTCTTGAAATAAAAATCTCTTCTGTGGGAATCTCTCTGTGATTCTCTGTCATGAACAACAGGGAAGGAACTGACTTTTCTTCTGTGGATTATTTTACATGTGCTACTACTGTCAAGTCCTATTTGATACAAAAATGCTCTGTGCCTGGAAATACAGATCAGCCCTGAAAGAATGCTTGGTTCTTGCATTGAAGAAAAAGCACCCTGTACTTTTTCCCTTTTCTTGTGTCTGCATTTAAGGGCAGCTGTGTTTTGTGAATTCATACCATTCAGGGAACTGTTTTACATAAATGGCACAGCAGGAATAGATCCAAAGTCTAGAAAATGTGCTTTGTACAGCCCACGCTCTAGTGCATACTTTTTTGGCTTAACAGAACAGACAACATTTAGTCAACATTTATGACCAGAATGCTTTAAAGCTCCCTTATCCTCACCATCAATTTGGAAGGCTGCAGCTTTAATCCTACCCTGGAGAACATACTATACATTTTTCCTCCTTTCCTCTGGCCACTGGAATTAATGGTAATGATTAATGGACATAAAGGCACTAACAGTTTCACAAAACTAGCATCCATGCCATAAATTGTATTTTTGTAGGACCACAGTGATATTAAGAGCAATTTCCTGAGCCTGCCTAGGAACTAATTCTCATTCTCAAAATATATTTTTCCATCTTTTCCTTCCCTTATCCTTTCTGAACTTTCAATAACCTTTTAGTAGTACATATACATCTTTTCATCTATATGAGATACTGTGCCATCCTCTCAGTTATATATATATTTAGTCTCATTTCAGTATTTCCAGGGTGGTTGTATTGTCTTCAATGGATCTCAAGGTTTTTGTCAAGATTCCAAACTGTACACTAATCACAGGGAAAATACTATCAAGGGCTGTCAAAGGAGTCTAGAATAAAGGAGTATGGATTAACTAGAATTGTGCTGTGTGAAATCAGGAATTTAATATTAAAATAAAAACCATTATAGCAGTTCATACAACTAAGCATCTTCCTGGGTTAAATGGATAGGAACATAGAAATGGTAGTAGTAGGTAGGAACATAGAAATGTGGTAGGAACATAGAAATAAGAGTGTCAGACCAATATGGGATATCTATTCTCTTCAGTAATATCTAGTAAACTAGATTTGAATTTCCTTTAAACTCCATTATCAACAATGCCTTTGGCTATACAATTCTAGAAATGCCATTATGAACATGCTGATAAAACACATATGATATTAGTGAAGCTACTCAATACAAAAGATGTCAGAAAGATAATTCTTTTCCTGCAGGATGAAAATAATGAGCTCATAAATACATCTTGGAGGTTGCCAGAGCTTTAGAAGCGAGGAGCATAAATTGTACTCCCAGGAGAGCTGAGACAGACAGGGAGCTATTCACTCTTTCCTAGGTAAAATTGAGTTGCTGAGTTGTAGAGAGAAATTATTGGGTGTCTTTTTATTCTTGAAGAGCTGACAAAATAAACAGGAAGGCACCCAAGCCTAGCCAAATTTAAACAATTTTTTTCATTTGCTGGCTTTGTAGTTGTTCTTGTTTTGCAGGGAGGTTGGTCTGAATTCAGAGCTATTATTCTGTAGGTCTTTTTAAAAGATAGAGCTGCCTTAATGAAACCAGAGTTCATGAAGTTTATGAAGGTATAAAACTCTTCCAGCAATACCAGTAACACGCAGAATTACATCTGCTGATTTCCCCTCGTACAGAGATTTGTGGAACCAAAGCTTAGAGTCTAACCATGCCATTTAATTTATCTGTGCTAAACATGCTAGGCTGTCAGAAAAACACATTTTAATTCCTATCTGAGACAAAAAAATTGTATTTTTGGGGAATTTTTCCCACAAAGTGCCAGCAGAGCCTGCTAGCCATCCATTCCATATTTTGATAGCAGATTTTTTCAAGAATCTAATCATAGAGCCCCAGACCAGATAGTAACAGGGAAGTCTCCACAGAAGAAACCCCATATACACAAGAGAGGTAGTCCCCAAGACTGAAATAATCAGAAGCTCAAATACTTACCTAGTAATTTTAATTATAAATTAAATGTATAAAGCATACATACATGTGTGTACATGTCCATATATTTTTTATACACAAACAAAGCACTCAGCTGCCAAACCTCAAATGTGGCATGTAACATGACCAAAAATTAAAGGGTGATAAAAAACCCAGGGTCATTAATGCAACACATTTGGAAGACTGGGAGCAACATTCCCACATGATGTATGTAAATCAATCTCTGTGTAGTTTCATTGTCAGAATTATTTAAGATATACAGATGTTTGTATAACATAAGCCTGATCAAATCTGTGTAGGACCAAGGTAACTCTAAAACAAACCTGAAGCATTCTCTGACAGGAAACACTTAAAAGATCTCTCTTCACCTCATGCCTCAAGATTCATTAGATTTTTATTTTACTTTTATATTACTTACCAGGAAAAGGATTAATTTTAGTATCAGATGTGGTTCTTCTTGCATGTCTGGGTGTCTTTCTCCTCAGAATAGTAAAAACTGCTGCTAGTCTGTAGTTACAATCTGTTTTAAACAAAATGCATTATCCTCAACTATAGAACTACCCATGGCACTGACCAGACAGAAAGCAGGTAGACATCTTTTTCTAAACTGTTAAACACCTTTAATGACAAAACAGGAAAAGATGATGACGGAAATCTAGGCCCACATTTTTCTTATTTTCCTGAGTGAAATGCAGCCTCACATTTTGAGGACAAGCTCTACAACACCCAGAGAGAAAGATAGAGCTGGGTTGAACACCTCTGACTTTGCTCAGCACCCAAATCACAAACTCTGCAGTCTTTTCATCCCTCTGCTGTTCTCTGAACGCTGTATTTTGGTGGGGTTACTGCAGCTGATGGTGCATCAGTTGTGGTTAGCCCTGTTCTAGGAAGATAACAGCTCAGGGCCCAGCCAGCTTCAGATGGCAGATTCCTTCCAGTTCTGAGTAACAGACTGATTTTTATCTTTTTCTTTTGAGAACACTGGAAAACTTCATCTTTAACAAGTTCATTAAACTAGCATTATTTAGGTCATGATATTTTTTATCAACATCCAGCAGAGATCTAAAATCCTGAAGGCCTGAGCACCCACAGTAACAGTGTCAAAGGAAGCTCTGAGGTGGTTGTAAGAGAAGAGTGGAAGAGGAAAGGCAAAAGGACTAATTTCTTATTTACTTGCTTTGTCATGGATCAGTTGTGACCTCCACCCAGTTTATTCAGATATTTTATTTTATGCACTCATGGAAATAACTTCATTAATGTTTCAGAGAGTCCTAGAGTCTGACTAACAGAATGTATTAGAAGGTCTCAAGAGTAAATGAATAATTCCATATTTCTTAACAGGCTTCAGTCATGCTCAGAAATTAAAAGGAAAACTACTAACTGAATTATAACTGTAAAATTTTTAGCAGCTGTTTTAGGCACACAGTAATGTTGGGGTAGCCCTGAAAAGGACAGTATATAGACTTACAATTAAAGGTAGCCTCATATACCTGTAAGAAATACAACCCTTAATCTGATTTTTATGGGCTAGTATTGTTGTCAGTAACATACTGATACTGTTTATATTGTTATCTGTTGTAAGTGTAACTAATAAAACCACTATTCCTCTATTAATAGAAATTGTATTTGAGGCAAATGAGAAGCCTCAAAAGGGCATCTTTTCCTTCCTGCTTGTGTCCATGACAGCTGTCAAAAACATGCACTTAATACAAAAATGTGTTTGATAATAAAGGCAGCAATTAATCATAACTACTAATAGTGCTGCATTAAAAATGAGATGTTATGACTCACAGCATAGAAAACCATACACATGACATTTATAGGTAGTTTTGAAATTACAAAAAAAAAAAATAATCTTTTAAATTAGAGCACTTAATAGCCCACTTATAAAGACCTAACTTACACTTTGTGGGTTTTTTATATACATAAAATAGGTCTCGGAATTTGGGTCTAGCATTAAGTAAAAAATCATAGATTCTAAGCAAGAAAATCTTCTAAGGAGTTTCTCTAATAAGTTGGTGAGGGGGCACAGATTTCCCATTTTTAGCAACTATTTTGCTTATTCATTAAAAATTTATGCATAAAATATTGACATTGTGAAAAAAAATCACAGAAACATTTTGTGTGGGGGCACGCCTCTTCCTTCTGTTCAGTTATGATTAAGATTAGGCTCCTATTGCTTTTTTGTTACAAAGCTGCCTGTGGATACAGTACAGATGATGAGGGGAATGGATACAGCTCATCACTTTTTCATTACCCCAGTGACCAAGGTCTCCATTCAGCAGCTCTGGTCCACAAGGGGAATGGGCATCTGCCTGTAATCACAACCAAATGCTGGTTGCCCAGAAGCATCCTGCTCACTCAGGGCTGACACAGGCAGAAAGTCTCAGGAAATTGCTGTGAAAGCATCTAAAAGCTATTATCTCAGGTAAGAGGCTAAGGAACACTCCTTTCAGCTCCCTGTACCATGTACCTCTGCCTTGGGATAAACCCAAGGATGGGCAAGCAGTCAATTTGCTGCCTTGTTTTTGTTCAGATGACTTTATCTCGATTGTTCAAAAGTCTCAAGCTTACTCAAGGATACTACTACACTTTTATTATGGCTTTCATCTATGTATATTGCTAGAAGAAATACTGTAAATCCTGATCTCAGGCTGTATCCCAAGGGAATTGCACAGGAAGGGCCTGTCTTGCCTGGTGAAGGCATTCAGTAGAAATCAGTGTTGAACTAAGGACAAGTTCTTGCATAGCAAAATTTCAATCACTCAGAATAGTCAATACTGATGATTCAGAGATTACAGTAATAGTTTCTTTGCTGAAATAACAGTAAAGAGAAGTGTTATCTGGCTTAACTCAGATCTGAGCTTAAGAAGGCACAGCTTGGTTGACGTGTATGAGATCACAGCACTGCTGAATTTAGATGAACAGTTTTTAGGACAGACAGCTGAGCACGTAACTCCTCATATCTATCCTGAAATTTTTCTTGTCCATGACCTGGATGAATCATCTTCAGGAAGAAAAGGCTATTTCAATCTTCTTCTATTGGCATTTCTCCTTTAGACCTTCAGTAAGGTTCAAATGTAATTGTTTTATCTACTGGAATCAATATGAAACCAGGAGTTTATATCACTAAGGAACACAGACCACCAAGCACCTGTCAATATCCCCAAATTTCATTCACCATCAACAAGCTTAGATTTGCACCCACAATTTAAAGATGAGAGGTGATAGTATCCATCACTGGAGTATTTCAGTCCTTCTGTAGGAAGATTTTACCATAATACAATTAAAACAGTGGTGTCTGAACCACAGTAAGTAATTAACAGCTTTGCTATTGTAAATTAATACATTTTTATTGCATAGACATCTAAATTCATGCGGATTCATGTTTTGTTACTTACAGTTTTGATCATTTTCTTGGAGTATTTTGTAGATGACAATTGAAATAGTAAAGACAAATACTACTGGAATCATAGTGAGCCAAATGATCTTCGTCATACACATTGGATCTGCCCAAAATGTAGAAGAGATAAAATGAAGCAGGAAAACTGGCAGAGAAAAGCAGAACATTCAGTCTTGGTAGGTTTTTGGACCATGCCTATCCCCCTAGATAAAAATTTAAAATAAAATAGAATACTATGCATTTTTTCCAACCTTCTTTGTTGTTTGAATCAAGTTTCCTATCTAGAATTTAGTTTAATTTTCACCAGTATCTATCTTCCCATGTCTGAAATAGATACACATAGCTAAGTGAATGGAAACTTTTCTTATTTGTATAAACTGTTATATGCAACTCAGCCAGGAAGCAAATGCTTCAAAAATCAAGATTTATATTTGAAATATAACCAGGGTAATATTCATTCCCTCTTGGTCTGTATGTCTGGCTGCAGCACAAAAGGAATTGGTCCAACACTGGCATTTTCAATCTCCTGGTCCATCTTCATATGCAGGAGAAGGTAAGATTCTTCTACACCTATCAGATTTCTTATCAAAAGGTGAGGAAATGCCACCAAGAGGAACCCTCTGGGGAGTTTTTTTAACTGACATTACCCTGGGTGAGGATCAGTGTGGGACTGTGTGTAGGAGGTAAGCTGCTCTTCTGGACAACAACAGCTTCAGAAATGTTCCACAGTGAACCTAGTTCACAGTAATTAGTTCAAGTCAGGACTATATACCACAGAAAAAGAACTTTCCTCCCTGGTTGTCTGAAAAACTTTTCAAACTTCTTTAGTAGCTGCATGCTAATTCACACCTTATCGTTGTCAAATAACTATTTAAAACCCCAATTATGTTACTATGACTCATATAAAATAAAATTACATACCATAGCCAAACCACAGTTTTCCTTTCCTTGACTCAGAATAGTATAATTAGACCTACATCAATGTCCCTTTTGTATCTTCTCCACTGAGAAGTCATGAGGTATCTGCCAATGATCCCATGGCTCTGAGGTAAGCACACCTCATCCCTCCTAATTGAGAACTAAAAATATATTTTTAGAGAGACATTTGGGCTCCTTTAAAACATCTTGCAGTGACTTGTAATGACTTGTACATCAACCTTTCCTATTGAAAGCCCTGAGCACCTCTCTAGCTTTGTTTTGAGATAAATAGAAAAGAATTACATTGTTAATCTTTATTGCTAATTTGAGATAACTGCTTCCTAGGTATATCATTATTAGCAGAGGGTGGTTACACCATAGTTTTGACATGAGTTAGCAGGGCAAGTTACAAACTATACTCTCATAGCTAGACCTACTTATTAAAAAAAAAAATAAAACAAAAAAATAAGCTGCCCTCTGTTCTCTAGGATTTTACCTGGACTTGTTTAACACAGACTTAGTCAGCTCCATAAATGTATTTTTTTCCAGCTAAGGTAAAGCATAAAATGCATTTCCCATCCAAAACTAAATGAGTGTAATAATTCAACAATTCCCAGATGGCAAGCATTGCATATAGACAGGCTGGAAGCCCTGATCACAGTCAGGCAATCAGCCAAAAAACTCCCACAACACAAAGAGAAATTTAAAAAGCTGACAGCCTGTCCTCTGGGAAAACTAAGCCTAGTTCAGCTGAAGATTTCTCTTTTAAGCTTTCTGTAGTGAGACTGTATAATAGGATATTGCAGTATGACATTAAGAAAAGTCAAACCTGTCTCCTGGTTCTTCTGCCACAAAAGTTAACAGGAATTTTTTTATTTTACCTCCAAGGCAACAGGGTTATGCCATTATCAGGGAGGGGAGGAAAAAAGTAATTCCAAGCTTTGTCATACAAGCAATTTGTGAGTCTGTCACTACTAAACCAAAAAAAGGACAAACACTTTCCCTGTGTTGCTTCCAGGGGAAAAAAAAAAAAGAGGCACAGCTAAACCTTCTTTAAATCACTTCTAAAACTGTCAGTTGTGTAGTAGGCATGTTTTAGGCATGTTTTTATACCAAGGGATAATCAAAATTGTATTATCTTCTGAATACTTAAATACTTCCAATGGCTGCTGAAAACAGAGAACTACCAACTGAATTTTGTTTTTCCAATATTGATATTGTTTCTGTTTTGATTTCCATTCTGACTCTTCTTTGTAACTTACGTTCCACATAGGACTTCAGTTGCAGTGAAATATTTATACAGTCATTTTGGTCTTCCATCATTGACACTAGACAGGAATGATTCAGGTCTTCTTTGGTTGCATTTCTTCCTCCAACTATAGAACTGTTAATGTGGATTTCCAGAAGGTAGTAAATAGCATGCTCTACTTCTTTGTCAGAAAACGTAGTGAAATTAAAATATTTATAAAAATAAATAGCATCTTCTGTTTTCACAAATGAACCTTTGGCTTTTGGAAATAAAAATAAAAATAAATGTTATAAAACCTGTGATACACAAAGAGACAACTATCAAAGAACAACAAAATAAGTTATTGGTCTAATTTGCAAAAACATGCACTATGCCTTTACATTATTGACTATGATAAATGAACTAAAGGATACCATGAAAAGTTATTCTGAACATGCCTGAAGAATATTGCATATCTATACAAAATAGACTTCCTCTGAAAATTATAGCCCCTTTTTTGCTTTACTACCAGCTTTAGGGCTTTGCAGGTTTTTTTTTGTTGTTGTTGCTATGTTGTCTGTTGTCAAAAGTAACAGGCAAAAATCAGGCTCTGAAGAAATTTCAGAGCAAGTAAAAGCTGTATGATCACAGAGTTTTGAAGTGTATGTCTAGTCTATATACTATCAGTTGCAGAAGGTCCTTGTTAAAACTGCAAACCACACAAGTTGTGAGACTTGCACAGTGTTAACAAGGAACACAGGTAGGTGAGATATTGTCAGAAGTGTTAGAGTTGTACAGGTATAACTGAGAACACAGTTTGTCCACATTCTTTGGGTTTTTTTCCATACTTGTTAAGACAGATATTTCATAATTTAAAAATGGTGCAATTGGAAAAGAACTGTATTTCTGATATTCAGGACTTGACCTATTGCCCCTGTGGCTGACAGTGGTAGGAAAGCAAAAATCAGGGACATCCTCTTGCCCAGAAGTGTGCACATACTTTCCAAGTGTGTCACAGAAGGAATACACCACTGCTGCTATGGAGAGCTGTGGATGTTGCTGAACTCTTCTCTGCATTTCTGTTCCACTCCTTAGTCAGTGCTGCCTTACATGAAACATGCAAGGCCATTCCTGATACTATGCATTTGTGGTATCACAGACTACAAGAATAAAAGTGGTTATTTCTTGCATAGCTGTCATCTGAATAGCTACCATCTTTGAATTAGTTCTTCAGATCCTCACTCACAACCTGTCTTCAAATTATATCTGCAATCTACATGTGGAGTTCCACAATGACATTTAAAAGCCCATTCAGCATGAGGGCTGATCAGAAACTACAACTCCTTTAAAATAAATGAAATATTTTAGAAAATTTAGCAAGATTACAAGAATGAAGGTAGGTTTATAAGAGCATTCCTAAGAGCCAGATGGCAGAGGTCAAATTTACAACACAACTGTTCCAGGTGGCTGCTGGATAAGGTACTCTTTTCTCACAGCACCCTACTTCCAGACCAATACAAAGCCCTCTGAAGATAATGACACCTGCCCACACCACATTTTATACAAGATCTTCAACAAAAAGAAACCATACTTTGCTACTGACATGTTTCACTGACAGCTGGGAATGAATGCCACTGAGAATCTGGCATAAACCTGCATTTTCTAGCCATGTAAAGGCAAGCTAAAACAGCCATTCTTCATAGGTTTGCAAAGACTACACAGAACCAGCAGCATATTAACTTTTTCTTTCAATTACCAAATAAAAATGTCTTTTATGTTGTAACTAACTACTTCAAAATGAAGGGTTTCTCTTCATCTACTTACTTTCTTTAACTGCTGACCCTGATCCTTGATGATCCACATTGACATTTCTCCTGGATTCACACTCTGTGTGTTTAGTGTGGGACTGCTGTTCCCTCATGGCAGACTGGCAAATACATGGGATATTTTGGAAATCTGAATGATTTACAATGAGCTTCAGTAAAATGTTCTGTTTATCTCTTCTTTGTTGCACTGATCTTTTGCAAGAATTGTTAAACGTACAAAGTGGAAAAGTGGTGTTATGTGATGAACAGGTATCCATGCATGACACAATTACAGTGTTAGCTGTAAAAACAGGAATACTATATTAATAAGACAGTCATATAGGACAGAGGGGAAAATATATGTGTGGAAGCACCATGTAACAGATCCTTTAATCATCTTGTGAAGAATTGCACTTTCTTGAGGGTTATGGCAGCACATTGAATGCATCCACAAGTGGGAGAAAGCAAACACAGTTTTCCCACCATCCCACTGCTGAATTTTATTGCTGAATTGCATGAAATCTCTAATACCACTGACTTGAATTTGTGGTGGTATCTAGTCACATTCCTGTTTCAAAGCTGCTCCATTTTGATTGTACTTGAGCAGAAGATGAAAGCACTCATATTTGGAGGCAGCTCTCAGCCCTGGGATGGTGCAGTTGCAATGCATCAGTACAATTTTGTTGTAAAATAGATATAAGCAGAACAAAAACTTTCTTTGCAATGACATTGGAATGGCACAGTGAAACTACACAGAAATGCTGCTGCATCCTCTGACCACACCCTTCATATTCTCTTACATTCAGTCAACAAACATCAATTTTAATTCTAACCACTGGGTTTGGTATTCATTGTCAAATTCCAGTATCAAATTACTGTAGCAAAAGTACATGAATGCAGTTCTGGCAAGTAGCAAAACCCACATCAAATTAATTATTAATGGAGTTATTTTAGCTGTCTTCTGCCTCAAAATAGGGCTTTATTGTACAAATCATAGAATTTTACCTCAGTTAAATTGGAACTATTTTTTCAATATGAAAAAAAAAAAATCCTGACCTCAACATGAAATATGTATTTATGAATACAAATAACCACTTCCTGGAGTTGATGCAGCTCTAACCTATGGTTTTGCAGCTGAGTTTCTGATTCTAGTAGTATGCTTGCCTCTCTATGAAGAGGAAATTTTGCATCTAACTCCTATTATGAGTAATTGGAGTAATATGTTCATAAATCCTACAGAGAGGAAAACAGAGCCTGTTATTGCACCAGTGCTCAGCCACAATCTGACAGCTTCAAGAGGCCACCCTGTGCTCACATCACAACAGGCTGACCTCAGAAACAGTTCGGTGAAGGATTTCAGACAGGATGCAGGAATAAAATCCAAAAATCCAGTGCCAAAGTCAATTATCTTCACTTTGCTAACACTACATCAGAGAGTCATAAACTCCTTTAAAAATGGAATTAATTGAAATTTGAAATACAAGTCCCATGCAGGTAAGAAAATAATTCATTTTAATACAAAAAGGAAAAAGGTCAGGCAAAATTTATGGTTTGATCTTTCCCTGAGGCAAGTCAAAACATTTCCCTCAAAACAGTTACCCAAAAATCTGACCCACACAACCTGGAGTGCAGCAGGCTTCTGAAGTGAAATTCTCCCTGCTGCAGGAGGCATTCTGTGCAGAGCTTCTGAGGTGCTGAGCCAGGTGCAGAAACTGAATGCTTGTGCTGCTCTCATGCCAAGGTGTGTGTGCATCTGGGCAACGTGTCTGAAACCCCTGCTACAGCTCTCCAGGTCAGCTCGTGGTAACTGTCTACCATATGCTCTTCACCCAGAATTTGTACAGGGACTTGAGAACCTCCTGACTCTGCTGTGGCAGCACTCTAGGTACAGCTGAGCAGGAGCCAGAGCTGCCTCTGAGCCATGTTGGACACAAAAGGCCCCTTCTCTGGGCAGAAAAAGTTTGAATGCTGCCCTGTTAGGGAGGGTGCTTACCATCCTCTGGAATGATCTCTACTGAGAAAGCCAGGCAAGTTACAGTCTAGCATCAGTACACCTTGGTTTATTCCATCTTACAGGCCTGTGGACTTTCTAGAGAGGGATATGTATTGCTGAACACTGTGAGCAGGGCTGCAAAAAGATGACATTTTCCCAGCACATAGGTGAAATATTAATTATTCCAACAGCTTCAACTGACTCACGAATTTTATAATATTTGAAACTTACGACAGCTTACCAAGTTTGTTCATTTATAAAATACTAAAATCTATAAATTATATTCTACTTATTGTCCTGTTTATTCTTTGCAGTTGATGAAAATAGAAATTAAATGTAAGTAGCTCAGTCTGCGTTATTTTTTGCCCCAGAAATTTATGCTTCATAA
Organism: Florisuga fusca; assembly: GCA_038090715.1. NCBI lineage: Eukaryota > Metazoa > Chordata > Aves > Apodiformes > Trochilidae > Florisuga > Florisuga fusca. Next base: position 2,223,118 of record JAAWXA010000001.1, on the reverse strand, counting down.
ATAACTTATTTCATGATGCCTGGGAATACCTACCATTTGTCAAAGGGATGCTTTGTAATATAACATTTATCTGTTGAAAAGCTGAGTTAGGAATAGACTAGCTAAAACCATTTTAATATTAATTTATTTATAGATTTTTAAGAAAGCACTGAACTCCCACACAAAAATTTTGCATTCATCACAAATCCAGTATTGACCTTTAGGATCACCAAGATGGTTTGGGGATTTATGTTAAAAGATTTGCATCACTCAGTTACACGTATTTAGCTCTACTTTTTGTCAGGGTACTACTGCATATTTCCTACAAACAGTATCTCATACCAGATAGTAATTGTGCAAGGTTTTACAGGCATTTAAGCATAGAAACTGTAAGAAAAGTTATTTTTAAGACATGTAGTACGTGGTATAAAAGAGCATACATTTTCTCTACTCTCCTCATGCTGAAGATTGTAAAAGTACAGTTGCATGGAAATAGTTACAAAAGTTTTGCAGTGTAAGTAAACGCACAGCAAATTCCTTAAAAACTATCATATTGACTATGTCAGCTAAAAATCTAATGAAAAAAATCCATACACTCTGCAAAATCCACATGAGTTCAGCATCCTAACCATCACTTCTATGAAAGCACGTGCCAAATTTTGGATTGCAATCAGACTTTATAATAAATAAAAGGCCATTTTAAAAGCTGATCACTCACCTTCCTGGATTTTGAAAAATTCAGGTAAACACAAAATAAACAGGGTAATTATTCCTAGTGCTAATTTGAAGAGTTCTGATTGTCTCAAAAGCAAGCACATGTCACTGAAGAGCTCCCATCAAGCACAGTGGTGGCAACTTCCTTCCTGGTTTAGCTTTTAACTTAGTGCAGGCTAAGCAAAACATCTATTCATTTCCTTTTGCTAATATTGCTTCTCTTTTTACTTCTCATTATGTTAAGTTGCAGAGGGACAAGTTCTGTTCTTACACTGGCATGAAGATGATTCAAATAAACATGCTGAAGATTAAATTCATGTACCATGATAGGAGAAAAATCATGCATAGGAACTGTTTTATTCATTTGGGGTTGTTCTGTTTTAGGAACATCACGCCCTGATGGCCAGTTTCACTTCTAAACATTAAAGGAACCCTCGTGAAGGAATTTTGTTCTCATTTGGCCAAGAAGATTTTTAAAAAAAAGAGACAGACCTTCATTATAAAGATGAGTCAGAACCACATGAGTCAAACATGGAGTTTTTATTGTTTTATTTATATACATATGCATTGGGGCCAGGGGGAAGGAAATTTTACGTAGTACAGAATCATTAGAACTGTAATGGGCTATTTTCAATCAACAGTCTCTGATCTGGCAACTAAGTGATGTAATAAGTACAATGAACTGAGTGTGAGATGTTCATATTATCATTGCTGCTGCATCCTGAAAAGACAGCAGATGTTTTCCCAATCTGTAGATGTCTTCAGTGTGTGTTACTATCCTTTACACTGAAAAAAGAGGGATATACCCGTTACTATTCCTATACATTGTAGCCACAGTTTTCAGCTAAATTTCCCATTAAAAACACAAGTCTTTAATTCTGACATCCACTGTTCCGTAAAATCTTTCTTACAGATAAGACTGCAAAGATTATTGCTGAAAAGTTCCAAATAAAAGTACTCTGAATAATGCATATGTAAAAACAATTTGACTCAAGTAGAGAGTATACACAATATGAAGGATTTAATTAATTCCAAAAGCTCTGTTCTGATACAGTGTTTTCCCCATAAGCCATTAAGTGTTGTGTACGACCAAAATGAGTCAGTGCTCTTGAAGTTAAAACAAGAGATGTCCTATAAATATGAAACGCCCTTCATGTCATCTTCTTATCTCAGAAGATGAGTAAGCCAGGTGGAAGCAAATACAGTATTCATTCTACAGGAATACTCTTAATAGACTATAATGAACATAAATTTGTTAATATGCCATTTCAGATGAAGCACTTTTATGCAATGAAAGCCAGGAGAACAAGGGAAAACAAACTGATTTTTAAAAAAGCATGGTACAACAAAATAAGGACACAAAAAACCATAGGTACGAATTTAAAAAGTAAAATACACCCACTGCTCAGTCTATATTTGTCATCTGTTAGCAAATCAGCTTTACTTCGTGAGAGACCTGATTGCCCCTTAAGTATCTTTCACATATTTTCTTTATATTTGCCTGTTTTCAAAGTTGCATCATGTCCTCCCACCCTTTCTGCCAGAAAGAATAGGAAAAATACTGGAAAATAAAAGGAGGATTTTGTCAAGTAATGTGTATCTACTTTTCCTGATACATGCAGACTTTCATTGTAGTTGGTAGTGCCTAAGGTCAGAAGAGATGATCACTCCACAGGTTCCCACCTGAGTTTAGCCTGATAACATAACAGCTAAATAACAAGAAGATGACGAATATCTATTTTAGAGTTATTGTGACAGCACATTTCAGTTTAGTTTCTGAGTTCAGGAGCCCTCGTATGGTCAGTCCACACATCCCAGGGACATCCTAAGCTTTAGATACTGTTGCCCTTAGCATATATATATATTTTTATATACATACATATATATGTTTGTGTATGTACTAGCTGAAACGTGTGTGGCCTCAAGTGAAAACTAAAATGAAAAACAGTTTTCCTTCCTGGTGGCATGCTTCCTTCCACCTCGCTATCCATTTTTAGACAGCTGCAACCATTAGTAGCTCTGAAACCCCTACTCTTCGGTCCATTATGGTTGAAATTGGCAAAGTCAACCGGAATGAGAAGCAGCAGCCAGACAAATCACGGAGCGACACGGGCCACATTTCCTTAGTCAGGCAAATGAAGCACTTTATACCTCATTACTGCATCACTCCTGTGCGGCCACGCCTCAGCAATGATCTCGCACACCCTTAAATCAGTTTTACCAGTCAGAGGCACATCTGACTGCCACACACTCTATTAACTTGGAAAATTATTCTGCCTTCGGGTGGCAGAGGTCACCCGTCGGGCGCTGCGTAGCAAGGCCGGGAAAGGCTGGAGCGCGTTCTCCTGTCAGACGGAGATCCCGGGCTGACAGAGGAGGTTTAGGGCGGTGGTGTGTGTCACTGCCCGTTTATTTCACTGGAATGGGGGAGCGGGAAGTTACAGCTCCGGGGAATTGAGACGACAGGCAAGGGCACCGGGGGCCAGCACGAGGCCATTTGTGGGGTTTATCAAGAGAAAGGAAACCCCACCGCAGGGTACACGGGGACGCTGCCTCCCCCCGTCCCTCCCCGTCCCGCCCCGCCGGGAGGGGGAGCGCCAGCACCGCCTCAGCCTGAGGGATCTGCCCCGCCCCTCGCGGCCACA
>JAAWXA010000001.1:2083968-2219760 GCA_038090715.1 Florisuga fusca | reverse complement strand
GAGCGGGCGGGGTGACCCCCGTGGCGGAGCCTGTTCGGGGCGAAGTAAAAGTGCACCTAACACGCCAGGCTTTGGGGGGTTTTGCCCCTTTGTCTCTTAACCTTCACCACGATCGTAGTATGAAACAGTGAACAACTAATTTTTTTTTAATTTATTTATTTTATTTTTGAATCTTGACGAACAGTAGAGCAGTGACTGCCGGATCACCAAAATGGGGAGTGGTGTTATTAGAGAGGAAAAAAAAAAAAAATCGGGAGTCTGAGGGCTGAACATCAAGGGACTGCTGTTTAGATGCATTGTTGGTTTATGTTTTTTCTTACAGCCCCTTTGTGGCTTTGAATTCTCGCTCGTTTAACTGTGTGAACAATGATAGAGCTCCCCAGTCCAGCTGAAGTCAAACCATCCATGGCTCGTAATCACAGGGTGTTGTAGCAGTAAGGTCGGGTTTTTAGCCAGTAATGTCAGAATCGCAAAAACAGTAGGCTTGAGTTTCCTCGTTTCTTTTACTTAAAAATTCATTATGAAGTTACATAAGCTAAAGTCCCAACACAATCATATTTCCAGGTAATTATCTAGCAAGTCTTCTTACTAGCATGAAAAGGAATAAAAATTGGAACTCGTGGTTTATGTTGGTGTTGCTTTTGTATCTAGAGCTTTTGTACTCTTACGTGTTGTGGGGATGGACCCTTTTCAAAAACAAGCTGTGTTGCTAGAAAAGATCTCTGATCATTTCTTTTTAAGGTATTTTTGCTCCGAGAATTTTCAGAGATGTGTGGATGAATATTAAAAAAAAAAAAAAAAGCCATGTTCTTAATAGATGTGCTCCTGATCTAGAAGATTGTGTTCTCATCTTATGTTTTTCCTGTTTTCAACTTACTGAATAATGATAAGGAGCATAAAGCAGGATAGAACCAAATGACAATAATGGCAACCCTGATCTGAGTGAGATGGGGCTTTCCTCTGGTGGATCAGCTTTACTGAACTATCCTTCAAGTGTGCCCTCTGGATGGGCAGGTCTGCTACCAAAGCCAGCATCCTGACTCCTTGGCAGTAGATTTTAACACGTTGTGTTTCACAGAAATGTGGTGACTGCAAATTTAAAATAGAAAAGAATGAGAGAAGATTAAAAGATCTCCTGTTAGACCATTATCATCAAACATAATTGAAAACTGTTGCCAACAATGAAATTTCATATTGATGAATGTGTCCAGCTCTCTGGATTTCTGTATCACCAGTGCTTTGTAAGATTGTTCTTTAGTTGTGATGTTGTCTTGTGGTTTTGGTCATGCAGTTAAGTGTTTCATGATGTGGTAAAGAAGATTACCTAATCAGACATAACATCACATCACCCAGTAATGAAAGTTTCTACAGCTCCTAAGAAATTACCATCTGCTTTTAAAAACATTTCCCTTACTAAACACTTAAAATAGGAAAGTTTCCTTCCTCCCCTGTCAGTTAAATTGCCTTCTGTTATAGCAATATTAACCAATAGAAGAATGGATTAATTGCCAATCTAACTATCCACCATTCGGTTTTTTTCATAAGAAAAAAATATTTAATTCAAAATTACCAACAAAGCAACTGCTGACCACAAATACATGCATTAATTGGCTGTATAGCTTTAAAATATATTTATATATATATATATATATTTCAGAGAGATGAGGTTACATACTCCACATGCAAGAATGAGCTGATAGTACTATTCAGACAGCTAGAAGGTTCTTGCAGCTTGTAAAAAGATCAGACCATGAGAGGTCAAATATTAGGTATCACATTATGCATGCAGGTGTCCTGTGGGGCTGTCTTTTCCTTCACTTTAAAGTGCATATTCAGTTTTCTTGGTGCTGAGCCAAAAGCAGACACAGTATTTCAGCAGACTAGGTTTTCTCTAAGTAGAAGTGTGTCTGGAAAATTTTTTGGGACCTGTGTGTAGGAAAGAATTGAGAACCTCTGTAACAGTAAATGTGAATTCTTATAGAGCTGCTCCATTTATTGAAGCATGTTTAATGGAGGTGCTTTATTCACTAACACAGTCAATGTTGCTCTTCGGCAACAGTGTTCAGTTTAAGTGCTTCATGTGGTAGAGCAATTCTTCAGTGCTCTTTCCTTCATGGAATTACAACGAGCCAAAAGTAGGGGACAAAATGCACTGAAACAAAACAAAACTGTTCTGTAACCCCATGTTTCTTGAGAGTGTATCTGCCTTCAGATGTCCTAATATTTTTTTCTCTTTCTTTGGTGTCCTTCTTGGCATGTATGTAATTTGGAGTTGTGGAAGGAGTTAAGGTGACAGTCGTGCAGTGACACACTTATCTCCTTCCTCTAAAAACATTTAGTAATCACGGGACAAACAAAAGGAAGTTCTCTCTGAAGAGAGTAGGCAGTCTGCTTTGAAAATCAGCTTTTTTCTTTTAATGGCTTGTTCTTATTTGTTTGCGCTTTTATTTTTCTGACTCTAGATTTTTTTCTGCTACCTCAGTTTTTTGGAAAGAGGAAGGCAAATGGAACTACATGATTCTTCGAACACGTAGAGATCATTCCAGTGTTACAGGTAATTATTGTGTTTACTTAATTCTAACAGTAAGTTATACTACAGGGACTGATTTTAGCTCACAGAAGTACTGGGTCTTCCTTATACCTGAAATGTAATCTTTTTTTGTGCTATACATCTTTTGAGGGCTTCTTTGTGCTAAGTGTAGAGAAGTAGGAAATGACTGTGGACTTCACATTTTTGTGTGATTCCATCACTTCCGCTTTTATCAAATCATGCTTTATAGAAGGCTTTCAGTATTACTATAAAGCTCTATTTTAATCTTTTGGAAATCTGTGAGACATCACTTAACTTTGACCCTTTTGATAGAAAAACCAGGAAAAGCTGATACTGAATCTGTAAGAGAAAATACTCCTTGAAGGAAGTGTTTATAGAATCACAGAATGGTTTGGGTTGGAAGGGACCTTAAAGATTTAGATCTAGTTCAGTCCCTCTGCCATGGGCAGGGACATGTCCCAATACACCAGATTGCTCAAAGCCCCATCCAGGTTACTTCCAGGGAGGATTCTCCTGCTCTTTTCCCCTTTCCCTTCTCCCATTCTCCCCTCTTCCTCCCCCTTTTCCCATTTCTTTCCCTTCTTTGTGAGTCTATATACTTGTTGGTATCTTCCACCATAGATGACATCAGCACTTTTCTGAGGTTTGAAAAATACTGGAACTGCTAAGGTTCCCCAGAGATTACTTTGAGAACAGACTTTTTGCTTTCATTATTTTGCAGTACTTCCAAATGTGGTACCTCCACTTACTAAAATAGCTGACCTCCTCCAGATTGTCAGAATTTTTGGACTTGGCCTGCACCTTTTTCTCTAGTGGTCATGGAAGTTAAAAAGAATTGAAAACAAATGCCAAAATGTACTCGAAAGAGAAGGAGCTGAAAAGGTGGTATGACTAATTATCAAGCATGGCTGCTGATTAATAATTATGACTTACCCATGGTGCTGGCATTTTTCCAGAAAACAAATTTCTGTCAAGTTGAGAGAGAAACTGATTTCAATCTGCTCAGACGAATACTTTGCCAGTTAATTACATCTTCTGGCAATTCTAAATGCAGCTGATGTTAAAGATCTTGATGTCTTCATACAGAACAACAGGATATATTTTAAAGAATAATTTTTTTATTAGTAACTTGGATTCTTCCAAAGATATCCACCTGATTTTCAGAATTAATGGAAAACTGTTAATAAAATTGTATAAGGCATTTTTGTAAGGAAAAAAAAAAAGAAATTTAAGGTAGAGCACTGGCCTAATCTCTTGTAAAGTGTGTCTGGAGAGATTTGTCCCACTGCCTCAGTTGATACTTTTGTCAAAATAGCCAATATGCACTGTATTCATTTTATTGAAAATTTAACAAGGGTTTAGCCAACCCACTTAAAATTTGCAATGCTTTCCATTTCCATAACTTGCCAATTAAATCAACATTCTATTTTTATTGTATGAAAATTCCTATGGCCCTGTATTACACATCCATTAGTTTGGGTGTCAGTTGTTCTAGGCATCTTTTTAGATAGAGTATTTAAGTGCTTTCCTACTTAAGGGATAAATACCTTTTTAATTTTGAGAAATGTCACTCCTAACAGTTTCAAAAAGCCACAGCTTGCCTAATTGTTTTGGATAATTGCAGCCTTTTAAGTCTTTGAAAAACATATTGAAAATGTAAGAAGTTTCTCATGCTTACACTCACCGGATTTTATATGGGTGAGAGAAGAAGCAGCAGAATGTGTCTTACCTGAAAAGAATGAAAGCCTAAGTAGTGTCATGAGTGCTGTGGACAACTTCATGTTTTCAAACCTTTTTCTAATAGTCTTTCCTTAATTATTTCTTTGGGGTTGAAATTGCAGACTTTGTTCTGGTAGATAGGCTTTCTGTTTCCAACAATAAAGCAGTTCTCACCTTGGCAAAGCACTACAGCAGTAGCATTGGAAAGGATGACATTAAATGAAAAATTCATTTTAGGAAATGCTGGATGTTATGAGGCCATAATAATGATTATTTCTTCCATCACTCTCCATTTTGTTCCTACCATGTTCTGTATTTGGTTAAAAAGAAATGTTTCCCCTCCAATCTCAGTTCTGATTAGAACTGTAAGAAGAGTGGCTCTGCATTTTTGCATCTGTTTTCTGTATATGTGGTTCATAAGGGGGAAATAGCTATGAAGAAAGAGAAAAGCCTGTGCTCAGATCTTTTTGTTATCCTGGTCTCAGAAATCTATTTCAAAGTATGCTAAGCTATTGTGCAGTTATAGGTATTCAGAACAAAAAACCCAAGCAAACAAACAAAAAAAGAAAACAAAAGCCAATAAAGCCCAAACAAAAACAAAAAAAGAGAACTACATTATCTCAGGCCTGTGTTAGCCTATTTTTAAAATTCAGTTCCAGTGTTTTTTCTGATGTGTCTTTTCTCCTTTCTCCAATATGTTACGAAGTTGTAGGAGGGAATACTGATAAAATTTTGATACGAGCTATGTAGGCAAGATGGTGATGATCTACTCTGTCTAGTACAAATTTTGAAATTTTGGTTGATTTAAGTGAAAATAGTTTCATTCATTATTAGAAAAAAATTGCATGCTAATCTTACACTTACTGTAGCCTCAATTTCAGAGCCAACTGAACTTGTCAAAATCTGGCAAAAGTATACCCAGAGAACAGATGAAATATTAGCAGCACCTGGCTATGTAATACTGCACGTATTCATAGTGTACAGGGAGACAATAATCAAGCCCAGAGAGGTTTACTAACCTGAACTGTAAAGAATACAAATAATAACATAGCTGAATTATCAAATTAATTACATGTTTACAAGTAGCATGTATGTGGCAAGGAGATAGTAAAGGCTCACAGGAAGATAAGGTTTTTGTCAGTGGTTTTGGTGATTGGATTGTTTGTAAGCAAGCTCTTACTTGTTACCAGGTAGACATTTTACGTTGTGTTTTGCACTAAAAAGCTATTAACCTCACAATTGCCTTCCAGATAAGTACAGAGATCTACATGGATTATTCATTATACCCATTTGCATTTGCCTAGTAGATATTTTAAAATATATTCTGAAATAAGAACTTTTGTATATTAAATGATCACTTGGAAGGTAGAGTTAGAGTTTAAATCTTGATCTTTTAAATGCACTAAGAGAAGTGGTATTTTGATTTTAAGTATCATCTCAAGCTTGTGGCTTCAAACTATAATTAAAACATTAAGAAACTAGGGCATGTAGTGATGCTACCAAAACTTGATGAGGCTTGGCAAGCTCTTCACCAAGAATCAAAGCATTTTAAGCTTGGAAATATTTTCCAAGTAAATAAAGTTATTTAGCTATAATTTATGCATTTATAAACATTTAAGCAGACCAAGTGATAAGTAATAAAACTTTGCTCTTTTGTACCTCCTCTCACTTTGCATTACCTATTTTTTTTCATTGACAAATGCAAATTTAAATTGCACCTTTGCAGAAGAGATTGGCTCGTATTTTGACCAAAGAACAATGGTACTTAAAGGAGATAAAATTATAGTTTCTCTAAATACTCAAACAGTATTATTTGAAAACTTACCAGCTTAACAAATCAGACACTTTTTTTTATAAATACTGAAAGCTACATTAGGAATTCCTAGAATTTTGAGCTATGGGGAAGGATAGATGGGCAAATATTGCAGACCATCCAAATCTGATGAGTTCTGCATGTAGTAGTACAACGTGTTAGTTTTGTATTTCTATTCAGGTTTAGTCAGAGTTAATAACAGAGGAAGAAAAAACCCAATTGTTAGGCAAGTAGTGAAAATTTTTTCTCAATTATTCCTTCTCCTGACATTTTAGCCATCTGGGTTCAAGAGGTTTCCCTTTTTTTTTAAGAATTCTACTTCAGCAGTGGGCTCCATGCCCTGGGAATGCTAACAGTTTGGATTAGTACCTGTGTTCCTCCTGACTGTTTATCAATATTGCTGTTGTCTGCTTCTCACTTTCTGCAGAACAGGAAAAGTTTTAGGATTTGTGTAAAAACAGGGGTGAGGCAGCTAAGATGGGGATCAGTATGCCTGTTAGGGTAGCCAGACAGTTAACTCTGCAAGTAATTTAATGAGTTAAGGTTTTAATAGGTTGTCTAGATTTCTAGAACTGTTGCTTTATTTTTCAAGCCAATTTCACTGTTACACAATTGTGGAAGGCTAGAAGCTCCTAGCTGTGTTTGAATGGTCAGTCAGATACTGTGGTGGTTGCTGTTCTACTTTGTTTCTAAATCCTGGGCTTAGCTGGTACACGGCCACTGAAGCCAAGGCAGTGTGCATACTCAGAAGCAGTAGATATGCATCTGGTGAGGCTGTAAATTCCCAGGAAAAGCTGGCTTTTGGCTTTTGTTTTATCATTTGCTCCCTAATAACACTTCTGTCTACTTGCCAGTTTCAGGCAGGCTCTGACAGAGTGGAGCCCTTATTGTGTTTCAATTACTGAAAGGTTTTGAAAGTATAGATGGGTAGGGGAGGCCAAGAAAGTGATACTACTTGATCTGCCAGCTGATGAGCCTGTCTGCTTCTGGGTCTGAATACAACAAAGGATTTGCTCATCTTGCCTATCCTGGAACTTTATAGGGAGGTATATGTGTGTGTGTGGAGACTGTGTGAGATGAAGCATGCAGGACAACTGGAGTTATTGTTAGAAGAGCTTGTAAAATAAATGATAGTGGGAAACCTGAGATTACTTCTGTATGAAACTGCAGACACAGAAGGGAGAACATAAGAAACTAGTTTTCTTATTATATTTAGGAATACATGGTGACTTGATAAATAGTTTAATCTGAGATTTAGTAGTATTCAAAAACAGAATTAAAGGTTATGTTTCCTTATGTGCCTGAGATACATATTATTTTAAGCAACATTGACCCTAGGCAGAGGACTAATTTTGTTTTAGAGAGAATGGGATAATTGAATGTACTGTGATTTGTTCTGCATGTTTTTTTCCTAATAATACTTCCTTGAGCCAAATCACTGGCAAAATCAATTGAAGCCCTTAATTAACATCTCTAATTTAATCATGTTGTTTTTATAACTTTGTGAAGCTTATTGTAACATGAAAAACCTATTGTCAGGATACAATGCTTGTAATTAAAGCAAGTAATACAGGGCATCTTATTGTATATATATAAACATATATGCAATATGTACCTATATAAACAAATGTATGATCCAATCTAAATATCTCTGGAACTATTTGGATTATGAATATCACTCTCTGGTATTGATCTCATTTCAGTGCTTAATTTCAGATATCCAATTACTCCTGTGAATATTACTTGTCATGGAGAAATAAGATGAAAGAGTTGGGTTTTCTATTCTACAAGATAATACTTTCTAGTAGTGTGTATCTGTCCGCTACGACTATGTCTAAATATAAACAGGATCTGATTGATGATTCATCTTATAAGTGCTTAATTGGAATATGAACACTTAAATGCTCTTTCAGAAACCTTTACTATTATACATGTATTTTGTTAGAAATTGAGGTTACTTCTTTGGCATTTCTTGTGCAGTCGTTTCTTCATCTGTGTTCAATTAACTGTATAAAGAGCAATCATCACTGTCAAGCCGAGATGAAGAAATGCTGTTCTGTACCATGCTGTTGTATTAAAGTTAAACATATATATTTAGAGGTGGCATAGAATATCTAAATACCATACTAGTGGGAGAAGAACATGTGCATGTACAGCATTCTTTTGTTAATGTTCTAACGAAATGCTTCTGAAGTATTTTTTTAAAAAGTAAAATACTTACTATTTTTGTTCATGTGTATAAAAGAATACCATTATCCTTTGCTGCAAGAGCAGACTGGTGACTCTCATTCAACTCGGTGACCTCCAGGATTTTCTTGGCAAAGCCACTTTTTCTTCCCCAGGTGCAGGACTTTTGCACTTTGCTTTGTTGAACTTCATGAAGTTCTGAAGGCCCACCTAGCCAGTAGAGACAGCCTTTTCTACAACCTCTTTCTCTAGGGCCTTGCCCCAGTCAGCAGCAGACCCACATTTTCCCTGGTTTTCCTTTTTTCACCTGTGTACTTATAGAAGTCTTCAGTGTTGTCTTTGACATGCCTTGTGAGATTCAGCTCCAGATGGGCATGTGGGGTTAGATTTCTTTATATTGCATGGGGTTTTGTGAGTTCTTTTTGACATATATGATGTTACATACAGCTGGGTTCCTAAAATGTCATGTGTGTCTTATATAGGTGTAACATTAATTCTTAAAACTACGTGAAAGTTCTGTTTTTAATGTTGATGAGACATTAGTATAATTTTAAATGATACTTGGATACTTAAAAACATTGATATGATTCTTTTAAGCATTCTGCCTCCTAGTGTGATGATTATTGGTTTTATACTTGGGTCCTTTGTGTTGCCTTTCTGTGAACCCTCTTTTCTGTGACACTGTTTTTGAGTTGGAATGATCAATTGCACACAAGGAGTTCCAGATGAGGACACACCATTTGTTTCATAACCATGTAATAAAGTATACATGATCATATATTATCCCTTATGCATCTCAAAGTCTCATTGGAGGGTGGGGGGGGTTAATTAAACAGAGGTTCTCATTGACAGATAAATAATAAGTCTCTTGAGGTGTCTTTTGGTGTTAAATCATTCATTAGGAAGCTCAAGCCTCTGTCTGAAATACTTTGCTTCAACAGCTGTGGCATTGCATAGCTTGACATTTAAATAGAGTGTAAACTTTTTGCCCAGGGAGGTATATGGTGTAGCACATCTTGTATTACCTAATCACTTGCAAATCTACTTCTTCACTGTTCTTTTACAGCATGATAAACTGGTGCTTTTCTGTACGGTGCCCAATGTAGAACTATGAGTACCTGTAAATGTTTACCAAACAAACATTAACTCTGTTGCTGATGGGAGTGTTCTTTACTGGTGAAATAAAGCTGCTGCTCTCTTGGAAAAATGTAAAAATATGTTTTCCAAGGGGCTTGCAAATCTGCCTACAAAGGTGACCTTGGCTGTGTTTATGTTAATTTGATAAAAGGAAATTATCTCCCTGTTATTTTACTGGTTTTGCCATGATCCTTCAGCATGCGGTATATGGCCTTTTGTAGCTTTATTAGGCAGTACTTTCCTAAACTGGTTCTAAAAAAAAGCTTTACTTTTGCCAGCACTTCTTTAAATATCTGAACAAGTGTTTTTGTCACCACTCTTCCTTAACAGTGACGTTTCTACAGGAGATGATTTGTGCTGCAGTGTCATTGTCTCTAGATTGATGCCTTTCCCTCCTTTTCATTAGAACAGGTGGTATCAGTATTCCTGTGTATGAGTGTATGAACTGGGAACCTTTTGCTTGTCATAATCTTTGTGTGGCTGCTTGAACCTTTTGGTACAGAAAACTGGTTTTAGGGGATTAGCCTTCCACCGTGTTGTCCATTCAGTATTATAAATGAGTTCTAACTGAAAAACCACAGCTGACCTGGTGACCTCAGACTGCAATTTTTTTTGAGGGTAAATAAGCTTAAGGGGGCTTGCTGCCTGTTTTCTTAGGAATAGCTTTGCATTACAGTTCTGTTTGCAAATGGTGCAGTTCCTGGTAATATTTGGTTATTATTTTGATAAACAGAAATCAATGGTAATGTTTCAGTGTTAAAGAAATGTAAATGTCTTGGATCACAACTATTGTTCTGTGTGAACTAGTATGGGGGCTAAAAAAAAATCCAGGATCTGACAGCATAGTCTTCTGTTACGTATGGAAATCTTTCTCCTTCCCCCCCCCTTCCTTATCTGAGTGAAATAACCAGCTCTGTACAGGTCTTTTCATTCTACTGTTAAGCTGAGTGCTTTGAAGTCAGCATTTCTAAACATATGGCTTGCACCACTCAAGGAAAATGTGCCATGTAAAGTGGCAGAAAGTTGCAATGTTGTGCAAATAATTTGGCTGCAGCTCATTTCTGCCAGTCAGAACAATGAATTTAAGCACATAGAGTCAGTACCTGTAGCTTTCTTCTCTTTCTTCTGGATGAACCGTGCTGTTGGTGCTGTGAGGGACTTTTCACATAACCATGAACCAAAAGTGTTCACACTTATAAAAAAACTTAGGAAGTGGTTATTGTTTCAGAGAATCAGAGCACTGACATAGTAATCTTCCTGAATTCTTTGTTGTGCTGTTGCTGTAATTTGGGGGCTGGAACACAGGACTAGGGAAGAAAAAAAAAAACATTTAGCATTTCTTTTAAAATAATCATAGCTATAAGCAGAACTGCCATTTGGGGTTTGTCTGTAGCAGTTTTCTTCAAACAGTTATTTTAATCCCTCAGACTAATATCTTAAAGTTTAAAAATCCTTTTTTAAAACCTGTTACATTTTGAATGCCTTTTATTGCTGAAAGTGTTCATTTGATTAATTAATAAACATCTGTGGTGAGTGAGCCTTTGTTACACTTTTAAAAGCTTATCTGGGATTGCTTGACATAGGCAATATATTACTGTATCATTTAATGAGTCTAGCCATGTCTAAAGTACATCTTTTTATATTTATTGCTTTTCTTAAGCAGTATTTTTTTAAAAGAAAAACAACTCTTGCAGTCAAAACAAAGACTTTTATTATCTTGACATTTCCATTCTTACTGGCACTTAAAAGGATCATTAATATCTTCTAAGGATTAACTGAGCCTTTATCCCTAATCTTAATTTTAAAAATGGATAATTTTAAATCTGTTTGACAGACTAAATGCCTTGAAAATATTGTATCTGAGTTACCCTGAAGATGAGTATTGGTAGTTTTTTGTAGTGAAAACATATGAGTGACAGGAAAAATATTACTATTAATAGCAGAGTTGGGATGAAAATTTTAAGACTGCCTCAAAAAAGTATTCCATAAACATATGAACTTGTTTGAAAATTTAATTTGTCTACTTGGTGATAAAGGAAAAGTCATAATTAATAGAAGCACTTATACGTGATTATTATTGTTTTTCCACATTTCCAAGTGATGCAGTTAATAGTATTTAGAGTGTATCTTCCCTCAAAATATACAGCAGAATTATCATAGGAGTCAAAATGTCTAAATTTTAACTAGTTATGCTAGGCTGCAATCTTCCTTTAACACTGGTATGAATAAACATATAGAACATCAAAGAATGTCAGTGTAGTAAGGGTTTTGGCTAGTAAAAGAAACAATTTTATATCTCTCTGGAGGTAAACTGTTCTGAAAGTCTTGAAAAGAGCATTTTATGAAGCTGTCATGCTATGTTCTTGGTCTTACCTTTTTGCACAATTGCAGATTTAACATACAGCATGCATTTGAATGTTTTCCTTTCGTTCACAAGGCAGAATCTGGGAAATTGTCCCTCACTGCTAACTGCTGAAATTTTTTACTTTATGGAACTGGTCATATGAGAAGTTACGTACTTAAAATGCTCAGATGCTCTTCTTACAGGAATATCAATCTGCTCTGTCAAAACTGGAGTTCTCAAAATGGTGCTAACAGTGAGCTTACACAACCTCCTTCATGTGGATGGAACCTCTATTTGAAATGTTACGATTCACCACAAAATAGAAAATGTTTATTCAGCTGCAGCAGTGACAAAGGACATGAAAAATAGTATAAGCTCTCTTGTTTTTTCATTAAATGAAAACTTTTGCCTTAGTAAATGAAAAAATATTTCAGAAATCTTGCAAAGTCTATGTATGCTGTGTTGGACTAAGATGGTGCTGTTCAGGTTATCTTAGCAGGCTTCTCAGAAATGTGTTTTAACACATTAGAAAGACATGTGATGGGAGGCTGTGTCCTAGTGGGCATTAGGATTTGTGAGCACCAATAGCCAGGCAAGAAACATGTCAAAGATGAGGTTTGGATGGTCATAATAGGTGGAAGTCCTTACACATCATCATTTAAGGTGTCTTCTAAAGTCTGTTAACTCCTAGTGGGTGACACATTGTTGACAGTAATAAAGATTGTCCAGAACAAGAAGAGGGCCTCAATTATTTCTGTGCAATGTTTTCAGTTTGAACTGAAGAATTAAGTGATGCCTGTCTCATCTTGTCATTTGTAATACAAACTTGTATCTGATTTAGATGAAACAGAGAAATATTTTAGATACTTATGCAGTCTGTCTTAGAACTGTAATTTGGGAGAGTGTGTAAAGGAGCAAGAGTTTGTATAATCTAGAAAAATGTAAGAAAACAAATGGCTTTGTGTTTTGGTCTCATGAAACTATAGCACATTTTGTTTTCTAATTTGTTTGAGCCTGCAGCTTCACAGCTGAAGAAAAGCAGTAATTAGACTATTTCCCAGTAAGTCATGAGGAAGTGCTGAAAAAGCACTAGAACTGGCAAATCTGCCTTTGTCTTAGTAAGCTTCTGCTGGGGTAGTTTGAATTTTAAATGAGTCTGTTATACAAGAAACGGAATCCAGGTCAGTCTGTATGTATAACAGATTTAACATAAGAGCAGAAATAAATGTATTTAAAGCTTACTTTTCATAGCTAATGGGGTAATTTAAACACTACTGCTGTTATGAATGTTAATAAATTCAGCAATTGCTTGTCCTGCTTCTCCACCCTTGATGAATACCGACACAAAATGTTAGGAGAGGATAAATAAAAAGATGCCATTTTGTTACTACTTCTTAAGCTGTACTGTAGCTTTACCCAACTTACAGTTACACAAATGATGGTTTCAACAATGCAGTTAAGCTTTTAAAAAATTGCTGAATGTGTACCAGATGACTGGGGGTCTACATGTTGCACCATTTTTTGTTAACATTTTTATGCTGATATATTAAATCATTATCCTTCTTAAGTATTTCCCAGTTTGTCTATGTTTAAGTGAAATCCCCAGCAAAGAAATACAGTTATATAAGTATATATGCAGTTATATATTTATCTACTTAATTGTATTACCTCCCAGGTATCTTCAGCTGTTTTCTGGACATGCTGCAAAAGCTTTGATATATAGCTTCTGGTAAGCAGGATGGTGGCAAGGTAAACACTCTGAAATGCAGCATCTCTCTGTAGAGAGCAACTGGAATTCTATTTCTTTATAATTGAGCTTTGCTAGCATGTGTGAGATACACTTTCATAAGCAATTGTGTTCAAAGTAGTAATGGTTACTTTTCAGGTTAAAACTAGCCTTTTCAGCATTGTGGTTCCAAAGAAAATAGCATGGTTTACTCCTGGCATTGAGTATGAAATGAAGCTTTTTTTTTTTGGGGTGGTAAACTTGGGAACTGGTTAAGTTTTCATGTGGACTCTGTGTGTAACCTGTTTCAAGGAACACTGCAGGTATCCTAATTACAAGGTCACATAAATTGTATGTCATAATGTTTATCTGAGAGAAAGACACTTTCACTTCTGATGAAAACTGTAGGTAGAAACGAGGCACTTGGATATTTTTTTTTTCTTTTTCTTTTTTTTTCCCGTGCATTTATCCTGGAGGGTTGAGCAGCCTCACTGAACTGTGAAGACTGAAAACTTAGATCTGTTTATCAAGGAGTGATAAAATCCAGACCCTCTGTGTTGGTCTAAAATTGTTACTACTATTTGCATGTTATTGGAGTTAGTCTCAGCATTTTATACTTAACTAGCTCCAGATGTTGTAGAGGAAACAGGCTGTTTCTCATAGGAAATGTAAATTTGTCACTGTGTATTTTATCCTTTTGGCTGTCTCTTCCTCATTCAAGTAAAAACTTTTGCTGGCTATTTTAATACATTACCTAAATTACCTGTCTACAGGGGATTCTGTCTCAAAAGTATGCATCTCTCTTTTTCCCTGTTCCATCAGGGTACTTTTAGCCTGATCTGGAACTGCTGATTTTGATGAGAAAGAGGCCTTTTGAAAAGTAATTTTTGTTGTCTGTTTTGTAGGGGATATTTCTGGTGTCCTGGATAGTGACCGGTTAGCTTTTCTTGCTTTTGCTTTTAGTCATGTGCAAGTGAATAGAAATCATGAGCTCATTTCAGATAGAAATTTTCAGTTACTGCAGACCTAGATTTGAATCAAAGCATATCAAGATGAAAGGCTTTATAACTCAGTACTAGTCCCTTGAGCCTTCCAGGCTGTTCTTGTCCTTTTTCAGTTGGTGCATGTCCTGTAATGGGAAAAAGAATTATTTACACTTCAGTTTCTCCCCCGCATAATCAATTATCTTTGGATTGGTTTAAAGTCTTTTCTGTAAATTTATTCTTTAGCAGTGCAGGAGGAATTTAATTTGCTTTTTGCGGGTTTTTCCTCTCTGTAGTAGCAAGAGTTAACAGAACAAGAAGCAGAGATTCTAAGATGCAGTATGGGAATTACGTTCTCTGTCATTTGTGGTTTAAGAAAAGGGGGTGGCTTGCAGCTCTTGAAAGGGCTTTAATGAATACTGTTTGGTGTTTTTGAGAGCTAATGGTCAGAGAAGAGCAACAGAAACAGCCTTGGAGCTTTTAGTGTAAACTCATCAGCGTCTTTCCTGACTGAGGTGATTGTTTCTCCTCTTTTTATCTCAGGATTTTTCCCGTCTATTGCCTTTTGTTTGTATTCAAATGACATTGCGTTTAAGAAGCCTTCTTTATGCGAATGCAGTGCTTTCTCCCCTCCTTCTGTAGAAAATCTGCTTGCCACAGACAGGCAGAGCATGTGTTTCACTTGTCTTGGTTGAGTGCACAAATCTTCTTTTATGTGTGCTGCTTCTTACCCCGTTGCCTAGACGATCACTGCCTCTCGCTAAGGATGTCTGGTTCCCGTAAAGAGTTTGACGTGAAGCAGATTTTAAAAATCAGATGGAGGTGGTTTGGTCATCAGGCATCAGCCCCTAATTCTGCAATTGAAAGCCACCAAGGAGACTTCTGGAACAGAGGACAAAATGTAACAACTGGTGGCACAAAGTTTTTAGATTCGAGTAACCTACCTTTAACATCAGTGGGTTACAGAAGGTCCAGCCAACAGGATTTCCAGAATTCACCTCCCTGGCCAATGGCATCCACCTCGGAAATCCCAGCGTTTGAATTCTCAGCAGAAGACTGTGGAGGGGCACGTTGGCTTAACAGACAAGAAACAGATGGTAGAGCAAGTGAAGAAGAAAATGAATCGGACAGCAGTTCATGCAGGTTAATTGTTACTTTCCTATTGTGAGAAATGCGTTTCAGCTTCAGGTTTACAGGCAGCATGCACGTATAGGCTAGCCTCTAGTCTAGATTACAGTGCTTCAGAAACATAGCAGCTGCTGAGCATCAGAAACAGAAAATTATTTATCATCAGAAGTCTGTTTACTAGGACCTTTTAAAAGGCATCTTTAGTTTGTGTGAATAAATAAAGCCCAAATGTGGATGTACTCACTTGTGTTTTAAACAGTATACCAAGTACATGCTGCTTTGAACAAGGTCCTGTCCATTGCGTGGTGATGTTGCAGGGTGCTTTCAAAATTATTTTGAAATGACAGTGATGGTTTAGTTATGCTGAGAATTAGTCACATGCCTGTTATGAGAAAACTATGGAAATGCAAGCTTCTTGTTTCATTTATCTGTTGTTTCCACGTTTCTATAGATGAGATAGGTGAAACTAAAAGATACTTAGACTATAAAGCAAAGATTTGTTTCTTCTTGTGCATATGCAACTTGAAAAATATTTCATCTACTGAAAGCCAGCCAACTTGTGCTCTGAAGTTATTGCAGTTGTCTGTCTAGGTGTCTTCAACTGTGCATTAGCTTAAAAAGAAGAAATCACTGTCTGTAAAGATGTTTTGGTGTTCCTCTCTCACATGTGATTACTAAATATGAAACTGCAAAATTTGTTCTTAAAGTTGTTTGCTGGTTGTAAATTATGGAAGTTAATATTTCTTGTTAAGTATCACTTCAATTATTTTATTTCCTGTTACTGTGTAAGTCAGTCATTCTTCACTAGAAGTATTTTTCTTGTTTATAGTGCACATAGTGTGTAAAATAGTTACCGTTTTAAGTAGATTTTATGATGTTTGCTTTTTTGCTTTTAAGATAGCATTTCAGGATGAATGACTATTTTAAAGGGTAGGCTGTCTAATAAAGCCTAGTAAGGACAGATCAACCTAGTCTGTTTATGTTTTGCCTTCTGTGGGCACAGAATTCAGTTAGTGCAAAGTAGTCCGTAGCACAAACACTGCCTGTTTGTGGTTTGTGTAATGTTTAAAGATTCAAGAGAAGGAGGGAGGGTAAAAGTGCTTAGGTGTCAACATAGTGTACTTGCTTTTATCACTGAATGGCAAAAGTACTAGAATTACAGGAAATGGAAACCCTGTATTCTGGTGCTTCATAGCAGCAGTCTTACCATGATGCAACAACTATATAGCTGGAAACAATTATCTCTGAAGAGGTCCTATTTTAAATGATAATTCAGCTATGAATTTTTAAATAGCTATGTCACTGGATAATCTAGGTGTAATGTATAGTATATATCACTGTATGATATAGGTGTAACATCACCTTCCATTTCAGCAACATCTGCTTGTGATGTGAAATGTTTATGTACAGCATTACCCGAAACAAGATATTCTCACCATAGCAAGGCAATCAGCACAGAAAAGATGTATAATTTTAAGACCTAAATGTATAGATTGAAATTATTACAAATTTGTTCCTAATTGTAGGATAAGAGTTTATATCTGACAAATCTTTTTTTTTTTTTTTTAATTTTTAGGACTGGGCAGCTGCAGATACTTATTTACTTATGGAATGTGAGAAGTCTGTGTCCTATTGTTGTTTTTTTTTCCAGTGTGTTTTGGTTTTGTGCTTTTGTTTGTTTGGTTGATTAGTTTTGGTGGGGTTTTTTGGGTTCTGGTTTTTGGTTGGTTTTTTTTTTTTTTTTTTTTTTTCAGACAGAGTTGTATATTATAGAAAATGTGCATAGCATTTGAATTTATTAAATCTCAAGTATCTATTAAATTATGTGCTTAATCGTCTATAGCATCTACATTTACTTGTAATTTATTGACCAGTAATTCTTGCTAGTATTTCACTTTCATGCTTTAATATAAATATTTTAGGTAAATCTTGAGTACAGTGGGTACAATTGAATAGGTAACTAATGGTAATGTAAGAACCTGCTTTGTGTTGTTACCTGAATCTCTAGTCTTATGGTGAGACTGTACTTAAACCATGTTTTGTTCCTTTGTTACAAATACATAAGCTGTTAGGCAGACTTACATAATCTGCCCAACATCTGGAATTTTTCTGATGTTAAGAACTTAATTAAATAGTCTTCTTTATTAGTCTAAAATATAACTTATCTATTGACTTGGGAGAAAAATAACATCCTCATCAATGTAGATTTCAAAGGGCTTTTCTCCTGTATTAAAACCCTGTTCTCTCCATTGGAAAAAAATTGTGTATAGGAAAAATTTCCTTTTTTCATACTTTTTTCATAGAAGCTATGGAGTTACCTTATTCTTTACTCCTCTATAGTTTATTCTCCAATTACAAGCCCTAAAAACACAGCAACAGAAGCAGCTTTACTGTTTTATGTATCAGTCATCCTTCCTCATTGTCATCACATGGAACACGTAGAAAAAGATGTAGATCCCATCTTTGTAATTATGAAAGTTTTAGATCACTATGAGGTTAATTCAGAGTTGAGCCTCTGTAGAAGTTATTTGTTACTAATACAGAACTTGGTGGCACAAGGGTTAAGCAAATTCCAAGTTTAGTACCAGATCTCTGACAAAAGCTGCTTCTGCAGTGCAAACAGATCGTGCAGATTCAGGGATAATGCTGTTCACCTCATGCTCCTCTGTAGTGTTTATAGCCAGGGTTAGCCTGAAATATTGTTTATTGGGCTAGTGAGGTTTGAAATTTTTGCTTGATTTTTGTCTCCTACATTTCCTGTATCACTGCTGTTTGTTAACTCTCCTGCATTCCTGAGGCAATGGTCATTGCTTTGGATTTGTACACAGATTTTCCAGGAGCTGTGCAGACTCCTGTACAGCAAATTCAAGCCTATTAGCAAGAGAAATGTTTTTCTTAACTTTTTATGGATACCTGAGCAGCAGTCTACAGACTTTGAAGGCACAGTATTTCAACCAGGCATGCAGTAAAAGATTGGAAATATATATATATATATATAATTTTTTTTTCTTTTTTTTTTTTTTTTTAATAACCTCAGTCCTATTGATCCTGGAGCTGCAAGTTCTTTTGGACTCCAGTTGTGCTGTGTATTTCTATATATCTCCTGTCACAAAATAATGCAAACTGTCAAATAAGGACAGTTGATAGATTCCCTGATTGTGGCGTGATAGTAGTATAATACCTGAAATTAAATGAAAAACTAAAATAAGAGCAATTTTTGCTAGATATATGCATTAATTAGACAAAAATAAGAAACATCCAAGAAAAGTTGTTTTACAGCAGAAAATCTTGAGCCTTCTCATTTTTTTTGATGCTGCTGTTAAAATTATAGAATAACAGAATCATTCTGGTTGGAAAAGACCCTTAAAATCACCCAGTCCAACTATAACCTAACTGTGAGTCCAGTGCTAAACCATATTTCTAGGCATCACATCTACTCATCTTTTAAACCCCTCCAGGGATGGTAATACAACCACCCGTGGGGGCAGCCTGTTCCGGTGTTGACTCTTTCAGTGAACAAGTTTCTTCTAATGTCAAATCTAAACCTTCCCTGGTGCAGCTTGAGGCCATTTCTGTTTATCTTGTTGCTTGTTACTAGGGAGAAGAGACAACAGCCACCTCACTACAGCCTCCTGTCAGGTAGTTGTAGAGAGCAATAAGGTGTCCCTGGAGCCTCTTTTTCTCCAGGCTAAACAACCCCAGTTCTGTCTGAGGCTTCTCATCAGACTTTTTCTCCAGACCCTTGACCAGCTTCATTGCTCTTCTCTGGACTCTCTCCAGCACCTTGGTATCTTTCTTGTGGGGGACCCAAACCTGAACACAACACTCGAGGTACAGCCTCACCAGTTTGTGGTACAGGGGGACAGTCACTCCTGAGTCCTGATGGCCACACTATTCCTGGTACTAGCCAGGATGAAATTTTTTCATTTTCCTCTGTGCCTATTATGTCTTCACTTGGGTTATGTCTGTGCATGTCTGAAAAGCAGCACAATTATATAGCATATGTGAGGCAGATTTAATCTAGTAAACTTGAACAGTAGATGTTGCAAAAAGATTGGTAACAACAGACTTCAGAATGGACTTTGCAAAGCCACAGGAGATTCCAGCTACCTATTTGGATGGAATGAGCTTCCATGCAAGATGATCACCTTTTTGGAGTAATGATCACATGCCTTGACTAATTTAAAGCATGGTCAGCTGTGTTT
This sequence comes from Florisuga fusca, assembly GCA_038090715.1. Classification (NCBI taxonomy): domain Eukaryota; kingdom Metazoa; phylum Chordata; class Aves; order Apodiformes; family Trochilidae; genus Florisuga; species Florisuga fusca. The sequence goes on along the minus strand of JAAWXA010000001.1, from coordinate 2,199,967 downwards.
TTGTAGTACTGCACTTCTCCCTCACACTGCAATGTAGATATATCATGGGGTAGTCCAGTTAATGTTTTCCAGAGAGAATGCATGTTACTGGTGGTGTGTGTGGGTATAGGAATTCATTCCAGTAAATCCAAGACACCTCTTAGAAGACAGGATACCTCAGAGATCTGATCAAAGGTCTAGCTACAATGAAATGCAGCCACATTATTTCTTATGAAAATTTAAAATAAATAATAAAACCAAAGATGGCTTAGCAGGCTGCATGTACATGTCTTTGTTGGACTAGCATAGGTAGCACTAGAGTCTGTCCTTCAGCTTCTTGTGTCTGTTGTAATTTATGCCAGTTAGATTACAGTTATTGCAAAGAGACTTGAAGCTGAAGGACATCTGTGCCTTTTGATTGCAAGGCTGTAATTATGGCTGTTGCTACAATTCTTTTCTCAAGCATGGAGTAAATCACTAGCCCTCCAGTTCACATGCATGTGTAGTCTTACAGTCTCTCCACAGCAATTTCTGTCCCCCTTCCATTGTCTTATCTCTGTCTCTTATANGCAGTGCAGCTGGTTACCACAGCCTTGATTGCACAAAGGAGTCAGGTAGCATTATGATGGGATTTCTATCTGCAAAATCTTGATGGAGAAAAAACCTCAAACAGAGTGCTATTATGTCTGCTCAACCCAGCTGGTTCACTGAATGAAGTGAACAAATGAAGTCTGCTTTTTCAAAAGATTTCTGTGCTCTCCCTCCTTTTCTCACACCATCCACCACTTCTCCTTTCCCCTCAGTCCCTCAAGGCATTGCCTCACCAGGCAAGAGACAGCAAATAACCTGACCAGGGGGAAGCTGTGCTCTGCAGCCAGCTTTGCAGAATTTATCTCTGCAAAGCTGGCTGCAGAGCACAGCTTCCCCCTGGTCAGGTTATTTGCTGTCTCTTGCCTGGTGAGGCAATGCCTTGAGGGACTGAGGGGAAAGGAGAAGTGGTGGATGGTGTGGGAAAAGGAGGGAGAGCACAGAAATCTTTTGAAAAAGCAGACTTCATTTGTTCACTTCATTCAGTGAACCAGCTGGGTTGAGCAGACATAATAGCACTCTGTTTGAGGTTTTTTCTCCATCAAGATTTTGCAGATAGAAATCCCATCATAATGCTACCTGACTCCTTTGTGCAATCAAGGCTGTGGTAACCAGCTGCACTGCAACACATTGCTTCTGTCAAAAGAAATCTGAATTCTTAATGCAAGCAGGTCAGCATCTGTACTAAATAACCTTGACCTAACCATGTCACTCTTACCTAGCAGTAAAACTACATTTTTGGAGATTCATAGGATTTCATATTATCTTGTGGAGAAGTTGACCTTTTTTAGAAATACAGGTGGAGTTGCAGCTAAATGAGGTGAACTGAATGTGGCAATAGAACAGTTTAAATATGACTGAATTTGCACGTACTTTTCAGATACAATTTCTTAAGACAGAATTTTACACAATTTTTCACCAAAAAAATTTTAAAATTAGTTTCAAATTTTGGATGGTTTTCCTCTGTCTCTGTTCCAAAATGCAGAGTTTGAAATCTGTTTTTTTTTTCTCTTAGTCATAATGAAGTTTTTATTGCTTCATATGTATTTCAAAGACAAAACATGGAGGCACTTAAGCTGGAAGACGCCTTCCTAAAAATCTTGAATAAATAATTTTTAATAAAATAAAAAGCTTTAAAAAAAGTTTTGCAACATTTCTGATAGCCAAGGTTAATGCTTACTGGAATTCATAAGTTGTTAAGTAATGTGTGTAATTGCTGTAAAATTTTACTCTCCTTCAAAAAGAATTTTAATCTCCTTTAAAATGAATCCCAATGCTTTAAAATAATTAAAATTACAAATCATGTTAGTAGGAACAGGTTGTGCTTCTCCTCCATAAAATTTTAAAAGCACTGATGCTTTTCTTTTGAGAGTTTAGTAAAAAGCGGGAGGAAAGAAATCTTGTATGTGTTTGCTTTGGTTTTACACTGAAAACTGCACTATGGCTTTGTTTAAGTTTCAACAATGAATCCTGAAGGAATTCAGCTCCCCAGTCATCATCATCATATATCATCATATATGCTTTCACTTTTTGAAAATTGCTTATCACCACTTTACCACACAGTTAATTGCTTCACTGCTTTGCATTGGGCAGAGGTCCTTAGCCAAACAGGAAATAAAATCCTTTAAAAATGAATGAGTTTATGGCATGGCTTATGCATAATTTTGTTTTCAAAAGGTAGTCATATAAATTCCTTATTGAAGCTGAAGATAACGAGCATCCTTTATGTATGTTTCTTTGTCATCAGGATAGTAAAATGTGTAGCTTACAAGGGAAAGACCTTGTCATTAGAGTAACTTATATTTTTTACATAAATAGTTTGGAAAATAAAGACCAAGAAAAGTGTGACTGAAGTTCAAGGATATAAAAAGGAAGCCCTACTGACTAATATCGCAAGATATTTGTAATAATATTTAGTGTGTTAAAAGTGCTATCTTAAAGGAGTGTGCCAGAAGTGTTCTTAGATATGGTTATCTCATGTCCTAACAGCCTCAGTCTTTAACATAATTTTCTTAGTAGTATGTGTGAGTTGTGCAGAAGTGGCAATACCTCTTGTCTGTGTGAGGGGAAATTGATACTGTACTTAAATTTGAGTTGAGAGCCAAATCCAGAAGGAGCAGAGCCCCCGTGATGTGCAGAGCTCTGGCCCTCATGGCTGGGGGGTTGCTCTGAGCACAGGATTTGCATTAGATAACCAGGCTTCCTCTCTCTAGGCAGACAAGATGTAAACCAAGAACTTCTTAAGGCAGTTATGACAGTACTAGGGCTGAGAGAGAGAAAAGCAGATCCTTCCCTTCTGATGTTCATCCCTTGTGTGTGTATTCTCCTGGCTTTGGCAAACTGCACTGGGAAACAGGCTCAGAAATCGTTTAGGGAAGGGAGGAGGTTTGAATTTTTCATAACCAGTCATTGGCTAATAGGCAGAACTAGCCCATGAAGCCTTAGCTTGTCATTTTTTGCAAGTGCCTCAACTGTTAGACTGCATCTTTCNAAATTGGTAGCTGGAATCTCCTGTGACTTTGCAAAGCCACAGGAGATTCCAGCTACCTATTTGGATGGAATGAGCTTCCATGCAAGATGATCACCTTTTTGGAGTAATGATCACATGCCTTGACTAATTTAAAGCATGGTCAGCTGTGTTTTTGTAGTACTGCACTTCTCCCTCACACTGCAATGTAGATATATCATGGGGTAGTCCAGTTAATGTTTTCCAGAGAGAATGCATGTTACTGGTGGTGTGTGTGGGTATATGAATTCATTCCAGTAAATCCAAGACACCTCTTAGAAGACAGGATACCTCAGAGATCTGATCAAAGGTCTAGCTACAATGAAATGCAGCCACATTATTTCTTACGAAAATTTAAAATCAATAATAAAAACAAAGATGGCTTAGCAGGCTGCTTGTACATGTCTTTGTTGGACTAGCATAGGTAGCACTAGAGTCTGTCCTTCAGCTTCTTGTGTCTGTTGTAATTTATGCCAGTTAGATTACAGTTATTGCAAAGAGACTTGGGTTTCCTTGAATCTGTGCCTTTTGATTGCAAGGCTGTAATTATGGCTGTTGCTACAATTCTTTTCTCAAGCATGGAGTAAATCACTAGCCCTCCAGTTCACATGCATGTGTAGTCTTACAGTCTCTCCACAGCAATTTCTGTCCCCCTTCCATTGTCTTATCTTGAGTTATGATACAGCATGGGTTTTTAGCAGTCTGTTTTGTTACCATCTATGGCATCCTCTTTTTGTTTATGCTCTTCCCAGCCTTTGGGAAAAGTGTCTTGATTTGTACCATTGCTTGCTTTTTCCAAGAATCATTTCAGCATTATTCTTTCCAACAAACTCCATTCTCCACTGATAAGGTTCTTGTCTTACTGACTTCAAAGAAGGAAATATTTTGCTCTTTACACCGTATCATACAAAATCATGGAAGCTAGCATAAAAGCTGGCATGTTCTTACTTTAGTAAGTTATGCTCTGGATTCCATGCAATAAAATGTCAGCTGGCTTGGGGACAGCAGTATAAGCCACCAGTTTGTTGAAAAAATATTTTAAAATCTATTTTGAAACATTGTATGTAAAATCGACAATGCAGAAAGCAATTCTAGTGCAGCAAGAAAGTTGCAAAGTTAAGATTGGTTAAAAAAAATGTAAAAGATGTATCTTAATATGTATCCTAATTTGCCCAAGAGGATATAGAGTCTATCTAATGTGTGTGACCTCACCGACTGACTGCCCTGGCAAAGATTACTTGTAGCTGGAGCAGCTCCTCTACTTAAGATTGTTACCAAAAAAATACCTCGATGATGAGTTTACTGTGCAGTCTGGCAAATGCAGTGTCCTGTCTCAAAGATGACAATTAGCTTGCTGTTTGGCTGAGTAGGACTGGTTTTTTTTTAATTTATTTAGAAAGTCCAGCTATGAGAGGTTTGTCTGTTCTAGTGAAACTAGGAAGTCCTTTGCTGGGGTTTTAAGTGGAACTTAGAGCTTACAGGTGATTCACTAGAGTAAATCCCCTATGTTTCACTTGTGATTGCAGAGTTCTGCTTTGATCAGTCAAAAGCTGTCTTTTGATTTCATTGACATTATCCTTGTGTTTACAAGAATGTAACAGCAGATGTAATTTATAGTCAGAGGTGTTATGCAGTATTTTTTCTTTCATTGTCTTCTCTAAACACAAGGAAGTCACACCCATTTTCCTGCTCATACTTAATAATTTTGATCACTTATTTTTGAACCTCTTAGTGTTTTGAACCTTTTGGAGGTGTGAATAAAACTCATGTTTTTTCACTATTTTTCTTCCTTGAAATGTCATTATGGTTTTTATAATATCTGTATATGTGGAAACGTCTATCTTCTTTTGTTGATTTTTCGTTTATTTACATGTCATATTTCTAAAGATAATACTTCTTCTGCATGAATTCAGGTTTAAATGTTTGTGTCACCATTCACTACTGGAAACATAGTAGTGAGAAGTATAGTATGTGTTTTTTCCCACCTTTTTGGGTTTTCCAGTGTTTCTTACTTCTAATGCTTTCATCTGCACCCGGTTTCTGTTAGAGAAACGTATGTGAAATATAATTTAAGCCAATTCTATGCATGTTATTCTTGCTCCAGTTCCCAGTTTGCTCCATTTTCAGTGTATCTATGAAAGCCATTTGGGTTGCTGTACCATGCTTCCTGCAAATTTCAGTAGTGTACATAAACCATTTGCTTTTATTTTGGTTTCCTAAAGGGATCAGCTTTTCCTGCAGCTGTGTTCTCCTGCATCCCCTTTGCCATTGCCCTGGTCACTTTAAAACCCATGGGCCATTTTTATCTTAACCTGAGGGTAGGCAGAAATCTCAAAGGTAATGTCACTTCTTGCAGATGGCAACGACTTAATGGAGAGAAACCCAGCTTATTGTCTTTGCTGAAAAAGGGCAGAATTTATCTCTGCAAAGCTGGCTGCAGAGCACAGCTTCCCCCTGGTCAGGTTATTTGCTGTCTCTTGCCTGGTGAGGCAATGCCTTGAGGGACTGAGGGGAAAGGAGAAGTGGTGGATGGTGTGGGAAAAGGAGGGAGAGCACAGAAATCTTTTGAAAAAGCAGACTTCATTTGTTCACTTCATTCAGTGAACCAGCTGGGTTGAGCAGACATAATAGCACTCTGTTTGAGGTTTTTTCTCCATCAAGATTTTGCAGATAGAAATCCCATCATAATGCTACCTGACTCCTTTGTGCAATCAAGGCTGTGGTAACCAGCTGCACTGCAACACATTGCTTCTGTCAAAAGAAATCTAAATTCTTAATGCAAGAAGGTCAGCATCTGTACTAAATAACCTTGACCTAACCATGTCACTCTTACCTAGCAGTAAAACTACATTTTTGGAGATTCATAGGATTTCATATTATCTTGTGGAGAAGTTGACCTTTTTTAGAAGTACAGGTGAAGTTGCAGCTAAATGAGGTGAACTGAATGTGACAATAGAACAGTTTAAATATGACTGAATTTGCACGTACTTTTCAGATACAATTTTTAAAGACAGAATTTTACATAATTTTTCACAAAAAAATATTTTAAAGTTAGTTTCAAATTTTGAATGCTTTTTCCTCTGTCTCTGTTCCAAAATGCAGAGTTTGAAATCTGTTTTTTTTTTTCTCTTAGTCATAATGAAGTTTTTATTGCTTCATATGTATTTCAAAGACAAAACATGGAGGCACTTAAGCTGGAAGATGCCTTCCTAAAAATCTTGAATAAATAATTTTTAATAAAATAAAAAGCTTTAAAAAAAGTTTTGCAACATTTCTGATAGCCAAGGTTAATACTTACTGGAATTCATAAGTTGTTAAGTAATGTGTGTAATTGCTGTAAAATTTTACTCTCCTTCAAAAAGAATTTTAATCTCCTTTAAAATGAATCCCAATGCTTTAAAATAATTAAAATTACAAATCATGTTAGTAGGAACAGGTTGTGATTCTCCTCCATAAAATTTTAAAAGCACTGATGCTTTTCTGTTGAGAGTTTAGTAAAAAGCGTGAGGAAAGAAATCTTGTATGTGTTTGCTTTGGTTTTACACTGAAAACTGCACTATGGCTTTGTTTAAGTTTCAGCAATGAATCCTGAAGGAATTCAGCTCCCCAGTCATCATCATCATATATCATCATATATGCTTTCACTTTTTGAAAATTGCTTATCACCACTTTACCACACAGTTAATTGCTTCACTGCTTTGCATTGGGCAGAGGTTCTTAACCAAACAGGAAATAAAATCCTTTAAAAATGAATGAGTTTATAGCATGGCTTATGCATAATTTTGTTTTCAAAAGGCAGTCATATAAATTCCTTATTGAAGCTGAAGATAACGAGCATCTTTCATCTTTGTATCTTTGTCATCAGGATAGTAAAATGTGTAGCTTACATGGGAAAGACCTTGTCATTAGAGTAACTTATATTTTTTACAGTCAATCTGAAATTGTACCATACTTCATAAAATTTGTCCAGTGCTAGATAGGATATTTTTTACATAAATAGTTTGGAAAATAAAGACCAAGAAAAGTGTGATTGAAGTTCAAGAATATAAAAAGGAAACCCTACTGACTAATATCGCAAGATATTTGTAATAATATTTAGTGTGTTAAAAGTGCGATCTTAAAGGAGTGTACCAAAAGTGTTCTTTGATATGGTTATCTCATGTGCTAACAGCCTCAGTCTTTAACATAATTTTCTTAGTAGTATGTGTGAGTTGTGCAGAAGTGGCAATACCTCTTGTCTGTGTGAGGGGAAGTTGATACTGTGCTTAAATTTGAGTTGAGAGCCAAATCCAGAAGGAGCAGAGCCCCCGTGATGTGCAGAGCTCTGGCCCTCATGGCTGGGGGGTTGCTCTGAGCACAGGATTTGCATTAGATAACCAGGCTTCTTCTCTCTAGGCAGACAAGATGTAAACCAAGAACTTTTTAAGGCAGTTAAGACAGTCCTAGGGCTGAGAGAGAGAAAAGCAGGTCCTTCCCTTCTGATGTTCTTCCCTTGTGTGTGTATTCTCCTGGCTTTGGCAAACTGCACTGGGAAACAGGCTCAGAAATCGTTTAGGGAAGGGAGGAGGTTTGAATTTTTCATAACCAGTCATTGGCTAATAGGCAGAACTAGCCCATGAAGCCTTAGCTTGTCATTTTTTGCAAGTGCCTCGACTGTTAGACTGCATCTTTCATGTTCTCTTTATGGACCACCAAAGTTTAATCTTTGTCTTTCTTTCCTTCTCCTTTTCCTTCTTTATGGAAAATAGTTTGTAGGGTAGCAGCTAGAAGACAGACACAGAGTTGAGCAGAACTGAGCCTGACTCTGATGTGTCTTGAATAAGTGCTTTATTCAATAATAAGTGGGAAATAGGTGTCACTGCAATTGTGATGACCTCTTGGTTCTGTGCAGCAAAGTGCTGGCTTAGAAAGTTTTTCCTTTCTCCGTGCTAATCTGTAGCTTCTTCAGTTCTATCTGCAACTTTTGGGGAGGTCATAATGTAAATCAAATCCCTGATATAGTGTACATTTTTTTAAAAGCCATTACTAATGAGGTAATTTTGAGGAATCTGTGTTAAAATATGGGTCAACCACAACAATAAATAACCCAATCCAACCCAAAAAGACTCCAAACAACCTGTATCAACACAATTGAGGATGTAATAAATTGTGACAGGGGAAAAGAATTACCTAAGTATCTTATTGACCAGCACTGTTTTTTTGTTTTGTCTGCTGTGGGATTGGGTTTTGGTGGTTTTTTTTGGCAGGGTTGCTGATTTAAGAGTTGCTTTTTCTGAGTGGTTTTTGCTCAATCACTGAGAATGCCATCCAGTTTTGTCAATAAAATGGTTTTTATGGTTACATTTTTATGGTTATGTAATTACATTTTTCATATATATCAGCTTCTTGTTTCAGTTTCCAAAATGGTCACAAAGAATGCTTGTTCCAGCTTATCAGAGACCTAGTGGTGGAGCAGAACAAGGGATTCATGGGGGTGAGAAGAGGTTGACAGGGCTTAAATAAATGGCTAAGCACAGCTACAGAGAGCACATGTAAGATGAAGGCTTCCAAGGGGATTAGGTAGGCAGGTATCTAATTTCTGATCCATTACTAGATTTCAGTTTGAATTAAGGGCCAAATTTCTTGGCCTTTATAGCTATCTGGGCCAAGAAAAAAAAGATGAAACCAAACAAAAAACTGTTACAGACCATTTCCTGCTGAAAATTTAAAATTTTGTTTTGAGGAACTCTGTCTTGAAATCAATATCCTAGGTTAAGGACTGAGCAAAATCTATTGGTGGATTTAACCCTGACCCTGAGTTCATGACATCTTTGTGAAAGCAGGAGTCTGGATACAGATCTTGTGAATCTGTGTCCTTCCAAATATTGAGGTAGTTCCAGAGTATTGTATAAGTTTCCTTCATTGTGGAAAAGTAAGTTGTAGCTGGTTAAAGAACTGTGAGCAAAAAAAGGTTCTTCCTTCAGTGTATGTAATTAGGATTAATCCTCTTTATGTTCTAGGCCATGCATTCCTTTTACATTTTCTCTGTTCCTGTTTCCTCCCAAGCTGCTGACTATATGCACATGAAGAATTTTTCTCCCCAGCCACTCTTGGGTTGTGTTGCCTTCTACTGTTCTAAATCTTATTTTAGACACGTAAGGCTTCTTGCAGTAGGAGTAGTGGTATATTGATGTGTTCTTAATGGTTCTTTTCTCCTGCATGCCCACACTGTTAATAGCTCAATACATGTTGAGTTTTGTTCTAGGCACCTCAGGCGAAGTGTGAAGCAAGACTTTAATGAAGTAAGGTTTTAACATAAGTGGCAGGGAGAGACTTGATTCCTCATTGCATCCTTCCATTGCTTTTTCAGTTTGAAGATCTTGGTAGATATCTGTTCAGCCATCTGATAACGGTATAGATACAATTACTGGACTGATTTTTGTGTGTCTGCTAGTTGGAGAGTACTACATTAGCTGATCATACGTTTTTAACAAGGATTTAGCTTTGGAGGAAGAGAGAAAGTATGATTAGGAAGAGAAAGTAGCAAGAGAATATATATTAAAACAAATCAGATATGTAGTTTTAAAATCACGTGATTTTTGTTTTATCACCTATGGATGGAATTGGTGTACCTTAATATTGTGTGAACTAAGATTTCTGTTGTTGTCTTCATCAGAACCTCCAGCAGCAGTCATACCTTATCATCGTGTCAAATTATGGAGCCCTGTACCTCAGATGAATTTTTTCAGGCTCTCAACCATGCGGAACAAACTTTTAAAAAGATGGAGAATTATCTAAGACACAAACAGCTGTGTGACGTGGTCTTAGTTGCTGGTGATCGTAGAATTCCAGCTCACAGGTAAATCTATTCTCATTTATATAACTTCATATTCATTTACAAATGCATCTTCAAAGTGTGTCTTGTGATTTGTTTAATAAAAGGCAGAACATCCTAAACAGTGTAGAGTACTTTAAACATGCTCATGTTTTTTAACATTTGTTTGGAAACTAAAAGTTAGTTTCTATCTGGTGTATGCAATATAGCATCAAAATTAATTGTGATATTTTCACTTTCTATTTTTTGTTTCAAGCATGTAGTAGGATATTTGCATAGCAAAATAAGAACCCCGAAAGTCCGAAATTCACCCTCAGAAAACTATTAGTAGTGGTTTCTATGTGTTAGAATGTTGAAAAAAAAATCTTAGATTTAATTTTTATTTGTATTAACAAGTTGTTTGAGTTATAATTAGCAATCAGGACAGTCTTCTGTCTGCATGAAGTTTTCTCTCAGAGTGAGAAGGATCCTTTGATAGCAGACTACTCAACACTGACAGTAAGTGTTGAGGGCTGAATTAAATCAAACATTACCCTATCTGTCATGTGTAATTAGATCATATAATACGCTGGTTAAAAGCTAGGAAAATATCAAAGATTGTGAAACAAAAGTATTAATAACTGAAGCATGTTATAGTATTTAATGCACAGTATTAATAGTTCAAATAGGAACCTAGTATAATTAAGTTGTGGTTTCATCAGATTAGTTCTACACCAGAAATAGCAGCCTAAAGCATTCATATTTTAATTGCTCATTCCTACCTCCACAGTGAAATGACAGCTTTATACTGGAATAATATTAATATAATAATATAAAAAGATAGAAGTTGCTGGTTTGGGTTTCTTTGTTTGTTTGTTTCATAAACAGCCAGAGTTCTGCTTTTACTTAGATATCATCCACATTGTGGTGCTGACACAACTGGGGAAATGACAGCATGGGGATGGGAACAGACTTGAGAAGCAGGGAGCCTGGTACTCCATAACTCACTATTGGTCTCAGAGCCTTCGTTTGATGAAACTTCATTTTTAAACAATCAAGACTACCCCTGATTTTTCCAAGTTAATTTAAGCAAATCTTACTGCAATTGGTGCTAAAATGGGTGGTCCTGTTTCCCACCCAAACCCTGACCTGGATTCCTTTGTGAACACAGCCACTTAGCTGAGGATGATAATGAATCCTTTTTGGGGAAACAATAGGGTGAGCAGGATAATTTGGCTTTCCCTGTGGCTTCAGAGTTGCTTAAGATTGTTCCTCAGTTTGTTCAAATTAGCCCCTGTGGAAAGAGCAAACCAGATGGAATGCACACAGGTCTGGTGGGTTTGCACCCACTGAAGTAATTTAGAAATCAAAGAGCTTTATAGTGCTGTAAACAAGAAAACTGGTAATTATAAAAAGGAAATTATTTTACTTCCTTACATGGCTGAGGTACACAGTTCTGGAGTATGCTTTATGTAACAGTTAAGTGTAGAAAGGATACAGGGGACAGCTGTGAATATCATGTAAGGGCTGGAAGATTTTTTTTATTTTTTTTTTATTTTTTTTTTTTTTTTTATTCCCAACAAGATAAATAAAAAGCATGCGAAGAAGATCTCTAAAGTGATTTGTACCTGTTTATCAATTAGATAACTGATTTAGCTCCTTCAGTTTCTGCTACTGTTTCTATTTCTGTGCACTAGACACACAATACCACCTGTTAGTTATTCTGGTTTTCTCAAGAGGAGAAACATCTTGTGGTAGTTGATATATTGTGTTTTAAATACACATGGAAGTTGAAGCCAAAAAAGCACACCTTGTGCTTGTAGCAGGAGTTAGGAAGCTTACGACTGTCCTTAATTCACTCTATAATGTTGGAGCAACTTAGTGTAAGGAGATTTGCTTTTTGTATAGCGAGTTCTTTCTCTTAGTGTTTTGTTTTCCCAGAGAAGTATAGCAGTAACTACAGTCTTCATTTCAGTATGTCCAAAGTACCTCACTGAAAACTGAACTTTCCCATATTGGGAAAGATAAAGTTGTAGAACTTGTGGCTACATAGAATTGATGAGAAAGAACATTTTTCATAATTATAAAAATAATAAATCATGCTTATAGAGAGAGAGGAGCTTCCAGATTTTCTTTTTTGAACTTGATATTTTTAACATTTCTTGTATTTTTAGCTTAATTCTCAGTTTCTGCTTGAAATACTTGAATGTTTTGAGGTGTGTTATGTTTGTAGAGAAAAGAGCAGTAAGCTTGGTGTCTTGCAGTAGTAATAGCCATAGGTATTATATTACTGTAAAATTCTGATGGGTTTTGGTTTGTGTCTATTCAAAGAATTCAGGCTTTGATTCTGCTACTATAAGAATATCACATGTAGTCATGATTTTCATGTGTGAATCACTATGGTTCTAAGGCTGTTTATCTTCTCATTCTGAGATGAAATTACAGCTAAGAACATATTTTGGAGTTCAAGAATCAAGTAGGAAAGGGGACAGTTCTCCACAAGGAAAAAGTGCTTTATAGTCTCACTCCCTTAGCCTGCAGTTTCATAAAGAAATTTTGCCAGACTTTAAATTAAATTTAATTAAATTTTTCATATTTGCTCCTTTTTATGTGTCCACTGCAATTTCAGATGCCTAGCTCGTTTATTACATTCCTCTTTATTATGGTTAGCTAACTGCTATGTCCATAACAAAAGTTTGGTTTGTGATAACCTGTATTATGTATAATATTTGAATGTAATAACGTTACAATAAGAAAAGAGACGTGTGTAAATTCCTGGGCAGAAAGGATTTACATCCTGCTCTGCATCCTTTAACCAGCAATCTGAGTAACTTTCTTCCTGTTGACACTGAAATATGGAAATATGAAAGATAAGACTGAAGGAAAGAAGGCAAGTGGAAGTTTATGTACCCTAGGAGCTAGGAAGCTTGTTTGAAAGAACACAAATCCTGATTTGCAGACATATTTCATCTTGGGGCTTATTTATCTTTTTATTTCTTTTCCATATGGCTTAATAATATTTCCTTTCTTTGACAGTCTTTATTGCTTTAGTTTGAAAATCTTTCACTGTAGCCTTTTGTTTGGTTTTGTTTTAGCTACATGGTTATAGAAGTTTAACAAAGTGTCATTTTTTAAAGTAAAAGCATATAAATAAGAAGATCTATGATAGCTTTGTGTTAAAAAGGTGCTACTGTGTGGTTATTTTGAAAAGTTTTATTAAAGGGGTTATTGTAATAAGAATTTCAGTGTCAGAAGCAGCAACTGAATTTTGAAAGGTTTGATTTCTCCGGAAGGGAGCTGTAATTCAAAATTTTCACCTTTTTCATTAATTTCACTCTGTTTTGTGGTTCCTGACCTCTGTTATCTCAACAAGCCAATATAATGATTTGGCACAGAATAAGCTGACATTCTGTGAAGTGTTAGACTTACTGAATATATACAGAAGGATGTGTAGGGTATTCGCAGTAGGCTTGATTTTTGGACTCGCTGTTTGGGCAGCTCAGTACCTATGCAAGTGTATTTATGTTTTAATTCCCTGTGAGGCAACAGTGAAGTGCACTAATGTGCTTACTTACTCAGTATCTTAAAATTCATAGAATTGTTAACAAAAGGTTAAAAAAAAAATTACTCTGTCTGTACCATCTCCGTGTTTCCCATGCCTGTTTCTGTTATCAGGAAATTAGTGCGTATGTGTACACCAGGAGGAAAGGAAATTTATAGAACTTTGAAAAGAACTAGTAAGCCATTTTTTCATGTTTAAAAAAGTAACAGACATACTATAAATGGAAATCAATTCAATTTATTTTTTTCCATAATGTATGTTTATATTTCATTCCCCATTTATGTGGTTTTTGAGGGCTGTTCCTGTGACTGTATTAAAAGTCGTCGAGCTTTGAAAGGATAATTCATTTACTTGAGCAGCAAATGCAGATTCAGTAATAGCACTTCATTATTCATAGAGGGGAATTAGAGCATCGAGCAGTTTGTCAATTTAAAAATATTTCTCTCAGTAAAGTGTTCTTTCAAAGGGCAAAGTAATGTATCATAAATTAAAAAACATCATGTTGTTAATTTGTTTTCCTCTTTGCCTCTCTCCTTTTCCCCTGCACAATGGACTCAGGTTGGTTCTCTCCTCTGTTTCGGACTACTTTGCAGCAATGTTCACTAATGATGTAAGAGAAGCAAGACAGGAGGAAATCAAGATGGAAGGTGTAGAGCCAAATGCATTGTGGGCTCTGGTTCAATATGCATATACAGGTAATTAGAATGAAAATGGGAATTTCATATAATAAATTGTCTTCCTATGAGCATTATATTCCATTACTAGATTTCAAATGGTCTTTAGAAATTATTACTCACATTATTTAATTCCTTGTAAGTAGATAAACATAAATCATCATTGCCATTTCCTGAGGCAACCTGCTAGGATGGAGTTTCCCTGATAATTCAGTTAATTAACAAATCGTGTGAATATTTTTAGTGTATTGTGAGTGACAATGGAAGGAATCTTACAGGATTCCCTTTCATTACATCATTATAGGGACTGATTTTGAAAAACTGATTATGTATTGCTAAGGCTGATGTTTGCTAAGCTTTATATTCTGTCATACAATCTGTAAAAAATGCTGCTGTCTCTTGAGTTTTAGGGAATTTAACAAATAAGAGCGAACTAATGTGATCTCCTTTTTAATGTTTTACTAGGTCGCCTTGAATTAAAAGAAGATAATATTGAGTGCCTGTTGTCTACAGCTTGTCTTCTTCAGCTTTCTCAGGTTGTAGAAGCCTGCTGTAAATTCCTAATGAAGCAGCTTCACCCCTCCAATTGCCTTGGAATCCGATCTTTTGCTGATGCACAGGGTTGCACTGACTTGCACAAGGTGGCTCACAATTACACTATGGTATGGTGTTATTTTAAGTATCATCCACTTGACTTAGTAAGACAAATACTGAATGTTTTCCTGAATAAAATAATAATGTTTTTCCCTCACAAAGCCTTGATCATCTTTGAAGCAAAGAATGCACATATGTTCCCACGATGAGAACTGACAAAATAGCTATAAAGTTGCTGATTTAGGGTTGTAAGGAAATAGGCAAGAATTAATACCCTGTAACAGTAATGGCATTGTGAGGAACACATAAAATAATCCAAAAACTTCTCATTTCTATCAGTCGAAAAGTACAAACTCAGTAGTGTGCAAGCTGCCATGATTTAGTCACGGCAAAATTACACATTACTATTTTACACATTTACACATACAAAATACACATTATACATGACTAAACAAAACTGTAGAATTCTTTTTTATAATGAGCTGGAGTAATCAGGTTCAGAGTTATACTTGGAGTATCAATGTGGGCATTCATCATTACAGATTCCACATTATCCTTAATTTCTTAGCAGTGGAGTGTCAAGATAGCATCAATTTAATCTTAGACTAGGCTATATATGATTAAATACAAATTTGCCAATGATATTTTCAGTTAATTTATAGAAAGACTGACCTGCCAACTTAATTAAACTTCATCCTCTTAACAGTAATCCTTTTATTTTAATGTAAAATGTTTTTCTTTTCCTTCCCACAAGTATATTTTAGTAATGTTTTCAGCAGAAGAAAGCAGGAAAATTATCTCTGAGGCAGGTCACTTCATCTGTGCTTCACAGTTTTGTAAGGCATTTGTCTCTCCTTGATGAAATTTTGCCTGTATAAGCTCTTGGGACCTGAATGAGGGCACGTAGATTCTGCATAAGAGATGTGAAAATGAAGATAGGACTTAATTTGCTTGTGTATCGTGGCATGGCATTGTCATTAAGATATTGGCTTAGTTCCAAGAGGTATAATTTCTGTCTTGTAGTTCATATTATAAATCCATTGCTTTTCCTTGTGCTACCTTAGATTTTGCTGACTTAATCTTCTTTTTTTGAAAGAATACTTCTTCTTGGGTTAAAATAACAGTTTAGCATGTCTAACAGTTTCAAATAGCTCTTTTTTTTTATGTGATACCACATCCTTCGTCAGGGAGTGGATCTCTGTTGTATTTAAAATTGTGTACATGCTGAAAGTTACCCCAACAGGTAAATAAATAGTGTGCAGATTGTATTTTACATATTTCTGTCCTTAATCTTCATTATTACTGAAACAAAAATAAGGAGACTGCATTTAGGTAGACAGATGAAACAGTAAAGATAAATGTAGCTTATGTCTTTGAGGAATGTTAGAATTCATGTTGAGCAAGACAGCAATAAAAAAGTAGGCAAGAAGAACCTCCCTCCTCTGACCTACTTGTTCTTTTCAGAATAAATGTGTATTTTGGTCTGTGCTATTGTCATGTGCCTTGTAAGTAGACTGTCAATATCAGAACAGTAATAAGACTAATGCATCTTTAAAGATGAGTGTTAGGAACTACAGTCTTAATATTTTGACTGGCAGTTCATGACTTGTGTCAGAAAGGGGCTGTGAACTTTCTAAAAACCATGGCACTTACCTTTCTTTTGTTCTGACCACTGGAAAATAGCTGTGTGCCCTGTGGCCATTGTTTGCTTCAATGGCAAAATTGTTACTTTTAAGGCTAAAGTGTGGATGAAATTTAAATCAGGTGGATTTTAAAAAGCTGTTTTGAAAACTAATTAGTTGTGCTAGATGGATTTTTCCCAAGGCCTCTTTTAATGTTGTTTAGTTCCAACAGAGACATTAAATTGAATTTTAGTAATAATGAGTGATAGAGAAGAAGCTTCTTTAGTTTGAAATGAATGTTGCTATGGAAACTCCATAGAAATATATACTACATTTGAATCTTCAATTAAAATAAATCCCCAAGTAATTTCATTTGTTTAAAAGTGGTTTGAAAAAACAAAATGCTCAACAGTAGTAAGAGGTAGCCACTTGATGCTCTTTATATTAAGAAGTATTACACTTGTAAGGGTAAAGCATACCTATGGTACCTGGAAATTCTGTTACAACAAGGAATTACTTTTATGCTGCCTTGAACAGCATAGAATAATTGGGGATTGCACCAAGTATAGTTACTTCTGGCGTTTCTGTGTACTTTTGATTCATTTGAAGCACTTGAAGGTAATGAATAATACAAAATACTTGAACTTGAATTTATATACATTATTTGCTATGAGTTTTCCTTTGACAGAAAAAAATCAAATTGCTTTATAACTGCTTTTCTGCAATTGAAACAGCTTCTCAGTTTTAAAGGCTTTTATTATACATGCTGTAATTTGATAAGCAACTTACCTGCTTCATTAAAATAGTTCTTTACGTGAAGAATAGAAATCCACATGAAACCAGCATTTGGTTAAACTGAAGGACCAATCACTGAGTTTTCCCAATAGGCTCACCTCTGGTAAAAGACCTGCTCTGTCTAAATAATGTCCTTGGAAAGCATTAGCTCCAGTTTATGACATGACTTAATCACGTAACACAGTGCAATTAAAAAAATAAATTAATAAGAAGGATTTGAATGCTGCACTTTTCCTACTAAGGTGATCTGCATACACGTATGTTATGCTAGAAAGACTTAAATGTTACATTATTTTGTCGCTGTTGATAAATTGTTTTATTTGGCTGAGAGTAATTTTGAAGGTTATCATCAAAACAGGTAAATTTTTGAAACTGCAAACTAAGGCTTGAAAAGTCCTCAGGTTGCATTAAGTGAAACAAAATAAACTGAAGTGATTAGTAGTGGATTTAATGCTGTGTGAAGAGCAACTCTGATTTTTATGCAACAGGGTTTTAAAATGCAGTTGACAGAATAAGCCCATTTGTGCAAAATTCTTGCTTTTTTTGCTGAGAAAGCTGTTTTTGTTCAGTCTTGAGAAGAGAAGGCTTAGGGGAGACCTTATTATAATGTTCTAGTAGTTAAAAGGGGGGGCTCCAAAGAAGATGGAGACTCCATATTTACAAGCAGTCACATGGACAAGACAAGACAATGGGCACAAGTTGCTCCTGGGGAGATTCCAGTTGAGCATAGGAGGACAATTTCTCACCATGAGGACAATCAGACATTGGAATGGTCTCCCAGGAGAAGTAGTAAATTCCCTGACCCTGGAGAGTTTTAAGTCTCAGCTCAATGGGGTGCTGAGACATCTCAATAAACAATAATGTCAGAAGTGTTGGATCAGATAATCCTTGAGGTCCCTTCCAACCTGACATTCTGTGGTTCTGTGGAAATGCCTTTAGTGCATTTTTCTTGCTGTGTTCATAAAGTCAAAAGAAACACCCCTTTTGTCATCTTGCTTGTTTTGAACAGTTGATAGTGTACCTTGAATGAAAACTAATGACCCCTGTTGCACAAAAAAAAGGAAATCAAGGGGAATTAAAAGATTTCAGATGAGGAAAAGCTAGCCTATGTCATTTCCAGAACATGAAATATGCATAGTGAATAGGTGTTCTTAGCTAAGTCAGTAGCTTCTTCAATAGCCAGATTTTAACTTTCTTAATTACCACCAAAAAACAAGAAAGCAGACATTGTAAATGTTACATGGGATAATGCCTGAGTCAGTACCTGTGTACATAGCTTGGTAATCTTTGTTGCTCAGCTTGCCATGCTTAAAGCAGAGTGAAAAGACATCTTGATTTTCATAAGAAGTCTTCAGAAGTATGTGAGTGGTGGTGATGTTACAGGATTCCAATGAAGTTAATTTTGGAGTTTGCATGATTTCTCTGCACAGCACATAAATAATAGATGTTTATAAGAAGAAAAACTTAGGACATCATAATGGATTGAGGGCAAGCATAGGAGAGGGATTTGGCAGATTAGATGTGGGACACTTACATATCTTTCTTCTGTAAGGCAGGATCTGGATGACAAAACATCCAATATGGAGTTTATGATTTGGGAGGCAGCATCAGAGTTCTAATCTGTCTTTTTTCTTGCAACAACCAGGACAGTTTGTTCTCTTTGCAGGGTAGAGCATGAAAAGGAGAGAAATTTCAGTAATTTTTTGTCCCCAGTAGGCTAGGCCCAAAGATTGTGTTAGTTCCTAAAGGAAGAATTTTATATTCCTGTATTGCAGTCCTACTCAGAAATCATCTGACTAGGAAAGTACATATTTTCTATTTCTCATGTGTGAAAACCCAAGATATTTCTGTAATTCAGGCTTCCTAATTCTGCCCCACACAGCAGATCAGTACTGCCTTGGCAAACTAAGTATGTTCCGCATGCTGCCCAGCCTGTTCTGCAATCCAGAAACTGTGAAGAGTCAGGTTACAATACTTGTACCCTAAACAAATCCTGGGCACACCAAAAGCATTAGGTTGGGTTATTGCTTAATGCAGTAGTCAGAGCTGACTAGGAGTAGTTGCTATCTGACATCTGGCTGACCATAGTTGGTGAGGAGGTAAGGTTCTTGGTGAATTCACACCTCGGTTGATCACCTGACTGAAGCAGCCAGTAGAAAAACCTGCATTTCCTGTTTGTTCTCACTCAGTCCTATGAGTCCAGCACTTCTTTTGACTGCTCAGATTTGGAGTTTAAACAGAATCCTGTGGTTAGACCTGCCTACTGGGCCACCTCAGTGTACCAGCCTTCTCAGCCTGCAGGTGTCTTGATGCTCTCTGAGGTTCTAATCCTGCTGATCCCGTTTTAAGTATTGAGTACCACTTAGAAATAAGCATCATGGTGCCTTATGTGCTCCTAATATTTTTTGCTCTCTATCAAGACCAAAGCAGAAACGTGGATTAGAGTGTCAGCAGCATTCAGTCAGTGGTTGCTGAAGGATGAATTTAAGGTTACTATGTGAATGAGCAGTCCACATCACTGAGCACAGGGACTGCAAGTCCCTGTTGTAGCTAATGGCATAAACAACAGGCTTCTCGTTTTATCAAGTTTCCAAGCTCTTTGAGGAGATAATTTTGGGGTGGGAATTTTTTTTTTCTTACTTTCAGGACCAGAAAGCAGGAGACTGAAACTGTAGACCATTTGTTCTCTGAAATATCCTGTTCTTCCACAGAGAGTTCCCCCAAGAAGAAGGAAAGAAAAGGCTAATGAGGAGTTTAAGAATGCTAGGAGATACACTGGCTCCTCCTTTTTGTCTTCAGAATCTCTGTCTGTAGAGGAAGAGGATTTGTCAGATTCTGATTATAAAATAACCCAAACGTAGGACAAATTGTGGCTGTATTCCCAGTGGAATGCTTTGATACTGTGCTCAAAAGGAGTCTCTGCTTTAAAAATAGAGTGGGAGCAAGAGGAAATTGAACTTGTTCCCATCACAAAGCAATTGTCTGCAAGCAACAAGAAGGAATATCAGGCATTTTACACACAACAGCTGTTGAAGTGATGAAATCCAGTTGGAAAAAAGCTTTCCAAAGAGGATCCCTGACTGACTTACTCAAGATCAGCTTACTGCCTTCAGAGACAAAGGAAACTTTCCATGCAGGTGCTTTTCCCTTCCTCTTCCTGTGATCCGGATAGACACTATGGAAAGTTTAAGGTAGTAAGTGTTGGCTTTTCTCTTTGTCAGTGCTCACGATTATTCAGCAAAATTAAAAGCACAGCTCCAGCTTGCACACTCTCTAGGACAGAGAATCTGCAAAAAAAAAGCAGTGTGAAGAAAGGACTCAGTGGAACCTGAATTTCTGTGAACTGCATGTTTAAACTGTGGGAATAATGGTGATTGTTTTTCAGATTCACATTTTTCTCCTAAGTATTAGAAATCAGAGTAAAATAAATAGCAGTGCATGTGTAGTGCTACTGAATATGGGTACAGTCCTTTTGCTGGTTTTAATTCCTGTATTTGCTCATATTCTTAACTTTCATCTTGTAATATAGAGTTCAACAAATGAAAGAGGAAAAGACAGTTCTGTCTCCCTTCTAATCTAATCTAGTATAGTTTTCACTAGGAAGAACTACTTTTGTGTAGTCAACTGGATCTCCCTAGTAGAAATGCTTTTCAGGCGTTAAATGCAAAATTTTCCGTTCCAAATTCTGTCCAGGAATACAACTACATACACAGATAGCACTTTCAATTATTTTCCTAGTTTGAACTCCAGAGTTACTTGTGGGGTGGAGCCACTTCGATATTTCCCCTTACATCTGGTAGCTATCTTACATATGTGTGGCTTTCATGTAAGGTGGACTGGTTTACTCCTTATTAGTTTTTTCCTCTTTGCTCAGCATTCTTTAATCAGTTAATATTTTTCTAGTACTGAGGTATTGTTTTGCAGTTATTAGACTAAGCAATATAACGGAAAAAGTGTTACCTTTTTTGCTTTGTTGTCATTTTGTCCTTTGCATATGCAATGCCAAACTGTACTGTACGTTTTTGTTGCCATTTTATATGCTAAATTCATACCTATTTTGTAGTGCAGGTCCAGCTTCTGCTCCCACATTTCTGTCTGATATTTTGACCTAAAAATGCAATTTTTTTCCTAAATGTACATGCTGCTAATCCGTAGTTTTTTCATTAGTGTGTAATTGTTTCTTTTAAAATAATTAAGGTACTAAGTCTAATTTTGATACTAGGCCCACTTTGTGGATTTTATGCACTTATCCTGCAGGTGTTTTGGAGCTCCATGTGATTACAGCAAAACCAGGCTAGCTATTTAGCAGTGCATTTACTAAATATATAGTAATACTGTTTCATTGTCATGAAGTTACTCTCAGTTTGGTGTATCAGGTTAACTGGGTTTGACCAAAATATAAGAACATGTTGTGATTCATCAACTGCTTTTCCTTTTCTTGCCTGTGCTGCCTTGTAAAGGTGCACGGGGCAAGAGGGTGGCTGTGATCTCACCATTTTCTGGTACATTCAGCTTTCTTACTAAGTTCAAAGTGCTGACTGTGTTTTTACATCCTTTTCTCCTATTTCTGCCTAAATTAATGGGAATCCTTACAGAATATTCCTCAAGTTCTAGTATTATGAGGTAATAGGATATCAGTGTTGGAAATGTTACATATTGTGACTTTCCTATTTCAAAGCAGCATTTATTGCTGGAAGTGGCAGGATGAAAGACAATTGAGTCCTATCAAAGTAAATATTGTTAATAAAGCAAGGTCTGTACAATATTGTGGATTCTTTGTATGTTTTGCTCCCCAGTCAATCAGATCAGCTGTATAAAACCTACAAAATAGTAAAATAAACTTTAAATAATCAATTTTAAATACACAATAAAATTGTTAGTGGTGTTTATTTTCTTTGAAACCCTAATACTATATGAAAATGAAATGGTTAATGAAAATAGTTAGATGTGTCCAGTAGTTGTAGTGTGTTGTGCTCTTTGCTTGACAAAGCATCTTGCATTGTATTTTTTTTTTTTTTTTTTTTTTTTTTTTTTTTAAGCTGTACTTCAAAAAGTTTCTTCAATTTGCACTGCTGAGATAACTGCTACAGCCTGTTGCTCCTTTGTTGCTCCTACATTTCCCTCTCAGTTGTTTCAGCACATCTGACTGAATTAGAGATCTGGTGAAATGATCAGATGTCAAGATAACTCAGTACATTTTTATTTTACTCTTTTTTTTTCTCCCAGGTCAGTTCTCCAGTAGTATATACTGGCACAACTGAGAGATGCTGTGAATGGAGGGAAAAGAGGGGAAGATTCAGTAGGTGTTCCATAAGATGTCTTGAAAGTATGGTGTTACTTATATTAAAAATAATTTTGTTTTTCAGGAAAACTTCATGGAAGTAATTAGAAACCAGGAGTTTCTTTTGTTGCCAGCCACTGAAATTGCAAAGCTTTTAGCAAGTGATGACATGAATATTCCTAATGAAGAAACTATACTGAATGCACTACTTACATGGGTTCGACATGATCTGGAACAGAGAAGGAAAGATCTCAGTAAACTCCTGGCATACATTAGACTGCCTCTTCTTGCTCCACAAGTAAATTGTTCAGTTCCTCTCTAGCTATACCATGGTTACAGTGGGCTTAATGTCTGCAGCTTCGATATCCTGAGAGTGACAAATTATAAAAGCTTCAGGATTCTGCATATAAGGACTTAGCATGTTCTATGTTCTATAGTTTTTGTCTATGAACTGCAGCACATTCTGATCCTAACCTGAGATCAGTCAGGACACAGGCAGGGCTGTGGTTGCTAGGAAAAAATTGCTTGTATTTCCTAGAAAAATGCTTATTATGGATAAGGTTGTCACTAGGAGGTTTATTTAAGGTTGTTTATAGAACTAGCACAGTTTATTTGGTTCATTAAATTTCCTTCATATAATTATAGCTACCCTTAAGATTTAGGAAATATAATTTGAATAAATTATGTAGAGCAATTTTTCTTCTATTAACTCTTGATAAACCATCTCTGGGTAATTTTTGTTCTTCCCAATCCATACTTTTTCTCCTTCTTGGACATCTATACACAATGTTGAGAAAGGCTTGAGCTCAGTTTGTTTAAATAGTTGTGAATTACCATTTTTCTAGTTTTGTAGGAATGTCTGCTGTTGTTAATGTTCTGTGTAGCATTGTATTTGTTATCTGATAGCATATATGTAAATTAGGTTTGATTTTATTTTCCCCCCCCCTTTCTTCTTTTGTGCTAGCCTTTCTTACTGGGCCTTCATTAATAATATTTAACACTTTACAGTTTTTAGTAGAATTTTTATGGAGCCTGAATAAGTAGAATTGATTAACACAGCAAAATATGAGTTCAGTTCATTCATAGTGATGTCATATACACAACATTCTGTGTATTACCTCTAATCTGGTATCCTCTTGCCACATTGGACAATTCACTAGCAAGCACTTTATTAATATTTCCATACTGATTGTTATATATCTGCAATGGCAGGATTTTCTCCATTGTGGCCTTGACTTTGTAATTCACTTTTTCTAGAAACATAATAGTCTAAGCCAGTTAACAGTTCTTTTGTTGAACATTTAACTAAAACAACTAAGTAACCACAGCTGTATTCCTTTCACTTAATTGACTATAATTGAAACATCTTTAGAAACTGAAAGTGCAGAATTTATTCCAGAAATAAATACTGAAATAAAATTGTCCACTGAGGAACTGATTAGGAAATAGGAAAAACAGAAAACACAAAAGTAATTTCATATTTCTCTCACTATTTTATCTTTGTTTTTTTCTGTCTTCTCCAAATATATATTTATATTTTTAACACAATAATATTTATATTTTTAACACAATAGTTTTCTGTTGCTCTTTTGTTGATTGTGTTTTTTAACAAAATGTTAAAGCTGGGATTTTTATACTGCAACAATTAGTGCATTGAGTAATTGGTTTGCAGTGCCCAAAACAGTCTTAATGTTTTAAGAATTGTTTTGCTTCATGATCACATGGCATTAGGCAACCTGACAGCAAACATACTGAAAAGGTTTCCAATTTTACGGTTGAAGGTTTAAAGCTATTGAAAAGATATTAAATTAGAACATTGAACAACTTGCTGAGATCAATAACGTTACAAGCAGAGATGCAAAGAATATTAGATTCATATACTTAAAAACTTGTGTGAAATACTGTGAAGTGTTAGAATTGCCATTAAAAAATTGTCATGACTTGTCAGTTATATTGGTTATGCATTTAAACGTCTCTGTGCACACAGCATTTTGTCATCCCCTTGGTTAATGTAAGCAGTGTCCCAAGTATTTTTAAGTCACTTTTTGCTCTTTAAAAGGCCAAAGATTAATATCTGCTGTCTTCCTAAGCTGTAAGGTGGCAAGTATTCTACCTCTGAAAAATAATGAAAAATATGATGGAGCAATTTCTGAGTTCAGCTTCCTCTGAGACAGAATTTTTCTGTATTTAAGTATCTGCATTATCTTTCTTTTCATCAGTTATCCAGTTACTATAATTCCATACAACACATCATTTGTAGGTGCTGTTATAAATGCAGCGAGGAGCAAGGAAATAATAAAATAGTACAAGTAAATAATAGAACTTAGAAAAAAATTACTTTCATTTAAGTGAGCCCATTCCAGGTTCTTTGAGTGAAGAATGTTTACAGGAAATTTTAATACCATAGGTTTAGTTTCAGGAGCCTGTAGAGGTTTTTTTGGTACCAGAACAGTTTATTTGTCTGATAGAGAGATGTTCAGGCTGTACTTGCCTGTATCTCTTCTGGCACCATGGATGTCACACTTGCCACTTTGCATTCCTAAGGCTGCTGTAAGCCAGGGGTGTGCACACTCTGTTATGCACAACTGAAAACACATGCTTTAGTGCTCCTGATTACTCCTGATTCACAGTAATTTTATAATATTTATTTAATAATTTTATACCTGTTATCAGCTGGCTGTCAATAGATCAACAATAACATCTCATTGTGATTTGTAGACTTACATTTCTGATATTTACAAAATGTTTGGGGTTTGTGTTGGCAATTGAGAGGCATTTGCCTTTTTCTCATTGTTCTGACAATTGTCCAAGTCCCAGTGGGGCACTTCACTTGCTTTTTTCTCTGTTACTTAGGCCATGTGTCGTGGCTCAGAAAAATGCAAGTTGTCTAGACTTATATCAAGTGCAGTTGGGACACTCAACCTACTAATATATTTTTCCTGCACTCTGACAAACATTGAGTATAAAAGATTCCAGAATCTTCAAACTTAATAGCCTTATTAGGTAACCTTTATTTAATTTTATTTGAGTTAGATTTAAAAATTAACACTTGTGAAATGTGCTTGCATCCTTGATCTTAAATTTTTTAACAAAGGGTTTTTTTAATTGATATACTGTGAACTGGGTCACTGTCAGAGTGAGGAATAGACTGTAAATTAAAATATTCTGCCTGAAGCAGAAGCACCTTTTACAGAGCTCTACATTGGATGGATTTGGGAGCTTTATAGTGTGAAGGTTAAACTGACTTGCATAATGAGAGCCTGAATCCATTTTTAATCCCTTTCCTTGAACTGCCTGTAGTGTCACTGGAGCACTGTTTTCTTTCTTTAGACTACTAAGTTTAAATCATCCATTAAGATCAGAGGGCCTTTTTATTTATTTTTTTTTAACTTAGTGGCATAGCTTAAAATTTGAATGTTTTGTTTATTAGAAGTTTATCCTTACCCTAGTCTTTTTTATATGATCATTTTTGAAAATACATAGATTTTAAAACAGGCAGTGGAAGTCTTGGGATAAACTGTCCTGTTGCAATTTTGTTTATATGTGTGTGGTTTATAGCAATGCAGCTGTTTAATTTTTCTTTCTTCTTCACAGTTTCTGGCAGATATGGAAAATAATGCACTCTTCAGGGATGACATTGAATGTCAAAAACTCATTATGGAAGCAATGAAGTACCATCTGTTGCCAGAGAGACGACCCATGTTGCAAAGTCCTCGCACCAAACCTAGAAAATCTACAGTGGGCGTGTTGTTTGCAGTTGGAGGAATGGATGCAACAAAAGGTGTTTGCTCATATAGTGATTGGTTGATAAGCTGTTCCTGTTCTTTTAAAAAGAAATGTTTGATCAACGTTTGTACAACATGCTAATTCTAAAATTCAAAGATTCTGCTGTACAGAACATGAAACGTCTTAAAGATACTCTGTTTATTTGGTTTAAAATCCTATAAAACTTTCATAATATGTAAACATTCTGATTACATTACATCATAATGTAAACATTATGATTGATTTGTAGTTATCAAGAGAATATCTGATCTCTGGGTAGTGAAACTGAGTGAAAACTAATCTTTATTGACTTTATAAGTGGGAAGTAATTTGGAAATGGAAGAAATCACAGAAAGGGCACAAAGGTGACCTGCATGTGCAATAAAAGATACAAAAAATATGCTTTTTTACTATGGTCAGGGCTACTTGTGCTTTCTTTCTAATAGGTTCTTCTATACCATTTTATGGTAGTCTGGTAAGTTAGAAGAAGAATTTGGTAAGTTAAAAAAAGTTATGGCAGAGAAAGCATTTTCTTATGCTTATTTAAAGCCAGCACTTCAGCACCTCATGTCACATAGCTTCAGATTTTTTTTCCTAATGTTACTGAACAGTTGATTTCAATATATGATTGCATTTCATAAGGGTTGTTTTGTAATCCTAACATTTTTATTTCTAAAAGCTTGATTCTGCAAAGAAGTTAGAAATTGTGCTTTTTGTTCTTCAAAGCACTGAGAAAGTCCTCCTTTATAATGGTGCAGTTTATTCCCAGGGAAGTAAAAAAACCATACTATTTGTATCAAAAAGATTAAGAGCATGCTGCAGGATACCATGCTGTCTTGAGTGATCAGCTGAAATAAAATCTAGGCTAATAATTCAGACTTTGGGGGGATTTTGTGCATGTAACTTACATGTGTTGTCATTCAGGAGCTACAAGCATTGAAAAGTATGAGCTTCGTACCAACATGTGGACTCCTGTTGCAAACATGAATGGACGAAGATTACAGTTTGGAGTTGCAGTCCTAGATGATAAATTGTATGTTGTTGGTGGCAGAGATGGACTGAAAACCTTGAATACTGTCGAGTGCTATAACCCTAGAACAAAAACATGGAGTGTAATGCCACCTATGTCCACTCATCGTCATGGTCTTGGTATGTAGAGTTCTGTAAAGGCTGAATGCATGTTTTTAAAGGGCTATCTGGTTTAGCATTGGTCAAAAAACATGCAGAAATTAAGATTAGAGAGGTGGAAACTTTGTTTTATTGTCAACTTCTTACCGAACGCCTCTTCTCCTTTAGATCATATCCAGCACTGGCTACCAAGAGGAAATGTCTTTTTATTTGTTTTCAAATATTTTGTGATCCACACTAGACTTCCACTAGGAAAATATGAGCTTTTTCTCTTTTTTTCAATTTTTTTCATATATGTTTTTTTTAGGAGTAGCTGTATTGGAAGGTCCCATGTATGCTGTAGGAGGACATGATGGCTGGAGCTACCTGAATACAGTAGAAAGATGGGATCCACAGGCTCGTCAGTGGAACTTTGTAGCTAGTATGTCAACTCCAAGGAGCACTGTTGGTGTAGCAATATTAAGTGGAAAGTATGTGAAGGCAAATTCTCTTTTCTATCTCATTATTTTAATGTAATTACAGGATCATCTTAATTGACTATTTATTTCTCTAGATAGGTATCTGTTGATAGCATTAAGAAACAAGTTTCTTAATTCACAGAAAAAATACTGTATTGGGTCAAGCAAGCTTCCCCACAGCAT
This sequence comes from Florisuga fusca, assembly GCA_038090715.1. Classification (NCBI taxonomy): domain Eukaryota; kingdom Metazoa; phylum Chordata; class Aves; order Apodiformes; family Trochilidae; genus Florisuga; species Florisuga fusca. The sequence continues at coordinate 2,172,039 of JAAWXA010000001.1, read as the reverse complement.
TGCAGTGCCCCTCAGTATTGTACACAAAACACCATTTCTATGGGTTAATAAGTACTTACCATCTCCTTAATACAGAAAGGAACAAATTCTTCTCTTTCACTGAGACTTCCTCTTACTCTGGTCGTTTGCACAATCAGCTTCCAGAATTACTGTGAAGTCATGGAGGAGTACTCATGCTGTATTGCATTACCTCAGAACAGTAGGCTCTGGCAGAATGCATTTAGTCTTGAGTGGTATCTGAAAATTCCTACAGTTGTGTTTTAGTACAAGTATGTGCTATTCCTAATACAAAGCATACTCAGACAACTGGATCACTTTAGGCTGCAGCTACTGGAAATTGCTTCAAGGAGCTCCCTAATCTGTTTTCCTACCCCTAAGCTGAATCAGTTATATCTAAACCACTCAGCCAGCATGATCTTGTTCATTACCCCCAGTGATAGTTTCCATAACCTTGCTAAGCAGTCTGGTTAACTATTAATACCTCTGAGAATTTCTCCTAATGTCAAGCCTTGATTACCTTTTATTGATTTATGTTATTACTGTTTGTACTATCCCAAATGAACATGGAAAATGCATGTTTTCTATTTGCTACAGCCTTTTATATATAAAGACACATGTCCCCTCAGTATTCTGTCATCAGGACTGAACAACTCCATCCCCTTCAATCTTTATTTCTAGACCATGATGCCTAAAATTTGAGTGATTTTCATTGTTTTCCTTTGGATTAGTGTAATTTTTCAATAGCTTCCCCAAATACAAGTGGTACTTGAATCAAGCTATTACAAAAATAAAGATTAGAATCACAGAATCATAAAATAATTTGTACTAGACCTCTGGAGTCATGTGATCCAGCACCAACTCAAAGCAAAGCCAACCTTAAAATTGGATCTGTTTCAAAGTTAACTGAGGTAGCTCAGATCATAGAATCATAGAATGTGTCTGAGTTTTTAATTTCTCCAAGGATGGAGAAGCTTCCTCATCATCTTAGTGACCATCAGCTGGTCTTTCTCCAGGACAGGAAGATCTTTCTTGTGCTGGGAGCCCAAAGCTAAGTTGACATACAGGATCCAGAAGCAGCCTTGTATGTACTGAATAAAGGAAACCAGATGTCACTACTTACAGGGCATGCTGTTGGCTTGTTGTCTGACAGTCCTTCCAGGTCTGCTGTTGCTAAGCTGTCCCCTCTCCTGCCAGCTCCCAGCCTGCACCATTGCATGGCAATAAAGCCATCCCAGGTAGGGGACTTTCTGTTTGCCTTGGTTGAATTTCATGAGGCTACAGCCCCATTTTTCCAGCATGTCTGGGTCTCTGAATAGTAACCAAGCCCTCCAGTACATCAGCAACTCCCCTTAATCTGATATTATCACTAAACTTGCTAAGACTGATTTCCATTACATCTTTCAGAAAATTAAAATAATGAGCATTATCAGCCACAGTATCAGACTGGGAGGAACACCACTAATAGCCAGTTGCCAGCTGCACTTCATACTACTGTTGACAGCCCTTTGAGCCCAGTAGCCCACCAAGTTTTCCACCAGACATGTAGTGAGCTTATCCAAACCATGTTTTGCCAGAGTGGCTACAGGAATACAGTAGCAGACAAAGCCAACCTGATTTGCTGTGTAGTATTGTGGTTGCAGCAGAATATTTACACTCTCTTGGCTACAAATTTTTAGTTCCTGCTTATGTGCTCTCTGATGCATCTCCCTTGAGCTGTTTGAATATTGTAAGATAGCAAAAAGCTTTTCACACTTATTTTAACTGGGAGGAGGGATAGGAAGGTTAGTCTCCTGCTAAATTAGTGCAGCTGAAACGAACCTTCAAAGGGTCCTGTGGGATCTGGAACAAGTTCAGGGATGAGTGGAAAGGCTCACTGGGTGCAGGAAGGAGGGAGGAACTTGGAACAACCAGCAAGCAGATTGCCTCATCCTGCCTTGGATCTGCACTCTCAGATGCTTAAGTTAGATCTGAAGCTTCCTATATATTCAGTGGAGGGGCCCAGCTGCGATGAAAAGAACAGAAATTAGAGCCTCACTTTTTTATTACAGAACATTTTCTGTGCTCTTAATGTAGGCAGCAACGCTAGGTGCCTGTGGCTAAAACACCTGAAGTGCATTCACCATTTCAGCTGGAGAGAGCAGGAACTTCAGGACTTCCATGTAATCCTGATCTGTAACTTGATATGATGGTTAAACCATCATATAGAGAAGTTAATAGCATTTCTCCATGTCCAAAATGTGAAATTACTGTATAAGTGATCAAAACTCTTACATTTCACTGGAGGTAATGTAGGGGTTTTCCTTTAAATGCTGTATTGCATAAAGAGCTGATTTTTAGTCGTGAACTTTTTGGAACAGCAAAATGATTTTTTAATATCCTGTGGTACATTCCTTACCTTAAACAAACTGTTAACACTGAAACTTCCGAGGAAATGTTTTGGTGGGGTTTAAACAATATTAAAATTATTACTGAGAACCACTTGGTTAATCATGTTTACAAGGTATTAGTATTTAAGTTTGTTAGTCAGTATGTTTGAAAATAAAGCTGTGTTTCCCAAACTGAGGAAATCTTGAATAGTAACTTGTAAATTTTTCACACTGTCATGGTATATTGCATCTGCTGTTTATTTGATTATTTAACCATACTATAATGTGCCTTAGACTATGAAGGGATTTCATTAATGATATTTCAGGTAATCTCTCAAACTGAACTTTGTTCCTGTTGCTTCCTTTTTAGAATGGCCTCTGAGTTTCTATTTTTCCAAATAATAGTGCTGCATTATTTCTGCTTCTAAGCATAGATTGCTCATAAGCTCTTTAGCAGTTTTGATTTTTTGGTTAGTTTTAAAGATAAATCAGTGGTGGCGTGCTCCTTAAACCAGCCTTTTCCTTTTAGCTGTTCCAAAAAGTTGAAATCCCTTGTCAGTACTAAATGCTTGGAGCCTTTTTCCTTAGGAATGAGCAAACTAGGCCACCTACTGGGTGTGAGGGACTTAACACAGTGCTGTCATTCATAAACGAGTCTAAATGTTCCTGATTGATTAAGATGAAGCAAGAGAAGAGCTGTTGCATGCACAGATCCACTACTGAATTTGCCCTTCTGATCGTGCTGAAAATGGACTGTTGTCTTTCAAGTCACATAAGTACTTTTGAAAATTTTTGAAAAAGTTAGAAGCAGACATAGGTTAGAATATAAATGCTGTGTTATAGATATTGTTGTTATGTGTTGATCATTACAGTTGGAAAAGATTGGGACAAAGTCTTATCTGAGTTTTCTAACATTGTATTGAAAGTCTCCCTCTAAACTTCCCTTTTTAAAAGAGTTGTAAGTCCACACGTCACTGGAAACTTTGTCTTGTTCAGACAATATTTATTTATTTATTTGTTTGTTTGTTTGTTTGTTTATTTATTTATTTATTTTTACTTTGTAGGCTTTATGCAGTTGGTGGTCGAGATGGAAGTTCTTGTCTTAAGTCAGTAGAATGTTTTGATCCTCACACAAACAAATGGACCCTCTGTGCTCAGATGTCAAAACGAAGAGGTGGTGTAGGTGTAACCACCTGGAATGGTTTCTTATATGCAATAGGTGGTCATGATGCCCCAGCATCAAACTTAACATCCAGGCTGTCAGACTGTGTAGAAAGGTAATACCCTGATGAAGGCATGTCCTGCTGGTATTCTAGTAGTGCTAGTCTATAGACTGATTTATGGAAGAGCTGTAAGTAGAAGCCAAATAAAATATCTGTTATTTTTAGCATGAGCAGAGTAAGTATGTATATAAAAACATCCTGTGTAGTCATAATATGATTTAAAATGTTGCCAATACAGATTATTTAAAGTGAATTCTCCTTTATGCTCTTCATCTAGAAAATTATTTTTTTCAAGCACCTCATTGAATGAATTATGGTTGATTACTATAAACAACTTAGCATTGAATGCTTTTACAAATAGAATAGAACTTCTTTCACATGAGAAGTCTGTACCAGTTAGTGGTATAACTTTTATAGGAGTTAGCAGTCAGGGTATGTGCATCCTTAAATATCCTGTTCTTTCTTTTACACCCTGATATCACTGGAAAATTGGTGTGTAGTTCAATCATTCCGATCATAAAATAATTTAAAATTACAGTAAATACTTCATAAAGCACTACATTAACTATTTGCTGGCATTTCCAGTATTTCTGAAATAGGTTTTCATTAAAAACAAACAAACAAACAAAAAACACACAACAAAACAAACAAAAATAAACCAAGCACAAAAACCTGAAAACAAATTTTAAAAATCCCACCACAGAACAGAGCTGGAGATTTCAAACTTTCAGTATCCTAATAGACCCCAGAACCCATACTAGTTAACATATGGAAGTTGTGCTAAAATAGGGGGTAGATAGGAAACTACATCTTAGCAAATACCAATATTTTAGAGGAATACAGATAATTAGAAGCCCAAGAGAAAGCAATGTATTTTTCTCCATCTGTATTCTCTGAAACAAAGTTACAGAATACATAACTTTAATGGATAGGAATAATTTTGTAATGCATTTTGTCCTTCCTCGTTAAGTGAGATTAAATTGAGGACCATCAGCTCCATGAAAATAGTTCTGTTAAAAATGACATTTCATAAAACCAGATTAAGCTACTGAATATTTGTTTACCACTATATTTTGCAACAAAAGTTGCTTTCTAAGATAAAGACATTGGTTTACAAATTACAATATAACTTACATTTAAAATTAAATTCTGTATGTAGCTTATTAATCACCTGATTTCACTACATTATACTTCTATTTGCAGCAAGTGCTTCAGACAGTATTTTCATGTTATGATTATGTTTGAATGCATTTCTCAAGTACATTTAATCTGTAGAGAAATGCAGATAAAATTGCTAAGGCTCATTGTATCTACACTCTTCATGCAAACAAATTAAGACTAGCATCTTCCAAACTTGCTTTTAGCAAGCGTGATCTTAACCAAATAAATATTTTCTTCATCTGTTTCCTTAAAGCTCTTCAGAGAGCTGTGATTACATCAGTTCTGTTGTAAGCATCTGTAATCTAAACATTGCCTCAGTCAAGCTGAAATATGTTCCTTGACAAAAGGAGGGCACGAACTCTTCCATGTAATTCACAGTTTGACTTGTAAAGAATCACATTTAATGTTTTTAATTACGCTGGTTTTTACTGTGCTGATGCTTCTGATCATGTGGAGCTATGATTAAAGAAATGCTGTAAATTGTCTTAAGGGTTTTGAATTTCCCCTAGAATTTTCTCTAAGTGATTTTTTTGTTTTGGTTTGGTTTTAAATGGTACTCTTATGGGAACTCCTTATTAGCCTGTAGTAGTTATCACTTAGAGCAAGCACTTGCTGTACTACAGTATAACAGCAGAACTGTTTCTGGAGTGGTACATTTAGACATGCAATAAGAAACACAGCAAGAGCAGCTGTGTGTATATGTGCTGTATTACTGTATGGAAAGCAGCACAAAGTAGGTAGGTGCCTAGTGCTGGCTATATTAGTAGCTGACTAAAGAAACACTTTTAAAGAGAGTAGTTGAGGGAAAAAGGAATTTGCAATGAACACCCAAATCTGTACTGTCCTAGTAATTCTTATTTTCTGCTATCTTGAGAGCATAATTTCTGGTACATTTTTTCTTTTGAATTTTGGCAACGGTTTTAGAGCATAACACAAATTATCTTTTAGGTATGATCCAAAAACAGATGTGTGGACTGCTGTGGCTTCTATGAGCATTAGCAGAGATGCAGTGGGAGTATGTCTTCTTGGTGACAAGTTGTATGCTGTTGGAGGATATGATGGTCAAACATACCTTAATACAGTGGAGTCTTACGACCCCCAGACAAATGAATGGACACAGGTACAGTTTCTGAGCAGACTACCATACAAGATACCACACGCTGTCTTGTTATTTCAAATATGCCTCTTTTTTACAAGGAGAATTCAAATACTCCTCTAAAAAGCACTTTCATACTAGTCTATTTTAAGTATCCCTTTTTTTTCCCTTTGCCTACCATCTTGAGATAATTTATCTTTCACAGATTATCTTGTTAATAAACTGTTCTAATAAACTGCCTTTCTTCCTTTGGCAGAAGTATGCCTGTTTCTTTGACAATTTCAACTACTGTTAATAAAATACATTGACATGTTTCCCAAACTGTCATAAAGGGTCCTGTTTACAGGACTTCCCATTCTGGAGATAAATAATGAAATTATTAGATTTAGCTCTAATGTGTCTCACAGCAAGTTTATCAGTTTCTTCCAAGTTTTAGTCATCTTTTCGTAAATAATTCCCTCGTGATCTGAGTGCTATGCACAGTGTATGCAACTTTAAAGAATCCTTTTTCCTATTCTCTTTAACCATCTCAGGAAAAAAAAAAAAAGGAAAAAATAAATCAATTCATGACCAGAAACCACTGCTGTCAGTTCAAAGCTTGGTTAACTTTTACTTGTCTGTGGCTCCAGGAAAGTGCTTCTCTGTAAAGAGCACACATAAGGCCATCCTGGACAGGCTGTCCTTTGGTATCTACTGCCATATGGGATACCCTAAAGCATCTACACCCATAGGAGCCTGGCAGATACAGAATCTATGGGAGACAAAGGCCCTTCTGGAGTCCAGTTGCACACCAGCATGAATGTCCAAGGTCTTCAAGAGTAACATTAGACACCAGCATTTAGGCAGCTGAATTCTGACCTCCTGAATATGCTATCCTAGTGACAGCCTCAAATTGCTAATCCAGAAAAGGAACTGAACTCTCTATCAAAATCTTTCTAGCACAGAAAACTGAGCTGCCCCTTTCCCCCCACTTCATCCTGCTGCAAGATCTTAAAACACAAGGCACCTGGGAGGCTCATCAGAGCATGGGGCCTTCAGGGGCAGTACTGGTTATGATAACCCATGTCATTATTTGTCACATATATATACATATATATATATTTATATTTAGAGAGAGAGAGAGAGACTGGGAAATTTCAAGAGCTTTCAGGATTTCATCGATTTTTCAAGTAAAAAGGAGAGGCCTGTCACATCTGGCATTTTCTGTTTTGAAAGAAAAAGGTCTAATTTTGCCAAGGTGTCTGACTGTCTAGCTCAGGTGTCCAGTTTGTACCATAAATAAAGATTCCTTTGCCTGTAATACCAAGTAACTGAAATTATCAATAAGAATTGTTTCATATTCTTGGTGTTTGCTATTGCTTTCAAAGTTCCTCACTCTGTGATATAAAATACCTTCACCTTTCCTGTGGTTTTTATCCAAGTTTTGGATCAGTTAGCTTTTTTTTTTTTTAAAGACATTTTAACACAGTGTGGGGGATATTGCCACTCTGCTGCAGCTGTACAACTATTATTACAAGCATTAATTAAACACTGACACTTTGAGGGGAAAAAATACTTCACGCTGAATGCATTATCTCACAGATGTTTTGTTGATTTGTTTTTTATTTGTTGTTGTTTTTTTCTTGCTTGCAGGTTGCACCATTGTGCTTGGGAAGAGCTGGAGCGTGTGTTGTGACTGTGAAACTGTAAATTATTTTCTCTATGAAGGTGACATTCTCCTCGGTGGACTGAGATCTCTCTTTTCCTCAAGCAAACTACCAGTGCACCAATAAAAGCCAGGTGCAGGATACCTACCACAGCAAAGTGTTAGGTCTCAAGCTAACATGTATATGCTGTTCTTATGGACCAATATTAAGCACTTTTTTAAAAAATTGTCCTTGTTACCCCTGTGTTACAAGAATTCTATTTGTAAGAAAACCAGCTGCAAGCAGCCAGTTGCCAGCAGAGGACTTCCATTTAGGAAGTGCTGAGAAATCAGTGAACTCGCTGTAATAATCAAGTGTTACAGATGTAGGGCACAGATGTACAAATATACAGAGGAATGATGCTGCAAATGGATATATATATTTCCACAGATATAACTGAGTCCATCTCTGGGTGAAACAAATTACAGGATTGGACCCCATATATTTAATTTGCCTATAATAACCATGTTTGGCTATAGATATCTGAGCTGTTATAATGCAGGCTGATGAACCAATGCAAACCATTGTAAATGGCAGGCATAATCCCTTCCTTGGAAATGAAGTTGTGTATTTGATGAATCTTTTGCACTTTTATTATCATTCCTAGTTTAGCAACCTTTTTATTTAACCAAAGCCTTATTTTAAATATTGTCTTATGCTAACAGAAATCTGCTATTTAATAATTTCTGCTGGGGATTTTTGACATCCAGTGTACTTTTTGAAGTTTCAGATTTGTATGTGAGATGCAAAACATCACACCTTTTTCTCTACTTCAGTTCTTGTATTTACTTTTGCTATTTTCAATGAAAAATATGTAAGCATGAGTTATTGGAAGAATTCTAAAGTGTGATTAAGTTAACCAATTTAATATTTGCACTTTGGAATTTTTGAAGCATTCCATTACATCCATACTAATTACAGTTTTACATGAGGCTTTGCACTAATTTGAAAAATATAATTTTGTAAAATGCAGTTAAACAATTGTCTGTCTTTCCAACAAGGGCCGGATCCTGCAAGATGCTGAACTGGCACCATTTTTCAGCATCTTACAGGAGAGCTACGTGTGCCTCGCAAGGTTATATCAAGTTAGTTACCTTATTTAACAGTTACCTAATTTTTTTCAGATACTTTATAATTTGCCTTTATTAAGCCCTGTGCTGTTACACAGAATTGCTTTGAATAGTCTGAATGTTCTTGGAAAGTCTTTTTGTATTTGCTTTTCTGTGCCTTGTTCCTTAGGTTGTCAGAACAGTAGGCAATGTGTGTGTGCCATGGGGAACAGGAAGATGTGAGCTCATTGAGTGTTTTTTGGAAGTTTGGAGTGTCCCATAGCCAAGGTCTTTGTACATTTGTAATTTTAAATGTGTTAATGCTCTCAGTGAACTATTTATTGTTCTAAAAGCAATTACTAAGCGGTGAACCTCTGTGATGAGCCCTGCACTGTTTGCAGTTGAATACAGCTGAACTTCAACACAGCCTTGTGGGGTAGTGCCTGTTTTCTCCATTTTGTGCCCCTTTCTCTGCGAATTCACAGCTTTCATTAAGAAATGTTATTTTCACTGCTCCTCTTGTTTGGACTTCTGGCTGCAGAAGCTTCCTGCCAGCCTTTCCCTCCAGAGCTCCCCACACCACTTGGCAGGGTCGACCGCTTCGCCACAGCCCTGGGTTTCCCGCTCCCTGACCCTGGGGAAAGGCCCGGCCGGGGCGGGTGCGGTGCCGGGGGTTGGGCCGCGGCTTCCCATTGGGTGCGGGCGGCTGGGGCCCGCCCGCTTCGTCTCCGGGGTGACCGTGGACGCCGGGGTGACCGGGACGCCAGGNGGCGGGCTCTGGCTCGCTGGGCGGGCGTGAGGGGTTGGGAGGCGGCAGCGCATGCGCGGGGCTGTGCGCACCGGGAGGTGGGCGCGATGCAGGTGAGTCCCTGCGCCCGCCGGACGCGCGGGAGGGGCGGAGAGGGGGGTCGGGGTGCGGTCGGTCGGATCTGTGGGTCCCGCTTTGCGCTGCACGGGGCGGGTGTCGTGCAGCGAGGGGGTCGGTGCTTGCGGCCTGGGGAGGGCCCGAAGGCAGCGGGAGCCTGGCGCCGCGGAGAGGGCTTCCCAGGGGAGCTGAGGCCTATCCCGCCTCTGCGCCCTGCTCAGGGCTCCCGGGAACGGGTGGCGGGAAGCTGAGGCTCCGGGCAGGAGGGTTCTTCCCGCGACTTTCGCCTGAGGCCCCGCGCCGCCCGAAGCTGTCAGCGCCGGTGCTCCCGCCGCCGGCTGCCTTCACGCCGGCCCCGGCAGCGGAGAGGGAGCGGGGACCCCTCCTCGGGCCACGGTGAAATGTTGGGGCTGAAAGGGAAGTTTCCTCCTGAGGGGGCTGCGGTTAGTCTGCGCGGTGCGGTGTGAGGAGAGCACGGAGAGCTGCAGCTCCCCTGCGCCCCCATAGTGATTATCTTTGTTAGTTTATTATAGGCTTCATTAAATATTTTTTCAAAATCAAACACATTTGTCGAATGTTCTTTGTGCTTGTGGCATGTGGTGCTCATATTTTTACACTTAAACCTTTACAGTTGGGTAAAAGGCAAAATCGAGTGTGAAGTGACTGCCCAGGGAGGTGCCGGAGTATTCAAAAATCCACTGTATTTTTGAATACAGTGTTTTTTTTCTGGGTTGGCGGCTGGACTCGGTGATCTTAGATACCTTTTCCAACCATGAGAATTCTGTGAAGAATGTTTCAGTTTACTTTCACACAGAAGAAGGGATGGTGAACCTTTGGCCGAGGCAGCCAGGCATTTGGTAGACACCAGGTGATAGTGTTTTTATCTGATGATGTGGGAGGAAAAACATCATGATCGCAAGCTGTGAAACAAAGTTGGGGGATTTGTCTTGCACACACATTCTAGAAAAATCTGTGCAGTTAGTGTGGATGGGAAAGGAAGTTAAGGAGCTTTCTTAGAATCTGTTTTTACAGTTGAGTAACTTTGGGTGACTTAGGTTTTAAGATACAACAATTCAAAGTGGGTAAAATAGTTACATGTCTTTAGAAGCGTAGATGTTGGGCCTTCTGTGTTTGTACACACTGAGGATGCTTTCTGGTCCCAAACTTTTCCATGAAATTTAGAACTGAGTGTTCTGGTCCAGAGAACTGAGTGTTCTGGTCCCCTTCTGAGTCTCTGGACATGAAGGGGAGAGTCTTACAGAATTCTTTTATTGCAGCAATTCTGTAAGGGAATATAATAGTTCTGATAGAGTCATAGTACTTCTCAATGCAGACACCCAGCACCAGAAACTTCAATTTTTCAAGCACAAACCAAGGATTTTTTTGTGCAGATTTCTACCTCACTGCATTAGACTCACACAGAAATTGTGTTTGAGGTTTGGGGATTTTCCCTCCACAGTACTCATAGCTGCTAACGTGTTCAGGAGTTCTTTATTGTTACATGCATATGATTTTAAGATGTGTAATTTCCCACCTTTTTTTTTTTTTTTTTTTAATTCTCCCAGCAAGTATTCAGTCTATCAGAAAAATCTTGGTCTGGTTCTTCTGTGAAGTTTGCTTGGCAGAAAACTTTGGGAAATTTTCTTGCTGTAACAGGGTAAGATTATAAATATTTATTGTATTTCTCCATGGAAATCACTGATGAAAAAAAGGGCTTTATTCTCTATGTTAATTTTTTTTAGAGATGAACGTGTTGTGAAAATTTTTGATCGTCATGGTCAGAAGAGAAATGAAATCAACTTACCAGGGTAGGCACTAAGATGGATTTAAATTGTTTTCTGTGTTGTTTTCTCTAAAAGTGCTTTTCAGATGGTGCTGTGCTTATACAATGTGAGAACTTTGTGGGAAGAGATACTATGTCTGGTGGACATACCTGGAAAGGAAGACAAGCTGATAGGCATGTGTGGAACCTGAGACAGTAAAAGCTGAACTCTCAGCAAGCTGTCAAGGATAGTCAGAAAAATAGATTCTCCTATCCAGAGCACTGCTTATTAGTAATATACTTACTCTTCATCAAAATATTAGAAAACAGTATCAGAGTGGTTATGAGTGAAATTTTTCATAGAGATACTTTTTTATGTCAAACTAGCAACTTCTTTATCTAGAAAGGAAAAAGTGGTGCCAGATGATGTAGGTTCTTAGTCTAAAGTATATGGTGCTTTAAATAAGCATTGCAAACACTGTTTCCAGCTTTCTAGAAGTACAAGTCTGCTTCCTCATCATTCTGGGACCTATTTGCAAACAGAGGTTTTATCTGTTTCTGCCTAAGTTTTTTGTCCAAATTTGTTAATGCTTGTTGAACTAGGAGAAGAATAATCCCAACACCAAGCAGCCTCTAACAGGACCGAACCTTTCAGGGGATTTTCACTGTCTCTTGAAAACCAAAGTGGCAGTATTTCAGGTACTGCCAGGTAGGTAGCAGTCTCTTTTTTATGACCTTCCTTTCAGCCCTCCCTCGTTTCGATGGGATGTAGTTGCTATCCAAGTACACTTTGCAGATCAATCTGCAACCTGCCATGGGTTTGCTTGGGGAAGAAAAGGGAGGACAGGAAATTCAACTGTGGCTGCTTCTCTACACTTACAAACACATATTAATATTGTTAGTGAAAGTTGTCTTTTTTTTTTTTTTTCCAGGAAGTGTGTTGGTATGGACTGGAATAAGGATGGAGATATTTTAGCCATAATCACAGACAAATCTAGTGCCATATTTCTTTGGGATGCAAACACAAACAAAACAAGCCAAGTAGACACTAGCATAAGGTAAGAATGGGTTGGGGTTTTTTAAGTGTGTGAAGACATGGACCTCTATGTGGAAGATATATTGCAAAGATCATCTTTTTATTGGAGTCCTGTGGCACCTACATCCTTAGACTGATACCCTAGGGTTTGTTGCTACATTCTGTCTTGTGTTATTGGCAGGTTGTTAATTGTTTGTAGTCAGTGGAGGTTTGGGATTGTAGAGGTTTTGTTTCTTTTCAGTTGTGAACAGTACACAAGTCCCCAAGGAGATTCCTTTCCCAAATGTTTCCACTTTGTGGTAACAACAAAGATGGGTGAATCAGCTACACTTTCTCCAAAGTGTTGCACACAAGACAGCTTAAAAGCAAGGAAGACTTCAGTGGTGCTAGAATTTTTTTCCCTTTAGATTTATAAGGGACTAAAATGCTATTCACAAAACAGACGGGTTTAGAATGACAGGAGGTAGCTAAGGCAATCCTTACCCTATAGTTCAAATCCCTACTTTTCTGAATTTGGCTCCAGACTACAAATTCTCCTGAGGCCTATATATAACAATTAAGCATTGGGTTAACAAATAAGCTTGGGTTAACAATTAAACTTTCAGCTTCTTTGAATCTATTCCACTAAGCTATTGCAGTCTACATAAACGTTGTGTCTGTAGAAAAGTGAAAACAAACTTCTCCCATGTTTGTTAGGCCACTCACCTGAACAGAGAAGCAGATAATTTTTGATAGTACTTCTATTTTATTTACCTGAGTTGAGGCAAACATTCCTCCTGATTTAAGCTTTAATTTCTAAATGACCTTTGTGTATGTTTTGGGGAGTTGCTTTTGTGTTGGTATCTGGTTTGTTTGGTTTTTTTTAAGTAGTCAAAGATAACAAAATTGGAGTGTTTTATCCATTAAATAAAAAAATCAGTTCAGCTGGAAAAACTGGAGAATGGAGGTTATGTAGGTTTCTGTAAGGGTGATTTTTTTCCAGATTTAGGTTGAAAACTCCATGTCTGGAATATGGTAATATTCTAAATTTCAATTAACATGTACACTTGTTCTTTGTAAAGTTCATTTGGAATATTGCATATTTGATTATGGGATATTTTTGTATATTACAGCCTGATATTTGATGTGTACTTTGAAACTGAACTTAACAGTACTGAAACAAAAAAATAGCTTCTATATAATATATTCCATTCCGGAAAAATTAAAAGAATTGCAGCTTTGCACTAAATATGGAGTGGCTGAATGTATACATTATTTGATGAAATTATATTTTGAAGATTTTTTGACATTAAAGTGTTAAGTTACATGTTAAAAAAGTTTCAAAACAAGGAAGTTCTTGTACGTGCAAATGAGAGATTTGAAGTGATTACTTGTTCCTATTGTCCAATTAATTATATCTAGCATTATATAGGCATCTGGTTTAGATTTTTGTGGATTACTTAGTTATTTCTTAGTCATTTTGTTTTTGTCATTATTAGTTATCACATATTATTAAAAACATGCCTTTTAAGCACAGGTGTTATATGATTAATTTTATATTCTGGTGAAATACATTGACTTGGGCATTAATTTTCTTTTTTAAAGTCTTCCCAAGTAAGGATTTGGGGTTTTTTGATAGGTTAGTTTTAAACTATAACTATTTATATAAGCAATTTTTGAAGATGTATATACATGTTATATTGTGTGAAGGAACAGACTATATTGTACCTTCCTTTTCATGTGTGAATAAATACTTTGGGGGAAAGAGTAAATTGCCAGTATGCAAGCAACAGAAGAGCATAGAAGGAACTTACCAGAGAATGTGGTTATTGCCATTCCTTTATGATCTTTCTCACTAAAATCTGAGGAACATTGCTTAGCAGGGACAATCTTGCTAGAGCAGTTTATGTCAGTGTTGGTGCCTAACCCTTCTTTTGTCACTGTTACTGCTTAAGCAGAGTGAGCTCTAGATGAGTGGTGTGGTAATTGGGCTCTTCCCATGTCCTCCTCTTTTTGAAATCAGAACATTACAAACAAAATGCCTCACATGCAAACCAAATACATATTGGACATCATTTCACAGGTCAATTAATATCTGAAATTTGCTTCAAATTGCTATTGCATGCTTACAAAAAAGTCTAAAAAGGTGAGAGAGGTATTGATGGAAGTAATTTCTCTAACTAGAGAACTCTGATTAGAATTGTTTTGCTTAAGAGGCCTTTTAAAAAAAATGTGTTGTATAGTGTTTAGCTATGTACCCTTCAATATACACTAAAATAGGCCTTGCTGTATCTGTTGAAATTTAACAAATTCAAGTTAAAATGGCTTTTTTGAACTTTCTTATTACATTGACTAGAACTAGACCTATTCAGGGGTTGGCTGAATTCATACGAATATTGAAATACAAATAACACAGAAAGTGACCAGAGAATTTCACATACATTCATGGGATCTTTGAGTGTGTTTTATAGCTGTGTATTTGGCTCAGTTACCCATGATTCTATCAAAGACTATTGATGCTTGCAGGCACTTTTCCATTTGTGCATGTCTTGTTACATTACGTCATACAACTTTTATTACTTTCACTATTTCATTCACACAAATAATTCTGATACATCTTGTACAGAATATATGCTAAATTTAAAAATTCTGCCTGGTCCATGTGATTTCATAGAACTTCAAAACAAATTTTAAAATAATTTGATATGTAAGCACATGAAAGAAATCTCGACTGTGTCCTTATCATGGCAGAGTAGTCGGAACAAGATGATCTTTATGGTATTTTACAACCCAAAGTGTTCTCTAATTCCATACAAAGTGAATTTTTTCTTTATTTTAGGGATGCAATGTCTTTCTTATTGTGGTCTCGAGTTGGAACTCTGCTTGCTGTGGGAACAACAAAGGGAAATTTATTTATATATAACCGTCAGACTTCTCGCAAGGTTTCTGTTCTTGGTATGCATTACTTTGAAACTAAGCCTGCATAGGTGAAATTGGAATTTTGCTTATTTACTCAGATTCCTTTTTAGTTTTGTGTATGTATGTACAAGTCAAAAATGTACTCATACTCAACTTGCACCTTCTGTTTTGTTGTGTTTACCAGAATGTTTTTCTAATATATAGTAGGTTAAAAAATAAATATACACATACCTGGTGTATATGCCTTATGGAAAACTTGTGTTATATTTCTTGCAAAGGATGTATGTGTGGTTTTTGTTGCTAAGTTACTTTTTCTTATCTGCTTAGAGAACCTCTGGTCAGAAGGGCTAAGGATATAGCACAGTCCCCAGAAATATGATGCAAAGAAATGGAAGAACAGGGGCTGTGCAAGTTCCTATAAGGTCAAGACTTCCATCTGGGAGAAGAGGATTTAAAAAAAAAAAAAAAAAGACTCTTGAATTTGTAATTGTCTAAGTTGTCTCACATTCTGACAATCTGTGCTTGAGTGGCCAAACAGAACACATTTCCCAGATACTTCTTTCTTGGTGGTTGTTTATTTATGTTGCACAGGTTTCTTTCTTTTTCAGGTAAGCACACTAAGAAGATTACTTGTGGCTGTTGGAGTTCTGAAAACCTTCTGGCTCTAGGTGGTGAAGACAAAATGATTACTATCAGCAATCAGGAAGGGGATACTATAAGACAGGTAGTATTTATCACCTCCATTTGATTTTCAGGCATGCCTTAATTCTCCTGGTTCCTGAGAAAGCTGGGACCTTTGGGAGCTTATGGGACCTCTCAGTTCTACTGCTTTCAAGGACAAGGAGCCTTTGGGAAACCTCATGTAGTATGGGGACAGAGCTAAACATCTGGGCCTCTGTGTTATGTAATATGATTTATGATACCAGGTTCTTTGCAGTTCTGCTGTGGCCCTGTCTGCATGTGCTGCTCAGGAAGTGGAAGCAGTGTAGCTGAGAAAGCAGAGACCTAAGCAAGGCTTGCTTATGAAGTTTTGTAATCTCATATTGGCTACAAAAGCAACTAGATTGCTATCACTACCTAAACCACATAAACTAAAAAGCATTTTAAGTATTTTAACCCATATGCCTTAATTCTTGTCTTCCTTTAAATTTGCACTAGAGCAAAGTGTATTTATACTGCTTCAGTTAGTACTGTCTGTATAATACCATCTTGCAAGTCTTCTTCCTTATCTGGATTTTTTCCTTCTCTGCTTGGATTTGTATTTCCAGTTACTTTCCCAGATATTTTTTCAGTATGCTCCATGATAACGTGTCCTTGTGATTCAAACAGAGGTCATGTTTTCTCCAACTTTTTTTCTCAGTCTTGGTACTTAATATAATAACAGCTTTATGTGTCTGTCTGTCTATCTATCTTTCCATCCTTAACCCTAAAATATACAGGGCAGCAATAATGCAATTATTTACTACATTAGTAATAATTAGTATTTGTTACATCAGTTGTTGGTTTCTCAATCTGAACTTCTTTCTTGCAGACCTCAGTGAGCTCAGATCCCAGTGATCTGCAGTTCTCAATTATGAAGACTGATGGAAGAGTATCAACCCAGGAAAGCACAGTAAGAAGTCAATAAAACAAAATACTGCAAAAAGTCATAATATGATGTTTCAGGGTTTCTGCTGCCAGCCAGTATGAGCCAAGAAGGAATTTGTTCCTCCTTGACATAAAATTGGCTATTGAAGGTTTTTTTTTTTCTTTTCTAAAACTTTAGGGAAAGGAGCCATACCCTGTTGTCCATTAAGGATATGTTTGTGACAATGCAGTGGTGAGCAATATGACAAAACTGACAGAGCAGTTTTGCAGTGGTACTGAATAGATGGAAGTGTGTGCAGGGACTTAAGAAATGCATACAATATAAATACAGGAGAGTATATGCAGTGTGGCAAATGGAAATGGAGCATGATTGATAACATTGCAGAGGTGCTGTTTTTCAGAGGGCAGATGTTCAGCTCTGGGTTTTGAGAACAGATCACTGCTTGCTAGGTTTACATCTTTTGCAAACCTCAGCATCAATAAGACTCTGAGGTGTCCATCTCTGGGGTGAGCATGATCTTGTCTCTGTCTACATTGCCACAGATTCATTTTCCAGCAGATCAGTCAATGGTGTAGTACAGAAAAATGTGGCAGTGATAACGATTAGCAGAGCAAATTATTAAACCATCAGCAATGAAATACCAAGACAAGACATAGAAAATCCATGGATAGAAAGGTAGGGCTGCATTAGAATTTGTCTAGACCTATACCCTTACACAGCACAATTCTTACAGTCAGATTTAATCTATGGAGTACAGTTGTCAAGAAAAAAGATGTCACTATGCTTACATTGACCAGGATCTGTAAGAGTTTTTGCCTCTCTTCATGATGTGAAATATTTTGTGCTTCCTTGGGAAATTTAATTAACATTTAAAATTTAATTTAATTAACATTTATTTTTGAAAATTAAGCGACTGGGGGCCTTGATTTCTTGTGCTGTTTCCTGGGGCATGCCATAGCCTAGGCTTTGCAGGTTTTTTATTACAGTTCTCAAGTTTGCTGTAAAATGTTAGGGAACATTCTGTAGTTCTCTAGTTCTTGGTGTTTGTGCTTGGATGGTGTGTCAGCAGCTCTAAACCACATGGTATTTACAGTCCTGGTGCCTGTTTTTGGGGATGGGGCAGGGGTCTTGGTTTGGTAATGATCACTTCAAAGCTGTTAGGTGTGACATCACAGTAAAGCAACAACCAACAAGATGGATCAAAGTGTTTCTAGAGTTAGTATCTAGATCTGCAATATAAAATTATTCCTGTAATTTCTTAGAGCAGTTTTAAGAAACACTATTTCTTAAATACTTCATCATTAAACTGCAGTGGAATTATAAGCAAAATGTTTTAAAAGGCAGAGAACATTATTTAGATATTTAGGGTAGCTTTAGGAATTATAGGTCAGATTTTGAGTTTATAATTCTGAATTAATGGATTTTTAGGTCAACATATCCCTTTTTTTCTCCATTTGAAAATACTAGCTTTATATTTCATTCTTCCAGGGCTTTTTTAGGAATAAACCATTGTCATCCTTTTAGACAAGGAGAGCTGAAACAGAAAGTAATGGGAAGTAAATTTATAATTAGCTCTTCTAGGTGTGTTTGTCAAAAAATAAGGTGAAGCCAGCTCTTCCTCCTTGCGTTTTCTAAAATGAGTGCTCTGCTCTTGCCTGACAGTAACACACACTCTAATAACAAAAATAATCTTAAAAAACCCCCAAAGTTCAACCTGTCTTTCCGTATTAAGTCCAACATCTCTATAGGCTTCATCAAATAAAATGCATTTACCTAGACTGATATCAAAGTGTAACTATTGCATCTTTAATACAAAATGAACAGGTGGTTTCTTTTGCAGTTGTCTTTCTGTCTTTGAAATCTCAGTGAGTTACCTGAGATAGTAGTGTTGTGACTCAAGTGAGCCCAACAGGGTAATTCCATGTGATCTGCTGCCTTTTCCTCTGAGGAAATGGAGCTGACTTAATGTTTCTGTGGCATAAAGCCTTGAATTTGAGATGTGTGTTCTGTTGGGCTTGTATTTGGATCTGTGAACCACTGGGGGAGTATCCTGAAAAAGTCTTCCACTGTTGGTTAACATTCAGAATTCAGATCCATGCAATTCTTAAGGATTACTGAAAGTCCTAAATCTCATCTTTTAGTGAAGATGCAGGGCCTTATTTTAAAGTTATGCCATTCTTATCAAGTTAATTTTTCTTTTTATTCATTGGCAGGTAAGTGTAGTGGTTGGCAAGAAGGCTCTCTTTCTTTTTGATTTGAATGATCCTGATAACCCGATTGATGTGACATTTCAGCAGATTTATGGCAATATTGTAACCTACAGATGGTGAGCAGAACTTTCTTAATGTAGCATTCTAGCATTAACAAGCTATAGATTTTCCAGGTAGTTCTGATGTAGTAGTTCTAGAAATTAAATAATATATCTTTTACTTACAATGAATTTAATGGATGGATTGTAGCCTTTTTAATGGACGAAGAAGTCTGCATTGTGTAATTGTTTACTTGGTAATCCAATGGCTCTAAAAACAGTATTTTCAAATATTAGGGCTGATGGTCCTCTTAGCTTTGGAACACTAGCACTGTTTCTGCCTGAACAGTAGACTGAACCGGGGATTTAATAGATTGTTTCCTGTGTAGATGAGTAATTGATGAAAGAGCTAGGGGTGAAGTAGTATCCTTCAGCTAATTTGTTGGTTTACAAAGTTGTGCAGAAGCCTCCCTTCTATATAATCCAATGGGTAATATTCCTTTGAAGAAATCCCAAGCTAGAAGTTTCAACTCTGTACCCAAAAAGTAGCTGTACTGTTTCTGTATTTTTGAATCATGACACAGTGTCTTAATACCTGTTCAGACAACACAGAATTGACAGTTTTCCCTTTATGGTACAACTGTAAGAAAACGTGTAGCTATGTTTTCCCCTTAATTTATTTTATACTGTATTGTGACACGTTATATATATTAATTCCCATAATTTTATTATTTTTCTATGAAAGAGAGGCATTAACAGTTACCCTAGTAATCTGAAAGAAAATGCATATCACCCATTGCATAAACAGGTCTCTTAATTGTTTTTCTTTTGTAACAGGTATGGTGATGGCTACATTATGATTGGTTTCTCACGTGGGTGTTTTGTAGTGATTTCTACCCACAGGAGTGAAATAGGTCACGAAATCTTTAAAGCTCATAATCATAAGAATAATCTAAGCAGCATTGCTGTATCACAGTCTTTAAACAAAGCTGCATCATGTGGAGACAATTGGTAAGTAATATTTTTGTACATAAAGGATGGAGTTAATCTCACAAAGTGTAGCTGTTGGGCATTAAACCTGGGCTCCCTAATGCTTCAAGAAGTCAGTGCAGATAAGGCAAGATGAATTGCTCTGAGAAGCTACCTCTTTGCCTAAAGTTAGGAGAAGATTATTTTTAATAAAATATCTGCAATTATAATTAACATTATTGTAAACACATAAAATTTAATTAAACTTTAGTATAAATTATTCCTTTTGATTCTCTCTTTTTATACTGTTTCTTGGCCACAAAAATGTTCAAATTTCTTCACTGTAATTTATTGATTGAACATAAACATCTGCTTAGCAATAGGAGAACTATTAATGTAAGGCTGTACTGAGTATGCTGATGTCCTGATATGTTCTTCCCTGGTGTTTGGTCTTACATGCAATCTAGACAATAATAAAAATGTGTAAACAATTTAGAAAAAAAATAACTAGAGACTGGAGTTTTTCCAAAATACGTTGTTTTTGTGATAGAATATCTCTTTTAGCTCCGCATTTGCTTCTCCCTTATTCTCTGATGCATGAATTTCTTTTCAATGGAAAAAGAGTAGAGTGATGACAGGGAGTCTGTTTGTCCTTAGTTCTATGTGTGACCTTAACAGGCTGCTGATCTGTGACACTTGCACCTCAAGAGTGGGATAACTAAGAACAAAGCATGGTGTAACTTCAAGCACTTCAGCTATTAAACAAGAAGTCGTGTTTCTTCAAGAGTTTCTTCACCATATGTTGTCACTTGGCAGTACAAGTAAACTCTGACTCTGCCTTTTTTTATGTGAAGAAGGTTTTTTTGTATCTGTTTCAAGCAGTGTTTGTCCATCAAATGAAACGTGTTTTTAACTCAACCAGCATTGTAACAGGTCAGAAGGAAATACAAGGGTGCGTTGCCGTCTCTGGGTTCTTTCAAATCAGATTTGTGCCTTTTCCTCAAATTTTAGTCCTCTCTTTTTGTACAGTGATAGTGCATAGATATTTAGGGTGATGGATAACAATGTGTGCATTGCTCTTTAGGAAACAGAAGGCATTTTGCATTTGTACCCTAGTTTTTGCACCATTAGGATATCTTGGTTGTGTTAGATTTCTTCCATTTTATGGTGAGTGAGATTTATATTAGTGTTTATATTACTGTTTATTTTTTTGTTTTAGCATTAAAATCCATGAGTTGTCAGACTTGCAAGAAATGTATGCCATAATACACTTGGATGATGAAAGCAAAGGTATGCTAACAGTCAAGAGGACAAAATTTTTTACAAATTAGGTAAAAAGCAGAATTTCGATGGTGACTGTTTACATGAGTGAAAGTACTGGCGTTGGAAAAAATGTGTAAAAATAGACTTTATTGTAAATTTTTTCTTTCCCAACTTGTATTTATTAGGTGATCCATAGCAAAATGGGAACATATCTGTTCAAAGTATAGAGAAGTATGGCCCTCTGAATCATACTTGATCAGTTAGTGTTTTGGTTTTTTCAATCTGTAATACAGTAAGTTCAGGTTACTAAAAAAATATACATAACTAGCTTCTGATTCTTTCCATGTTTATTTTTGGGGAGGTTTTTTTGTGCTTTTTAGTGTCTCTTGTACTTATATATGATATTTAACTTGTTCTCATCCTGATATGCAGGAGCCTGTGGCTCCCAGAACACAGTTACAAGACTATCTATCTGTGTTCTTTGGTAATAAGTTATCATCATTACCTCCTGTTGTACTCTTGTAGTATCTGTAGATACTCCAGTTAAAGGAGGGGGGTTTGTGTGTGTTTTTCTTGGTTTTTTGGTTTATTTTTTGTGGATGTTTTAGGTGTAGATCAGCTGTCTTGGACAGACGATGGACAGTTGTTGGCAGTATCTACACGAAGAGGATCCCTCCACATTTTCTTGACAAAACTCCCAATCCTTGGAGATGCTTGCAGTACACGGATTGCATGCCTCACCTCTCTTCTGGAAGTTACTGTAGCAAATCACGTGGAGAGAGTATGATAACCTCTTCCTTTTAAACCTCGTGTAGATAAAGTAAAGTAAGTATTAACAGTGGATGAAAATTGTTGTATTTTGTTTTGTTTTCCTACAGGAGCTGCCAGTCAGAGTCTCTGTTGAAGTAGAGCCGAGTTTTGTTGCTATTGGTGTTTATCATTTGGCTGTAGGAATGAACAATCGAGCTTGGTTTTATGCACTTGGAGAGAATAGTAAGCATAAATTCAGTTCTTTTACAACTAGTGCATCGTTGTGTCTTACTTTATGAATACAATAACATGTTTAGCAGTTATGGACATTCTACATGGTACAATAAGTTAAATTGCAAACTGAGGCAATTGAGACAAACATTGAAAATAATGGAAATAAAACTTTAGATTCAAGGTGTTGGTAACAAAATGTAGAATGTTTCTTTTTTGTTTTGTATTTTTTAGATCATGTTGTTAACTAATGAAGGAATTTTTTAGGCTTTTGAGATGTTATTTGACTGTCTTTAAATATCAAGTTTGGCCATATGATCAGAGGGTTTAAATTCTCAGTTTGGTAGATGTTCGTGTTATTTGTGTAGGGTAAGGCAAAACTGGCTAGGCTATTTCCAAATTTTAGACTGGATTTAAAGCTTTCATGTATCCCTAAGCATCACCTTTTCTGGCTAATAACTTTAATGAAAACTGTAAGGACACTAGTCAGAGTTGCACAGGATGTGTGTTTCTCTTGTGCTTTCTTAGCAGTCAGAGAACAAAGTCCCTTTATATGTGACTTGTTCCATCTCTAGTTAGTTGTGAGTTTTTCACATCTGGTGAAATCTCAGAAGCAAATTTAGGTAGTAAGTTAAGACCTATTAAAAAATCAATATATTTTCACCTTTTCTTTCTGTTTTAATTCTTTAGTTGTAAAAAAGCTTAAAGATATGGAGTACCTGGGCACAGTAGCAAGTATGCACCTTAATTCCGACTATGCTGCTGCCCTCTTTGAGGGTAAAGTCCAGTTGCACATGGTAAGAGCTCTGGCAATTTGAAGTGCTGAACTGATGAGGTGATCTAAGCTGAACAAGTTAATCTAATTAACCCAGCACAGGTTTAGGAAGGGCAGGTCCTGTCTGACCAACCTGATCTCCTCTTATGATCGGGTGACCCACCTGGTGGATGAGGGGAAGGCTGTGGATGTGGTCTACCTGGACTTCAGCAAAGCCTTTGACACCGTCTCCCACAGCATTCTCCTGAAAAAGCTGTCAGCCCACAGCTTGGACAGGAGCACCCTGTGCTGGGTTAGGAACTGGCTGGAGGGCCAGGCCCAGAGAGTGGTGCTGAACGGTGCTGATCCAGTTGGCGGCTGGTCACCAGTGGTGTCCCCCAGGGATCAGTATTGGGCCCAGTTCTGTTTAATATCTTTATTCATGATTTAGATGAGGGGATTGAGTCCATCATCAGCAAATTTGCAGATGACACTAAGCTGGGGGGGAGTGTGGATCAGCTGGAAGGCAGGAGGGCTCTGCAGAGGGACCTGGACAGACTGGAGAGTTGGGCTGATTCCAATGGGATGAGGTTCAACACGGCCAAGTGCCGGGTCCTGCACTTTGGCCACAACAACCCCATGGGGAGCTCCAGGCTGGGCACAGAGTGGCTGGAGAGCAGCCAGACAGAGAGGGACCTGGGGGTTTGGATTGATAGGAAGCTGAACATGAGCCAGCAGTGTGCCCAGGTGGCCAAGAAGGCCAATGGCATCCTGGCCTGTATCAGGAACAGCGTGGCCAGCAGGTCCAAGGAAGTGATTCTGCCCCTGTACTCAGCCCTGGTGAGGCCACACCTTGAGTTCTGTGTCCAGTTCTGGGCCCCTCAGTTCAGGAAGGAGATTGAGGTGCTGGAGCAGGTCCAAAGGAGGGCAACCAGGCTGGTGAAGGGACTCGAGCACAGATCCTATGAGGAGAGGCTGAGGGAGCTGGGGCTGTTCAGCCTGGAGAAGAGGGGAGACCTCATCACTCTCTACAACTCCCTGAAAGGAGGTTGGAGCCAGGGGGGGGTTGGTCTCTTTTCCCAGGCAACTATCAGCAAGACAAGAGGACACGGTCTCCAGTTGTGCCAGGGGAGGTTTAGGTTGGATATTAGAAAGAATTTCCATACAGAGAAGGTGATCAGGCATTGGAATGGGCTGCCCAGGGAAGTAGTGGATTCTCTGTCCCTGGAGATATTTAAAAAGAGACTGGATGTGGCACTCAGTGCCATGGGCTGGGAACCGCAGCGGTAGCGGGTCAAGGGTTGGACTTGATGATCTCTGGGGTCCCTTCCAACCCAGCCAATTCTATGATTCTATGAAAATGAGATAAAATTGAGTGATCTTTGGTTATTGGAGATGAAAATTTAAAATTCTTTAGAATTTTATTACTGGGAGTTTCTGTGGACTTAAAAAATACAGCCTAATCTAGAACAGGTGAAGAAAAAATGTTTTCTTGTGAACTATTTAGTAAGTTTAACTTTAAAAGTGTTTGTGGGAATGTGGCAGAAGCAGATGCTGGGTTTTTAAGGTACGCGTGTGCACGCTTGGCTTCATCTCATTTCCTCACAGTTTGATATAGGCAAAAACTCAACAGTAGAATGTTTCAGTTCATGCTATTCTTCATATTTAGATAGAAAGTGAAGGTTTGGATGCTCAGGAAGAACGAGAAACTAGACTCTTCCCATCAGATGATGATAAATACCGAATTTTGTGCCATGCTTTAACAAGCGACTTCCTCATATATGGTACAGATGTGAGTATTACTTCTGGTTTTGAAGATCTTTTTAGATGGAATGCTTTTCTATCTGAATTGCTTGGATTATTACTCATACTTTTAGGAAAAATCCCTGTGCTTCTGAGAAGTTTACAGTGGATTATTTTCTACACAGTAACTTGATGCAAATACGGTAGAAAATGTATCCAGTTTTCTGCTGCATTTATACAAGATGCATTGGCAGGAAGATTAGGTTTTGCTTTTTCTAATGTTTGTTGCAAAACAGTGATTTTCATAGCAGAATTTAATTTTGTTGCATTAGTGAGAGTGATGGCAATCAAACTGTCTTCCAGATATAAGAAAAAGTAGACCCACTTGCCTTGCATGTGTTGATTTAAGTGGTGATGTGCTAGATGTGTCCAAAAGGAATCTTAGATAAACAAGTGTGATAGAACTAATGAAAGTTTTGAGTTGCTGTTAAAGTCTTGGCCTGAAGAGAAATATTTTTAGGTATTTCAACAAAGACAGGATTAGGATGGCACCAAGGAAAGATGCGTACCTGCTTATGGATTTTTCCAGATATTTTCCTATGCATGAAGGGTAGTTTGTTTCCTTTTAGTATTTTCTGGCACTGGGAATACAGGGCACATTTGGCATTGTAGCATTGTGCTTTTTGTGAGACAGACTGATGTACTGACCTTCCAGACAAAAGGCAGAATCACTACTTTTGATGTTAATCATTGGTTTAATAAAGAGTGGGTTTGCAGAAGTTGAGGGCTTTCCCACCTCCTCAAAAACTGAAGAACTAAATCTGAAGAACAAAATTTGCAACTGATTCATTTGATGCGTGCAGATTTTACAATTGCTTCAAGTATAGCCTTAAATGTAGCCTAATTCACAAATCAGTTTGATTGCTTTTCTACCCTGATTTAGGTACATGTATTCTTAAGAATGTGTGGTTCTTCCTTGGAGGCAAATTTTTCAGTTTTGTTTGAAGTTTAAGTTTCTGTCAGCCACAAGGCATGCATTTCCCCTGTTCACAGAACTGCACAATAAATGCATCTTGTGTCCACAAAGCAGAGTGAGATAAACAACAAAAAAGAACAGAAAACCCCTCAAACTTCCCACTTCCCCATCCTCCAGAAAGCCTCAGGTTTTCTTGTCCTCCCAAAACCAGCTCTGAATGGAGAAGGAAGCCAAAGAAACTCAGCTGGTATTATTTTTCTTTAAACGTGCTTCATGTTCAGTGTTCCAAGATGGGAGAAAGTACAAACAAGTTAATTATCTACTCACCACTTAATTGATTAGTTTTTTCTGTTATTTCTCACTAGATTGGAGTTATTCGTTATTTCTACCTTGAAGACTGGCAGTATGTGAATGAGTATCGGCATCCTGTCAGTGTCAGAAAAATTTTTCCAGATCCCAATGGAACCAGATTGGCTTTCATAGATGACAAAAGTGATGGCTTTGTCTATTGTCCAGTAAGTTAGTGTGAGATATGCACACAACTATATTTACAAAGAGAGTCTTCAACTATATAGTGATTTTAACAGAGCATGAGGAACTTTTTGTCACTCCAAATATGTAAGCTGGTTGAAGGAATCACCAGTGAAGCTCAACAATAATTTAATGGTAATGTAAAGAAATAAAATCTGTCATAATAGATCAGGACAATTTCATTATACTAAATTCCTGATCAGTAATTTTCAGAAATATATCACTTTGTGTATTCACAGATATTTTAGCCCATTAACAAGCACTGCTAGTTTCATTGCCTATCCCCATACCTTTTTCCTAAGACAAGCAAATAACATTTATATAAATTTTCTCCATTTATTTCCTTTCTGAATTAAACTATTCTGCTATTCAGAGCTACTGCTTATAAGAAGACTTTTGAAATACAATTTTCATATTTCTGCACTATTTACTCTTTTTTTTAATCATAACTGGTATACATATTTAGTTTGTCTCCTTAGTCACTTGCTATAATTTTACTTTTGATTTATTTGTAGGTAAATGATAAATTGTATGAGATTCCAAACTTCTCACCAACTATTAAAGGTATCCTGTGGGAAAACTGGCCAATGGATAAAGGTGTTTTTGTTGCTTTTGATGATGATAAAGTGTACACTTATGTTTTTCATAACAATACCATTCAAGGTACTGTAGATGCTTAAAACATTTATTCACTGCTTTAGTTAATATAGTGAAACACGTAGAGTCCTTGTTTGTCTTACATATGTTCATAACTCTGTATAAAAACAAATAATACTGTAGAGGTTTTAAAGTGCAACTGATAAATAGAAAACAATTGGTTTGTAGGTTTCTGTCTAAAGCTCCAATAAGGCGTTTTATTCTTAACTCCCTGAGCTTCTTGCTATTATAATCTTCCACCTGAAGTTTACACTTTGTACTTCAATTGTGTTTTGAAATGTTCATGGCAAAATCTTAGGATCAGGGTGATAAAACTTGTATGCTCATCCATTCTTAACCAAAATTGTAATTATAGCAATTTCTGTATTTATGACAGATAAACAGTAAGAAAATTTCCTACAGATATCTGAGAAATGACCATACTAATTTAAAAGATTGAAGTTATATATATTTACTTTACTGAAAAATATGCACTGTACATGAGATGGTGACTACCAGAATTAGAGACCTTGAAGTAATGCCCTGCAAATCTGCAGTGTTTCCTCTGGGATTGTTAGCTACACTTTCTACCATGTAGGGATTTTTTAAATAATGCTTTCTTTTCTTCCTGATCTTTGAATTTAGGATCAAAGATAATTCTGGCAGGTGGTACGGAAGTCCCCTTTTCCCATAACCCTTTGTTGTTATATAATGGAGAATTAACTTGTCAGACTCAGAGTGGGAAAACAAATAATATCCATCTAAGCACTCACCATTTCCTTGGCAATTTGAAAGACTTTGGACCTAATGAGCTGGCACAAGTGCTTACTCAGACTTTAATGTTGAAAAGGTATATCTACATTTTAATTAAATTGTTTACTTCTGTGCAATATAGCGTATCCTGGTGATTTTAAAATGTTAGAATGAATAGTGATAAATTAGATTGATCCATGAGTCTGTCTGTGTAGACCAAGTGAAAAAAGAGACCTAATGGTGCTTTATTTGCTTTTCTACTGTCAAGTAAAAGCTGAAGTAACTTTTTTCAAGACTGATTCAGGTTGCTGTGACAGTGGCTCTTCCAAAACTGGCTAAGGGTGCTTCTTGCATATTCCACACCCACTGTAATGAAGCAATGCAGAATGAGTATAACTGAACAGCAGAGTAGGGAAAGCAGATGCTTACCTGAAAAAGGGTGGTAGAAACAGAGCTGTAAGTTAATAATTTGTATTTCTCCACTCTTCCTGACATCTCTCTCTCTCATGGCTTGGAAGTAAATGCCTTTTATGTTTTCCCTTGCATAGTATTAGGAAAAAATGTAAATAGGGAATTTTAAGTATAAATAATACTAGTTTTAAGTGTATTTTGCCTTCTGTAGGTTTTCTGAAGCATGGGAAGTGTGCAGACTTATGAACAGCCGCTCTGGTTGGAATGAGCTGGCCAAAGCTTCCTTACATCATATGGAGGTGGATTTTGCAATCCGTGTTTATCGGACAATGGGGAATGCTGGGATGGTGACATCACTAGAGCAAATAAAGGTAAAATGTAAAATCACTTATACATAGGAAATATGGTGATTCAATGCTTCTTTAAAAGTTGCTAAAGTCTCATATTTGTGGTTTTTTTCAAGTAGGTAAATTATTTTCAAGGGGGTTTACAGTTACAGACAAGGAAGTGTCCAGATCAAGTGTGTCTTGCTTGGTTGACCCTTGAAGTGGCTGCAGTCTCTACTGGGATGCATAACATTCCTTTCTGCATTTGCTTGAGAGCAGCAAAATATATGCACATCTCGGGCATTTGGAGGCTCTTTTTTCCTTTGTTATTTTTGAGAAAATGGTTAAGGCCACTGGTATTATTTTAAATTAAAAAAAACCCAAACCATATTTCAATTATACAAGTAAAGGTGTGCATGAAATAGTACCTTAAAATGTATTTATTGAAAGTGATGATTTTAGACAGTGTTAACTGTAGTTTCTTTGAGCTGCAGTAAGGAATTGTGAGGGCTTTTTCTGGTTTGTAGAATCCAATACATGTGGTTTCAATACATTTTTCTTTTGGACTACCTTTGCACCTATTTACATCTTTTTACAGGGAATAGAAGACCACAACCTTTTAGCAGGACATCTTGCTATGTTTACTAATGATTTTAATCTGGCTCAGGATTTATATCTGGCATCCTCCTGTCCTGTTGCTGCACTTGAGGTATTCATTTAAGATGTGTAAATTTTTTTTTCTGATGTTATTATTTCAACCTTAATGTTGGAATATTTTACCTTCTGCTAATTCTATGGTTTTGTTCTCGCCGTTGTGCATCTGACACGTTCTTTTAGGATTAATGACTCACTCTAAAATTATCTGACTCTTACTAGCTCTGTATTTGTGTTTAGTCCAAAGTTCATATGAGAATTCAGAATTTGATATTTGCATCAGAAAATGTTACTGTTCTTTGTTAATAGATGCGCAAAGACTTGCAACACTGGGACAGTGCACTTCAGATGGCTAAGCGTTTGGCCCCAGACCAGATCCCTTTCCTATCAAAGGAATATGCAATGCAGCTTGAATTCCTGTAAGTTTTTCTGTAAAGGTGCTGTTTAAGAATATTAACCCAACAGTCGTGCTTCTCAGAAGTACATAGATCTCAGATACGTCATCTGACTTCATTGCTGAGAGAGGACTTCATGAGTCCTGCAGCTGTAGTCCAAGGAGAGTAGTTTTGTAAGGAGTACTTCTTGCTAGCAACATATGTAGTTGCTAGTAGTTAAATAATTAGATAATCAAAACTAGTAGTTTTGATTCATTTCAGTGTATGTGGGTTCTTTGCAACTTGTATGTCCACTACATAATAATATAATATAATATAATATAATATAATATAATATAATATAATATAATATAATATAATATACTAAATAAATGCTTTGTTGCAGGCAAGTGCTTAGAAAACAGAGAAAGTTCACACCATTTAACACTTCTTTCTTTGGATGAAAGCTTTGTCTTTTGCCTGACTTCCTTAAGTACCCAGTAGCCTTCATTTTCTTATGTGTTTTAGACAGAGGAATATCAAATTTCAAGGCTGCCAGTCCCTGAAAGAGATATGGTATCAACCATTTGCCATGATTTTAAGTCTATTTTATAGCTGATGATGAAACCTGGTCTGTTTAATGTCTAAACTAAGAGGAAAAACGTTTCTCTAGTAATAGAGTTTTTAGGCAACTCCTTCCCCCTGGCACTGAGAGAGGACACTTTTTGATCTTGTTGGTCACAGAAAAGAAGGAACAGAGGCACTTGGAGCAATGCAGCCATCTGCAACATGTTCTGAATGTTCTTAAGGAAAAAAAATGCCTTCATTTTTGTGATGCAAAATAGTTCTAAATAGTTTTAGAAGGTTAATTTTATTTATCTTCCAGAAAAATGTGGAAGTAGATATGAGATTACTGAGGCATATTGTGTGGAAAGTTTCTTTGCTTGTCTTTTAAGAGAGATGTATCAATGTATTTGTCTTAGTATAACAGCTCTGACTAATAGGTTGTGAAAG
Organism: Florisuga fusca; assembly: GCA_038090715.1. NCBI lineage: Eukaryota > Metazoa > Chordata > Aves > Apodiformes > Trochilidae > Florisuga > Florisuga fusca. The sequence goes on along the minus strand of JAAWXA010000001.1, from coordinate 2,141,677 downwards.
TGCTGTCACATACTGGGGAACTGTCCATCTCTTGCATCCTTGGCATCTTTGTATAGAGTCATTATGTCTCTATATAGAGTCTATATGTCTCATATATGTCTCTAAGACAGGTACATTCGTAATCTGTGTGACTGGAAGGTGTCTCTTCCTATCAAAAATATTCCTCCATATAACTTCTAATTTTCTTTCAGGGGTGATTATGTTAATGCTCTGGCACATTATGAGAAGGGAATCACTGGAAATAATAAGGTAGTTCCTTTTTGGTAATGATAGCATTTCTACTGTCCTACTACACATTAAGTTGTCATGTGTCATACTCATTTGAATTCAGATTATTTTATTCAGCTGTAAATCTGTATGACTTGCTTTTGGGGTAGTAGCCTTTACTATTTAATTTTTAATATACAGAATTATAGGGACAAAGCAGTATTGACATTGTGTTAGCATGGTGAAACTAGGCTTAGGTTTTTATTATTAAAGCAGCTGTATAATAAATGTGCAAATGTCAGAGAAAATATTGCTAGGATTTTCATTGTTACAGGACAAGTCCTAATTATTCCTTCTATTGTTCTTCACTATTGTTCTTCACTTCACTTTGTTACCTAAGGAGAGAAAAGCAAAGATTGTGTTAGAAAATAAATATATTCAGTAGATATCCTCCCTTGTGCTGGCATTATTTCCCATAGTTTGCAAAATGTCTGTTGTGGCTCAGCTTAAATAATAATAGAGGAACATAATAGGGGAAATAGCAATGTTTTTTTGACTTCATGCCTTTTGGCTTTATGAAACATCAGTGGCCTTACCACCTCAAAAAAAAATTATTAAATATCCTGCTAGTAGTTTCTCTTTTTTTTTTCTACTGTTGGTTTTGGAGAAAAGAGGAGAGTAGTACTAAGCTGTCTGTAAAACAGATTCTTCCCATGTATGCTTAGCCTGGGCAGATCTCGTGGCTTAAAATTAAAGAAAAAACTTAGGAAGAAAAGTAAACCTAGTTCTTCTAAATAAGTGATAGCAGCAGCTAAGCATGAATTTTGAAACAAAATTGGTTTATCACGTACATGTAATCCCTTTTTAATTTTTTTCAGTTCTTGGTTACTGTGGCTTTTGTGAGCTGGTTGTTCTGATGTGTAGTGTATTGTTACTGCTTTTCATTTGGCTCCCAGTACCAGGAACATGATGAAGTTTGCCTTGCTGGAGTGGCTCAGATGGCCATTCGAATGGGAGATATCCACCGAGGGGTGAGCCAGGCCATTAAACATCCCAGCAGATTACTAAAAAGAGACTGTGGAGATATTTTGGAGACTATGAAGGTATTCAAAAGAGTTAATGAGGCTAAGGCTGAATACATGAATTCATTAAGCTATCTATTTATTTGTAATCTAATTTAGAAATTATATTTTAATGCTTTTCCATATTTGTAGCAATTTTCAGAAGCTGCTCAGCTGTATGAAAATGGACAATATTATGACAAGGCAGCATCAGTATACATCCGATGTAAAAACTGGTGAGTGCAGGTTTCAGGAAAGTTTCTTTGGAGAAGAATGATTCTCTGAATAGGACAAATGTCTCATTAATTATATTTCATTGATTTTATTGTTCCTTTTGCCAAGCTCAAAGAAGAACAGTGTTCTCTCAGAAGCTTATATTATGTTAAATATAGTCTTACTGTAAATGGAAGATTTTTCTTTTTCTGTGTTATATCTAAAGTTACCTGCAGTTTTGAGTCCTTTGCTGTGCAAGCACATGCACACTGAATTTGATGGTTTTATTCATGCTGTTACCATTTAGTTCATTAGATTTCTTGATTTACAGAATTCAGCTGCGTCAGAATGATTTCCAACTGTCTCAATATTAAGTTTTTGGTTTAAGTGGAGTCTGTGTCATGAATAATGAAAATCACTGGCGTTATGTTCAGTACATATTTTTTAATAGTGAATTGGACTATTTTCACATTTCCAGAGGAAAAGTACAATTTACTGAGAGATTTAAGGGATTAATTCTTGTCAAGTTCTGGTTTTTTTATTCCTTAAGTCCATAAAGAACTAACTGGAGCAGAGATCAGGAAAAACCCTTTACTTTTATACAAGTGATCTAAACATTAGGTTGGAATCTCTTTCTGTCATAGAAATGTCAGTGGCATCAGAACAGACCAAGACACCAAACTTCATTAAGTATAGTAGCTTGCATGTAATGATAGCTTCGATTTGGGAAGGGGGAACTGCAACCTTTGTTTACTCTAGCAGAAGGAGGTTCAGTTTGGGGAGTGCTCTGTCTTTTAGTCAGAGGTGAGATGTAAGGTCAGCCTCACTTCATTCTCTCTTATCCTTTTTCTTGAAAGACCCACAGCTTGGTTTTTGGGCTTTTATAGATCCTATCCCTGTGTGCAGCTCCTGAAGCTATGGAAGGACTGACATAGTTCTGAGTTCTTCCATGCTCTGCTGTTACAGATTTAATCCCTCAGAGAATATGGTTCTAAGTGCTTGGAGTTCTCTGTACAGCTTCTGGCCTTAAGCACACAGCCAGGGGAGTAGTCACAACTGCACTTCCACTGCTGGTCTTTTATACTCTTTCACATATTCTTTTAGGTTACAGTTTTAATACTGTGTTGCTCCTGTAATTTCCAGTTTTTACAAATATAAAGCACGGGGGGATTAAAATACTAAAGCCTTCAAAGCTTATATGTTCTGTTCAATTACTTCTTTTTTAATCCTCCTTTTCAGTGTTAATATAAACATGCCTGGTTTAATGGAGAAAATGTGAAACCCCTTACATTTAGTAACTAAGTATGATCATCTCTTCCTAGGGCAAAAGTTGGTGAACTTCTTCCTCACGTTTCATCTCCGAAGATTCACCTACAATATGCAAAGGCCAAAGAAGCGGATGGCAGGTGTGTTTGAATGCTTATATTTTCTTATAAAACATGTTTTTATTGTAATTATACATTAATCTTTTAGTAAAATAAATTAAAAGAGATGAAATTTTGCATAAAATTTAATGACTTCTGGAATATGTAAACTTAAGGTGTGAAGATTTTAAATTTAATATAAGGACCTCCAACTAGAATCAGAGATGTGTTTCTCATTGATGGTTTTCCTCTCTTAACATAAAATAATGCATGTTTCTTTCACACCTATTGTAAAGAGTTATTTAGAAATAAGAAAAAATTATGTGGAACCATTGTTTTGCAGTTACAAGGAAGCTGTGATAGCTTATGAGCATGCCAAGCAATGGGACAGTGTAATTCGACTATGTTTGGATCACCTGAATAATCCTGAAAAGGCTGTTAATATTGTCAAAGAAACACAGTCTCTTGATGGAGCAAAGATGGTGGCCAGGTAACAATCATATTACACAGGCTGAAAAAAAATCAAAGTGAGAGAGTCCATACCTATTGGAAGCTGGTGAGGCTTGCTAACATATATCAGACTCTGCTTACTGATATTTAGCCAGTGACTATAAATCTCAGGTTATATATTTTGTTCTCTAAAATTTGACAGCTAAGCAGCTACTGATTTTTTTTTGTTAGGTTTGTTTTTTTTTTTAACTTTCTGATTAAAATTATATTAACCTGAAGTAATAAGTTTAGACAATAACAAAAATTGTCATGCTGTACTATTTATGCTAAGTTAATTTTAGCAAACTCTTTAAAATAATCAAGATATAAAATAAACTAAAAACATATCATAATTGTATAGCACAGAATATACTCTCTTCCCAAAACATTTGGTGTATTCAATATGCCTGTTTGTACTAAGGTATTAATGTGTTCATTCTCATTAGGTTCTTTCTGGAACTTGGTGACTATGGCTCTGCCATCCAGTTCCTGGTCATGTCCAAGTGCAATAATGAAGCTTTCAGATTAGCTCAACAGCACAACAAGATGGAGATTTATGCTGATATCATCAGTGAGTATTCCAGGTTAATAGTTTGCTCTCAATATGTTTTGCTGTTCTTTTAATTGTTTTTGAGCAATTTAAAATTGTAAGACAAAGGGTGTGAAGTTTTGTTTCCATTTCCAGTCACCATGGATGGATTTGGTAACCTATGTCTAATTCAGGCCTACAAGCTAGGCTTTGGTTTCATCTCAGCTTTACTCTCCCTTGGTCTTCTGTCTAGGTTGTTTTCAAACCTTGCCTGTGTCAGAGCCTTTCCTGTTTACCCGTAGGGATAAAACATTTGTCTGGACTATTTTCCTGTGTCTGTTAAGGAATTCTGTTCCTTGGCTCTGATACATGTACTGCTGCATTTCCAAAACAGAGAATTTTACTGCTACGGTTTTCTATTTTTATCCCCTCTTCTCCTTTATTCTTGGTTTCAGCTGTTTTCTTACGTGTGCATGTCACTTGTCTTTCATTTTTTACCCTTTCAGGCCCTTCGTGGCCTCTTCTTTTTTCAGTGAGAGACAAAAAGCTTTTACCTCAGGCCATCAAGTCAGTCAGTGGCCAGCTTGTCAATTTGCAGTAAATTTTATATTTTTCACCTGTGTCAGGCACCATTATTTGTGGAAAAAGTTCCACATGTGTATCTATTAAATTATCTGATATTTTCAGTTAATCTCTTCATTAAAAAACATTCTTGTTATGAAGGTTTTAAAACCTTGACAACAAGTAGCCTATTGCTGCAGGTGCTTGTCAAGGTGGCCACTCTTGTTCTATTGCTCCTTATGCTTTCTTCTTTCTGTCCAAAATAGGATGTCTTAAATCATGATCTAACTGGATGAAAAAAGGGTTTAAAACTAACTTTAGAGTAGTGACTGTCTTTGGTTTAGATGTGTACAGTAAAATGGAGTCTTCTTTAGAAGACTAAGTAATATTCCCTGCGACCACATGGTTACATTGGTCTTGGTAGTCTTACTCAGTGTGACACAGATATATATCCTTAAACTGTGAAAATAATTCAGGTGTTAATCCCATAATCACTTGCTCTGTTTTATGGCTGCCAAGACATCATGGAAAACATTTATTAGTATGTCATAGTTATGCCATTTTATTATGCCAATTAAAAAACCAGATATACCGTTGTGGTGTAAAATCTATGGAAACAATTATTTCACAGTATTTTTAGCCTAATGTCTGACATTTAATATGAATAAATAGGAAAACAATGTATTAAGACATAATTTGAGTCTGTCTTTTGGTTTTCTTAAAATATCAGTAGAAAAAAAACATAGAATAGGAATTCTTCAGTAGGGCTTTTATCTTCCTTAACAAGAATGCCCAGCTATCACTGCTATTTGTCTGTTGCAGGTTCTGAAAGTACTACCAATGAAGACTATCAGAGCATTGCACTGTATTTTGAAGGTGAAAAGAAACATTTTCAGGCTGGGAAATTTTTCTTGCTCTGTGGTCAATATGGACGGGTCAGTACTTAAAGCATAAACCAGTGACAGAAACTGTTCAAAATAAAATACTTCAAAAGCAGGGAAGTTCATAGTAGACTTCAGCTGTCTTAAATGATGGTATACTGATGGGGTTTTTTAAGTGTAATAAACTTAATTAAAGTAGTTATATTTGCAATTATATACGTTGTGTTCTGTGGATTATACACTGCCATGCATGTAGCTTTTTCATAGCAGTAGAGGCTCCAGGTGGATCAGGATATGCTATTCTCCATGAATCTCTAAATGTCATGAACACAGAAGTAGAATTTAATTATTTTATTATCTTGACCAACGAAGCCTTGATTGCTGGCTAGATAATTAATTTAATACTGTAGCATGACCAAACTTAAACCTTTTTTAAGAAAGGAAATATGTCAATTGGCACACTTCTTTGTGATCAATTACAAATTAGTGAACTGATGCTTGCTAAATATTTGACTTTTTCATGCTGAACACAAAATATTACTGATTTTTGCAAATCACAACCATTGGAGGTGACCACTCCTTAACCTGGTGTAGGAGGGGGATCCAGTGAACATTAATCATTCATTTCTTCTCACCATATTGCTGTGAACATCTTCCACAGTTAGGTGAATGTATACACTAGAATTTGGCAAAGACTCTACTCTTCCTTCTTGTAGCAGTATCTGAAAGAACAGCTGCTACCTCTAAAGTGTATGTGGTTATCCTTATGGATATAACTTTTACAGGATAAGCATTCAGTGTACCACTTGTCTGTCAAAGTGCAGAGAGAAATAACTTGATACAAATGAGGAAAATGTTAATTTCATGTGTCTCAGCTTTAATTTTTCTTCTGTGTCCTTTTAGGCATTAAAGCACTTTATGAAAAGTCCAGGCACAGAAGACAACTTGGCTATAGAAATGGCAATTGAAACAGTAAGCAACTTTGATAAAACTAATGAGTCGTGATCTCCAAAATTCTGTGTTCATCAGGTCTCTAGCAAATGCTGCACTTCAGTACATGTGAAACTGCTCTGTTTCTTGAGATTCCTTCCTAGACAAAATATGCTGGAAAGCATCCATTGTGACTTTCACTTTCTGTCATCTAAACCATCCTCAGTGGTTCTGTTCCCTAGAAGAACCCACAGCTTTGAAAAATCTTGTTAGGCATCACCAGAGATTTTTCAGAGTCAATCTTTAGACCTGATAGCACAGAGCTAGCACAGCCACTCGAGGCATTCCATCTCCCAGAGCTGCTGGCAGAACTTGTAAGGCTGAAGTTTGAGGTGTCTGATGCTTTCCTCTGGATCCCAGTATTTCATCCCAAATGAATAAACCAAAGACTTTGAAACAATTACTATTGCTGCAGTTTTACCATATGTATCCATGTGGAATCTCTCAGCATCTCAGCCACATTTTTGAGACTGTCTCTTCAACTTGGCTGGGTAGTGCTGGCTCTGTTCTAGTGACCAGCACTAAGTGTTACTCTGAAACACAAATTGTGCTGGGTGATAGACATGGCTTTGTGACAGCAGGCTTCAGCTCATTGTCCCTGGATTCAGACACCTTCCCAGCATGAAGCAGAGGAACATTTCATGCTGTTACAGACCTATTAGTTCTAATCCCCTGACATATAACACATTAGAAAATAAATATGAACTAGTGCCAAAGCTCATGAACCAAGTAATTATCTGCTTGAACACACAGAACTAAAAAAAAAAAATAATGCTTTCAATGCTTCTATTTTTAGTGTTTTAATAGAAGGCTTCCTTAGGGGTATTTTTCCTTTCTCTTTCATATCATAATTTCTTCTGTCTTTACTTAACAGGTGGGACGTGCGAATGATGAAGCCCTAACAAATCAGCTGATAGACTATCTTATGGGAGAGAGTGATGGCATGCCCAAGGTATTGTATTTTTATCTCTGCTGTTATGTCATGCTGCTGTGCCACAAGATCTTTTGAGCTTATTCTGTCCTAAAATTTTTGTATTCAGATTATATTTGACATCATTTTCATTAAGAAGCAAGACTACATGATCATTCACCCAGTGGTGAAACTTCAGTTTCAGAAAGATAAGAAAGGAACTGTCTTAGATGTAATCAACTTTTTCCACACTTCATGAAGGCAGGTAGATGAACAGGGGAGACTCAAATTTACCCTCATGCTGAGGGAAAGAGAGAAAAGTTAGCTGGTGATGGATGCCAGTTAGCCAGCTGGCTGTTGCCTCTCCCAGATGGACTGTCACCATTTGTGTACCTGTCAGGACTAGCTGCAGCACTCATCTCCTCTTATACTGTGGGGAGTTGTTGCAGAGGAAGAAAGTAAGGTGGTAGAGAGGAGATGACAGACAGAAACCCAAAAGCTACATTAGTTTCCTGTATTCATACATCAACATGAGACACAAAAAGTAGCAGACAAATTTTAAAAATTAGTTCCCTGTTGATTTCTGAAGTGATTAATGGCTGTGTTTTCAGAACAGCCCAAAGCAACTCAAAAACTTGCCACTGAAATCACTTGAGAATGTAACAGCTTCATGAGGATGTCCAAATCACAGTTATATCTTATTTTTTGAAAGTCTCTTTTTTTATTTCTTTGATGTAGAACTATTTCCTTTTAAGTTTAAATTGATTATGCATAGAGGCAGTTTCATCTGCAGATGTAGGCTGTAGTTCTGTAAACTAAACCACAGAGTTTCTTTTCTGAAAGAAAAGAGAATGAAATTACATATGTATTTATGATAGAAAATTTTTAAAAAACAGGGGGCACAATTGAAGATTTTTAATTTCATCTTTATGCTGAAAGTTGGGTGGGCAGAAACTGTAGAACCCAGTCTCTTCTAAGAGCAGCAGCCCAGCCATCTGATTGAAAGATTTTCATGGGACTGGAGGAGGAAAGTGAGCTACAGTATGATCTCCATAGTTAAGAAGTTCTAAAACTTTCAGAAAACACTTGGGAATTTTGTGAATGCCTTAACTGCCATATTTAACTTTGTTTTGAAATTCAGTGTAGAGCTTTCTTTCCCTTGTTTAAAAGCTCTCTCTTGCTCTTCTGAATGCTTTAATCCAATCTGCTAGTCTCTCTCAGTGAGTAACAAAATTTTACTTTATCAAATCTTACATATTTGTTTTAAAAATCTACTTTAAAACCAATCTATCATTATCCTTGCTATGCTATGGAGACAATGTTTTTTAAATTTTCAAGCAAGTGGGGTTGTTTTTAGAGAATAGCAGCTTTTCTGTGGTGGTAAAGCTGAAAGTAAGAGTGAACCTAAGTAGCCATGCAGCAGAAACTTGCTAATCCTTTCATCTTCCAACCAGACAGCTCACAGCAGCCTGATTGCTTTATTTCTTTCATAGATGACAATTATGTGGCATAATATAATATGCAGTACCATGTTATCAAATTATTATGCTTACCAAAGCTTTGCTACAGTATTGTCTGACTAATTAGAAACTTTTTAAATGTGCTATTGTGTCAACTCTTGTATATGTTAACTTTAACATATAAAGGTCCTTAAGATGTGTTCTTTAGCAATTTTTCAGGGAGTGTTAACTAGCAAGGTTCTGCTGTTTTCTGTGTGCATATTTTCTAAGTACATGTGTTTTAGAAAGCAAAACTAAATTAAAATCATGGCTATCTAATATTAAGATGAGTTAGACTGCAATAATGACTTTTTCCAAATACCTTAGGAAATGTGTTGCCAATTGAAAATTCCTTCCTGCATTTTTTATTTTTTAAATGACTGACTTGAAAGCTAAGAATATGAAAGTAAAACAGAGACTGATTTTTCTACAATGCCTCCTCCTTTCATATTTTTCTACATATGGCTGCCATGTAAGATTTAATATATAATTAGGGACATGGCAGATAGATAAAATCACTGGTTCAGTGCTGGGACAGAAGGAAAGGGAGAAGCAGCCTAAATGGGGAAAAAACTGTGGTCATTAGGAGGTTGGGAAGATTTACATCTTAGCCTACCAGTCATAATAATTTTTGCTTTACCCCACTCAGGGAATAACAGTTTTTAAGGCAGTTTACAGTGGCTACATAATATACACTAACATAAGTAGCTACTAATATAAGCAGCTGAGGTTACTGTATTATCCAGAGAGCTATTTCATTATTATTACATTCTGGTTCTTATGATATTCACACTTTTGCTCATGTGTAACTTAAAATTCCATCATCAGTTAAAATGAATTATTTTTGGTCACTTCATGTTTTTCCACATATTGTGAGTTAAAGAAGAAATTTATTGCCTTTTTTCTTTCCACATTCCAGTCTTTCTGGCTTTTATTTCTGTGATTTTATTTTTTTTTTAATCTTTTTTTCCCTTGCCTCTCAAGTAGGGAGTTAATCTTTGCAGTCATTTTCTTTATAAGGAATTTTCTTTAAATCTTTCATATTTCTATTCCTTTGAATTTCTGCTTTTTTTAGCTATGTATTTGAGACTTGTGTACAAAGCCCACAAAATATTCCAGAGAACAGCACAATGTTGATTAGTACAATTCTTTTAAAATAAATTTCATACAATTTTAGCATAGAATACACATTGTAAATCTTTGGTACTAATATTGCTGAATTAGTTTTGGTGGTTTTGCTAAGCTGCCTGTAAAGCTGCAAGTGTCAGGGGTTTTTCTGGTTTTTATATATAGTGGGAACAGTTCTATTATAGATAATATTTCAGCTTCATTTAATCTTGATTTACTAGTGAAAGGATTATAATGTACAGACTTTACTCCTTATTGATGACATTTTAGAAATCACTGCTAACTATACAAACCAGTGACATGAGCTCAGGGGTTTTTTTTACTTAATAGATCCTTTTGGTCATAAGAAAGATCATTTTATTTTGTATTTTATCTGTATTTTTAGGAATTACCTCTTTTTCAGGATATTTTAAAATTCTTTATAAAAGGCCAATTCTCTTTTCTCTTGTTGATTTTTTTTTTTTTTTTTACGAATTTGCTAGAAATTTGAGTATATTTTACAGATCAGAACTCATTGTTTTCTTTGATACTGCCATCTTGTTTTCTGAAGTTTTGTTTTTAAATTATTTTCCTAATTTTCCTGCTGTTGGATTGCCAGCTCTTGGGTGAACCCTGTGCTACGTTTGCCATCCTTGAACCATGTAATATAGCAAAAGTACATATTATAGCAAATTATAAATTTTATGCATCTGGTTAGGTGATTGTCCCCTTAATTTTCTATTTTTTAGCTGTTTTGGATGTCTACAAAACATCCCAGAACAACACACTTTTTAATGGCCACTCTTTAGTGGGTCTTTATCTGGCTCTACTAATGGCCAAAGGGGAACCTAGCACAGCTAAAGCAGGTTGTTATGTTAAAGAGCTCTTTACAAAATGAGGCAGCTTGTCTGCTTTCTTTGAAGAATGAGAGGGGAGGAGGGGAGGGAGTAAAGGCAGGGAATGCAGCAGCATGTGCTCAGGTTTTATTGATCCCTTTGTGTGATTTAATTAAGGATGCCAAGTACCTCTTCCGCCTGTACATGGCCCTGAAGCAGTACAGAGAGGCTGCCAGAACTGCTGTGATCATTGCCAGGGAGGAGCAACGTTCAGGTAAGTGTTTCCTCTGATGTGACAGCAGATCTGGCACTGCATCCTTGCAGTACTCAGGGTACTGTTATTTGTGCAGGATTGTATTTAGAAAAGGCATGTGTCGGTGCTTGCAATTATAGTCAAGTTTAATTTTTAATTTGAAGGTGGTGTTGGTGAAAGAGGCTGGGGCTGATACTCGTATGTTAAATATTGGGGAAAAAATAAAATATCAACACTACTTATTGCATCCAGGTAAACAGTGATTAAGAGTGCCTGCAACTTTTCTGTGTATCACAGAATTAGAATTGCAGCCCCTACATGCAGTTTCTGATTTGAATACTGATCCTTTAGTCTTTGCACATGACTTTTTCAGTGGGAGATGTGCAGAGGAGATGATTTCTGCTGAAGCATCAGATACGTACTTCCTTAAGCCTTGTTTTCCCCTGTCATAGGTAGCTGAAGCTAGAAACACAAAAAAAATGGTAATAGGAGACAGGGCTAGAAGCAAAAATCACTTCCATTATTCACACTCCTCTGTAGCCATGGCAACAGCCCTACTATAACATGCTTGCTTTTCATTTCAAGTCAGTTAAGAAAAAAAACTATAAAGGAAAAATAGCAGTGTCAGGAACAGCCCAGACAAATTAACATTTATGGAGTGCTCCTCAGCCTTGGGCCTAGGGAGTGGAAAATCTCTTCAATCCTTGGCAAGCATCATCTCCCAGTTCATCACAGCAGTGAATAATGCATGATGTGGTAATTATGCAAGCAGGAAATGTAAAGCTCAAGAGTTTAAAAAATTCCTAGCTTCTCTGAACCTGAAAACTTAGGCCTAAAACACATAATGTATTTCATAGTCCCTAATAGTATAGATGTTCTGCAACAGTGTAATAATGAGCACAGTATTTTTCTTATTAAAATCACCCATCTTGCAGTAACTCTTTCCCCCACAGAGGCAAGTGTTTGTCTCATACTTCCTTCAGATTTCCCTGAGTTTGATTCTGAAGTCTACACCAACTTTTGTTTTAAGTTCTTTCCTTAAAAATCCATTCAAATAATATTTATGTCATACTGTTTGGTTGTTTTCATCTACATTGGTAATTTAATGAAAGCCTGTGGTTTCCTAGACAATCCTGATAGTAGCCTTGAAGCTGTATAGTCTAGTGAAATAACATTCAAGTTTTAACTCTCTCTGATAGGTTTGGGGTTTGGTTTCAGAGAGGAGGAGTTCCCAAAGCAAACGATAAAGTAAATGTATGTTAAATGCACATTTAAACAACTGCTTTTGAATATATGACATTAAAGAAAAAAAGAAGTAACATCTCTAAATGCTCTAGGAATACATTTTCTCCTCTTTATTGTAGAAGCAATGTATTGGGTACAGAATCTTCTGTTTTAAAGTTTCATTATATGAAATTGTCATCAACATACACAGTTTGCCCATGTTTACATGATTTCTCCAGGTTTAATTTTTTAATTAAAGTTTTAATTTAACTCCCTAGCTGATATTATTTAGGATGCTGTGATAAACAACTGCTCGTTGTCTTCCAAAAAAATTGACATGCAGGTGTTCTGCTGTAAGAAACAACGTAACTTCCTGTTCAGCACCCAGATATGTCCTTAGTAAATAGATTTTAATGAGAAATTAAATTTACTGTCCATTGTTTTGTTGTGTTTTTTTAAGGAAATTACCGAAATGCACATGATGTTCTCTTCGGTATGTATTCAGAGTTAAAGGCACAGAAGATAAAAATTCCTTCAGAGATGGCTACAAACCTTATGATTCTACACAGCTACATTTTAGTGAAGGTAAAGAACTGAGACACTGAATTTATGTGTAAGTTGCACAGCCTTGGATTAGTGAACTGTACATATGGATGCTCCATATGCATAAACTACATTGTCCTATAGGTTGTATCACAGAAACCAAGAGCATGCTAGCAGCAAGCTACAGGAGGGCAACCCATGGCTGCTTCTGCCTCTTTGATTAGCATAGTCTTTTTTTTTTTTTAACTAATGAACAATTAAAAACCTACATGTAGTTTCCTGTATTTATTTTGCACTCATACTGACAAATATTACAGTTGTAGTACAATTACTAGTTGTTATTGTTATTGTTGTTATTACCCATAAGCAGATCAATGCTTTTCTGTAAGTTAAATTAAGCAGGGGGCCTCAAATGATTTCTGGTAGTTAACCCATGGCCCACCAGGACATCCATCCAGCCTGCAGCCAGATTCTGGCCTCTCTCTGTCAGCTGCATGGCAAGAGTAGAGAGCAGTGGGCAGAGACTGCTCTGGGAGAGATCCACTGTAGAGTCCCTGGTACGTGATACACCTCTGCTCAGCTTTGCAAAAGTGCTGTGGACACACAGCTCCCAGAAGGATGGAGACCACGAGGTGGCTGCAGGAACTGCTCTCTAAAGACTGCAGTTAATCTGGTGTTTGGTGTGTTCCAGACTCACGTGAAACGCGGTGATCACATGAAGGGAGCACGGATGCTCATACGTGTAGCCAACAACATCAGCAAATTCCCCTCACGTAAGTGCTGGCAGCACAGAAGGGCATGATGCTGTGTTCTACAGGACAATTCATTCATCATTGCATTAGAAAGTACATTTTCCTCCTGTGATCCTGTAGGGCTCAAAACGAAGTGTAAAATACAGGGTGTGTTCTGCCATCCTGCACAGGGGAGCTCTTTGGAATAAGGCTTCCACTAGGATGGGTTCCTCACCAGCAGTTTAATGTCCTCACTCACCATTGCTGCAATACTGAGCTGCCCAAACCACACAAAAAAGCCTGAGGTTCACATGTATTGAACCCATGGGGTCTTTGATTTTATCACAGAATTTAATTTGATCTTCTTTTGACAATGCTTTTTGGGTGCATGGAAAATGTACACTGAAATGTAGACTTTAACCAGTGCAGACCAGATTTGGGAGAAATGGTTGTAATAAAAGCATTCCAGCTGCCGTGCTGAGCTTGAGGGATGCAAGGCAGTGAGAGGTAAAACCATGATTTTCTTGTGTGTGGCTACAGGAATTGCACACGTGGCACAACTGTGTACCACATGGAAGAATAAAAATGCAGCTGGTTTCCATCAGTACCTTCTTAGCTGCATTAGCTCAGAGGCTTTCAACATTAAGCTTAGTAAATAAATATTTTACATCATTGTTTCATTCTGTTGCAGACATTGTGCCTATTCTGACTTCAGCTGTGATTGAGTGTCACAGAGCAGGACTGAAGAACTCAGCCTTCAGTTTTGCTGCTATGTTGATGAGACCTGAGTATCGGAATAAAATAGATCTTAAATACAAGAAGAAAATTGAAGCCATGGTCAGGTGAGCAGTGTTAATCTGTACTTTCAAATGTATACAACATCAGGGCTTTATTATTTCTGATGTTACTTTTGCTCATAAAGCTCTGGGCTGTATCTTGATTTCAGTGTCTTAAATTTGGAAGGCTAAGAACCATTTCCCCTTTTTAGCACCAGCTGACTGCTGTGAGGGAAGTTCCACTGTCTCAAGGCTGGTCCCTAGCTAGTTTAATGTCATGCCTTGTAGTTTTCCTCTTGGGAGAGCAGTAGCCTTTTCTGTGTCACTTTTATTGATTTACAGCTCCCTATTTTTTTTTTCCTTTTCCCCTCTATGAGTCATAACTTTTCACCCAAAGCATCCCAGCTGACATAGCTATTCTGTTGTGGATACTGATCCTTATGGCCTTTCTCTGAAACTCTTTTTGCAACTTTTTTGGAGGAGGCAGAACCAAAGCTAAATGTTGCACTTAGAATGTGGGCAACAGGTGAATTTAGTAGCAGAATGACTGTCCTTCTCCCACCCCACTTGCTTTGAGTGTTTTTAAAGCAACCTGATGTTTTCATAGCTTCTATTTGCAACTAACTGCAAGATTCTGCTTCATAGCCACAGCTGTTTAGAATCCATCTTTGTAAACACAAACTTTTTTCCAACAGGCCTTGCTTTGGCTTACCCTCACCCTTCTATTTTCTTGTCACAAAGTTCTGGAATTCTTTAAAGCTGGCTCTGGCCCATGTCAGTCTGAATATTATATACAAGCTGTGGTATCACGTGATTTTTCGCTTACATTTTATGAGCAACCAGCAGTAGGTTACCCCAGACGTGTGCTGTGGAACTGTTATCCTGTTCTGTTCACTCTCTTAATCATTTTAAATTCAAGCACATTCCTCCCTATTATCTGCTTGTTAGTATTTCTAGAATGTTCCAGTAAGTGTCTAAAATATGACATTAATGCTTAAAGCAAAGTTGACTCCTTCTTAATCTGTCATGATTATCCATATTAGATTTTGTAAGCAGAAACAAAGGCCATTGCAAGAGAAACCTACATGCCTAGGCTAATAAAATGAAACTGTGCTTTCTCCAAAGTATCAAGAAAACTAAGCCATCTATTTGTAAGGGTTCTTAGAAAGGATGTAGCCTCTTCATTGGAAAAATATGCTAGAAGTGAATCTAAACTCTTGATCTAGAAATGTTCTGTTAAGATTAAATATTAAGATCACACAAGAAATCTGAGAAAAGGTCTCCCCTTGGCCTTAACCCTGGTTCTGTAATGTCTGGATGCAGACCCTCATTCTGACAGACACTTGGATGACAAAGCCTGTGAAAGGCAGAGTTACACACTGTGTAGTCCCAGCAGGATGCCAGTTTCATGTCTCGTTACTTCAGCCTTAGTGGTCACTCCTGTCACAGAAAAACAACAAAATAGACCACCCATAACTTTATATTCTATACACATACACCATGAGTGTTGATAGTTTTTGAAATATTATGATCTCTTACAGCTTTAAAAAATAAGTTGTGTTGTTTCCAAGTAGATGGAAAATGACTTAGGAATTTACAGAACTGGGATGATGCAGGAGTTACCTGTTAGCCTCCAGTTGTTGGTTATATTCTATGTAAATAATGCAATGGAGAAACACCTGCAAAGTATAGAAGCCATGACCAAATTCAAGTTCAAAGTGTTTGAGGTTTTTGACCACATTGGTATCTTACTTCTAGACATCCAGACACAACAGAGGCAGAGGAGCCAACAACAGCCTGTCCTTACTGTGCATTCCAGCTCCCAGAGTGTGAACTTCTCTGTCCCAGCTGTAAAAACAATCTCCCCTATTGTATTGCCACGGTGAGTGTCTGCCCTCTTTCCTGCTGTGTCAGAATCAACTTCAGAGCTTTTCTTTCCTTCTAAAAATAGCTACATCTGAACAGCTTTGCTTTTCTAGCAGGTTCAGGCTAGCTGGTTTTTGTGGGGTCGTTTGGGTTTTTTTCCAAGCTGTTACCAAAGAAGTAAAAAGCATTTTTCTTGTCTTTAGCTATTGCTAGTTACCATACTTGCTACCTATAAATTACAGGCACTTAAAGGTGACAGTGAAACCACCAAGTGATTCTGAATTCCTGAGAATGCAGGGGGGCTCCCCTGGGCACCCAGCCCACCCACCTGTGGTGCTCCTGGTGCCTGCTCAGCCCACCCTTTGCTCAGCTGCTCCAGTGCAAAGAGCAGTAGCAGCAGAGACACAAGTCAGTCCCCACTTTCTGCTGCCATGGATAGAGCTTGTGGTAGGCACAGTTTTCCTCCTGTAACCTCCAGGCTTCTCAGTTTACATAAATAAAACACTTCAAAATTCTGTTCTGGGGAATGCCCAGTATGTAACTGACATTTTAGGAACTTCCAAGGCTCAGACAGTGCCTTCAACATTTCTTGTATTCCTCATCCTTACAGAAAGGAGAAGTTCTAATATTTCCATCTCAGGATACATTAGAGTCTACTGAAAAGGTAGGGATGGGGTACATTTCCCAGTGGAAGAGCCTTGCCTACCACTGTTCCCAGCATCCGTAGAAAATCTTTATACTGAGGTTAGCTAGTGCATTACTAACACTTCATTTACACTAGGTACAAGTGATTTGTCACACTAGAATTAAAAAAAAAAAAAAATCTATTTGAGCAGGAAGCAAATGGAGTTAATTCTTTAGTTTTAATAGGTAACTTTTAAATCTTACAAAAAATATTAATATAATTTTTTTTGCTCGGTTTAGCAGAGTAAGCTTACCAAAGTAATACTTCTAAAATGTTACTCTAAAAAAAAAAACCAAAACAAAAAACACCAACCAAAAAAACCCCCAGACTATTAAACATAGCTTTGAGCCAAACATAATGTGGATATCAATGTATAGGGCACATTATTGATTCAGGCTCCATCTTGTTTATAGCTCCTTTATGTCACAGGAATCATTAGGAATGCAGAATTTCCAAATATCTTACAGGTCTACTGTTGTGTAGCATATTAGAGCATAAATCTCAATACAGTTCAGAAAGGTACGAATTCTGTCAAAAGCAAATTCATAAGCTATACCAAAACAGGGGAAATAATTTCTGTTTAAAGAGGCAAGTACCAGGCAGTCACAATAATCACAAAATTGGCAGCATTAAATGCAACCTCCTGGGCTCAGGGGGCATATTGTGTCTCATAGGCAACACCAAAAATCCCAGTAAGATTTATGTAAAGCTTTAAATATAAAACTATAGATAACATTCTAGAATTACTGTATTAAAAGAATTTTTAAAGCTGTAATTTAATATATTCTTAGATTTAAAAGAATGCAAATAGTAATGAAAACTGCATCTCACTGAGAGCTCCTTTTCTACTTACAGAATTTACACAGGATCAAATTTCAGTAACACTATTATGTTTTGGTTTTTTTTCTTTTCATTCCTCAAGATCTGAGGAATTGCTGAGACTTTTTTCACCATAAAAGGTACAGAACTCAATGCCCAGTGCTGTAGGACACCAAATCTATTTATTTTCTTATGGCTTTTGTGTGCAGGGTCGCCATATGGTTCAAGATGACTGGACAGTCTGCCCACACTGTGACTTTCCTGCCCTCTATTCAGAGTTCAAGAAGTAAGCTGGGATTTATTGCTTTTCTCTGTTGCAGGATTCCAACGTGTTCATGATTTAGCAGCAAAAAAACATGTAACAGCTGGGGAGGCTGGAGAGTAATACCCTTTACGTGGTAGTTTAATCCAATATACTCACAGAATATTACTGCAGTTTTTGATCCAATTCAAAGTAAAGAAAGACTCAGCCAGAGAGGCAGGGCCCCCACAACAGAACAGGAATGCAGATGGATGAGGGGGGCTTCTGAAGCTCCCAGCTCCTTCCAGGCAGATGACCTGAGGCAAGGGCAGCTGGAGGAACACAGGCACAGATACATACAGAGTATTGGGTACAGACTAAGCAGCAATAATGTCCCCAGTGATCACCTGTGTGGGAAGAGGTTGGGATAGCTCTGCTCAGGTGGCAGGAATTGCAAAGCTGCAGCAAGTTTGTATTCCAGCCCTAAGCTCCTTTAAGTTCCAAATTTACCTCATGCCCCTGTGAAAAGCAGCAGCCCTCCTCTTGTGATATTAGTTCTGAAGGGTTAGAAACAAACCAGCCACCCTTTGCTCCACACCTAGACAGAAGCACAGGTCAGGACTTTGCTTTATGCTTTCTGCATCAGGCCCAGCTCTTCCTTTAAAAGTGTTGGAATTACCTTTTGATCAATCACCCTTCTTTTAATACAGCATATTACAGACAGAAAACATATGCCCAATGTGTTCTGAAAGGATCAACATTGTTCAGCTTAAAAAAATAAATGATTGCACAGAATACCTCAAACCAGAAGATGGGGACCAATAAATTCAGGTACGTACCAGACCTTCTATTTTTTTTTTCCTAACAGGGCTCAGTGTAGAAGACACGGGAAGTTTTTCCCATCAAGTAAAATGCAGTTCAAGAACTGAACTCAGAGCCTGAGTCTTCCCTCAGCCAACAGAGGCTCAGGGGTAACACCTGCTCACCCTCAGCCATGCACACATCAGCTGTTTTGCTACTGCAAGTAAATCCTCTGTTAAATCATTCCAGTTTTGAGGCTTTAAACCAGTTTCTCTCTATGATCACATTATCATCTGCATGAGTTACCAGCTGTGCTTGAGTAGCTCAGAGAACAGTCTGAACACCAAATCCTACAACAGCAGCAGCATCAAATCCTCCATGAGTGTTAAGTGCAGGGAGAGAGAGATGACAACTGAAAGGAGCAGATCTCAAATGCAGGTTACATGATCTTAGCTTTGATGTTAAACAGAAT
Organism: Florisuga fusca; assembly: GCA_038090715.1. Classification (NCBI taxonomy): domain Eukaryota; kingdom Metazoa; phylum Chordata; class Aves; order Apodiformes; family Trochilidae; genus Florisuga; species Florisuga fusca. The sequence goes on along the minus strand of JAAWXA010000001.1, from coordinate 2,122,619 downwards.
TTAAATGTATCTATCAGAGGACAGAGCAGCATACTACTAGGTATATACAAACCAGTAACACACTAATGGCTTCAAATATTCAGATTTCAAAGAATGAGACCACTTCTCTGTCTATACAACACACATCCCAGACTTCAGTTTTGTTAGGAGGCTGGTAACTGAAAATGTGTTAAAGTTCCTCATTAATTTTAATAATTTGAAGGCAGGTTTACTGTTGCAAACTATTGTGAAAGCTCAGCTATAGGTTAAAGAAATACACAAGTGACAGTATACAGTTCTATATACACCACAGTAACTTTTGTTCATTTTTTCAATCAGAGAAAACTTTTGTCATTTACTATCACAGTCTTTATCTCTTGTTTATTTTCAGAACTGCACGTGTGGTCTGGGAAGCAGCAAGAAAAGCATTCTCATTACTCAGCTTTTCTCCACTAGGATTTACCAACAACCACAACATCACTGCTATTTTGTGAGAGCCTGTAAATACTCTGCTTTTGATAAATTTTGTACTTTGAGTTATAAAACTGATGAATAATGCTTCTTACCAAGCAAAATTTGCATTTATCCGCACCAGAGACAAAGCAAGGAGCATTGTGTTACATGAGTGGCAAAAAAACAAGCCCTAGAGTTCTCTTTTTCAAAATCAGTTCTGAACTTTTATGAGTTTCTATTAAAGATTTCTTACTCCAAGTCTTCCTGCCTGGTTTTGATTAGATATACAAGTCCTAAGCACAGGCTCCTCACGTTTTACAAGTAAATTTCACTGCTTTTCTGTCTCTAACTGAACAAAAGGAAAATTGGAGAAAAAGAAAAACACTGCATCCTGTACATGCAAGAAAGGCAGAACCTTGGAAGGAGAGAGACAAACTGCCCCATGAACTTAAAATTTAAAGAGATTCCTGTGAAACATTTTATTGTAATTTTATACACTGCTCAATTTCTGTCATGTACAAATGCACAATTTATCTTTGGGGGTTTTTTTGCTTCATGTACTATTTACAAGATTTCACCACACCATCAGGGGATTTATTAAAAAAGCAGAAGTGAAATCCTAGGAAGACTTTGTGTAAATGCCAGGAAGGGGCATCACATCTTCAGTGTTCATGCACCCTGGCATCTGTTGTACAAGGATATTTGTAGCAGGTTAGGGGTAAGTAGGGGCTGCAGAGTGAGAGCTCAGCAGCAGCATCACCTCTACAAGAGGAGCTTTTCCAATGCACTGGTTCTGCTTCCCCAGCTCCATCACTGCATCTGTTTTGTTCCTGCCAGAAGTTAGAGAAGCACAGCTGGATCCAGAGAGAGATTTTATTCTGTTTAATGTCTTGTTTTCTCTTTCCTTTTCCCTTCTTTCTTTGTTGTTTCTTCATGTTTCTCTCCTTTTGGCAGCTTAGATGACTTCTTTTTTTGCTACAAATAGAACATACAGACAATTTAAAATCCAACTGCAACATGGCAAAAGCAGAAGGCAAAATGGGATCAGTGCTAAGAAAAAGATCTTTCCCTTCCCCTGTGGCTGCTTCTTACCAATGGCACCATCCCCACCAACACCTAAAATATTACTAAGTTTTGGAATTGGATTCAGTATTCATGAGTCTACAGTGATGTCTTGGCTTCAGTCCACAGTCAAACAGAAAGTTGGATGGAAACAACCAAGACTTTTTTACACTACTACAAGTATAGAACTTAAAAGTTCAGCAATTATATATTCAATATCTACCATGATTTTTTTTTTTTTTTTTTTTAATTCAGATGATGTTATGAGTCCCAGAAAGGTAAAAGCAAGCAAACATTTTAGCCTGGTAATTTAACACTGAGGCCACTAAAGTCACCTTAATCATTGCATCACTTTCAACAGTATCTTGCTCATCCTCATCAGACTGGATCTCTTCCATACTGAAGTCTTCAGTCAGTTCTGAGGTCACTGCAGATCCTGACTGCCTTTTTGATGTCTTGACAGAGTGAAGTGAATAGGGAGTCAGATGTGCCTCTTTGTTGTAGGCTCGTGTAAAAGCTGCTTTGACCTGTTCAACAGAAACACAACGAGCACCAGCTTAGGTACTGCAGATTGTCTGCTAACCAGCTCTTGGCTAGAGATTCCACATCATCTTTCCTTCAGGATTTGGAGTTCTTAACATCGTCCTTCAGGAAAGATGACCAAAGATTTGTAGAAGAGGACACAATCCCAGAAGGAAGCCGGAAGCATCTCAGTGTTGCATGATGTAAAGCAAGTTCCACATAATCCTCAGATGTTCCTCTTAGGCTTCCAATCATTTTGGCACTGGTGTTCTGTTCACTTACCCCAAAGCCACCCTCAGCAGCACCAGACACCCACCCCATTACAGCAACATATTCAGACAAGGGGTGTACACTGGGTAGTACTATAGGTTTAGGTACTAGAGAAGATTAAAGAAGATTCTATCAGAGAAGATTCTTCTCTCCCTGAGCTCTTGCCATAGGATGGGGGAGATCATGGTTCCAATGTCACACCAGAATAGTCTACAGGAGAGACTGGAGCTTAAGCTCACCTTATACCAGACAAAAGGTAACCACCAGTGAAGTCACCTCCAACTGCACGAGACACTGGGGAAGCACCACACACACACCCCAGCTCTGGCAGTCCAGTCACCTGGACTGAGGAAGCTGCAAGCTACAAGCCTGTGCCCACATCATAACAGATATGGTTGTGCACTCAACTAGGATGCTCCTGTGCATACAGCCAGGAGCCTGCAAGTGAGAAAGTCCCAGCTTTCCCTGTCCCTTCAGTGTTCCACTTCTGTGCCCCAGACACAGCTGATTCCCAGTGATCCTTTCACCTGAACAACAGGCACAAGACTGCTGAATGAAGCACAGCCTTAGGACATACCCCTGAACCCTTAGTAGTATGTCTGACAGCTGATCTGCAATGACTGCTGTGGTGTCACATTGATTACTTTTAATAAAATTATTCATTTGCAGCTGCACCAACTTCAGCCTTTCAGCAACATGTCCATACTACAGCTGTTGTTAGAGGATTTCTTTTTAAAGAGATTCAACATAAGGAAAAAACCCACAGATGATTACCTTGGGATCCAGCTTTGAAAAAGGACTGGGTTTGCCTCCCCACATGCTTATTTCCATTATATTTTCAATATCTTCTTTCATCAAGCAGTAAGAGTCCATGAATGTTATAGCTTCTTGTACACCCTCTGCACCAAAGTCTCTCAAGGGCCGGACAAGCGCATCACGCAGGTACGACAGATACTCCATGTTTACTGTCCTCTTGCATGTCTGGGTTCTGTGTCAAACAGAAAGTAGCAAGTCAAACTGTACAACCACCACCACTCCCTCCTAAACACTAGCACCCTGTAGGTAAGCCCTCAGCAAATGGGTAATCAGCTGCCTTAAGAGTTAACTGCAGCTGCACCGTGCCGTTCCCTGCACCATACCTGCATCAGGGATAGTGGATACCAGGACTTCAAACACTGAACAGTCTGGGGAAATACATCCCCAAATGAGAAACAACAACTTGGGGGTGAAAAAAAAGTCCTAGTGCTGCTGACTGTACTGAAAAGTCTTTGCAGTCTGATCGCTGTCCAGTTTAAGTGCCAAGAAAACATCAACAACATCTGAGCATTTTCACAGAACATACACTGACATTTGCACCAAGCACAGCTATTAATTGCCCACCAAGTAATTAATGGTTTGTAATGAGCTACATGAGAACTAAATACCCACGTCAATATAACCCAGAAGAGGAATGTCAGTACTACCTGAGACTCATGTGCATTGCCAGTTCTTGAACGATACGGTCATGTTTGCCTGTGGATGAAAATTTCCCCAGCCAGCTGGGAAAGACAGGAAACTGGGACATGTAACCTCTCATCAGCTCCCCAGGGAGAACACTGGCATAAATAGCCTGAAAAAGGAACACATGCCAAACTCAAATCACAATTAGTTGGTCTCACTGACACCATGACATACTGCCCTACCCATCTGCAGGAAAAGGGGTAGAGAATACAATCTTATGGTGGAAACAGCTCCTGTTAATAGGTGTTAACAGAACTCCTTCATCCTTGCTTGTTTCTGTCCAACCCCCTTTAGTTTACAGTTCTTAGAACATGATGATAGGTGAGGTGGTACAAATTATCAGTGAAATTACCTAGGTCTTAAAAGCCATTTAAAGGAGAAAAGAAAAAAACAAAAGCACAACACACACAACAAAACTCCCAAGTACGTTCACTGCTCAGAACACAGACTGACTTCACAAGTGCTCTAGTCTCCAGCAGATGGAGATGGTGGAGGAGCTTCCTAAGAACACCATGAGCCTATGTAACCTCAGCTCCTAAGCAACTTCTCTGACTGGACCTGTGCTAAGCAGGGTGGGGGGGGACTAGAAGACCTCCAGAGGTGCCTTCCAAGGCATCCATGATACATTCTCTAATGAAAGTCACAGTCCTTTAAGCACCAGTCTTGTAATATATCTCAGTGATCAGTTTCACTGTGCAGTGCCAAAGTTCTGTGCTTTGGAAGGAATCTTGGCCTGGTGAGCAGCCAGGAGGGGAAGTCCATAAAGAGAAGAGTGGGGCTGTGACTGCATGGCAGAACTGACGTGTGCTCCTATGCTTCATAAAGAAGGTCCAAGCTTCTCAAAGTTTCAGAAGACAATGTCATGATACAGCAGGGGTTCAACAATATGAATCCAGGAAACTGCTCCACTCATGTATGAACTGTATAGGTCATAAAATTACACTGGAACATCAGTTTCAAGGGCTTTTACATTGAGCATCCACAAAGCAAACAAAGAGTGGTAAGTGCTCACCTGTGTTGGAAGAAGGCTCCAGTTTTGCTTGGTACGAATCTGTTTGTCCACTATATCACCATCACATATACTATCAGCTGCTCTACTCAAGAGCACCAAGTGTTTTTTCAAATTTCCTCTGGAAAAAAATCAAAGCTGACTGTATTACAAAGCAGAAATATCCAGGTATGGTTTATTTTAGTTTTATTCCCCAACACAAAAGCCTATGGCAATTTAGGGTATGGGATAACTCACCCAGCAGCAGCTGGTTTCACGTGTACATAGTTCTCTTGGACAAAGAGAGGTGCTAGGGAATAATCATGGAAGAAAAGATCTGACTTGTCTATAAGGGACATACGAGAAGCCTCCTCGCCAGCAGCAAAAACCTTCCGGACAACATCAAAAGGGCCCTAAGGAAATCATATGTCAAGAAGTCAGTGGGTTGCAGGTCAACACAGTAAGACAGAGCACAGTATCAACCAAATTACTGTAGTGATGGTACCCAACAACATCTGGACTCATCAGTTGAAGTTCAGTGTTCAGTGCTTCCTTCTTAGTACTTGACCAGTTTTGAAAATTGAGTTTTACTTCCAATATTAGGAGATTTCTCTCCTAAACAGAGGACCTGGGATTAGATTCCTAATTGCATCTTATATTTTGATGTACTGGTCTCACTGCTCCTGGATTCACTGCTCTTGAATTACTTGAGACAAGTTAAACAGCCCCCTGCACCCAGGCTGTCATGTTTTAGTTCAGGAGATGTGGAAGCCTAACAACTGTATCAGAACACATCAGTAAAAGCTCAACTTGCAATTTCACACTTACCAGCTTGATATCCTTTTTGGCTCTGCTGGCATCTGTTTTAGCCTCATCATAAGTCAATGATTTATCTTTTGCACACCACATATTAAGATTATGTAAAACCTAAGGAACAAAATTGACAATTTGGTAACATAATAGCATTTAAAGGAAGACTCTACCAGAAAACCAGTATGATCTCTATAGGTAAACATCACAACACTATTCAAAGATGACACTGAAGTCAAGAACTTGTACCTGACGTGCTCTCTGAATGGACACTCACCTGTCTGATGTCCTGATTTGCTGCCAGGATTATCTCTTGCATAGCAGGTGGTGGAATTTTTAAACCTTCTTTAAATGCAATAGACATCATGGCACCCTGTAATCCACACAATTGAGGAAATGTCACTAGAGAATTCCTGTGAATTTTTCCTCCTACAGAACACACTGACTATGATGGAGCACTAACATATATAGTTTACAGCATATAATAATTCAAATTTTCACTCAAACATTAGTCATCCCTTGTCACTGGTGGGGAAAAAAAAGGACATGATCATTTAAAAATAAATAAATAAATAAAATTAAAAAAAAAAAATAAAATTTGATATATTTAAGGCAGGCTCCTAAATCTGAAATACTTTGGGATACTACATTCTGTAGGAAGAAAAACTCAGACAACCCATTTTGAAAATCAGAATAATGCTCTGAGGTGATGTATTAAGTGGTGTTTCCCCATTCTATGTGAATTCTGCCACACAAAGACAGAATTTACTGATGATAATTCAGTGCAGCCCATACAGCCACAGCCTTCTTACCTTAATCTGTTCCAGACGAGGTCTCTGAAAACGAAGATCAAAGCAGTAGTGGACCAGGGAACGCATCTTGGGGTGGTTTCGATCGTTACACATACAGATGATGGGCACCTTCGTGTGTCTGATCAAACCTATCAGCTCCTGGGATTTAAACACATTACAGCAATTTCACTGGATACCTCAGAAAAGAAGAATTACTAAAATGTCAGACCAAGCAGCACAAGTCCCTGCCTCAAGCCAGATCCTTGACAGATGCTGGTCTATAAACCTCCTCCTTACTGTAACTGTGTTTCCACACAGTGAAAACCCTCTTCTAACTTTTCCCCTTGCCCTTCTATTCAGCTGCATACACCTGCTCTCTGCCCACTTCCAGTCATCATCTTTTGACCATTCTTCATGAAGCAATTAAGACCAACAGCCCAGAGCAGAGCTGTCAACCTGCAGAACCAGATCCATTTGTTCAGAGGCCAGTCTGATCCAGCCTATGCCCAGAGGGAGCTCAGGTCTTCCTGACTGCACCCTGCCACAAACAATCAAGCAGCAGTAAGTAGAAAGATCAGCTCTTCCCTGTCCAAAGAGCAAAACCCTGAGGTTTCAGGACTATTAGGTTTACCACAACAAACTGCCTGCTCCAGTGAAGGTGAAATTCAGTTCAATTTCATATTCCTGCAATGCAAATGGCTGCATCTGAGCTAAAGTTCTGTCTGCCCTCTATGGTGAAAGCACTGCATGTGACCACAGGAAATCAGAAGCTACAGAGCTGCCAAGGAGAACAGAATATAACACTGCCTATGCCACATTATTTTTCAGTGTTACTGTCTGCTGAAGAGAGCAACTGTCCCAGTCAGATTACAAACATCCCACTGCAGGCAGATGTCAGCTGCAGAGACCTGACAATGAATTCACCTCTCCAAGAATAAACAGCTGAAGCATGCACACCCAGGTTCATCACTCCAGGTTTTTCTTCCTCTACTTCCATAATACAATTATTCTTACACAGACTTATATTAAAAGTCAGATATACTGTACTACAGAGAGAGATTGTTTATGGACCACGTGTTGAGGACAGCAGACAGGCTTGAAACATGTTGTGCTGTATATGGTATGCACTCTTAGCAATGGCATTAACTAATAACTACAGCAGTTTCACCTGAATCCCTCCTCTGTCTTCATTGCCTGCCATACCATCCACTTCATCCATGATCAATACATGCTTCCCGCTAACTGATGAGGATGTGCCTGAAAATGAATATGGACAAGAAAATGAGATGGGAATAAAACATGGTCTTGCTCAGTTTCATCCAACACTTTATAAGTTAGGTAAGCCCAGTCTGAGACAACTGAGGTGGTGGTGGTGAACCCCTTGCTCTGCCACTTGATCACACAAAACCATGCTGACAGAATTGAACTGCCTGTCACCCCACATCACCTTCCAAGAAGCAAGTCCCATGCAACAGAAGAGCAGCTCCAGAGTTATTGAGTAGTTTGTGCAGATTAACACCCAATTTTCACAACAGCAGGATTTAATTCTACAACTACAACTGGAGATATTTAAAAAGGGACTGGATGTGGCACTCAGTGCCATGGGCTGGGAACCACAGAGGCAGTGGGTCAAGGGTTGGACTTGATGATCTCTGAGGTCCCTTCCAACCCAGCCAATTCTATGATTCTATGAACTAAAGATGAAATAAAACAGCTTACTAAATAAAGCCATGCCTATTAGAGCTAGAACCCTCCACATGATCACATTACATTCCTAACACTGTTGTTTAACAAGGAAGCTGTCCCTCCAGTAAGCAGACTCATAACAACAATCCTCCTTCAAACAGACATACCACAACAGAAGTCTTTGATGCTGGTGTTGTTCAGTGATTCAGCAACTACTTCTTTTAGGCTGTTCTTACTGCGAGTGTCACTGGCATTCAGCTCCACGTAGCTGTACCCCAGCTCCTAGACCAAAACACACAAACCACACAAGAAATGAGGACACAGATCAGTGAAACAGCACACACACATTCAGAATTGGAAACAGTATTGCAGGGTTCCAGAAGAAAGCTCTCATGACACCATTTTCATACACACAACTTGTGGCTTTGATTCCTTCCTCACACTCCTTTTCTCTTGTACTCCAAAAGATATTTATAACCAGACACAAAATAGATATGCCCAAAAGAAAACTTTGGAGGGGGAGGCAGGGAGGAAGGAGAAGTAACAAAACATCCCCAAAAAAGCCCGAAAACAAACCACTCCACAAAAGTCAGTGGCACAGATTTAGTTCTTAAAGATTAACAGAAATGCCACCAGTGGTAGAAAAAGAACAATGTGCCAAGGCTGGCTAAGCTCCATGGTATTTCCAGCTGTGCATTAGACACAGTCAGGAAAAGAAACATGCCACATCCCTCTGAAAGCTGAAAGAAAGATAAACTATTAAATATTTAATAGCTAGGAAACAGAATCCCCCAGCAGTCCTAACACTTCAGAACAAAGCTGAGCTTGAAAGCATTCAACCCACTGATCTTGTATCAGGGAACTCCCCATGCCACAGCACAGCAGTGAGCTGCACAGCCTCACTCCTGCAGCTGGAACAGCCCAGTTCTGTTGGCTGCTGCTGGGGAGCACAGGGAAATGCTCCGAGGAGACCTGAAGCAGCTGTGAGCAAGCTAGGTCAAAAACCAGAAGCAAAAAAGACCATGGTAGTGCAGAAATGAGCCCAAATCAGCATATTCAGTTTATGTGCATGTCCAGTCTTGGATGCAGCACCAGTTTAATAGCAAAAACCTCTAAAGTGGAGGGGAAGAGGGGGGAAACACTGGGAGTTACTCTATAAAAACTCAGATACTGAGTTAAGTAACCATTTCTTCCCAGCACAAGGATCAGATAGCTGACAAGTTCTCAATCCTTTCAAGCTAGTATTATACTCTAAGACAATTTCTGCAGTTCAAAGAAGAACAAAACAATCTCCAAGTTGTTACAGTAACACTATTAATAAGTTAGCTTTAATGGTATTTCTAAAATAATGAGTTCCCTGTTGATTTTCATTATACAATTGGTGGAACAGTGTTCCAGCTAAATTAGGAAAAACAATTTCTTAATCTGAATTTAGAGATTAAACACATACCCCTCTCAACATCCCCTGTCCTAAATTAGTATTTGAATTTAGAATGATTCTGAGAAAGATACCCTTGTTAGACACTAAAAGCCATAATCAAGCCTGTCACAGACTTGCCAGCACTCTACTGCTTCAAAAAGCTTGCCAGGATTCTACTCCCACTAAATTCAGAGCAAATATGCTCTGACTTCCGTTAAGCACAATTTTTGAAAGCCATTTCCAATTGCTCAACATACTGTGATATGCTTCCTCTCAATGTAAATGAAAGAAAAACAGAAGCTCACTGCTACATTTTCGCCCAGACCTCAGAAAGGTACCTACACACCCCTGAATTTTCACCTGTGACCCATTTCAAGCAGGGGGAACTTGGCAGGAAACAGACCCCAGTCATTCAGGGGATATCCATCTGCACAGGATCAATACAGAACAGTGCTGGGAACAACTGTCCCTGTGAACTCACCTTACAAACCAAAGAAGCTGTAGTAGTTTTACCAACTCCAGGTGGACCAGAAAGTAATGCTGCTTTAAAGCCACTACCATCATCTTTGCCTCCAGTTTTATTGGTCTTTGCTATAAAAGAAGATAACATGTTTTACCTGGGTATGTATTACAAAACAAACTGCATACTTTATGTAAATCCTTAAAGATTCCAAGCATCATTAAAGACTTCTTTTCCTATGTAGGGCTTGATATGCATATCAAAAATGCATACAGACCTGCATCCTAACCATTTGGGGAAAAGCAGTTTAAACTATTCTAGCTTAAGACTTGCAGTGACTCTAAAACCAAACCCCAAACACACTACACAGAAAAAATCCACTGCCTACTATGTTTGAAGTTAAACTTACCCAGTATTTTAAACAAAGAAAAAAAATTGTCTAGAGGTTGACACACTACACAAACCCCATGCTATGGACTGGCCTGTCAGGCACAACCAGGACTTTAAGACTATCTCTTCCTCATGCAGGATGGCAGCCCTTTAGACATGTTCCTATCCTGTATTTTCACCACATGTACATGCAGGGTAGCACTGGCTAGCATTTCTCTTGGTAAGAAAGAATTCAATAGGCCAAAAGCAAGGCCATTTTTGTATATATTGCTACTAGGTTATTGTGGTTTCTTTTGAAAAGAACAATACTACGAGATTTAAGAAATATCCTCAGACAATTTGCTTTTCAGGGTGGTTTGGCTGTTTGGGGTTTTTTGGGAGGTGGGCAGGCACGGGCTGGTTTAGCTGAGATAGAGGTAATTTTCCTCACAGTATCTGGTACAGGGGTACATTTTGGAGTTGTGCTGAAAAAGGTGTTGACAACACAGGGATGTTTTAGTTCCTGCTGAGCAGTGCTTACACAGAGTCAAGGCCTTGTCTGCTCCTCACCTCCCCCCACCTGTGAGTGGGCTGGGGGAGCACAGAAGTTAGGAGGGGACACAGCCAAGACAGCTGACCCTAAGTGACCAAAGGGATATTCCACTCCATGTGACATCATGCTCAGCAGGAAAACTGAGAGGAAGACAAAGAACAGGGGGGACTTTTGGAGTGATGGCATTTGCCTTCCCAAGCAACTGTTTGGTGTGATGAAGCCCTGCCCTCCTGAAGGTGGCTGAACACCTCCCTGATGATAGGAACTGGTGAATGATTTTCATGTTTTGCTTTACTTGAGTGTGCAGATTTTGCTTTAATTCTAAAAACTGTCTTTATCTCAACCCATGAGTTTTCTCACTTTGACCTTTTATTTTCTTTTGCATCCACTATGAGGGGAGAGAGTGAGCAGCTGTGAGGTGCTTAGTTGCCAGCTGGGGTTAAAACACAGTACAGTGGAAAGTGAACAACTACTTTAAATGAAAAAAAAAAAAATACCACCACTAACATACTCAGGCTCAACTGCTGCTAGAAGTGCACCCAGCTTCAGCCTCATCCCTGCTCTAGAGCTGCTCTGCTTTCCCAATGACCCTTATCAGTCCTAGGAGCCAAGCAGTGTGACTGGCATGGAAGAACACAGAGAGAAGTTAACCACACTTGGTCACCTTGTCCATCATCCGAGGTATTCCTGTGCCAATTTCGGAGCCAGCGGAGCAGTTTGTTGGCACAGCTTTGCTCACCCTGCTGTCCAATTATTGCCTTTAGAGATACAGGCTTGTATTTATCTACCCATAGCAATCTCTCTGTTCCATCTTCATTAGCCTCAGGATCCAAGCTCCCCTTGGGCTCAGGGGCTTCTTTCTTCTCCACAGTTTCCCGTCTGAAGTCTGTGAGCTTCCGAACACCGGCTTCTCTCTTCACAGATCTGACAGCACCTCCTTTCTCAGGAGTAGACTGCATTTTTTTGTTATCAGCTTCCCTTTTGAAAGGGCTAAAATTCGTTTTTCCAGCTTTCTGTGGTGATTTTTTAGGTCTTGAGTCTGCTTTCTTTGCCTTAGGAAAACAAAGGTAAGAAATTAGAGGGAAATTAAAAAACAGTACACAGTAAACAAACATGCTGCCTTTGAACACATGTACAGGAATGCTTAAGTAACAAGTTTATGTACTGATCAACTCCATGAGCAGATAAAGAAACCCTCCTCTCTGAAAAATAAGCTACTGTTAAACACAGTACCACCTGGTTCTATAGCACAACCCACAAAAGAAGCAGGAAGTGTTCTCATCATTGCAAGAGCACTCCTGACTCATTAAGACTGATACATCCTTAAAAAAATTAATAAAAAACTGGTGACTGTCAGGTTGGAATGAATGGGCCACTAGACACCCGTGAAGCTGAAGCACAGCTCAAACAAAAAAAACCCTTTCAAGTTTGAACACACACAAAAAAAACACCAACAAAAAAAACAAAACTTGGAACACATGGCTAAAAGGAGGAGGGACAGGGAATAATTTTGTTTCCTATAAGAGAACACTCCTCTCAAGCACACAATTTTTAAAAAATAAGAACCAATTATTTAAAAAAAAAAAAACTATCAGCCTTCAAAAAACAAACCACAACCCCAGAAAGTCTTCAATTCACACCAAAGTCAAAGTAATTAGCTGGTAAGTCCAGAGCTGCTTTTCCTTAAAACATCAACAAAATCCTGACATGCAGCAATTCATGTCTACCCACATCAGAAATGCCAAGGCAGTGTTGATACTGAGTGTACAACATGCTAGAGCTAAGGGAGATGAACAAATATTCTGTCAACCCCTGCAGATGAAATTTAAACGTACATTAAAAAACCAAACTTGTTACAGATTGTACAGTAATCCCTGAAAAAAGTTATCTTTATATGGTTCTTGAACTAATAACATTAAACACAACATCTGTTATGTATACACATGGTTTACATACAGTTGTCCCATGCCTACAGGACAATTTTGTATTGGGCCTGTCTGGGTACCACACCATGTCAGTCATGATTATTTGATTTGAACAATGAACAATTACTCAAAGTTTAAAACTTAAACCACCTAGGAAAATACAATTACCCCCTCAGTCAGATATAGGTATGCAGATTAATATATAAATACAGGATAACTGAGAGTATAAAAATAAAAGGTGGAAAAAATCTCCATAGCTTCCCCCAAGCAGAATTCTTAAGCACAAATAGCACTTTTTCACTTTTAGTGCTTTTAAGCTAGAATGTCAAACTATTGTAGGGTTACTGCAACTGAAAAGAATATGGAAATTTCAACTAAAAACAAACCAAACAAAAAAACTTGAGTTTACTGTAAACAAACCTCTGTTTCAGCAGCCAGCTCATATTTGGACTTTTTGCCTGGCATAGTTCGAATGAGATCAAACAGGCCATCCTCATCAATGATTTTTGTCCCTAAAGTTGATGCCTGGAGCCAAAGAAAAAATTAAAAGGTCAAGTAAGAGTAAGGAGTTACCTAATTCACTTCAGGGTGCTTTCCAGTGAAGACTGTTTAGAAACATAAGATTTTTTAAATATATGTTTTTCTATGTATATAAAAACCCCCAAAAACAACAAAGCCCTGAAACATTGGGCAACTTTCCCTTCTTAACATGCATTTTACTGTACTGTGTGCTTTTGACAGAGGTACTGAAAATTACTAAGAATTAGTCTGAACAAGTTACAATTTCCCTTCTCTACTCAGGGACAGGAGCACTCACCTTTTCACATTTAGCTTGGCCACAGTCTCTCCCCATAACCAGGTAGTTTGTCTTCTTGCTGACATTGCCAGTCACTTTCCCTCCATAACGTTCAATCAGAGATTTGGCCTCATCTCTTTCAATACACTCCAGAACACCAGTAATTACAAATGTCAGGCCTTCCAAGCAGTTTTCAGCCCCCTGAGAACCACAGCATTACAGAAAATGCCATTACATGATACTATTTTATTAACTACATCTTCACCTTCAGCTCTTTTTAACCCCCTACCACACCAAGTACCCTATGGAACTTTAAAAATAAGTCTCTTGTATCTAACTAGATATTGGATCTAAATGTTCAGAAGTCACCAAAAGGCACAGCTACCAACAAAACTTCACACACTGTTAACCTGACTGATCATCCTCTTAACACTCTGTGCTTCAAGCATCCCATGTCAGCTAAATGAATGACACTAATCTACACCTTTAGGACCAGTAACTATTTTTCATCATCATGGCTTCACAAACCAAGTAATGAACTTAATTTCTCAGTACATTTCCTTAGTCACTGCTCTGCATTACAGTTGAGTAATACATACATCTGAGTACAGTTACAATTGAGAAAGACATATTTCATGTATTTGAAGTAGAATACGGTATCAGTTTTTAAACAGTTTAGTTGATACTGGTTAGATCATTTACAGCAGTACATCTGACAAATTCCACTTCTACACACAGAATTCTGCTGTAGCCAATCTCACCTGAGGTATCTCTTTGGAACCCAGGGCTTTTGGACCCTCACGATTGAGGAAGCTTCGGTAGGCCTGATAATTGGTTCGCTTCTTTTCAGAGTCCTCAGGACTTACAGACTTGGGCAAGAGAGGAAAAATTAATACAAATATTGCATATATAAAAACAACAAAATAAATCCAAACATGGGCGTTCAATTAAAACATTTTTACGAACCAAAGGAAAAGTTTTAACACTTTTTTTTTCTTAATCTATTAACAGGCAATACATCGGGAAGCTTGCTCTGGTTGTGGCACTTGTGTTTTTTAAAAAGAATAGAAAAAAAGTTTAAAAGATTTGAAAAATCACCCAAGTTTAAAAAAATGTACCCATTGTTACTGTCAAGTTTCTGCAGCTCCATCAATGTTCCACATGTACATGCTCAATTCATAAACTGTTGCTCTAATTTATATCCTGTTTTGTTTCAGATTGATGATCAAGTATAGAGAAGATCTATGCCTTCCATAAAGTCTATTTTAGGATTCTACTTTTAAGAGACATTTAATCTGTAAGAAATTATTTACATTTCACCCCAAAAAAAGCTGCAGTCTCTCCCCTCCCCATTACTGATGTTATTTAAGTGTCAAATCTGATTTATGATTAAAACATATGTTTTGAGATTGCCGTGTGTTCAATAATTACTCAGTTAAAACCAAGTTAAATTCCCATGTAATACATCAACTGTAAGAAATATACTTCAGAAAAAGGAGACTAGGGAGGGAGAAGGAAGGGAAAAAAACCCCACCCAACAGTGCCACTCATCAGTCCAATAGCAGTACAGACCCACAGGGTTACCATGCTCACACAAACAATAAGCTTTCACTCACTGTGTCAGAATTCCTGCATTTGGCATTTTTTCAAGAAAGTTATGAACAAGCAAACTGATTTTGCAGTGTATATGCATTCCTTCATGAGCAATAAAGAACACTCATTTCTTTCATGCAGTTCTAATTACACTTTTCCAGCTCAGTTTTTTCCCTATAATTTTTACAATTGCCAGGAATTGTAAATGCCTTACCAAAATTTGAAGTCTTAAAATTTGCTGAGAAGGTATCAAGGTACAGAAGTGACATGTAAACAATAATAATTGAAAGCTGTTTTCCTGCTAATTCCAGCACGCCAACTAGATTAATTTTGATAGCTCCTACCTCAGACTTCTTGGGAGAAATTTTCTCCTTCTTTGGTGTTATCTTCTCTTCTTTCCCTGAAGCAGCTTTTCCCTTTGATGTGAAGCTTTGAGCACTTCTTTCCTTTTCAGCCAAGTCTTCTTTATGTTTCAGAGACACAAGCTTAGAGCTTGGTTTCAGAGGTAAGGTCTTATCCATCAGCTGTCTGGCTGCTTTACCACCAGATGATTGTGGAGATACATGAGACCCTTTAGAATGTTCAGATTTAGTTTGCTCCTTTGCAGTGGAAATCTTTGCTTCACCTGCTGAGTTTGTTGCTTTCACTTGACGGAAGGCAGAGGGAGTAGAGCAGATATATAAGAATGTATCTGATTAACATGATGACTTGCTAAAATGTTTTCTATATTCTGTGTCCTACCTCTTTCCAACTGCTTGTATCTCTCTGTCACGTTGGGACTGCTCTTGATGCCTGACACTGTTTGCTCACCTCCTGAATCTTTCCGAGCCTAAATGAACACACAATGCCACAGTCAGAGATGCATGTCCTGAGCTATTACATCCAGATCCCAGAGTTTTCTACTGTTGAGTACAGCAGACTGAATGACATCTAACAAAGCTGATCCCTACCACACATCAGAACACAACCTCTATCAAAGGCAAGCAGATGAGCAAATTCATGCACATAATCATTCCTTAAGTCAAAGTCCACACAGATTTCCAGGATGCAGTAAATTTTTATTCCAGTAAGCTGATTATTCTAGAAGTAAAAATAGTTGCTATATTCAAATCAGCAGTGCTGAATTCTATGAGCCTTGATGTGCAACTCTGAAAATATTTTACTATGCCTTACACCACACCAGGTATGAGTACTGGGAAGACTCCCACCACTGGGTTTAGTCTGAAATTCAAGATCACTGCTCACTCCTTCACTCAAAGGAGAGTGTTATCCTCCTGCCCTTTTCTCCCATCACTTGTCACCAAGTTGTGCCACTGACTCATCTTACTTGACCTGGTCCTCCTGAACCAATGGAACCACAGTTTATCTAAACCATGAGTCTTCAGCAATACATTTCACTCAGTTAGAACTAGAACTTAAAATCCTGCTTGAGGAGAAGCACCAGAAGCAGAACAAAGACACAATGATGCCTGCTGCCTGATTAGGAAGGACAATTTATTTACTGAACAACAAAAAGGCAGGAGGAAAGCATGAGAAGTGGGTATGTAACTTTTATACAAACACATTCTTGCTGGTTTTAATACATTTATATGGAAGTTTCAAAACAAAGGGCAGAGGTTTAAATAAGAACACTCCCAGAAACACAACTTCAAAAAACTTAAGTTTAAAAAGAATCCAACCTTTTTCTTCTGTGGTGTTTCATCCAACATGGCCAAAGTTTTAGCAAATTCTTCATCTTCATGCAGCTGTCTCTCCAGCTGAAAGAATAAAACAAATTAAGAAATTTTTAGGTTCATATCTGACAAGTTTTAATTCTACTATAATTTTTTAGAACTCAAGACAAAAAATTTATCTAAAATAATATACAGATACAACAGCACATAGCTGGAAAAAGTACATACTACCAAAAGAAATAAATTTTTGAAAATGCCACTGAAGAACTACTTGGTTCTCCTTCCCTCCTCACCCCTCCCCTGAAGAAAAAAAAAAAAGCCTACTTTTCTTGCTAGAGTTTGGACTTGTTGGACTAAAAACATTAAAAAGGCAATAAGCCTCTACAATCTGTTTTCAAAGGGGTGTTCAATTCCTTCATATTTGTAATTGCTGTGTATCCTTTTTATTTAATAAACAATGAAAACTTGAAGGCAGGACATCCCAATGATCAGCTTCCACTGCAACCTGTTACTTCTGAAAACTGTTATCTGAAAACTGTTACCTGAAAACTTCCAAAAGCAGCCCCAAAGGAGAAGTAGGAACAATGCCTGAGAAGTATTATAATGTCTGAATAATGCATGTTTCACTTTCATTTACTGCTAACAACATACCATATGCCAAAAAATTACAACAGTTCAGAGATTTTTACAACACATGTACCTCAAAGGATATTCAGTATTACAAGTATATGGGAAGTGATTTTTTTTTTCCCTCAAAAGAAAGTGAATATGTATGAGAAGTACACCATTTCCTTATATTAGCACTGAAAATTTAGGACACACACACATTAGCCAAACATGTTTCTCAAGATAGGAAAACTCAGGTGACAATAAACAAAACATATAATGGGTGGCAATGGCTTTTGATTTTTTCACTCCAGGAATAAAAAGAAAATCACCCAGAAAACATGAGGAAACAGAAAATGAATTCTGTATGAAAAGCAAGGTTAACACAGACAATTAATGCATAGGAAAGGAAAGTGTGGATAGACAGAAAATAGATCAAGAGAGATGCTCTATTTAAGGAACAGAAATAATGCCCATAAAAATAACTTCATGGCTATGTTTGTCCACATTTCCAAGGGTTAAATATACAGATGAATTTCATTACACTTATTTGTAGTGTACATGGGAAGTCCATCTTAATTTGTTATGGAAAAACATTTTAAGTTAAACAAACTGTTCTTGACAGAGTGACAAATTTATTGAGCTTTCACCTCTGAATCTTCTTCAAGCTGCAGTTGCCTAGCAATGGCCTCATCATCCACGGTGCTCTCTCTGCTTTGTGAAGGCTGTATTTAAGAACAGAAGACCAACAGTTCAGATTCTCCAGTACTGTGTAAATTAGTAATTTAATCTCTATGAGTTCATTTTTTATGCCTCCAGAAAAGGACTGTGAATAATAGAGGCAACATTTTATTCATAGCCTTCTAACATTAACACTATAAAGCAAGGCTGTTTTCAAGAGATTTTACTACTCAAAGCAAACCACACTAGAGTGTAAGTATCTCATTTCTTCAAATAATGCTGAACATCTCTGAAGCTATCCCAGTTGGCCAGCTTGAGAGAGAAAACAACTACAGTATGAATTTTTCATATCCTCCACACTCCATTTGGTGCTTTGTTATTCCATGAATACATATGCCACAAAGCCTGGGAAAACAACATTGCTCCTCTCATTCCTTGCCCTCCCCCCCCAGCTGTAAGCTATCCCATCAACTACTTATCTCACAAAATGAATTAAGAAAAGTCACTCAGGAAGAACAGAGAAAATCTTTTCAACTTCATGCTACTTCTCAAACATGAAATGCTGCTTTAAAATTGCATTTGAGGCCTTGATAGGCCTTCACATATCAGAGCTGAACTTATACTCCAGTGGTTATTAAAAGTAACATGAAGCAGAATAAGTGAAGTAGTCATTAAACTGTTAATTTTGATCTATCATACACATGAGCAGTCTAAAAAACATAAACATACTCACTTCTTTCCTTTTACTTGCTACAAGTTTCTTTTCTGATCGTTGGACACTGCTTGTCCCAAAGTAGTCGAGTGCTGAGGTGGGAGTCTGCTTCACTGGAGATAATGGTTTGCTTTTAGCTCGTGGTTTTACATCTTCCTTTTTCACTGTAGTGACTGCTGATGTCCCATTCTCCTTTGGTTTCTGGGAGATTCTCTCACTGACAAAGTTGTCTTCTTCATCTGAACATGAAGATTATTCATTTACTTCTGGTACATGGAACTTAAGTTCTTATAATGGAACTGTCAAGAGAACTATTTTGGCTGATTACATCAACTCATATCTTAAGAAAAAAATTACAGGTATTTAGAAGTTGTTTGGAAAAAAAAAATCTGAGTTGTATAACACATCGTATTTAGCATCTTTAATAGCACAGCTCAGGTCTTAATAGATTGAGTACTGAGATAAAGATGCATAAAATTTATTACTTTTGTTTACACATTACCTCTCATTTAGAAAAGTTTAAAAAGAATGCCTTCCCTTCTTCTGTATGGTAGGTAAGGAGAAAATCTAGGTCACTGAGATGTGAACCTTTTCCTTATTAATGCAATATGAAACTGAACACCACAACTCTACCTTCACATAAAACGTGCAATACAAATCTACATTTATTTTCTTTATAGTATTCATTAACAGAGCTGCTAATATAGGCTTGTAGACTTGCATATTCTGAAGAATCTCTGAGCATTACACTATAAACTAGAAGAAAACAGTAGAACATTGTATTTACAAAGAAACTTCTTGAATAAGCTTACCAGTTATATGTAAGGTACTGCTGATTGGCTTATCAATCTTTAGCAGAAACATTTCAACACTACTTTTTCCCTGTTAGTCTATGAGGTATCCTACATGCTCAATACTTCAGCACTTAAGTACACTCTCCTTCCAGTACAGTCAAAACCACCTCAAAGAAATGCAGTTATTTCACAGAACAGACAAATCTGACAAGAGGTCAGCATATAAAATATATTTTGCAATTTAAAAGGAGGAGAAAAAAAAATGGCATGCAGTTTCATTAAAAAATAGCCCACAGACCACTGAACAAAACCTCAATCTTTTAAGACTCTTCTGTAATAGCCAGGACAAGGTCTCCCCAGCAATGAAAAAGGGTTTGATAGCCATTTATTCATTCTGGACCAAAACTCTTCAACCAGTCAATCAACAGAAAACATTACCTAAGACTTCAAAGAGTTTTGTGTCATGGTGTGAAGTTCTACTGGCAGTTACACAAATTAAATCCTATCACTGAAGCATACAAAACCTTCCAAACCCATTACCAAATTATTAATCTGACAGCACAGAAGACAAACATTACTAGACAAACTTCTTGACTAGTGATAAAAGCACTTTCTCCATGAAATATTCTAAAAACTCAAAAGTGTCCAAGAGCTAAGAAGTGTACTGCCATGAAATCCCCACAATCAGACACAGAAAGAATAAAGCACAAAGACTTAAGAGGAACAGAAACAGGCCACCTCATTTACATGTGTCTAACTGAAGTCTGGTTTTACTTTTCTCAAAATAAGAGACCTTTCAGACACTCTCCTCAACATATCAAACACAGAACGTCCTTAACACCCATTTTATAACTGAACTTAAATTGACAGTAGTATCACAAAAATGTTCATTTTCCAGTCACCTCCAATTTAACCCTCCAGATTTTTTTATATACAAAAATTTCTTTTCCTAACTACTTTCCTAACTTTAGACAATGTCATGTGTGCAATCAGTTTTTGTTATATATTAGGCAGAGATAAAGGGAAAACATTATTTTTGTCTTTCCTCCATGGATGGTTGCAACAAGTGTCTTAGGCATGAGCTGGAACTTTCTGCTACTGAAAACTTACTAAGCAGAATACAACAAGTACAAAGAGGAATCCTAACTATTCATAGGAGAGAAAGTTCAGAGATAAAGAAAAATAAAAACAAAGATACATCTGTAAGAGAGGACATTGGTTCATCAGTAAGAATGCCTGAAGATAAAAATTACAACCTATGAGAAAAATAGCATTTTAGCCAATTCAGTTAACAAAGCAATATATGTTGGAGAAAATTCAAGCTCAAATCCCTCAGTTGACAGCAGCAAGTTGTGCCACAAAGCTAAAAGCTTTACTATTCTCAACATGATTTACTTTCCTTAGCCAGCAATAAGTCTCTTACTGTCATTTAGCTGAATTTAACACACTATTATATACTTGGGAGATTTGGACACTAGATGCTATAGGCACCTGATTTACAATACCTTGGGGTCTGAATAGGAGACTGTTTATGTCAAATGTAGTTTCAGAAATATTTTTGCTGCTTCTAAATCTTTCAGTTTAACCAGAAAATACATTTGAGGAAGTAAACAGAAATCAACAGCTAATGCAGATGTAACTGCATTTATTTGTCTTGGAAATAAGATATAAATTATGTTCTGTCTCCTTGCCCCCAGCTTTGCTTAAGCTAAGGACTGTTCCATGCTAGAAAAGAATCTTATCATGACTATTGCTTTATCTCCATGCAATATTGATTTTTTTCATTATTCACTCATAACCATTTAAGTAGCAACCCAACAGGATATTGCTTTCTCTCAAGAAGAAAGGAGTAAATATAACTAGATTTTAATTAAAAAGGATATGGAATTGAGTTATTTATAATGGCAGTACTAACTAGTACCAATAATTAAGAGTGTTGCTTTAATTACATCCTTCCTAGAAACTTCACAGAAGCAACAGCATTAGAAGCTTTGATTTACTGCAAGCAGTGGCTGAAGAAGGGTGAGAGACTGACAGCAGTTGGGAGCAGTCATCTATAGCTATAAATAAAGAAAATGCAGAATGAGAGCATGGAAATGGTCATTGGGAAACAAACCCACCCCTATTCTAATACATGCTTTAAGGAACTCTGACTACAGTTTTATCCCAGGTTCAGGAAATTCACAAACTCATCACAAATCTGCCTCATCTCTGGGCACTCTCCATATTTCAAGAACATCAACTTTTTCAGTAAAATCTTAACACTTCTTCCTTGAACCAAACTGCTCACACATGCCTAGGTGCCCAGAAGTGACCAGCAAGGTTAATCAGCTGTACACTTTCAGTTCCCTCACAGACAGGCAACTTCATTTACATCTTTGAAAACATCAGAAATCCTAGTATTGCTGCTCAACTGTTCAGGTCAATGTTTCTTAACATAGGATCTGTAAAAGGAGAGAGGCATCATCAAGCATGTCAGGACTTTGTGGGAAAACCTGAGTGCAAATCTGGATTTCAGCTTATAAAAATTCTTACAGGAATTGCTAGGTGAATGGTTAAGACAGCCTTACATGAGGGTAGGGACTTCACAAGTAAGGAAGAGGAATTGATTTTATCATCAACTTTTCTGATGCAAAATCTTTGTAGGGAAGAATAAGACTATTTCAAGAACAGTACTTCCTGTTTACATTAACACATTTTTCTGTGCTCAGAAAAAACACTCTGAGGATACAGACTTGGGGTTTTTTAAGGATTAGCTGAGAATTACAAACACAAGTCAAGCCCATGTACTCGAGTTTTCTGGAAATCAAGTAGATGTGATAAAAAGAAATCCAATCATGTGATTAATGGAACAGATAGGCATGGCAACCAGGAGACTGCTTTTAATTATTCTGGATGCAAACACTACAGAAGAAGCAGGGACCTAGTATGCCAGGCAATGCACAAGGACAAACTTCCCTAGCAACAAACAACAATTAAATCCTAGAGGTAAGAACTATTCCATGACATTAAAGCACATCTGGCTTTCATTTTACATAGTGTTCTAGCAGTAGCACAATTAAGTTAATAAACTAATGCCTGCAGCCCACCTGTAACTGTTTGTTATTCCTCTTCTACTTCCTAGCCTCACAGTTTCACAACAGGTTTTCACCTGCTAATTACAGAGTAACATATGCAGTTGTCCCCTGTTGCAGCTGTGCCAAAATTGTCAAGGCTATTTAAAATATCTGTTTAAATTCAGGTAATTTTAAAAGGTTCAGGTTCAGCAATGACCTCAGCAAGTCTAAAAAGGAAGCAACCTATTGCAGGAAGAGACAACAGCAATGAGCAGCAAAGGAATTGCCCTCAGATGGCCTTCAGAACAACTTATTTTATTCAGCTTCATTTATTATTTCTGTAGTGCTGAGCTCCTCATCAGTATAGAACATAATTCCATAATTCCTGTTTCCTATTCTGTTTAAAATGCAAAATCAGGCAGAGAACCTCTTACTATGATGTTGCAAGACAAAATTCAAAGATAAGCAGAGCATCTACAGGTTCCAAATAACACATTATAATAAAAGTATGTTAAATTGGTAATTGTAGACTACTACTGAGGATTTCTATATGGAGCTAAGCAACTATATATCCCAGGCAAAAGGCACTAAATCTACATTTCTTGTATAAAATTACAATATGCTGGAAATTGTTCCGTTTCAATGGCAATACACCTGCACAAGTACTGAAAACAGCTCCTGTCTTAAAGAACGTGCAGTCCAGAGCAGCAAGTGTTTGTACAAAAATAAGTCATTATATCAGGTTTTGATTATTTTAAATCAACAGTCAATAACTCAACAGTCCCAGAACTTAGCAGGCTTCAGTTTTGTATTCATCTTTTGCTAAAGTAAATCTTTCAGGACATTATCTTGAAGACAATCACTGTTTCTCAAAAAAAAAAAAAAACCACAAAAAAGAACCAAAAAAAAAAAAAAAAAAAAAAAAAAAAAAAAAAAAAAAAAAAACAAACACAAAACAAACCACACCAAAAAAAATCCCACAAACCAGCTAGTCTATTCAAACCCAACCCCTGTGACTCTTCCCCCCACAGTTACGTAGAACTAGCAAAGTGCATTTTTTTCTACTTTCTTCCTCATTTAAAAACACAGTGGTTGCAACCTACATTTCAAAAAATGTCCTGTACAGTCATTTAGATTTTTTTATGTCCTTTCTCAACAATCTTAATTGATTTTAGATGTACTACAAACATGAACTTTAGACCACAATTAGTAGCACTTTGCTTATATCGACAAGGTTCCATTCTGTCAGAAATATATAAAGCCTACCAGAACCATTCCAGCCTTACTGCCCTGAAATCAATTTACATTTGGATTTTCCAGTTACCAAAGATAAATTCAAACAGTTGCCTCTGCCTCATGTTTTTCACTTTAAGGGGAAAAGGTTAAGGGATTCAAAACCACAACGTAGCAACTGCCCTATCTAATTGTAATTACACACTTTAGTACCAAACTACATTAAGTCTTCTAATACTCTTCTTTTCCAGTACATTCCAAATAAAATTATTAGTAAAATATGTAGAGTTATCTTTTAAAAACAACTTTAAAAATAAGTTTTAGGATCATTAAAATATGAGAAGGCTGAATATATTTAAATGGAAATTAATTACTTTCATCTGCAAAACCATTAATTATAGCAACTCCTTCCAAATGAAATATACTTGGCATAGAAAGTGCTGTGTGTATGCAACTGCTAAATATTAACTCTTTCCAGTTTATTCCAGACTTTTATTCCCTTGAACTGATTACTTTTATCACAGTAGCAGTTTTATTTCACAAAAGCAGTTTTGAAGCCTCAACACACAATTGAGTTGAAACCTCAACTCCACATTCTGGTTTAGTTGCCTAAAGTTACCCATATTAGAAGAATATTCAGTGGCACAAAATTAATAATTAGGAAACAGGAAGAAAGTAACTTGAAAAAAATCCAGGCAAGTGTAAGAACATTAATTTTTTCCAGCTGCAGCTTAGGCAGCTCAACTTACTGAGCCACTCAGGACAGGATGTTCTGGTCTAAATTAATCTAGAAAAAAAAAACAAAAACCAAAAAACCACACAACAGGAGAGTAGTGTCTTACTAACCAATGCAGCAGATTAACTGAGTCAAGACCACTTACTGAAGAGGCTCAGTAAGGAACTCTGAAAGACTGAAAGGAGAAAGATGATCTTCAGCAAGTAAAAAGGAATAAGCAGAGGAAAGAAGAAATACCATCTTCAAACTACAGCCTGCAGAGCCACTATTCTGAAGAACAAATTTGCCAAGTGACACCAAGACATTACATTGATGTTTAAGCTGATTTATTTAGAACACAACAATCAGTACCAACTCTGATAAAAATTTCAGAGAACTTTTGAATTATGAATGAAACAATGCTGATTCAACAGAAAACAATCTTTGATAAATTAAAAGACTAAAACAGATGTAAATTCAGAAAAGTAAAGCTGGAGTGGTTCTGGTGGTCTTTCCCTTGTTTAACAGCATAGAACCTTTTTATTTTGCTTCAGGGTTAGTCAGGGGGAGATAACTTCATTTCGCTTATAAAAAGCAATTTACAAATTTACTGTGGTCTAAATAAAACAGGTTCTGTTGTTTCCTTAACACACCACTTTCATGTTACATCTCACTAGTGTGAATTAATAGGACTAGGGAATCTATGTAAGTCACTATTTTCATAAAGTTCTACTCCAAAAATTACTAAGTACCTCTGTGCTATGATCACAGGTCCTACCTTAAAAATGCACTGTCTTATGTAGGACACACAGTATAGAATAATATTTGTGCTTACTTAAAAGACTAAAAACATTAAAATCTAGTTAAGATTAAATTAAAGATTAATCTACCTAATCTTCAACAGGAAATGCTGGAGATGAAAAACAGGCATTACTTAATTGAAAAGAAACAGGCTGTTCCCCACACCATGATTTCCAGTCCTGCTATATATGCTCTATTTTAACAATACTCACTCCTAAATACCTTTTATATTATCCTCTGTAACACTACTACCTGTTTTTTCATGGGATTTCTACCAGAATCTATACTCATTCCTCTAGTGCATTTCAAACCAAACTCCCTTCAGGGCCAACTCAACAGTCTCAACTGACTTTGCAGAAAACACTTCAGAGGAAAGCTGGTACACAGCCCACTATTTGTCACCTTCACCCATTTTCATCTAAGTATATATACAAGTATATACAATGCTAGCATTGCCCAGGCACTAGCAGTGGCAATTTTTTACTCCCCTATGAAAGGTTTCAATCTAAGAAATGCTTACTCACCAACAATCTGCTGCTCATTTGAAAAACTGAATGGCTTTTTTTTTTTTTTCCCCAGTAGTATTAGCTCCTGACTTTTTTTCTGTGGCTTTTGGGGAGTTTGTTTCCTTACCCCCTCCCCTCCAATATTCTCTATATTAAAAGAGTCTATATTCAAACACATTCTCAAGCTTTTCTTCTTGTTCTGCCTTCTAAGCTCTCAAGGGACAACTTTCCAGTAATCTGAAATCCTTATACAGTTTCTACCACTTTGATTTGTCTAGCTTTATAAACCATTTACTCTACAACTAAAACAAGGCTTTTCTATAAAAACTTGTATTTTGCAACACTCAAGGGACCAAGGCAATTGGTACATATGTATAATCACATGTAGGTTACATGACTACATCATGTATATAAAAGATTAGGTATTCACTAGAAGTGAGGTCACAATCCCTGCCAAATAAGCACCTCTGATGAAACCAGATGAGGTTCAACAAATTACAATAACAGGTCATCTTGTACAAACAAAGCTCAAGGTTCCACAC
The DNA here is from genome assembly GCA_038090715.1 of Florisuga fusca. Taxonomy (NCBI): domain Eukaryota; kingdom Metazoa; phylum Chordata; class Aves; order Apodiformes; family Trochilidae; genus Florisuga; species Florisuga fusca. The sequence goes on along the minus strand of JAAWXA010000001.1, from coordinate 2,096,123 downwards.
TTCATTAAACAGTCAAACAAAGTTATTTTACAAGTACAACAAACATTTGGATTTTTTCCCAATCCACTTAGGCTGTTCTACCAACCAAAAAAAGGCTCCTTTTTCCCTTATTACCTGCTAGACTAACTTCACTTCTTTAGCCATCATTAAACTAAACACTTATTTAAATAAATTTGTTTCTATAATTTCAAACAATAATTCTTACAGAATTACAAAAAGCAACTATTCTTGATTTTATTTGCCTTTAAAAAAAGGCAACTTCAAACTGATAAAAAAATGAAGTAATGCAATAACCTCATCAATATACTCTCACAGAAACCAAGACGTTAATTGCCCCAACAGTTTTCAAGAAAGCTGCATCCCATGTAGTTATGTAGAAGGGATGCCAAAAATTCAAGCAACAACAGGAAGAAAATTTCAAATTAATTTGGGAAATAGGTTGAGGCAATTAACTACCAAGTTTCTACTGACTGCTTGATGCAAAAAGGCTCTTTCACACACATTGTCAGGGATAGAGCCCTTGAGAATGAGATTCTGACTCTGGAGTCCAACATGCATATTCTTCACTTAAATTTGCAGCTACATAAGGCTAAAAACAAGAGGGAGGCAAATGCCTACAAAGTTCAGTAGGATTTTTTCTATCTACTAATTCTAGATTGCTATTCTTGTAAGACACATTTATCTCAAGACAACAGTTGTACCAATAACACTAAAACATACCCAGCTTGTCAGCTCCATTCAGCTGAAGAAACAATTTATACAGATTAAACAAATTTCATGTCTTAAGTCTCAAGGTTATAGAGGCATTGTTTTAGTCACAGACTACTGAATCAAACCTCTGTGTACTTAACACTGTCTCAGTAAGAGTAACCTTGAGCTGTGGTTTTCAGGAATTTCACCAATTCCTTGACTAGTGTTCCCATGGTACCCCCATGCAGAAAAACTATTACCACCTTGAATTGCACAATGAACCTAAATATGTACTGCTTATTCCTCAGGAATTTGATCATTTATCTGCCCTACAATCAATGCTATTCCAGATCCTTTTAATTAGGAAAAAATTGTTGTCAAAACTGTTGTGGGAAGCAAAGTTGTGATTGAAAAGAAGTAAGATGGATAGTGGTCAGGTACTTTGGAAATTGAGCTCACTTGAACAAATGACATAGTACAGCTAAATGCCAGGTCAGATATCTAGAACAATAAACACAATTCTTCTGAGAAGCAGTGATTCTGAAAAGAGCCTGAGAATCTATGGAATACTCCTAAGCAGGGAAGTGTTAGCTCCTAAAATTATATGCCTATTTAAATCAGCCTAAGCCACTACCCAACATCACCTCAGTTTCATCCTGCTCCTGACTTCACAATACTTGAGGCTAAACTTCTGTCATGCTTTTCAAGGAGAACATAACAAGCCTTCTCAAGGTAAGATTTTATGGTCATATGGAAGAGTGATCAACCAAATAATCCAGCCCATTTGTAATATAAAACCACCCCACTATAGCTTAACACAGAGAGATACATTTCTTCCATTACCTGTCTCTGAAATATAAACAACAGGATCCTCCTTTAGAACTTTACGAAGTTTTGAAGCAGCTGGTTTTTTCTCAGAGAGCTTCTTGGGTTTTTTCACTGATTGTATCTCCTCTTCTGAATCTGTATTTTGACCACACAAACATATACAGGTTTTAAGTAACAGATCACATTATCACACAGCATCAGTTAGCACGTTCACATACCCATTCAACTGAGAAAAAGATACCATATGATAAATCAGAGCAAAGCTTCATTTTTCTCCATTAGCTAATGGCCTAGCCTCATTTAATATTCCAGCATATAAATGACTAAAAGAAAATTTGGTGAAAACTGCCTAGACAGTGGATTTTGTTTACATAAGAAATATTTTGTTCTTTATTCCTGCTATGCCTGCATGAAAAGTTTTCCAAAAAGGAAACTGTTAGAGTACCATAGCAAATCATTTTTAAAAAACCCAAAACAACTAAGAAAATACTAAACAAGAAACCCCACAACAAACTTTTAACATAGCTTAATTAGCCAGATTAAGCTTATATGGTTTTATACTATGCTGGTGTATTCCAAAACACCTATACCAAAAGCTAACAAGCTAAAATCACTGAGGTTGTACACTGATTTTTCAGAACCAACCATTCTTCATATCCCAAAAGCTACCAAAATGACAGTCAAACCACTGTGGATTATGTAGCCCTACATCCAAATGAGTAAGCAGGACAAACTGAAACTGTGACAACTAACAAGTTTGAGGGGGCTGAACTTCAGAGCCCACCTTTATCCACTATAATCACTAATATATATTGTAATTATTAAACAAAACCAAATATCCACGTCCCCCCACTTCCCCCAAAAAATGCACACAGTTTTCCACCTGCAGAACTTAAAGCAGGATTTCTCTTTTCCTCTTCTACTACTAATAGGCTAGAATTTGCAAAGTCTCCAGATTTTGCAACACTTTAGAGGTAGCAGCTGAGTTAAATTGCTTTTATGATGATTTTTAATGAAGAAACATTTCTCACTGCTAATTGTTTATAGAACAGTTTATGAAGATTTGAACACATTTTCCTATGCATATTATTCTGGCAGATGTGTAATCATTTTTTGCTACAAGAGAAGCCATCTTTTAAATTATAAAAAAATTCTTTTAAAAATTCAAGCTGAAGTTTTCAGTAGGAGTAAAAACTGCAGAAACTACCACAATCTTCAGTTTCATAAGAATTATTCAAGATTAAGAATACAAAGTGGGTTTAAATGACATAAAAGCTCAGCAAGACTGAATTATAAATTTCAAGTTTTTAACTAAATGGGACTTGTTTTTGTTGGGAGGGGGTGTGTTTTTGTTGTTTGGGGGTTGTTTTATTTTCAAGATGCAAGTGGTATAAAAGGGATTTCCTTTATTATAACATTCCAGTGAGCATTTTTGAATGCAGTAGCAGTTACACTGTGTGTTCCATACTGTATAGTTATAACTATGGGATGAACATTTACTAGATTTAAGAGAAAGACACATATGGGAACACAGATTTGCCTTTTAAAACAATCACCTATATTATGTTCAAACAATACAGAAAAGTGAAATTATAGCAAATTATTAGCCTCATGTACCCAGCAAAGGATGTTACTTATTCCCAACAGAATAGGAAACCTAAAAATCCCACCAATTTATATACATTTTATTAACACGAAAAAGAGTCCTGCATTTTTTACAGAATTCATTATCTGAGCTTGGATTTTGAGGGTTTTTTTTTCTTGTGGGTTTGTTTTTTGGTTTACCAGGTATTTTTTAAAGTTACTTTGCATCATACATTACATGCATGGCATGACATACCTGTGAAATGGTTCATCAGAGTTTGTTAAATAGATAAACCCAGACTGGAGGCAAGTGATCCTATCTGGGGCGTAAGCTTATATAATACTTCAGAAGTAGNGGGTTTTTTCACTGATTGTATCTCCTCTTCTGAATCTGTATTTTGACCACACAAACATATACAGGCTTTAAGTAACAGATCACATTATCACACAGCATCAGTTAGCACGTTCACATACCCATTCAACTGAGAAAAAGATACCATATGATAAATCAGAGCAAAGCTTCATTTTTCTCCATTAGCTAATGGCCTAGCCTCATTTAATATTCCAGCATATAAATGACTAAAAGAAAATTTGGTGAAAACTGCCTAGACAGTGGATTTTGTTTACATAAGAAATATTTTGTTCTTTATTCCTGCTATGCCTGCATGAAAAGTTTTCCAAAAAGGAAACTGTTAGAGTACCATAGCAAATCATTTTTAAAAAACCCAAAACAACTAAGAAAATACTAAACAAGAAACCCCACAACAAACTTTTAACATAGCTTAATTAGCCAGATTAAGCTTATATGGTTTTATACTATGCTGGTGTATTCCAAAACACCTATACCAAAAGCTAACAGGCTAAAATAGATCACTGAGGTTGTACACTGATTTTTCAGAACCAACCATTTTTCATATCCCAAAAGCTACCAAAATGACAAAGTCAAACCACTGTTTGGATGTAGGATTTGGATGTAGGATTTGGATGTAGGATTTGGATGTAGGATTTGGATGTAGGATTTGGATGTAGGATTTGGATGTAGGATTATGTAGCCCTACATCCAAATGAGTAAGCAGGACAAACTGAAACTGTGATAACTAACAAGTTTGAGGGGGCTGAACTTCAGAGCCCACCTTTTTTCACTATAATCACTAATATATAATTATTAAACAAAACCAAATATCCACGTCCCCCCACTTTCCCCCATAAATGCACACAGTTTTCCACCTGCAGAACTTAAAGCAGGATTTCTCTTTTCCTCTTCTACTACTAATAGGCTAGAATTTGCAAAGTCTCCAGATTTTGCAACACCTTAAAGGTAGCAGCTGAGTTAAATTGCTTTTATGATGATTTTTAATGAAGAAATATTTCTCACTGCTAATTGTTTATAGAACAGTTTATGAAGATTTGAACACATTTTCCTATGCATATTATTCTGGCAGATGTGTAATCATTTTTTGCTACAAGAGAAGCCATCTTTTAAATTATAAAAAAGATTCTTTTAAAAATTCAAGCTGAAGTTTTCAGTAGGAGTAAAAACTGTAGAAACTACTGCAATCTTCAGTTTCAGAAGAATTATTCAAGATTAAGGATACAATCAAAGTGGGTTTAAACGACATAAAAGCTCAGCAGGACTGAATTATAAATTTCAAGTTTTTAACTAAATGGGACTTGTTTTTGTTGGGAGGGGGTTTTTTTGTTGTTTGGGGGTTGTTTTATTTTCAAGATGCAAGTGGTATAAAAGGGATTTCCTTTATTATAACATTCCAGTGAGCATTTTTGAATGCAGTAGCAGTTACATTGTGTGTTCCATACTGTATAGTTATAACTATGGGATGAACATTTACTAGATTTAAGAGAAAGACACATATGGGAACACAGATTTGCCTTTTAAAACAATCACCTGTATTATGTTCAAACAATACAGAAAAGTGAAATTATAGCAATTTATTAGCCTCATATACCCAGCAAAGGATGTTATTTATTGCCAACAGAATAGGAAACCTAAAAATCCCACCAATTTATATACATTTTATTAACAAGAAAAAGAGTCCTTCATTTTTTACAGAATTCATTATCTGAGCTTGGATTTTGAGGTGTTTTTTTTCTTGTGGGTTTGTTTTTTGGTTTAACAGGTATTTTTTAAAGTTACTTTGCATCATATATTACATGCATGGCATACATTGCACTCCTTATCAAATACATTTAGCTATCCAGCAATAATTACTGGGAATAATATTTTTATTGCATTTACTAAAATAAACCAACCATAGCTTTCTTTCATATGTACCATTTGCCTAATTGACCTTGAAAGGCAATGCAAAAGATACAAAAGAGTATTCAGAGACAACTGTAAACAGTACCTGAATCATAGATTATTCTTTTTTTCTTGCTTGTTCGTTTTGGTTTGTAATCATCTTCAACAGGTGAACTATCCACCTAAGAGCAACAGTCCATTAGTTCAACCAGTGAACAGCTTCACTCAGTTACACATTCAAATTTACAAGTTTCAAACAAAATCTAACATATTATTTACTTCCCAGTATGACATTTACAATCAGCCTTGTGCTGACACATGGAAAAGTGCAGGGAAAAATAAGGAAGAAACTGCAGCACTAAAGCTAACATTCTCCAAGCAAACCACAGCCAATTAAGTGAGGATAAATATTTAAATTTATTACCAATTACAGTAAATCAACAGATTTTCAAGCACTACCAGACATCAAAAAAGAAACTGCATGGTCCCACCAGAAACAGAGGTTGTACAGGCCAAAAATTTACTTCCATGGAATTCAGTTTTCCTTTATGGACATGGCTTCACTCTAACCACCAGAATCTGACATGACTTGAGTGTAAAATACAGCCAATTGAAAAAGGAGAAAGCACACCCAACAGCTAAAGCTAGATTCATTCCCTATTCAGTGTTCTGGTTGCTTGCAGCTTCTCCTCTCACTCATCAAGCAGTGCAACTACCATAAGAGATTGTATCACCAGTCACAGCTGATAAACATCAGCTCTATCCAGCAGCAGATAGTATTAAACTGTCCCAAGAAATATGCTGGGGTTTTATTTTTTCAAACACAAGTTTTAGATATCTAGAAAAATCAAAAGCTGACAGGTAGGAAGCTTCCTGGGTCTACCAAACTACCAGCTATGCTTGTTTTGTGGTCATGCACACCTGTAAATACTTCTAAAATATAATTCTCAATAAATATATATATATATATAACTACACATTCTATCATCTACATTCAAATCTAATCTGAAACCTGATAAAGCCTCAATATAATCAGAGAATTCAAAAGTAGAAATAATAGATCACAAGATAATTGCTCTGTCTTTCAGTTCCACTGAATGGCCCTTTATACTCACATTGAAACAAGGAAATCATAAAGCCAAAATATTTATCTTTAGGTAACATGCATCACATTAAACATTCTACCCTATTAGAAATCCTTCCATTCTCCAAGTCATTTTAAAGCCCTCTTTACCCACTCATTTCTTTTTTTATACAACTCAGATGATTAATGTGTAAAGTACTCAAGGACTAGAATCCAGCTAATTTTAACTTGCCATTTTATAGAAATTGGTCTCTGTAACAGGTTTACATAAGTGACCCCATCAAAAAAGGCCATGTTAATGTTTCCCCCAGTAGGTGTTACAACACCCCATTAAAATAAGTCAGAGGTCACCTCAGCCAGAGAATTTACCTTACTTGAAATCATGACATCTGTAAGATGTGTCTATCTCTACTGAGCTTAAGCCTCAAAAATTAAGTCAAAAATTAAACTACAGGCTACAGCTAAAATAACTGCACATGCATCCAGTTGTTTCTACATCAGCATGTAACCACAACTTCTACCTACCTCTCCTTCACCCTGCAACCCAAATGTTTTTAAAATTACCAATTTTCTTCACCACCTACAAAGTTTTATTGCTAGAAGTTAATATTAAGTGGTCATTTCCTCCCATGCCTATAAAAACAACTGACATATACCCTAGTTTTTCAGCATATGAAAGGAACTATGACTTTGAAAAAATGCTACTACACAATCCCATATCAGAGAAACCAAGCATTTCACAGTAAAACACAACACTAACCTTAGTCTCCTTCTCCCTTTTTTTCCCACTTGAGGGTCCTTCACCATTTTTAACTTTTTCACTCTTTTTTACAGTCTCACATTCTTGCCGCTTTCCAGGATGAACAACACCAAAAAACTTTCGGATATCCTAGTAAAAAGGGAAAACATTTATTAATTTTTAAACACAGATAACTCTTATAAGTTTCACACTAAAAAACAGCAACGCACTTATCAACTTAAAAATTATCAACTCAGCTGTGAAGCAGCATCCAAAGTAGGAAGACAGAAAAGCACCAAGAGCCAGAAAGCAGAAAGACACACTGCATTCTTGACTTTCTCAGATGCTTAGGACAGTAACTCTCATCTCACTACAAAAACTAAATCGTAAGAAACGGATTAAAATTTAAACAGAAATAGCTTGATACAAAGAGTTCTAAAAAGTCTGTTTTGTAACCTTTTTATCTGCCTACAGTACAACTACAAAATCTTTCTAAATCTATAAAATAATCAGATGATGCTTCAGTTTCAAAAAAGCACTATTACACAGACAAACCTAAATCTGACTTCTTTTAAACAAAATTAGTATTTTAGCTTTTTAAAATAAAAAAAAAAATAAAATCAAGAAAACATGTACCTGTTTAGTATCTCTACCTCCAGGGGCAGCAGCCATTTTAGAGAGAACAAAATATCCCTCATTTGACCTAAATATACAGCAGGTAAAGGGTGTGGGTCAGCACAAAAGTCTATCCAGCTGGTAGCTATTCCCCATCATTGAGTTCAGCTGAGGATTTTTTTATTTTTATAGGGAACTATAACTGAAGATGCAAATTCTTAAGTAATCACCATAAAAGTCCAATTGACAAGGAAGAGTGTTTCAGGCTTCTCTTCTCTTACCAGTCAGTTTCCTGGCAGTTTGAATTGGGATTATCAGAGAGGGTTTAAAATCAAATCAAATTAATTTAAAAATAAATTTTAAAAAATCAAATTACAAAAAAAGTATGTAATTTGAAAGCATACACAAAATATGGGTCATATAGAGATTTATTTAGTATTTTCGGGTTAAAACAATGTTGTAGAATCAGAAATGTTTCCTGAAAAATTTAGATTCTTTTATTTTATCTGAATATAATCATATGGATTCAGCAAACAGAAAACAGTAGACTGGGAAGCAAGCTTATTCAATGAGACTTAAATCATTTCCATCTATGGAATTTATGCCTTGAGGCATAAATTTTCAAAACACTACTATTTTACAGGCACTCCTACAATATAAATGCAGGATTACATCAACTCTGAAATTTTGACTGTGGACACCTACAGGTGCATCTACTTAAAATACCCTAAAAAGTAGATTCATGGACTTAATCACTCGATCATTGTTACTGACCTCTTTAAAGATGTAAGGTAATTAAGACTTAAGGCTACTATATTTTATAATGCAAGTCGTACTTCATTAAATTAAGATCAAAAGAATTTTTTTGTCTTATTCAGTGCAGCATCTTCTACCCATTTATTAAGAAAGCACCTTGTACACACAGATACTATTTTTGCTTTGAAAATATTGTGGTGATACTGCACGTACATATTCCCAAACTGCCTCCTAAAGTGAACTCCTTCTATTCCTTTCACCCAAACTGCACTTCAGTCCTCAAGAAACAGCATCTTTTTCCTTTTCTTTTACTGTTACATGTTTGTATTTAAGGAGTTTTTCAGAAAATTCTGTGAATATTAGCATAAAAGTCAACTAGAGGCTTCAGAACAGAAGTTTGTATTAGGGTAATAAATTTTAATTTCCCATAGTGACAGTCCACTTCTGAGTGACTAACCTGCTAGTGCCCTAACCTACAAAGGAAAATTGGCATCTATGTACAATCTTCTAAGTTATAAATTCTTGCATCTTCAGCCATACTGCTCTTCAGAAAAGGTAACCACTGCTGGACTGCAACAGATGGTGAATTTAGAATCACTTGGGAGAAAAGTCTGCTACAGTGCAACAACAAAATTATATTTCTGTGAAGCTCTTATCCAAGAATCATGAGACAAAGTTTTGGTGTCGTTTATTAAGAGATGAAAGATAAAGCCCCAATTCATCACATAACTAACTGCAGAAATGAAGCAATGTAAGTAGCTCTCAGACAAGTCTGAAGACTACTTCTGAAGTATTATATAAGCTTATGCCCCAGATAGGATCACTTGCCTCCAGTCTGGGTTTATCTATTTAAAAAACTCTGATGAACCATTTCACAGGTATGTCATGCCATGCACACATATGAGTTTTCCCCAGGTGGAAAAACTCCTGCTTTTATTTGTGCTCATTCAAATGAGGAAAGGCATGTACCAATGTAATTGAGTTTTCCTTCTGGGACATTCTCCCAAAAAATAAAGGAGTCATCAGCCTTGTGTATCCTGCAGATACATTCATCAGCACGGCTGCCCCAGGTGGTCCCCCTGTCCAGAAGGCCCAAAGTAACAGGGCAAGGCACTATTAACATAGCACCCCACTGGTGCTTCAGCAGCAGCAACAAAACATGGAACTCTAAGCAGTTCCATCTAAGTAAGAGATGGGACTAATAAGAATTTCCAATCACTGTCACCGAATTAGGGGAGTAACTGATACAGCCTAAAAAGCTGTGTTAAGGTGCACTGGTTCCTGCTGAACCCTCTCAGCAACTGTCTGATCTCAGTGATGGCTGTGCCACCCAGTGCTTGCCCATGCTGACTACCATTTCAAATCCTCCTCATGTTATGCAGTAACATGAGCAATTGCTCACATTAAGATTTCTCTTCAAAGATTTAGATCTATTTGACCGAGTAAAACAACACAAACTGAAGCTGAAACCTATTTGTTAGGTAGTACAAAAGACTAGTTTATTAGATGAGTTTGTTAGGATGGCTTTTAAGACTTTAATAAATACCCAACTCAAAAAAGTCAGGTCTAGAAATCATAAATACACCATGTTGATTATTTCCTACATTTCAAAAGCATCCTAAAACAAAAATAAATTACTCCAATAGTTTGATGATAGCACCATCTCAACCTAACCATAATAGACACTTTTTAGAAGATTAGTGTCCACTAATGTAGAATATTTTCAAAAATATCATCCAATTCAGTTTGCACCTCAGAATAGGAGACAGAAAACTGATTTTCACCAATATAGATCATTTACTGCAATAGAATACAATGCACCTTGCTTCAGGTATTCTGAAGAGTGTTCATGAGGGCCTTGCCTAAAAAAAAAAAATGTCTTTATTTACAGTCTACCTAATTCAGTGCAAGTTCTGTGCATACATCAGTTCTGGTATCTGGTGTGTCCAGAAGAATTGCACTAACTGAAATGAAACATAGTATTACTTCAGTGAAGACAGTAATACTTGCTTGGATAACTACTTAATGTTTACTAATAGTGGTAACTGCAGCAAAGGTACTACACAGTACTGTCTGAGCAGTATCACAGTCCTAGGTACACACCAGCTGATGCTACAGCTCTGGCCATTAAGAATGCCTCTCTCAGCTAGAGGCAACTCAGGTAGCCACTACTCACACTTACTCTCAGTGAGTGCTGCACCAGTACAGCTCTCACCAGTACAGCTCTCTGCTTGGGAACTGGGTCAGGACACTGATCTCAGTAACAAATCTCTTCTAAGACAAGTCATTCCATTGTGTAACTCTAAGCAGGTCACCTCAGTACAGCTGAGATGTTGTAGAACTAACCCAACAGGGGTTACTTACATGCAGCACTACATGGTCACAGTCTGTTTGCAAGGGATGATGTAAAGTTCCAATATGCTTGTGCTGTAACTGCACACACAGAACAGGCTGAACACTAAATAACACCACTGTATTTTTGCCTGTGTCTCTGCAGCAGGGATAGTTGTACAGCCTCTTCAGAGGGTATGAGCTGAAGCAACTCATCCTCTTCTCCAAACAGTGGTAGCCTTCCTCCCCCCAAGGAAAGTGCCAGACACTGCAGATATGTAACTTTCAGAGGACTACATAAAGGGAGAAAGTCTTCGCCCCAGGAAGGTGTGACACTAACATCAGTTTTCTAAAGAGGTGATGGCAGGGGAACAGGAGCTGCAGACTCGTCCTCCTATATAAAGTCATCAGCCACCCTAATGATTTATGAAAATAGTAGTTAATCGTTTCAGCATTCTTAAGTGCTGGCAGACCTCTGCCAGTACAGTGAAAGACTCAGACTGTAGTGCTCAGCATCAATGTTTAAACTCTATGGAGAGTCCAAAATCGAAGTCAAACCTAACTAGCTTTGAAAGGCATTTGTAAGACACAAAAACATGTGCAGAGACTCCATTTGAGTAGAAGCAAACTTATCTGAGCCAGGGATGAAGGGGGGATGCCATCTTATAAGGGCTGTAAAAGTGAGCAGCCCTCTGCATAGCACATGGCCAAACATTTGTATATTTATATTTACAGTATTTATATGTACAAACTCTTTACACATTACTGAGAATTCTGTCCTTTAGGAACAAATGTCTATTTCTAGATTTTCAAGTTCTTTTTTTTCCCCACTTGAATTGTCCCCCTGAAAATACTGCACACCATCCATTTCAGAAGCGGAAACGCCCTCGTGTATGCTCTTACTGAAATTAAAAGAGTTAAAACTCAGGCAGACTGCGTTTAGAGAGAGATCAGCCCGTCCGCCTCCCCCCGCACCTCCCGGGCAACCCCAGGGCCCGCACCCGATTCACCACCCGGGTTCAGGGGGGTGGGGAGGGGGTGATGGAGAGGCTCAGACGCTTCTGCATCGGGACCAGGGCAAAATCGCGGACGTGTCCTAGGACAGGGGTTTATTTTTCCCGGGAGGGGTGCGGAGCGGGGCCGCGGCCCCTCAGGGCGGGAGCGGCGGGAAGCGCGGGAGCTCCCGGCAGGCGCGGAAGGGCTGGCGGCCTCTCCTCAGCCGCCTCCCCGCCTCTCCCGCCCGCACAGAGCTCCGCTCCCGCCCTGAGGGG
>JAAWXA010000001.1:2055571-2083948 GCA_038090715.1 Florisuga fusca | reverse complement strand
GGGGGGGGGGGGGGGAACCGCGGATGGAGGGGGCGGCCCCGCGTCCCCCCGGTGCGGCGGGCTCACCATGCTGCCGGCTGCGGGTCACCTCGCTATCGGGACGGCTCCGGCCCCATCCCGCCCCCCCGCAACGCCTTCGCGCCAACTCCCGCAGCCCCGCGCACGGCGCTGCCGTCACAGCCGCGACGGGCGGGGCCGGAACTCCCTGCGGACCGGGCCCGGGACTGGTACCGGTACCGCTCCCCTGGACCCGGGATGGGGGCATGGGCGGCGAGTGAGGGGCCTGGCTTGTCATGGGAGCAGCAGCTGGCATGGAAATGGTGGGGTTCGCGGTGCTGCGGCTCCCCAAGGGGCAGCTGTGTCTCCGGTGACCTCTGGTGAGAGGGAGAGCTGGCGGGGCTGGGGGGGGTTTAACGAGGCAACAGGACGGGCACCCCTGAGGTTTGTCAGGTTTTAATGCACAGAGGCAAACGAAGCATCCTAAATACCTGGACAGCTAATAAGGCAGCGCAGACACCGTCGGTCAGGTCTGAACGGGCACAGGAAGGAATTTCCTGTCGATAAACACACGCTGATCCCTTCCTTCTTCCCTGGTCGTGCAGGAAGTGTCAGGCTTGGATTCCTCTGTGGTATTTTCTCCTATGCATTAAGGCTTGGGAGAGCTCGGAGTCTACATCTGAGGAGTCCAAGAGAAAATAAAAGTTGCACTCTGTCTTCACTCACTCACTGTTGAATCAGTTTCTCATTAAATCCTTTTTTTCCCCCTCTACTTGACAAACACTGTGAGGGAATAAACTTGTGCAAACCGAATAAAGCAGATCTCCTTCAATAATTGCCTGTCTGATGTTTGGATTCTTCCAGGCTGCTGGCTCACCAATGGTTGTTGGCTAATCTTGAAGAAGAATGGTGAGGCCGAAGAGAATTTGTGACATTAAACATACTGCCATTGGTTTAGAAAACCACTTATAAAAAACCCCTCCAAAGTACAAGCTCAATTTGTGCTTTTCTAATAGTGCAATTTCTAGTGCTGTCATTTCTCTATGTCTGTATTCATTTAATTTGCTTGCTTTTTCCAAGAATAAGAGACTGTCTTGGTGGCATGGTCGAACTTCAGCAAAAATAATTACATAGCAATAAAAGTCAGATCTTTTAGTCTGATCTGAGAAAACGTGAATGCCAATGATACCTATTAACCCTTCCTGTTTAATTCTTTAAATTGGACATTTATCAGTAGTAACACCCCATTTGTGTAGAACTTGCTGCTGTTCTTTTATGAACACACATGGTCAGGTGGAGTCTTCTATCTTCAACATTAGCAGAGCTCATGGATTTGGATTTCTGTGAAAGAAACACGTGAAAGAGCAAGCCAGTGAATGACAACCCACAGCTTTTTCCACCTGTTTTGCAAGTTACTCCATATGTACTCAACTGTAATGCCTATGCAAGCAAAACTGCAGTATCTCTAAAAAACATCTCTGGTGATCTGTTTGTATTTACATATTTGATTCTCATTATGTAATTTTTAAAGCTGTGCCTACTCCTGATACCAGAACTAATGAGTAGTTTAAATGGCTGACAAGTGTAGCCAGACAAACTGTTTAAATAATGCTAAAACAATTATTGCAGGTGGTTATCTCTATCAGTAGCTGATAAAGCTACCTAGAATAACATCCAGCAGAGCAGTGTCTGCTTGGGGGCTTGTGACACGTTTCTTGGAAGGCAAGAGTTTAACCCTTTATGAAGAGATCAGACTTGATACCCACAGTGGCTATGGAGGGGAGACAAGAGGTTACCTCCTGCTTCTACATGCGTGGCTATGAAACCCCTGGAAGTGAGAAAAACCTTCATCTGCCACAGGGAACAAAGCTGACTACTCTGTATGATGATGTGCTTTGCAAGATAAAACAAAGGCAATATCCCTGTTGAGTCTATAATTGATCATGGGTCGTGTTTTAAAGGTCTATTACAAAACTAAAAGTACAACTTTTTGAAAATTAGCTGAAGTACACTCCGTATCATCACTCTATTTACAACTGATAGTACTAATAATAAAAAAATCAGACTAGTTTTCTGAATTTTTGAAAATCACAGACTATTTGACATTTTCTGTTTTTTCCAAAGTACATGAAAAAAGTGAGATACAAACTCTGAAGACAGAGTTTTCTTTCCTTCTAGAACAATACCAATCCTACTGTTCTTACTATTAGAGAACGCTTTGTCTCACTTACTGAGGAGGTTGTTTATGAAAAAAATGCATTTTCTTATATTGAGAAATAAAAACTGGTCTATTCTTTTGTTACTATTTCCCTGTGTATTTTATTTTCAAATTTCTGTATATTTATCTGTTGATACAAATTTGGAATTGAAATCAACTTTTATTGCATCTTCTGAATAAATGTTTTTACTGCTCTACAAAAATTGCATTTTGAATAGTTTGAAACTAAATTGAGGTATAAGGTGGATACTTGTAACTTAACACTGAGGTACTTTTGGAGTCCACGAGGCAGTGTTTCTCATGTTTTAGGTGACAATGCACCTCATTATTTAAGAAATATTTAAAATGGAACAAAGATGTTCAGAGCTTCATGATGTATCCAGAAGAACTCTGAGGTTAAGAATTGCCCTAAAGAAATACAGTATGGTAATGCTGAAATTATTAGGAAAACACAATATGTTTCCTGAAATTCAAATTTCTGGTTGCATTCTGTATTTTTCCATAGCATTAAGAGACATTAAAATACTCCTTTCAGAGATGGTAGGCTCTATTTTGGAGGAATCCCATAGAGAATATTTTGCTTACTAGAGTCCCTAGTAAAGAAAATTTCTTTCATATTGTAGAAACAGGAATTAGCATTTTGTTGCAGAATAAAAATGCCAAAAATTCTTTGTAAATCTGTGGTCTAGTTTCTATTTGCGTTAGGTTTTCCATAGTATCCATCTCAATTATGTGTCTGCAGAGAAGAGTTGATCCCCCCTCAAACAGTCTTTGCTGTGTAAGGTCAAGGTATAGGTAAAGATAAGTGTTTGGCTTGCGTCACAGCGTTGAGGGCAATTACATAAGTTGTGCTTTTTTGAGCACCTAACACTAGCAGATATGAGCAGCTAAGTGAACTTTGTCTTCAGGTCTTTTCCCTCTGTTTATTTGCATATCTAGGCAGAATGAAGGTCTTAACTGGGATACTGGGTCCAACATTACATACAGTCAAAACTCCTTCAGCAGTTCTGCAGATCAAACCCCAGGTTGCAAGCCAAGACCCTAAAACATACTCAAAGGTCAAGGGGAAAAGATGTTTTCATAATTTTCATCTCTTCCCTTGACAGAGGTTGAGATAGAAAAGGAAATTTTATAGCTAAGAATTGAACTGAATAATCAGTAGGTTTTTCCTAACTGCTGTAGCAGACAGGTGCCCTGGGAGCCTCAGCCTCTCCCAACCTTCTTTCATTCTGAATCCAGACTTGTGAGGTGCGTGGCCAGAGGCAGGAAATCCCACTGTGCAGCATTGTACTGATAGCCAAGTACAGCATCAGGCCTGGAGCCAGTGCCAACTCTGCTGCTTGAGCCAGAGGAATAGTTAATTTCTTCCCCTCCCTTTGCACCCTCCCTTGTCAGGAGACCCTGCTCACATCTCACCTGCCTGTGCTAATTGTTTTCCAAATTAACAGTCATAGTGTTTCCTTTCCCAAGCCCTGCTCAGCTGATCAAAACCTCCCTCCAAATTCAAGTCACTATATGACTCTCATCAGTTAAATTGTTTCCTCCTTAACCAAGTAACAACATAACCAAAAAAAGTTAAAGATGACAAAACAGAAAATAACTGAATTCAAGGTCTTGTCCTTACTCCCAGTGCTGGCAGTAATAAGGAAAGAAATCCAGTTCTTAACTTGTACAGATCAAGGGTCTGGGAGCAGAAGGCTCTGCTGCACCTTTCCTGTCTCATGCAGATGCAACACCATGTCTGCAGTAAGACTCTGCTGCATTTGGTGGGGAGAAGCCTATTGTCTTTTCCTTGTCCCCAGCAGTTGTGGTGTCACAGAGCTGTTGTGTGTGCTTTGAACTCAAGCATCTGGTCATCATGGTGACCGGCTGCTTCAGAGCTATAGCAGCATCCACCAGGACTTGTACTTGGATTTTGTTTCATAAAGTACAATGCATACATTTAAAGCTTTTAAATTTTAAGGCAGAAGGATTATGTTCATGTCATAACAATTCCAATTAGTATTGTAAAATGCTATTCCAAGGAATAAACAAAGAACATCAGTTTATAGTGTAGACCAACTTGGTACACACAGTTCTTGTGTACTCTGCTCTTTCCCAAGCTGCCTTTGGTAGGATCTTTACTGAGTACTGTGGATCTCCAGACACTTAGGAAGTGTTGGGTTTATTAGGTTGGGTAGACTCATATTAGATGCATGGCTGCCCCACCAGCAGAGATCTGCCACGCAGAAGGTGTCAGTGGGAGCTTTCTTCTTCGTCTGTCACGAAACTGGTTCATGTAAAGGTGCTGCAGAGAAATGCTGTAAACGTGCATCGAGGTACAACTTTTTTTGTTTATCATAGAGACAAATACCTAAAGTGTCTTCCATCTTTTGTTGCTTGATCAGCTTCATTGTTACATAAAGGTGTGTCTGAGTGGCATTATGCAATGCTGGCTGTGGGCTCCTGGGCAGCCTGAAACATGAACTAACAGGCAGCAGGAGCTGTGAAGTGGCACTAGCCCAGCAGTCTGTCTGGACTTTCATGTCCTACATGTCAGCAAGGCTAAAGAATCCAAGCTAATCCAGTGCTATACTGAGGTTGAGTTGTTTGCATGTTCAGATTTCAGTGCTTATCTTTCTTACATGTGAGGTTACTTCACACTCTTTTCATGTTCCATGAATCTCTTCATCAGCTGTGGTCTAAGTGTGGATACATTTTATATTACCATACTCCAAGAGAAGCAAGAATGGCAGGTGTCAATCTTACTGTATTTAGTAAATTGAATATACCTTAACACATGTAGTTTTGATATAATTTGAAGTATGGTAAAAGATTAAATTATATTGCATAGTTGCTCTGTACTGTACTGTGCTGATGCCCCAGTTGTGTATACCAAGACTGTCAAATTAATTGGTACTGAAATAGTATCTTCCAGGGCTAATTATCTTTGATAATTGTGTTTATTTGAAGAAATCCAGGGAAATTGCTGAAGGACTCTAACAGACTGCTGTTAATTTTTTTCTGCTGCTGTTCAGGGGACTTTATTTTTAGAGGACAGAAAAAGAAATGCATACATTAGAAATAAATACTTTCATTGCATTTTTATATAGTTATAGTGTGCCTCTTTTCCACAACCAAATATCCCACAAGTTTAGGAGGAATATTTTCAATAGAAGTAGGATGTTTGAGCAGGGCAGGACTGAGGAATGGTGCACTGCCACTCCAGCCATCAAATTATACAGAAGAATAAATCACCCTTTATTTGGATACTAAGTTGTCTGAATTATTTTTCTGCCATGTTTCCTCAAAATACAGCTGCTTGAGGAGTAAAGGATATGATAGCTTCTTAGTATTGTCACCTGTGTCCTCCTATCCCAATGACCAAGCTTTAAATAATGATAAATTGGTTACTAGTGTTTATATGGCTCAGACAACCTGTTTTCCTGCAGTAAGAAGCCAGCTAGGTGTCTCAGTAGTCATTTAGAGGTCACTTGCCTAAAAATGACGCCGTTCTCTGACCTGTTGTAGGTCTCACAGTTCAGGCTAATCATTGACAGGACATTTACGATCACAAGCTTTTAGTGAAGCTCTGATAAGACACTCCAGCAGTTCATGGCAAATGAAGACAGTCTGCACAACGGGGACTCCAGCAAATGAATGGATTTTTTTCAGTGTCAGTGCAAGAAATTTGACTTTTAACGCTGGAGCTATAAACCAGCATAATGTATGGCCGACAGCTGGAGGGATTTGTTGCTTTTTGGACATTAGTTTGCATAAGAGTAGTAACTGGGCTTGCTGGAGAGGGAAGATCTGTGTGGAAAAAGGATCCCCACTTCAGCCCTGTGAGTGAAACACAGATGTTTCTGTACGACACATTCCCCAAGGAGTTTCGCTGGGGTGTAGGAACCGGGGCTTTCCAGGTGGAAGGCAGTTGGAGGAAGGATGGGAAAGGCTCCTCTGTCTGGGACCAATTCATCTACTCGGAGTTCAAGGATGCTGGCAGCACAGATGCCTCCAGTGACAGTTACACCTTGTTGGACAAAGATTTGTCTGCTTTGGATTTTTTGGGAGTAACTTTTTACCAGTTTTCAATTTCATGGTCAAGGATTTTTCCTACTGGAGAGGTAACAGCTCCCAATGAAAAAGGACTCCATTATTATAACACCCTTATTGACTCTCTACTCTACAGAAATATTGACCCTGTGGTCACACTGTACCACTGGGACTTACCCTTGATGCTGCAAGAAAAATATGGGGGATGGAAAAATGAATCAATAATTGATATCTTCAATGATTATGCCACCTTTTGCTTCCAGACCTTTGGGGATCGTGTAAAGTACTGGATTACAATCCACAATCCATACTTAGTAGCTTGGCATGGGTATGGCACAGGTATTCATGCTCCTGGAGAGAGAGGAAAATTAACAACTGTCTACTCTGTAGGACACAATCTAATCAAGGTACAGTATAGTAAGATTTTACAAAATGATCTTTCAACTCTATGGGAATTGGTATGAGAAAACAGCCATGCAGTAAGTGTTTTTTTTTTTTAAATCAAGGAATATGAAAAGATAGAGAAATAATCCTTAGATAAGGCAGTCTTTTAAAAATTTTCATGTTTATTGTTGTCACAACAGTTGACTCAGTAATTCTTTTAAATTCCTTGTTTGTTATATCATTTAAACTAATTTTGTGGTTTTTTGTAAAAATTTTGCTTTGCCTGCAAAATCTGGCTATTAAAGAGTATGATTTTCCTTCTTTATTCTTTTCAGTTAGTTGAATGCACTGACTTGGCCATTCATTAGGCTATACTGACACGAGTATTCTATTAGTGTAAAATTACCTGCATTTGCATATTGGATCAATTCTACTAGCAATAGAGTATGTATATGTACAGTTTATGTATAAAGTTCTAGCTTAGTAAGGTCATATTGCAAAAAAGTTTATTTGGGGTTTGGAAGAAAACAAATGTCCCCTTCAATACTTGAGAGTTTGGAAATTACATTATTTCCATTATGTTCTAAGCATTTAAATGTTTATGCCAGTCGTCTTTTATTTATCAGCTGTCTTCTACATAATTACTGAAATACCCAAAAGCTTTGATCCCATAATCAATGGTTTCAACAGCTGCAGAAATGGGTCCTCAGTTCATGATATTCTTTCTCTGGGAAGGACAAAAAGAGAAGTCTGAAGTGGACTAAGAAAGTGCAGATGTTCCTGATGTTCTCAACAGCATTACAGAGTTGACAGCATCTCCTGTGATAGATTATTAATTTCATTCTACAGAGTAACTTGTATCCTTACTTTCTCTTGCTAGAATTTAAAACAATTTCAAATAACAGCACTTTAGGATAAGAATTAACAGTACAATAACAATATTGTTATTGTTATTAAAAATAACAATACAGCATTTTTGAATCTGTGGTGCTCAAAGTACTTTACAGAGTTGGTCACTATCCTGTCTCTGATAGATCAGTTAGTATAATTCTCCCTGCTCAAACTATTCCCAGCGGTCACAAAGAATTTTTTTACTACCTATCATACATTATAAATGTAATTAACAAACATCTGAATATATTTGTCCCACAGAAAGAATTATGCCTGTGGGAAAAATTATTTAGCATTGACCATTTCTATTTCTTGTATTTGCTTCTGGGCTAAAACCTGGAGAATCTCCTTTTTCAGTGAAGTCATGCTCCAGTCAATAAAAGTCTTATGCACAGAAAAGTCATCAAGCACTCTGAGTCACTGAGTGATTTCAGACTTGGCACAAGAATGATTTAACTATAGAGATTCATGAAGCATCTCAAAGAGAACTGCTGCTCAATTATTCTTTTTATTTCCAAGTGCTATATAAAATATATTTTATATAATAAATGTAAAAGATACAACACAAGTTTGAAGCATTTCTTGCTTTCATTTCAGAGTGGCACAATCAAAACTGAAGGATCAGTTAGGCAATATCTGCATTTTCCAACTCTGTAAAATCTGTGTAATGAGCACACAGAGTGATGCCTCTGCTGGAGAACCAACTGGGTGCTCTATGAAGCCAAGTACAGCTGGGTCTGATACACAAATTACCAACCTAAGAGCTTAATTCAATATCATTTAACTCTCAGACTTGATCTGATAGTTGTTTCTAATTCTAAACTCATTGAAGCTGAGTATAAAATAAATCACTTCAATTAAATAGTTAATGAGACTCCATTAACTCGTATTTTATTACTCTTGGGCAGAAATTATTTTCACTCTGTGACCATTATCTAATGCATTGGCAGTTTTATCCTGCGGCATTGTAAAATTTCTGAAGATTTTAGGTGTCCATGAACAATCTTAAATTTGTAGTAATGTATTTGAGGAACTGGAGTTTGATGTTTGGGGTTGGACTTGGAATGGAAGCTCCTGACGTACCAAGAGGTGTGTGAGGCAAAGTCTGTGAAAGGTGTTGAAAAGATTCCCTTTTTTTTATGTCAGTGGCTTTAGGAAGAGCCACACTCTTGTCCATGACAGGGCATCATTTTTGAACAGGCTGTTGAAAGACAATATTCTCCATGCCACCTTATGTACATTGCCAGGTCCACCCATGAAAATGTGCTGAGCAGGAAAAGCAGGTCTAATCTGTTAATCACTCTGGCCACCATTGTTACAGGGCACACTGGTGAATTCTCAAAAGCCTTTTGTTACACTTGGGATAAACTAAACAAGGCTCTATCACAAGTCCTACTTTTAGTTTCATTTACGGGTGCACTTAATAAATCACCATTTATTGAAAGGACAACTTCTATGTGATATAGGAATCATAAACTGAAGTTAAGTTTCACAGAATCACCAAAAAAATACAACCAGCCATTGATGCTTATCAGTTGGTGCTTATCAATTATAAATTGCTAAGTGGTTAAAATTGCTAAGCTTAGATAAATCTCTCTCCTCAATTGTATGATCATTACCACTAACACAAGGAACACGTGAAATCTTACACCAGATGGAGGGTGGCCACCAAAGGGTCTCTCTTCATTGAACAAGACTGCACTTCACAAAAGCAAGATGGAAAGCAACTGATGATGACATGTAACTTGCCATGCAATTATTTGAAAGGCACATTAAGAAAGATACCAAATCTCTGAGCTTGTGCCTGAGGCAGCTGTATACTGAGGCAGAGAACTAAAAGCTGCACACAGAGCAATTGGATGGATTTTTTTTGATTTAACAGTAAATAAGTTTGACAAGAAGCAAGAAAATATAAAACAGGTGAATCATTGCTGCTGGAGCTAAATGAGATATATACCTGACATTGTTACCATTTTCTCTGGATCTAGTTATATTCTTTTATGCTTGGATTGAGGCTTGTAAAGATCACAAATTGCAGACAAGCTGTCTTATTTGTCCTCTGTATCAGTGTCCTACGGGCAGTTCTGGCCTTGCTATTCAGCAGGCAGAAAGAGGCTCTTTCTTTTTTTTCCTGTTAAAGATCATTCAAACTCTTTCCCATTTGGCAGAAAAGCCCCAGAGAAAACTACCAGAATAAGATTTCCCTAAAAATTGTCTTCATGGACACACCTTCATATCACATACTGGAAACAGGCAATAAATTCCCTTTCAAACATGGTGTCTCCTATAGATCTGTCACAGATCAGGCTCCCCTCTGTCCCAAGCTGCATTACTCCCACCTCTCTTGTAGCTCTCACTATACCAGGATCAATCCATGGACACTGCTGCCTTTGGGATCTTTGGCTGAGCATGTCCCAAAGAAGTCCCATAATTCAGTCTCCATAAAAACCAAATTTCTGCTGAATGAATGAGGAATAATTCTTACTTTTATGTCCAACTATACACTTCCTTCCATTCCTCCAAAGGGGTCTCCTTTCCTCAGGATCTAGAAAGACAAAGCAGCTCCAGTGCCAGTACTGCTTACAGGAGGAGGGAAATCTGTCTCCATCAAGTGTGGCTCTAGAGGGGACAGCAGAATTTTCTATGCTTGTAAATGTCTTTGATAGGAGATTTTTCTAGCAGTAGTAACCACATGTGATGACATGCAAATTCAGCACTGATCCACACTTTTAGGGGGTGGTTTGTTATTTGCAGGTTAACTTTCTTATACTCCTATGGTAGTAAAGCCTCAGGACTTCACACCACACTCTTAGAAATTCAGTTGCTTACATCCCCAAAACCCTTTTTCCTTCACAAAGATTGAGCTTCAGAGCCTGCTTGGAAAATGAGGGCTTTAGCTCTGCTGACTACATTTAATCTTTGTCACAGTCCAAATTGGCCTTGAACTGAAATATACTCCAAATGAGCCACACATGCCCACCCTTCTTCTGAAGTGATGTTTAACACAACCATCATCAGCCTCTCTATTCTAGCTCTTCATGGGTTAAAAAAAACCAAAATTAAACACAATGACATTTGTTTTGTGTGGTCATTGCTGAGATATTCAGGAAAATTGTTTGACTTTAATATATCTTAAGAATTTTAAAGTTATCTGTCTTTCAACAGTAAGCTTTTTTTGCACATACAGGAGAAGTTAAAGGATCAGAGTTGGAAGGAGTAGGAAAATATTTCAAGAAGAGGGCAGAACAACATTGTTGTCTTGATTTTATTAAATTGACTTATCTAGCCATTTTAAAGGATTAATACTAACTGACTTAGCACACTCTGTGACTTTCAAGTCTATGGAATAATTTCTATATTAAGACCAGGAAAATATGCTGAAATTAATGTGTCATATGTATCTAGAATAAATATACAATATTGATCCTGCTGTCACTGTGTACTTAGCCTTGACATCTGTCCTTGATCTAACAAGGAAAGTGAAAGATTAGGGATTAAACTCTAACTGAAAAAAAGATAAGTCAACATTTACTCAAAATAGACAATTTGATGTATGATAAAGCTTTTAAATTGATGTTTGTTTCATGTATCATCTTACAAAGTGAATTATATTAATCAGTTGATCCCTCAACAGTAGTTCATTCTTTGCCAACACCTTCCATCTGAGAATTTTAAACTGCTTCACAGGTAATTAACAACTCAAAACAGAATTATAGGGAAGCAAATGCTGTTCTCTCTACTATGACTGTAAAAATCCTTACTGCAGACAGAGTAACAATTTTTTTCTATAGAGTTAGCTCTCAGAACTAAGATATCAGTGACACATATGAATTTGTATATGGGGATCCTATCTTGACTCAGATCAAATGTACTTTTTTGTACCTGATTTCTACTCCTGTAGAATTATACCTCTCACTGCACATGGTATTTTTAACAGTAATTTCACTTTCTTCTAACCAATCTCCTGCAGATGCATATGAATGCAATGAACTGTCCTCAATTGTTTTTCACATATCAGTACTGAATTCTAGGTAGTTGCTTTTTGGCAAAGCCATCTTTCTCCACGTCACCAAGAAATGTGTGATAACACTGATTTCCCTGGTCCTGTTGTCATGCTGCTCTGCACTGTGCATAATTCAGATTATTTCAACAGAGTTTTTCTTGTTGAGCCAACACAAATTTATAGCTTTAACTAAACAGTGGTGTTAATAGCCTGTGGTGTTAATAGCTATAAAATATCCTTACTAGGTGAGGGATCAGTAAAGGCAGAGAGCAAAGCAAGCTTGGCCCCAGCAGCCACTCCAGGCTGGAGGGACCTTCAGGAGAGGACAGTGAGGGTGAGAGAGGAGACAGCACTGCATACTTAAGTTTTCTGATGAGACTGGTAAGAAATACATTTTATAATATTTTAACTGTGTCTTGCAATTTGCCTAATGAGTACAATTTTGCTGACTTCCCTTGGCAGCTACAGAACCTGCATTTCAAAGGTTAATGTTACTTTATCAGTATTTTCAAAGCCAGACCTTGAACGAATGTTACGAGCATGACCTTAGAAACCATAAACAACTGATACACAATATTTCACAAACTATAATTCTTTGGTGCTCCCTAGCTTAACCAAATATCTACCTGACATCAGGTCTTTTGCTTTTTTTTAAACTGTCAAGGCTGTGTGTTTCATATAAATTAAATGAAATTATCATCAAAGGTAAGCAATGCTGTTTGGCTTGGGAAAGGTGTCAGTCTAACTCAGCACTCCTGTTTCACAGTGCTTCTCAGTGTTTTTCTGGGTGCAAACAGTTTCTTTCTTTCCAGTTGAGGAGTATAGAGCCACATGTCAAGCATAAGGTAAACCCTGAGTGACCTGACAGCTCCTCAGCTCCTCCTGGGAGAGGTCAACTCCCCTCTCCTGTGTCAGGTCCTCTGGCATAATTCATGCTGCAATCCAGAGCCACCCTTCTCTGACACCCAAGCTCTTCCTTTTTCCTCTGGGACTTGGCAGTGCCAGTGGTTCCTCAGTCTCCCTTTCTCCATGTAATTTTGACTGCTGTGGTCTCTTACTGAAGTAATTAACAACACAACATTGGAAGGTAATTCTGCCATTGACAATGTTAAGCTTTCTAAAACATGATGATAATCTGAAAAAAATTAAATATGATGTGATACAAGGCTGGCTTTCATTGTCACTAACACAAATAACAAACCTTCTGTCTTTCCCAGGGAAGTCAATATTCAGCCAACTATCCATACTAAAACATGCTGTATCCAGTAGCTGTTTTGAGATACTGCTGCCAAATTTCCTTTTAAAACCAAGGTGCTGCTGCTTTTAAAATTAATACTTAAAATAAATGAGCTTCATTCTGTACTGTTGTTACTGTAACAACTTCACAGAAGGAACGAACTAAAATCCTAGATCAACGTTCTCACACAAAACAACTATGAACTGGGGGTGTTCAGAAAGCAGATGTGATGCTTCAGATGGTTTAATGGTTACAATGCTGTAGGACTGGGAGTTGGACTTGATGACCATGAAGGTCCTTTCCAACCATAATGATTCTCTGATTCCATGATTTGTGTTCCAACTTTGCAGATGGGTCCTGTCTCCGTATTTTTACATCTAGGGACTGTTCAAGTCTCAAAAGTAGAACACTTACTCATATGATTAGGCCAAACTGAAACTAGTGTATCCCACTAAGAGTATGGGGTGGATGTGGTTTGATCAGAGGAAATCCAGGCAAAGTCCATAGCACAGAGCATTCTGTAGCACAGAGCCAACACTGAGAAAAGAAACCTAAATTGAGATGCATAATTTATGTATCAGTTGCAACAATGGCTTCAAATTTTAACTGTATCAGCAGTCACTCCTTGACAAAGACCTAGGTGGGACTGTCTAGATCATGGAGTCCAAATCCCACCACCAACAGCTGTTTAGACCCAAAATGTCGTTGTAGCAACTGTTCACACCCCTGTTGGGACCTGTACTGAAATTAAGACCTATGTTAAAAGGCAAAAAGCCACAGCCCTAGAGTATCACAACAATAGCTCATAGGAGATACTGAGCACTACCACCATCTCAAGGTGCTTTGCAGTGTTACAGTCACTGCCCATTACACAATTACAGGGTAATTAGTGTATGCTTGTTAATATTGCCATAGAAGTGTACAATGAAATGGATCCAGCTAGCTGCCTGTCTAGCTGCCTACATATGCTAAGATTTACTGCTATTTAACACTATTTTTTTCTCACCAGGCTCACGCACAAGTCTGGCATAACTACAAAACCCACTTTGAACCGTATCAGAAGGGGAGGATGTCCATTGTGTTGGGGTCCCATTGGATTGAACCTAACAAATCAGAAGATGCATTGGACATCTCTAAATGTCAGCAATCCATGGAGAAAGTTCTCGGGTGGTTTGCTAAACCCATCCATGGAGATGGTGATTACCCAAAAGAGCTAAAAAATGAACTTGCGTTTTTGCCACGCTTTACTGAGGACGAGAAGAGCTACATAAAGGGAACAGCTGATTTCTTTGCATTTTCTTTCGGTCCTAATAACTTTAAACCTCCAAGCACTCTACCAAAAATGGGACAAAATTTATCACTCAATTTGAGGGAAGTACTGAACTGGATTAAACTGGAATACAACAGTCCTCGAATCTTGATTGCAGAGAACGGCTGGTTCACTGACAGCCATGTGAAAACTGATGACACCACAGCCATCTATATGATGAAAAACTTCATTAATAAGGCTTTACAAGGTTTGTACACAAGTTAGTTGTTGGTTGTTTTGCTCTGTAATGATTTAATTTTTTTTTTTTTAAATGAGATAATGTCAACCAAGTTAATTATTAATTGTTTATACTGAATGAGTACAAGTCATGGATCAGGATCTACTGGTGCTAGGTGTTGTACAAACAAAGAAAAAAAACATTGTCCCTGTCCCAGAAAGCTAAAGTCCAACATCTGCATTGGATTTTAAAACTAGGTAAGTGCAAAACTGAGTCAGAAAATAATGAAAACAAATCTCTTGGATACCACTTTTCACTGCTGGCATCCTAACTTTGTAAAATCTTTGTTCAGGAACAGATCTCAGCAGCAGGAAAATGAGACCATGCTGCCAGTGCCATGCTGGGGTCCTACTCCAATGTAAAATGCATGAAGGAAACCACCAGGAGAAGGGAGATCATACTCCAGTATTATCATATGCCAAGCAGAGATATTATGTTTCAAAGACACACTTTTAATCTCGGTATTTTCCCTTCATAAATCCAGCATAGAGGGGTGCTCCCTGAAGGCAAAAGCTTTAATTCTGCATGCCATATAAATGCTGTTAATACCTACAGTGTCTGCAAAACCAGTATCTCTTTTCCCTCTCAGTCAGTTTGAATGTTTGATGCTGGGAGAGGGACATCTGAGCTGGCCTGAGAGGCACCCTCTGAGCAGGCTGCCCTGCTGCCAGTGCCACACTGCAATCACGGGCTGGCTTACATCCCTTTACAAAAACCTTCCCTATCCTCAGAAAAAGGAAAACGTGAGTAATCACTTAATCTGACACCAAGGCAGGAAGCACTGTATCACCAACAAATGTAATCAAGCTTCTAATTAAGATTATCCACATATTCAATGTGGAATATCCAATCCACTGAAGTCGGTTCAACCTGTAAACTTCACATTGTGCAACAATGTGCCATGTCCTGCCTTTTCCAGATTTTGAGGAGGTTACATTCCAAGATTTGGTTCATGGTATTTTAGATACTGCCTTGACACAAGAGAGGAGTCTAGCTGTGGGCCTGGATTTAGAGGTGTGGAACTGGTAGATTTCTGGACATGTACATAAGACAATCCATGGTGTGTTTTTTTTTTTTTTAATCTACACCTGACCTGGCTGTGATAACCACCCATGTATTCACACCTACTGAATATTTGGTCCATGTCCAACCAATAACCACTTCTCAAGAACTGTCACCTTATTATGTATCCATATACTTCAACCTCTGCTCCAAAATACAGGGCTCTCTCTTAAATAATGCAATTTATGTGAAGCAAACTTTAATTTGTCAGGCCGGGAATAAAATCTGGAACATATTTACATGTATTTATTTTTCTTACAGAGAAGTCAGGTATAAATTAGCTGCATGCAGCAAAATCAATTAGGTCATATTAACCTCAAAACATAATTTCTCCAAACTGATGGTGGCTGTTAAGATAACACGTAACAGGCTATGAGGAGCTGTGCTCTATGTGTGTTCAAGGAGAGTGCTGTAAACTGTCTGTCTGTATCTTATGGCACCAAGAGTCACAAAATATATGAAGTGGCAGTGAACTGACCTCACTTATGATACCAGGATGCAATTGAAACTGCAGCTTCTTGGTGGCATGCACATGCCTAGTGATACTGAAACTGGCAGTTTTCCAGGACTCCCAAGGCTCCACATATAGCAGACACAGGAATACCTTAAGATCTGCTTCCCTGGATGTCACCTCAGGTGACACAGAGAGCTTAATAATCTCCTGCCTTCAGCTCCTTGTTCCTGCCCCCAGCCATCCCTGGGGTTTTTAGCAGAAATTTCTCCCCTCCACTCTAATATTCAGTGAGGATCTGGGCTTCTCTTTCTGCCCTCACTTTTCAGCCTCACTGCAGACAATGCTACAAACATACTCTCACACTCATCCACACGATCCCTCCCTACCACCTGCCTAACTATTAATTTTTCCTACCACGATATATAGATAAAATAGTGCTTTTTTGTTAGCCAT
The DNA here is from genome assembly GCA_038090715.1 of Florisuga fusca. Classification (NCBI taxonomy): domain Eukaryota; kingdom Metazoa; phylum Chordata; class Aves; order Apodiformes; family Trochilidae; genus Florisuga; species Florisuga fusca. Next base: position 2,067,667 of record JAAWXA010000001.1, on the reverse strand, counting down.
TTAAACAGGCAAACATTCTCACCAAGGCATGCACCCCCTCAAGTACCACAGCATCTTTTGCTCTGACAGTTAAACTTAACCCCCATTAATTCAGGATGCTTCTAGAAAAAGAAACTTTTCTCCAGTTGCCACTTATGCTGTCCCTATATACCTACTTTCATTTGTTCAACCTTCCTCACCACAAACATGAAGTACTCATCTTTACTTGCAAGGCCCTCATAGCCTACCTCTTTATCCTTTACACCATTCTCCACCTCTGAATTTTGCAGTTGATCTTTTCAAACATTTTTATACTTTTCCCCATTGTTTCCCTGATATTTAGAAGCTGCCTTTCTTGAAAATACATGAGATCTCATTGCTACATTCCCTCACCTCCTTACCACTATTCTGACCTTGTCTGTCAGATTCTCATATACTTACATTGCAAGCTCTTGGGCTTTCTGAATTCTTAATCCAGCAGCTGGTAAAATATGCTTGACTCAGACAGTACTGCTGGTACCTCATTACTCTGCTGCATGAATACAAGTAGTACACAGAACTGCCTTCTGCTGAAGTTCCAGCATGGTCACTAAGGCAAAAAGTAGAGTGGAAATACTAAATTATGAGAAGTCAAATATCCTGAGAAAATAAGGCAAAACAATGTTGGGTGAGAACAGAGCTTTAAATCAAAACTTGATCTTTATTCCTTGGCTTACTCTCAATGGATTCCAGGTAAAATATTTTTTGCTGTCAAAATCCTCAGGAACTCCACTTGTTCACTGCTTTGCCCTTGGTATTCCAGCCCTTATAAGGTTATCGTGAGGCATTTTCCTGAATTCTTTCCTAGCATAATGGTAGCAACAGGCAGGTGGCATAACTGAGCATGGAGTTTGGACTTTTTCTTCCATGCTGCCAGCTGGCACAAGCTGTAGGTAGGTAACGAATATTGCTGTTAGTTGTGTCCAGTGAGAAGCTGCTTTGGAAGTTCTGCTGCTCTCCCTGGTGATTCGGGTTCCACATCCAAGAAAGCAGTCATTTATCATCCATCTCAGTTATATGTACATGTAAAAGATTAAATGTATACTCCTCTGCAAAGTGGAGGGACATTAAGATTGACTGTGCCCATTCTGTGAATAAATCAAGACTTCAGGCTCTGGGCTGATCCACCCATCTTCTTCTAAAGGCATTACATGTCTTATACTGACACATTTAATTTTTAAATTTAGAAGCTGAATAGACATTCCTAAGCTTGCAGAGATCTTCCAAATGAATGTAGTGAGTTCCAGCTTCACGACAAATAGAAAGTCACAGTCTAGATCAACTGTTGCAACCTTATTTTGAGTCATGATTCACAAATTTTATTGGCATGTCTTACTTGCAAATCATCAAATGCAACTTAAAATGCGGATGTAGTGTGATACTTCATGTTTGCTCAGTGCAGAAATAAAGCATCCTACAGAAATTTAATTTCTCAGGGAAACACTGGTGCATGTATATTTTTTAATGAATAAGGACCAAGACACATGCCTGTCATGGTTTGGCAATGAATTACAGTGGGACAATAACCATAAGACTGTTGAGAAAACCCTCAAGAATTTCAAAGAGAATAGACCTTTCCCATAAATATCCCTTATATATGTTAGAGTCCTAAATATTAGACTCACAGATGTTATTTTCTCTTACACAGCTATTAAATACGACAACATAGATGTGTTTGGTTACACAGCCTGGTCACTACTTGATGGCTTTGAATGGCAACACGCTTACAACATCAGGCGTGGATTATTTTATGTAGACTTCAAAAGCAGGAATAAGGAAAGGATTCCCAAGTCGTCTGCACTTTATTATAAGCAAATCATCCAGGAAAATGGCTTCTTCCCAAAGGAGTCTACCCCAAGCTTGCAAGCTCAGTTCTCCTGTGACTTCTCCTGGGGTATCACCGAGTCTGTTCTCAAGGTAAGCAATAAAATAATGGGAAGACTGCAGGATGCAGGGTGATCAACAGCTTTACTTTGGGAATAAACTTCACGGCAACATTCACTCAGGAATCCCAATGCACCCTGCAAATGGAAGTTAAGCCTGGCAACAATGGCAGACCCCTCTGCAGGGCCTTCCCCTCACCTTCCCTCTGCTTGCATCTCCACGTGGCAGATCAGACCAGGAAATTCCAGACTAAGAAGTTGACCCCGACCAATTGTTCCTGGGTTATGTTTCAACCAGGGGAGTTTCCCAATCCAGTTCACAGTGTGGCCAGAGGGATGCCAAGGACAGCATGGTGGAGAGGTGGCACAGGGCAGGGACAGGGTGGTTATGCTGGTGGCAGCAGAGCTACCTGCAGGCTCAAGGTCTTCCCTAAAGCTACTGAACAAGGTAGAAACAGATTCCTGGGTTGAGCCTGGCTCTGAGTACCACTTAGAATGGTGGGCAAGAAGCAGTTCTTAAAAAACACTTATACCACAGGCAAAAATAACCAACATCAGCACATATGGCTTTTGCCAGTGTCAGCTCCCTTTTCAAAACAGATGTATCACTTCTTCCAAACTGGTTCTTATAGTATCTTTTTCTACTTTAAATGTGGTATGTAAGCTAACCATATGGATTGGCACTGTTTGCATACTCTTTTTTTGTCATTGCATAGATTCCAATGACCAACATCAGCCTCAAAAAATAACATCAAAACTCTGTAATTTTACCTATCCACTGACAACCATAGGAAAAAAAAAAAAAGCTATTCTGTAGCTTGTTAAATAATTATGAGGAAGTACGTAGCATGGAAAAGTGCATTTTCCTTAAAAAAAAAACCCACAACAAAAAAACAACCAAAAGCAAAACAAAACCCCCCAACCCATATTTAATCTAAATAGCTCAAACTTCACTATATTGTATTACAAATCCTGTAAAAAATATTTTTAAAAATTGGAACAGTAAAAAAATACCCTCTGCTACACAAGATAGATCCTCTGCTAACCTTGTCAACCAGTATGGAAGTAAAGATATAACTAAGAGTAAGCACTAAAAGCTGTTTGTATCAGATGTTTGCACAGGCAGGAGGACTACCAGTAAAACCAGGGAGCACTATGCCACAGTTTCACAAGGCTGATCTCAGCAGCAGTGCCAAAATAATCCATGCCTGCCTCATATACCCCCCAGTCCTTGTTCCTACCCCCCAGCTCTCCTGCCAGCTGCCTGAGAACTGCTGTTTGCACGACCACAGAGTGAACTCCAGCCAGGAGATGAGCTGTGTAAAAATACGTCATGTAAGCTGGTGGTAGGGTAAATGCTGCATGGAAAGGAAAGTGTAATTTTAATGTTTTGTGTAGATGAAGCAATGTAACAGGTGACCACTAGCACAGGCAAAGGTGAGTCAGTTATTCTCTTCCCCTTGGAGCATCTGACATCCAGCACTAATCCCACAGGCAGAGATGCAGACTATGAACCTGCAGTCGTTTAATTAAACCCCACTGTAACATTTTTATTTTCACAGGCAGAATCTGTAGCTTCCTCACCACAGTTCTGTGATTCCAGCCTGTATCTCTGGAACGTCACAGGAGATGGGCTCCTGCACAAAGTTAAAGGGGTGAAGCTAAAAACCCGACCAGCACAGTGCACAGATTTTGTCAGTATTAAAAAGCAACTCGACCTCCTGGAAAAAATGAAAGTCACTCATTACAGATTTGCCCTCGACTGGTCGCTGATTTTACCCAAGGGAGATCTGTCTGCAGTTAACAGGCAGGTTCTTAGGTATTACAGATGTGTGATCAGTGAAGCACTGAAACTCAACGTTCAGTCCATGGTCACCTTGTATCACCCAACTCATGCCTACCTGGGCCTGCCGGGCCCTTTGCTGCAGAGAGGAGGATGGCTGAACCCATCGACCGCCTACGCTTTCCAAGACTACGCTGCTTTATGCTTTCAGGAACTTGGTGATTTGGTTAAATTGTGGATTACAATAAACGAGCCCAACCGGCTGAGTGACGTCTACAATGGGAGCAGCAATGACACCTACCAGGCAGCACACAATTTGTTAATAGCACATGGCATGGCCTGGAAAATATACAACGAGCAGTACCGGTCCTTTCAGCGTGGCAAAGTGTCCCTGTCCCTGCACTCGGACTGGGCTGAACCTGCCAACCCCTACTTTGAATCTCATTCAAAAGCTGCCAACAGGTTTCTTCAGTTTGAAATAGGCTGGTTTGCTGACCCTATATTTAAGACTGGGGACTATCCAGCTACCATGAGGGAATATATAAGCATTAAAAACAGAAAAGGCCTCTCGTACTCTTTGCTGCCATCTTTCACAAGCGAGGAAAAGCAGCTTGTCAAAGGTGCAGCTGACTTTTACGCGCTGAATCATTTCACCACCAGATTTGTGGTCCACGAACCTCAGAATGGGAGCCAGTATGAATATGATCGTGACATCCAGTTTCTGCAGGATATCACCTGCCTCAACTCCCCCTCCCGCTTGGCAGTGGTGCCCTGGGGACTGCGCAAAGTTCTCAAGTGGATCAAAAAAACCTACGGCGACATTGATATCTACATCACAGCAAATGGAATAGATGATCAGTCCTTAGAAAATGATGAGCTTAGAAGTTATTACTTGGGAAAATACACACAGGAGGTTTTAAAAGGTGAGTATATGATAGACTGATGATCCCCAGAGCTATTTCCATGGCACAGACCCAGGCATACCTTAAGCAAGCATGTAACACTTGCTCCAGCAAGCACAAGCAGCTCTGATTGAGATGCAGGGAACCAGGCAGCAGCATTCAGCCTCCTGAGGGGCCTGATTCTTCAGACAGGCCCAGGGCAGATGCAACACAGCTGCAAGAAAGCAATGGTATTGAGCCCTCACATGAACACAGCCACAGCTGCTCCCAGTTTAAACCACGTGAGAAGCCATCTGGGCAGGCATACACATCAGAAAGGTTGTTCAGAAGTTAGTAGGAGATGGCACTTCAAACAAACAACTCCCAAGAGACAACTCTAATCTCTGCAAAGCAAGGTGGGAGCCTCCTTAATTGCTCTTGAATTAAAAGTAACTGAACAGGAAAGCACACAAAAGTCAAAGACTTGGAGGGACGTGCAGAAAAAATATGGCAGGTCACCAGTTTTTAGAGTTGCTACTGAAGGTAGAGTCAAATTAGACATATAATACTTCCTTGCATTCACTGTTCCCTAAGTGAACAGTGCACTAGAGAGTTCCCTCATCAGGACGTGAGGTGTTGAAAACCTCTTCAGAGGCACCTGGCCACAAACATAACCAATGCATCCTGGTTTCTCATCTCTAGGAGTGTAAAAACTCTGAGACAGGTTTTACTCATGGCTAAGCATTGATTCAAAGGCTTTTAGACACCAGCAAGAGCCAGATCATTCCCCCTCCAGTGCTTAGCTGTTTCTCAGTTACTACAGGACTAATGAGCATTTGCTGATTTATTCTCCATGGTAATTTCACACTGAAAACAAAAGATCAGAAAGTTATTAAAGGAAAGAAGTTACTAAAGGAAAAAGTTGTTTAAAGTTTTCTTCATCCTAGTATTCCCATTCTGATTTTCAAATTTTCAGGTGCTTTCTGAGCTCAGCATCTATGATAGGCATTTTCAAAAAGCTCCACTCATGCCACAGATGAGCAGCTGCTCACTTGAGTGATCACAGCTGGGTATAAGAGCTGTATCTGGCTTTTCCCAAGCAAGCAAGCTCCCAACTCTAACCCTGTTCAAATCCAGCTTTCACAGAGTAGGTGCAGAAAATTCCCAAATTCTACCTTTAAAAAAAAAAAACAATGATGCACTGTTTTTTCTAGTCTTTCAGCACTAGACTCAGATTTTAAATATCTTTTTCAACCAAAACAATTCCATGATTCTACTTAAACAATGGGAGCTGAACATTGTGGTTTTATGGTACAATGATGCTTTTTAAATTGATTATATTTTTAAATCTGAACTCACTACCAGAAGGTTTGCAGGTCATGCAAGGTTTTATTAACTTTTGTTTCTTTTCCCCCCCTTTTGCAGCATATTACATTGATAAAGTCAAGATTAAAGGCTACTATGCATTTAAAATGACTGAAGAAAAATCTAAACCCAGATTTGGCTTCTTTACTTCAGATTTAAAAGGAAAGCCTTCAATAAAATTTTACAATAACCTGATAAGCAACAACGGCTTCCCTGCGGACTACTCAGCCTGCCATCCCTCCAACCAAGAAAAGCAGTGCAGCTTCTGCTTGTTTATTTCTCAGAAGAAGCCATTAATCTTCTTTGCCTGCTGCCTTTTCTCTACCCTTATCTTGCTTTTAACCATTACTGTTTTTCACAAAAGAAAGAGAAGAAAACATTTTAGGGCAAAAAGTGCCCAGCGGATCTGTGTTTCATTTTAAAAAAGGGGGCACAAGTCCACTTCCAGTGAGATCCATCCCTGTCTGCATTCTACAGAGGTCAATGCAACTGTAGGAAAGCACTACGTGAGCCACTCCAGTCATACACATCAGGCAGTTCATTGGAAAATGGGAAGTAACTGCATGCACAGGAAGAAGAGCTATGATGACATTTCTATCTGGTGAAAATAATAGACCTTCAGTCAAACCCATCTACTTCAAAAAAAAAAAAAGGCAGAAAATTTTATGACTCTCCTGTGCCTTGGAATAACCTTTCAGTTAGACTTGAAAAGAGACTAAACTGTGAGAACTGATATGCACTTTTTTATTACCCTCTTTGGATGAAAACATCTTGTGATGTATATTCATGTTATGAATGTTGTTGAGCATGAAACTGCAGCTGTTAAGGTTTACAAATAAAACTGTTCTTAAACCCCACAAACTGTCAAGTACAACCCTGAGAATGAAATGTGCTGGGCCAGCTTCTGCAGATACCTTGAAAAGAAAAAAATCCAACCTAGCTCCAGTATTGGCCGACATACCTGTATCCCTTACACACTGGATGAAGTAGAAATCAGATGTTTAGATTTTGAGCAAAAATTGGACCCAAGTCAAAACAATATAAAATCACTTTTTTGCTGCTCCAAAATGGAGAAGCTGTAAAAATTTTTACTAGCAGAGAATATCGAAATAAGTAGTAACTATTAATCTACTCAAAAACATTATTAATCTAATTCTTAATTGCACTTTTCCTTTAAAATATACTACCATCTTCACTCACCAGTGCAAGCCATGAATGGGATAAAACCATGAGTTTATTGCTACTGCTGCATTAAACAAAAGCCACCACCCCAGGCATAATGCTCTCAAAGGATAATTGACCTTGCTGATCTCTCTTGAACTTCTCAGGCACCAAACCCACGTTTCCCTTTGTCTGGTTTTGGTGACCTCAGAAAGAGCCCCATCAGTTTTTCCCATGAGCTGCACTTTAATTTAAAATTAACACTGGCCAGCCTTTTTAGTTATTGCATCCAATCACTTGTGCAGATCATCCCTGCCCAGGCAGGTACCATGCACCTCCAGAGAGGAAAGAGCAAAAGCAGGCATCAATTAAACTCCTACTGCCTTATTCCACTTTACAATTATTATTTTCCAATGGCTAGTACCATTTTCAAACAGAACAGAACCTCCTGTTCCCACCAGAAGCTGGTTACCTCAGTCTTAGGGTCCCTGAAACAGATAGATGCACTGTGTCTGCACCCCAGGGCTTCTGAAGACATGGGGCATATGAATACATTGTCTTCTCCAACTGCATCTGAAAACACAAGATGGCATCAAACACAAGGTAAATTATTACCATAATTCAAACCTTAGTGGCCACTTGCACACCACTAGAAACCTTGTAGGAAGTGCTGCTTCAAGTACAAGTGCCATCAACCAAAACCCCAAACTCCCAATACTTGACCCAGCCTTGAATCTTGGTTCATCAATGCATGAGACTTTCTCCACTGTATTTCAAGTACTGGTCAGCATCACAGAAGGTTAATTCAAAAGGCAAGTACTAAAATGAGGGACTGGACCATTTTACACTATTATGTGCTCTACCTGTGCAACAGAGGTGTTAGTCACCCCACAACACTGACTGGTTCTCACACACAGAACCAGGGAATCAAACTGAATCACGTACAGGGAAACTCCTCTTCAATTCCATGTGCATTGCAGGAGTAGAGAATTTGGGAAGAATCCTCTAGCCACACAATTCAAATAGCACAAAGGCACAGCTTAAAAACATTAAACAGGCCATCTACAAAGCCCATGCCTGTGAAGTTCATCACCACAGATTCAGACACAGACCCTGGTGTCACTCACCACTGTTGAACTCAGCAGAATCATTCACGTGGGTGCTTTGGGCAATTTTCTGATTTTTATAGGTGTGCACAGATGCTCTCAACATGAAGCTTTAGCCACGTTGCTGTGTTTCTGCATCACCTCAGCATTTTCTGTCAATCTTTTCTCAAAACTGGATGCAACGTGGGCTTTGCCACAGCACAGAATACCACAGGGTTGGACTTGATGGTCTCTGAGGTCCCTCCCAACCCAGCCAATTCTATGAAAATCCCAACTGGATCTTGCTGCATGGCAAATCAGTAACAAAGTGAAAACCAGCTCTATCCCCAGATGACACAGATTACTGTTGGTGAAACTCAGCAGTGTATCTGCCTGAATTCTGAGGTCAAGTCCTTGGTTTCCTTAATCGAGCAGTACAGCTAAGGCCTCACATCTTCAGATCTTCACTTCCATCTCTGTACTCAGGTTAAACTCTTAAAAATTTGGTTCCACTGATTCCAATTTTGGTTTTAGTCTACTTCAGAAATCTACTTCAGATTCTGTCATCACAAGTCTGAACTCCTCTCCAGGAACTGCATATGAAAGCCAGTTTTTGCAGTCATTGGTTTGACATTCTGAGATGTGAAAGAACTCTGGTCTCCTTTCTGTGAGAAAGCTTTTGCTACTCAATGGCATGACTGAAAACTACCATTTCATGACTTGCATGCTGGCTCTGCACCCCACTGGCAGGAGGTTTTCAAACCATCAGACTTCTTCATCCATTGAATGTCCTCAGCCAGCAGTGAGCAATGTGTATATTGCCCTAATGTTACCTTGTGCTACCCTGTAGCAACCTGCCTCTCCCAAAGACAAAGATCTTGAACAGGTTCACACAATCACAATTAAGCTCTTTTTAAAAAAAAAAAAAAAAAAAAAAAAAAAGGTCAAGATATGAAATAGGTTTTACTTTATTAAACTTCTCATGATGTTCAGGTTATGTACCACATTCTTTTATCTGGTACTTGCTGATACAATGTCTCATGGTTTGGTTCAGGATCCAGTCATCTGTAAACAAAAAAGTTAAAAGCTTTTAGAAAGGTAATTGCACTCCAAATGTGAAACTAAAGTTTACAGACATACAAAAAATCAATTAATCTGACACTTTTAACCAAGACAGACATTATGAGCTTGAAGAATTTGCTTAATTTTATTCAGACAAGATTACTTAAAAGATGCCTTCAAACTCAACAGCTCCTGAGTGTTTAACATGAAGGTATCATCTTATTCTCTCTCTCACGGAACTCAAAACAGGAAGAAAGTCCTTTTCCAGCAGCCTGCAATTATCTGGTATCTGGGTGATGATTGAAAAGTTATTTTATGGAACTACATTTGCATCCTGTCTTAAGCTTAGATTCAAAAGACACACATCTATTTATCTGAAAGCTTGCCTGTCTCACTCTGCTCAAGTTCTTTACTACCATGTATGGAACCATACACAGCTGAAATGCATCAAATTCCTTTAGCAGGTAAAATTATTCCAAAATCCTTGCACTCAGCAAATCTATGAACACAATGTTATATAGTTGTCCTTGTTAAGCTGACCTTTGATTACAAGCATTTACAACCAAACTACACAGAAGACCTTTCTATATAAATGATGCACTGACCACTTTTTCTAGTTAAGTCAGTGTCCAACCTTCCCTGCAAACAGCTGTAAACCTGTCTGACTTCCCACCTCAGTTTGTTTTGAATTCTCAGCCACTTGAGTTTGGTGTTTCTCCACACAGCAGCATCCTAGCAAGATGCAAGATGAGAAGTTGCTGCAAGGGACCCAGCAAAAGTTACATTTATGGTACTTCTAAGGACACCTCTAACAAGCACAACTGCATCCCAGCTGGAATCCTGCTTAACCAAAGCCTTGGTAAAGTGGAGAAACCTTGTCCCCTGACTCAGTAACCATCTCTACGTGGATATCTTATGATCTGTGTAAGATGATACCAACCTCTGAGTTTTACTCATCTGCCTGCTGCACTGTTCCTTTCTCAGACACATAGATACCATCCAAGAATTTCCTGATATCCTTGTTCTTGACTGTAGTGGCCTGCTGGATCAAGGCAGCTGCAGACAAAGCAAGACCATTAGCACAAAGTAAGAGGACCAAAACCTTTGTTTAGTCTCCAGTATTTTACCTAACAAATGGAACTGTCAACTGGAGAAGGGAATTACCAACCTGGAATCCTGTCAGTTATAATGACAACAAGATGCATTTCACTGAGCCCACCCTGGCAACTCAGTACACAGCTTATTACTGCACAGTCATGCAACTGAAAAGATGAAAAGGTCTGGTGCCAAGAAGGCCACCAACACTGACGCAAAGGTTCAAACACTTCCATGCACTTGTAAAGATATCTTAAAGTTTAGAAAAAGTTTGAGGACTACCACAATGACTAGAGAACAAGAAAATTAAATTGAGCTGGCTTTTACTGCAGACTTTGAAAAAGAAGACAGTTCACTGAGCTAACATTTTCAGATAAAAATGGTTTTATCATTATATATGCTCACACATGTACATCACAAACCTGAGTTAGAGACCAATTCAATGTCATTTCCTTCAAGGATCAGCTCATCTTTCTGGGCCTGAGATACTGCACAGGACACACCTATAGAAAGGAAAACACTCAATCTTGATCATTGATGAAGACACCAAGTGTACTGAAGAAACAGTACTTATGTCCTCTCCCAATTTACAGATGCAGCAAATTGTATTCTGGGCAATAAATAACTCCTCTGACTTTGTTAAGAGTTACTTCAAATCCCTCCCAAGATTGTCCTCCCCCAGTTTAAGCACACAAAGGAAACTGCAAGACATCCTCTGGATTCAAAGCAGCTAAGTGACACTCCTACTTTAAACTGACCACCACCCTGCACAAAGCAGAGGCTTTGCCAGCATGGCTTCATCAGCTAGGTGGTGCCATTTTCCACATTCTTATGTTCATTAAGACAAAACTGGATTAACCCTAATCACAGGTCATTGAAAAAAACCAAGCTCCCTAACATTGTCAATCACCATGTTTTTACACTGCAAATACTCACATGGAGTCAACACTAGGACATTCCAGAGTCTAACTGGGACTCCATTACACAAGTGAGTCCCTATAGTTTGATCTTAGTGAATGGATGTTAAGATTTTAAGCCAGACTTTACTGCCTTTGAAGTAAATGCTGACTTAGAAAAATCAAATACAATAATCAAACCCACCCCTAATATCTCTCAGTAAATAAACCCCAGCATAAGTAAGCCCACACTGCACCTACCAATGGTTTTGGACATCTCTGAGAGGCTTAATCTAAAGCCACTCCAAACACCAGCAGTCACACTCAATATCCTCACCCATACCCTCACCAGAATGACCTATCAGAAGTACCAACATGGAAGGTTTCCCCACAGGTGATTGTGTATATGACAAGGCTTGTCTCCTCCTTTTAACATGTACCATGCTCTAACAAATGTCTACTCTGCTAGACATCTTGCTAACACTCACAAGGGTGCAAGATGTAAAAGCAGCAGCCAAGATGGTAATTTTGAAGTTTATCACATGTGCCCCTAAACAGTCAGGAAATTCAGAATACGAGAACACTTTTGAGACCAAAAGTACTGTGTGAGGTGAGACTACACCATGCATGTTTAAAACTGGAACACAACTCCAGAACTGAGCATCTGCAGTCTACCAACTGTGAACACTGCTGGGAGCTCACTATCATGAAAGTAAACACTAACTCATGTTACAATAACTAGCTCTGAACTAGTTATCAGCTTGCTCTCATTACTAAAAACCATTACAAGTGCATTATTAATTATAGATGTGAACAGTGGCAAAGATACTGGAAGATCACCAGCAGGTCCAAGGAGGTGATTCTGCC
>JAAWXA010000001.1:2028765-2055555 GCA_038090715.1 Florisuga fusca | reverse complement strand
GGTGAGGCCACACCTCGAGTCCTGTGTCCAGTTCTGGGCCCCTCAGGTCAGGAAGGAGATTGAGGTGCTGGAGCAGGTCCAAAGGAGGGCAACCAGGCTGGTGAAGGGACTGGAGCACAGATCCTATGAGGAGAGGCTGACGGAGCTGGGGCTGTTCAGCCTGGAGAAGAGGAGGCTCAGGGGAGACCTCATCACTCTCTACAACTCCCTGAAAGGAGGCTGGAGCCAGGGGGGGTTGGTCTCTTTTCCCAGATGACTTTCAACAGAGGGCACGGTCTTAAGTGGTGCCAGGGGAGATTTAGGTTAGATATTAGAAAGAATTTCTTTATGGAGAGGGTGATCAGGCATTGGAATGGGCTGCCCAGGGAAGTGGTGGATTCTCCGTCCCTGGAGATATTTAAAAAGAGACTGGATGTGGCACTCAGTGCCATGGGCTGGGAACCGCAGCGGGAGTGGATCAAGGGTTGGACTTGATGATCTCTGAGGTCCCTTCCAACCCAGACAATTCTATGATTCTATGATTACATAAATTCAAACTGGCAAATGTTGCTTCATGATTCACCACCTCTTGTAACAGCAGCAGTGCAAAGCAGTTTAGGAACCTGAGTGAGAAACAGTGAAGTCCACCTCCAGACCTGCTCACCTGGCCTCATCCGCACTCTGCGAATGTACTTCTCTCCCAGGAAGTTTCTGATTTCCACAAGGGAGCCATTCTCCTGTATAACCACGTTGATTGGGAAGTGGGCGTACACCGACCTCATCTTGTAACGAAAGCCCTAGGAGATAAAGGGTATCACCAGGGACTGAAAACAGAACAGGCCCAAAGGGTAAACCAGATGCATTTAGCTGACTGCACAAATCTAAACCCCAAATATATTGAAAATAGTTTCTTAAGAGCAAGACACCAATCCCAAGAGACACTCGTGCTTTCTTCCAGCTACAGAATTTAATTTGACAAGTGCAAGAAAAACAAAAAACAGAAGGAAAGCTACATCTTGGATGCTCTGGAAAGCTCACACAAAAGTTAAAGTAAATTGTTATCCTATTTCAAAATGAAACTTACCAGTGTAACACCCTTGATCATGTTCTGTACATGGCTGCAAATCGTGCGAACTGTTGCCAGCTCCTTCCTGTTACCCCACCACTTGTCAACACGTAGCTATGCAAGAGAAATTTAAGTACCATTAACAAATCTCTCAGCTACACTTCCAAACTAAAAATGATGTTTTTCTGACAAGCTAAGAGTGAAAAGTTTAGACAGAACACTTAAGAGCCCACCTAGCAAAGGCATAAACACTGCTTCTTTTAACAACTATTAAAGGCCCCCCTAGCTCAAACCTGTGAATTCCTGACTCCCAGATGCATGGAAAAGATTTTCTCATCAATAACAAATCTTCAAAGAAGCTGGGATAAATAACTCTGACATATCAAGCTGAAGGATGTGTTATCAGATGCTAAACACTGAAGTTTCTGAGTCAAGTCTCCTGTGTATGATTCCTCCTCTTTTTGCTTAAACACCGTGTGACTCCAGTGTTTTGAAGAAACCCTAAATACTTGCCAAAAAGTAGCTGAAATCAGCCACTCCTTCCCCTTTTTATGTAGCTTTTAAAGTCATAGGAAAATCCTCTGCAGTTGTTTAGAGATCATCTCCTCTCCTAATGTAACTTCCCAATTCTGGATACTGAATGTAGAGATTTAGGTCAATTTAGCTACAACTAGCCCAGGATACAATGATCAACTCCTTTCCCAACAACTGACTTAACTACCAAAGAAATCAAACAACAAATTGCTCCTCTACATCACAGAACTGCAAAACTTCCCAGAGTTCCACAAGACTTCTGTCTTTCAGGAAACACAGAAATAAACAAAAAAATTAACAACCCATCTGCAGTTAAACATTTTAAAGTCCTTCAGTACCAATAAGTTCTCGGTAAGCCTACCCTCCCTCTGCGGGCAAAGAAAGGATCTCTGCAGAACTCACCTTCTTGTGCTTCTTTCCCAGGAGGGAGAGTTCCACGTTGATGTGGTTAAAATCCCTTCTCAAGGTTCCTCTGGGGCCCTTGACAATGACTGTCCGGCCCTTCAGTGAAACGCTGACTGGAAATCAAAGACAGGCGCCGGTTAATCGGCCACGGAACGTGCTCCAAACGCACAGACAGGCAGGCAGACAGACAGACAGGCAGGCAGAAAGGCAAGCAGGCAGAAAGGCAGGCAGGCAGAAAGGCAGGCAGGCAGAAAGGCAGGCAGGCAGACGGACAGACAGGCAGACGGACAGACGTACCTTTCTCGGGGATGTCAACGGTCTGGTTGCTGAGAATGGTCTTCATCCTGCAAGGACACCCAACAGAGCTACACACCCTCACGGTAAAGCCTCCCCGGAACCCACAACTACGCAGAACCGAACCGACGCCCCAAAGCCCCTCTCCGCCACCGCCATGCCGGGCTCCGCTTCCAACACCCACACATCCCGCCCAGGCCCCACAGCAGCGGCGGCCTCAGCGCCCAACTCGGCGGCGAGGCCCAGCCCGGGCCTACAACCCCCGGGAAGGGGGGGGGGGAAAGGCGCCATCCTGGGGTGGTCCCTCCCGAAGGGATTGGGACAGAGCGCGGCGGCCGCGCCCGGCGCCGCCCCGGGAGGCCATGGGCGGCCGGGTAGGGCGCTCCGGGTCTCCCCGCGGCGGATGGTCCCGGATGGTCCCGGATGCCGCCGCCGGCCCGAACCTCACCTCGCAGCAGGCAGAGCGGAAAGGGGCCGCGTCTGACGTCATCACGTACTTGTAGACGCTCGGCCCTCCTCCTGCGTCATCACGCCGAGGAGCCCGTCCGAGAGGCGAGAGTAGCCGAGCCCCGATGCGGGTGAGCGGAGTGAGGCGGGCAGGCGAGCGCTGAGAGGGTCGATCGGGTGATCCGGTCCAACCCCCGCCATGTCGCTGCTGCCCCGGGGCCGCTCTTGCGGGGCCGCCACGGCCGCCCGGAGGCTGATCCTGGGGCCTCAAGGGCGGGTGAGTCGGTGCCCGGTCAGGGCTGTGTGCCACAAAGAGGTGCCCGGCGGCAGAGCGTACCGGGAGGGGGGGGCGGCGCGGCCCGGCAGGAGGCAGCGCTGCGGCCGGTGCCCCGGTGAGGGGTCGGGGCCGTGCCGGTGTCTGAGCTCGTCTCCTAACGAGCTGTGTCTGACCCTGGGAAGGGCTGTTCCCGGCCCTTAGCGGGGATGGGGGACGTGGGGTGCCCCTGCACCCACAGACCGGGGGGGGAGTGAGGGGGTTCTGAGGTGCGGGCTCCGTCCCTTTAAACCCCGATCCGTGCCCGGTCCGGTGCTCCGTGCCCAAGGGTTTGGCAGCGAACTGCTGATCGTCTCGACGTTTTGCTTTTCAGCCCTGAAATCTCAGATCATTCCGTACAGTGTTGTTGATATCTAAGCCCCATATGAGTTAGTTTGCTGCTAGGATGTTGTGGAAGAAATAATAGCATTGGCTGGGTTGGAAGGGACCCCAGAGATCATCAAGTCCAACCCTTGACCCACTCCCGCTGCGGTTCCCAGCCCATGGCACTGAGTGCCACATCCAGTCTCTTTTTAAATATCTCCAGGGACGGAGAATCCACCACTTCCCTGGGCAGCCCATTCCAATGCCTGATCACCTTCTTCGTATGGAAATTCTTTCTAATATCCAACCTAAACCTCCCCTGGCACAACTTGAGACCGTGTCCTCTTGTCTTGCTGAGAGGTGCCTGGGAAAAGAGACCAACCCCCCCCTGGCTCCAACCTCCTTTCAGGGAGTTGTAGAGAGTGATGAGGTCTCCCCTGAGCCTCCTCTTCTCCAGGCTGAACAGCCCCAGCTCCCTCAGCCTCTCCTCATAGGATCTGTGCTCGAGTCCCTTCACCAGCCTGGTTGCCCTCCTTTGGACCTGCTCCAGGACCTCAATCTCCTTCCTGAACTGAGGGGCCCAGAACTGGACACAGTACTCGAGGTGTGGCCTCACCAGAGCTGAGTACAGGGGCAGAATCACCTCCTTGGACCTGCTGGCCACGCTGTTCCTGATACAGGCCAGGATGCCATTGGCCTTCTTGGCCACCTGGGCACACTGCTGGCTCATGTTCAGCTTCTTGTCAATCCAAACCCCCAGGTCCCTCTCTGTCTGGCTGCTCTCCAGCCACTCTGTGCCCAGCCTGGAGCTCCCCATGGGGTTGTTGTGGCCAAAATGCAGGACCCGGCACTTGGCCGTGTTGAACCTCATCCCATTGGAATCAGCCCAACTCTCCAGTCTGTCCAGGTCCCTCTGCAGAGCCCTCCTGCCTTCCAGCTGATCCACACTCCCCCCAGCTTAGTGTCATCTGTGAATTTGCTGATGATGGACTCAATCCCCTCATCTAAATCATGCTCTGTGTTTGTTTCACATTACTTAAAATGATAAAGAGCATTCATTATGTATTTAAAATATAGGCAGTTGGGGAAGTCCTTACACAAACCCTAACAAGTGGACGTTAACAACCCAAAGGCCAGGCACTTATTTAGTGTATGATACCAGTACATTTGTGATGCCATAAATTACAGTGTTGCTTCTCTTAGGTGTCCGGGAGCCACACATGTAACCAGTACAGGACATCAGGGTCTTTGCCAGAGGGAAAAAAAGAGTTTCTGCAAAATGGACCAGACCTGCAAGACTTTGTATCTGGAGATTTGTCAGACAAGAGCACGTGGGCTGAGTATAAAGGCAATTTAAAGCGTCAGAAAGGAGAAAGGTAACTGTTTTTTTTAACAACTCTAGTTGTCTCTCTGCAATACCTTGCATGTTTATTATTAACAATGAAAGGGATACAATTTTTTAAAATAAATTGTCAGACTGGCTTAACAATGTAATAGTTTTTCAAGAAAGAACAAAACCACTATTAACTTCAAATTTGAGACAAAACATGAAGACATGGTGGTATTTTCTCATTTAAGTGTCTGTGCCATGCCCTGCATTAGATTTCTAATATAAATAAGTACTTGAGTGCACCTTTAGTGTTGAAATAATGCTACTGATAAAGTAAAACAGACAAATGAAGCTAAATTTAAAAATGCTTAAAACCTTCATATTTCCAGTTATTAATTTGATCAGACTTGGTAGTAGCTGTATAACAGATACTGCCCTTAACTGTTGCAGTCTCCAGTGTGGCACTCTTAAATGCCACCACTGAAGTTTTAAACCTTTAAATGACAACAAATTCCTACTCCTGCATGTTGGTATGATCACAGACATGGAATAGAGGAGTCTGTTATGACTGAATGATACTAATACTGATTGCTGAGCTGCCTCAATTTTCAAGCAGCCTTTCCTAGTCACAATCTTAAACAACTGAAAGCAGATCTATGAAATTAATGGAAACTTACCATGTAAATAGTTTAGTAATCTTTGTGTTTGCATGATGTTATTCAGGCTGCATCTTCCTCCGTGGCTGAAAACTAGCATTCCCATGGGAAAGAACTACAATAAACTAAAGAATACCTTGAGAAGTTTAAATCTTCATACGGTAAATCTAGTACTGACCAAGTTTTTTCTGTAGAAATAAGGCTTTTTTTTACAGTTACAAAATTATCTTTTGGTGAAGGACAGCTAGAAATCATGTCTTGCATGATCTTCAAAACTGAAACCAACCCTAATGATGATCCTTGTTGTGGTGAATTTTAGCCATAAAGACAAATCCAAAAGAGTATTTTGTGGTTTTCCTGCTGTCATTTTTAAATGCCAGGGTTTACTACTTGCATCACCAAAAAGATCAGAAGATGCTTTGAGTGACTGGTTTTAATGGAAACACACATAATTTTAGGCTTACATACATGTTTTGCATGAAAAAGAAATTATAGAAATAATTTAAGTGCCTTAAATATACCTTCCAGATGGTAAAAAGCAGTGGGTATGCATGGAAAACTCTTTCCCTTTACTCTGTTGATCTCCTCATTACAGAAGGAATGATGTTGTGTTTGTAGCTATTACTGAAATTATTAGTATAATAATATTTTGCTATAATAATGTTGAAAAAAGACAGGTACATGACTGTGTTTTACCTTCAGGTGTGTGAAGAAGCACGTTGTCCCAACATTGGAGAATGCTGGGGAGGTGGGGAATATGCTACAGCTACAGCTACTATCATGGTAAGCCATTAACCATTGCTTAATTGCTCTATTAATGTCTGAGCTGTTTGTAGTGTATTGTTGGATCTCTGCTGTGGGGGTGTGGGTGTATTACAAGAAATTTAGAGTAAATCATGGTTTTGTTTGGTATTGGGATTTACCTGCTCTAGCTTACACAGCTGTTTCTTAGCAATACCAGTATGTACAATGTCTGCCTTGTTTTAGCTGATGGGTGACACATGCACTAGAGGCTGCAGATTTTGTTCAGTAAAGACAGCAAAGAATCCACCTCCACTGGATCCTGAGGAGCCTTACAACACAGCAAAGGCCATAGCTGAGTGGGGCCTGGACTATGTTGTGTTGACATCTGTCGACAGAGACGGTCAGTACGTTGTCTCTCCTGTCTTTCTGAGCTCATGTGCCTGATGTGGGGGAGACACAGACCTGGATAAACTTTGGTCAACAGCTGTTGAGGATTGCTCTTTTAGAGGAGTCAGAAGTGCTAAACAGTTCCTACATATTCCTAGTGTTTCTCTATGCCTGGTGAAATATAACAGAATTAGCATTAAAGATTACAGTATTTTATTAAATATATATTAAATATTTCTCCCCCCAAATACATACATATGCACTTTGTTCTATTATTTTCATCAGCAAAAAAACCCAAACTCCATGAATATACATAATACCATGAGAGAGCTTCCTTCCAAACATTAAACCTGTAATAAATTATACTTAAGAAACCTGAATGTTGCTTTTTTTCTAAGGCTGCTTTGTGGTGGCATCATGCAGGTGGGGAAAGCAGTTGTAGAGACTGTTCAGTGTACTTTGGTGGGAATAGCAGTAGCTTCAAAGTGGCCTACAATATAATACAATAATACATATTTCAATTTTTGTAGGACTGTTTCTCAGACCAAAACCAGAAATAGATAAAGCCATTCTTTGCTCAGGCTGACAGTGAACCTAGAGACAGGTAAATTCAGAGTAAACATTTGAAGTCTGCCCTAAACAATCAGACTTTGTGCAGATAAGGCTTGGTAGGATATCTGTTGTAAACCTTTGACGTGAGCAGAAAGACAGGGGTTTGACTAACAACTGCTTTATTTGTTTGCATTTAAATTTGACTCTGCAGGAGTTTGTGGCTTTGCTAATAAGTAAATACATTTCCTGAACATAAAGGTTAACTGAATAATTGAAATGCTTCTAGATATGCCTGATGGTGGAGCAGAACACTTCGCAAAGACAGTCTCTCATCTGAAAGAAAGGTATATTTTTAATGTGTTGCTATTGTTATTGCAGCTTTAGGATGTGGGCACATAGGTCAAAAATACCTTCAGCTGGATTATTCCAGAGACCGTGCAAATACAAAAATCTGCCTTTAGCCTATGTTACTTTTTTTGAAGTTTTCATCTTTTTCTATGGTGTCCCCAGAGTATTTTGAATTTGGATGCATTTCCAATGTAGCCCAGACTTATTTAAAGCTAAGCACTGGATTATTTCTTGAACTATGTGTCTGGCTTAGCAGGAAATGAGCACATACTTCTGAGCTATGTTAATTCTTGAAGCTTGGAGCTCACAGTTGGTTTAGATAATGGTGTCACCACAGGATGGCAGGAGCCAGGTTTCTCTTTTCATCAGTGATCAATCTGCTTTGAGTTTTCCCACTGTGGGTGTTTTCTTCATCTGTGACTGTACCTTCCTGCCTTCCCTAGCCATGCCTTCTCCACTCTGCACCAGTGCCCTGTGCCACTCAATAGCACACTTACCTTCCTGCAGGTTTTGTTTGCATAACCTCGTTTGAGGCTTTACCCACTCTGAGGACCCAAGGGGTTCCTGCAGGTTTCCCTGCCTGCTTTGTGGAGCTGACATCTGGCTCCTGGCACTAGTACAGTCTTCTTGTCCCAGTAGGCAGGATTATAACTCCTCTGTATTTTGGAGCAATGATATTAAACTTCTCTAAAGTTAACCTGCAACAAAGACAGATTGATGAACAGTGACTGTGATTGCTGAGGAGATGGGTGGAAGAGCTTTTATATTTATTATTTGGCTTTCATTCTGTTTCAGCTCACATTAGTAAAATCAGAAATTTAACACATGATGCTTGTAAGAATTGCAGATTTGCAGAAATCTGTTGTTTTAGAAGTACATCCTGAATTAACTTTGCTTATCACAGCGTCATTACCTAGTTATGTTTGGGGTTTTTTTTGCTATATTCAGGTTCTTTTTTTTTAGTACCAGTGACACAAATCCCACAGATGCCTTCATTTTTTTTAATATCACCTTTTGCAGGAATCCAAAAATCCTGGTGGAATGCCTAACTCCCGATTTTCGAGGCGATCTGAAAGCTGTGGAGAAAGTGGCTCTGTCGGGACTGGATGTCTATGCCCACAACGTGGAGACTGTGCCCGAATTGCAGAGGTACGGAACCAGGGGATGTCCGGAGTGTAAACAGGGAAAGGTTTTCCGGGGGAAAGAGGCATTTATTGAGACCCGCCTGGAAGCTCGGCCGGGCCGGGCCAGGCGGGGCCCTGAGGCGGGGGGCGAAATGGCCGGAACGGCTCCCAGCCTGCCCTGCGCGCCCAACCGCCCGCCAACCGCCCGCCGGCAGAGGGCGCCCGCGCCTTGACCCGAACCGACCCGATCCGAACCGAACCGAACCGACCCGGCCGCTGGGTCGGTACCACCTGCCAGGACTCGGGTTCGGGTCGCCGCGCCGTGTTGTTGCGGCTTTGCGGGGTTTTGGTACTGAAACCGAGCCTGGGGATAACTCGTGGCGCTTTCAGAGGGTGTCGAACCGCGCAGCTAAACCCGCTACCGGCCCGTTTTGGCTCTGTAGAAACAGAACGCAGCGCTCTCGGCATCTCTTAACTCCTGAGCGCTCTGTCATGGGGTTTGGTTGGTTTTTTTTTTCTCCCTTGTGCTGAAAATGTGAAAAGGAAGGTCCGTGATCCCCGCGCCAACTTCGAGCAGTCCATACGTGTGCTGAAACACGCCAAAGAGGTCCAGCCCAGCGTCATCTCCAAAACCTCCATCATGCTGGGGTTGGGTGAGACAGATGAACAAGTATATTCCACCATGAAATGTAAGTTGGTGTTGAAATTTTTATTGTGTGAATTCAGGGGTGTGAATTCTTATTGTGTTGGGAGATGGTGCTGAGCGTCTTCGTCTCTTCATGCAGATCAGTTTAGTGTTTTATGAGTTTTATGGAAAAAAAGCCAAACTTGACCGGTTAAAAAAGAGTGAACTTCAGAAATATTTTACTTTTGTATGACTTAGATTTTCAGACAGAATTTGATGGGAAGGTCCAGGACCTTTTGATTGCTATGGAAGTTATAAATATTCTTTAAATTTGTATTATAATATTAAAATATTATATAAGTGTTATTTTAAATATTTGGTCTCTTTTCCCAGACGACTTTCAACAAGACAAGAGGACACAGTCTTAAGTTGTGCCAGGGGAAGTTTAGGTTGGATATTAGAAAGAATTCTTTACAGAGAGGGTGATCAGGCATTGGAATGGGCTGCATGGTGAGGGGGTGGATTCTCCGTCCCTGGAGACATTTAAAAAGAGACTGGATGTGGCACTCAGTGCCATGGGCTGGGAACCGCAGCGAGTGGATCAAGGGTTGGACTTGGTGATCTCTGAGGTCCCTTCCAACCCAGCCGATTCTATGATTCTATGATCTTTGTGTGACTATTGTTATCTTTGCAGTTTCTTTATAGAACCATATCAATCTACACACAGCTTCCAGGGTAACAGGGAGTGTAATGCAGGAATCAAAACACTCTCTTTTCTTCCTCTTTGACTTGGGACAAAGAGGAAAGTAGCCAGAAAATGTGTTAATGCAAAATCTGATTCCTCAGCCATTCCTTTGTTCAGAGTACCCCACTATCTGCAGTGAACATAATTCTTCAGGCAGGCAGTCTGTCAGGATTTCCCACTGTAAGTAGACTACCTGACATTGCTTGCTGTATATTGATTCTAGTACATATACTCACATTTTAGCAGACTAGGTTTAGCAGATTTTGCAGGCATCAAGACAAACATACATCCTAAGTGTATAAAACTGGCAGAAGATGCTGAGAATTTCCCCTGATTTATAGCTCTTCAGAACTGTCTGCAACTTTTGAGTCTCTTGATAGAGTGTTGGCAAGTGTATGTGCACACATCCATATTTTGTCAAATGAAGGCTCTGACCTAAAGAGACACTGAAAAGCAGTGAGATAAAAGAGAAGAGCCTGTTGTCTCTGCAGTGAGACCCGTGGCTGCAGTGAGTGCTGTGCAGTGGTGGCTTCTCCAGCTTTAAACCAGGTGGTTCAGGTCTTGCAGCAGCACGGAGCTCAGGATGAGGTACCTGACTGCTGCTGGTGCAGGCTGTAAGTTCTCTGCTGGGGAGCAGAATGTAACCCCTGCAGGGTGCTGGGAAGTGGCCTTTCTTCTCCTTGGAAGGAGGGTGTTTTGTAATTACTGACAATCCCTTGAGATCCTCCTGCCTATAACAAAGAATGTTGTTTTTACAGTGTTGCGGGAAGCAGAGGTGGATTGTTTGACCCTGGGACAGTACATGCAGCCAACAAAACGGCACCTCAAGGTAAAAATGCCTTTTATTTGCAGGCAGCTTTACACTCTGCATCTTGCACTAAGTGTCTTCTTTCTAAACTGGGGCTCAATAAGCATCCTTACTGGGAAAAATTTCCTTCCTTGTTTAACCTGATCTGTTTTGAGATGATAACCCTACTGCTACGAGTCTTCTTATGGACTCCTAACACTAGGACCCTAACCCTAAGAGTCTTGTTATGGACTCTTCTCTAAAAATTGCCTCAGCCAACTAATCCCTTCAGTCTTCTGCAGACTTCCTACTGCTACTTGCTACGATTAGCTGGAGGGACAGCTGGGGCTGAGGCATGATTCTGGAAAACAAGAGTCTCAGTGTATGTCTCAAACATGATGGCTCAGGCCAGCTCCCCTTCACTGTCTCAGGCTGTCCCCTAATGGTGCCACTTCCACTGGGGACGTTACCATTTAATCTGTCCAGACCATGAGTCTCTGTCCTGTTACTGTGTTTCTCTGAAATAACTGTTAGTGAAGAGATTTGTGGGACTGTTGTTGGGATTTTTTTTCCCACCACTGTAAACGAAAAAAAAGTTTGCTTGAAAGGACCATTCAAAAACAGAGTGAGGAAGATGAAGAAGTTGTTGTAGTGATGTGAAGAACTTGTTCTAGTAACAACTAGGAGTTAAATTTGAAACTTTTCAGCTAAACATGTAAAGCAAATAAAATGTATTCTTTTGGTATAAAGCAGAGAGGAAATTCCATTTGTGACTTGGCTGCTTAAAGTTTTGAACTATGAAATTTTAAACCTGTGGTATAACTACTTTTCATGTCACTACATGCTGTCTGTAGCCATTTCCTTAGTGTTAATATCTGATCTAAATTAATTCTTTGCACTCAGGTTGAGGAGTACATAACTCCTGAAAAATTTAAGCACTGGGAAAAAGTAGGAAATGATCTTGGATTCCATTACACTGCTAGCGGGCCTCTGGTGCGCTCCTCCTACAAAGCAGGTAAATTACTGAAAAGCATTAGATCTTTTAGCAGATAATATTTTAATAAAATGTGAAGTAATATGCAACAAAGGTCACCTTAGTTCAAGGACACCTCATATAATTATCCTTTTTTAAATCATTATTTACACTTACTGTTTTCCAGTAAATGTAAATGTCATCTAAATGCATCAGTGTGACAGTAATTCATGTTTGTATGATTCTTGTGCTGCTTAATCTGTTTTTTGGCCAAACCTAGTTCATACTGTATATATCTGAGGCAGGGTAAAGGGTACCCAGTTTGGGGTTTCCCTTTACATTCTGCCTCTTGGACACTTCAGGGTTTAATGGGGCTCTTTTTTGTTTGTGATGTCATTTGGTTGCTTTAGGCAGAATTTATTTCAGTGCCCTACCAATAGATGCATTTACAGCAATGCTTTTTTTCTGACAAAACACAGGGTATTAATAGCAGGTAATCTAAAGGAACTGTTGTGTAGGTCCAATATTCTGCTTTTTTCCTGAGGAGGGAACAGGGAAGGCTTGTCTGGGCACCTTGCTTCTCAGACTGCTTTAATGCTAGCTCAAATGACATTTATTGCAGGTTTCACTACCAGTTGATGATACTTTATGAGATAGGAATTAATTTTTAATTAAACCACTCCACTTTTGCCTGTTGGAAATCACAAAGAAGCAGAGCTGTTCCACAAAAATGGGCATGAGGAGAAATCAGGATTTTGGGGGTGGAGGGATTTGTTGGGTTATGGGGTTTGTTGGTATTTTTGTTTTTGTTTTGTTTTCATCCCTGCTGTATATATTGAACATATATTGTATATATATGTTGTATAGAATTTAATTACTGTAAAATACTGGCAAGAACAGTTGTGGAATAGAATATTCACTTTAAATGAGACTATGTATTGTTTTCCTTTATTTCATTGAAATACCTACTAATAATTTGGTGGTTTTTTTCCTTACAATTAGGTGAATTCTTCTTGAAGAATTTAGTTGAAAAAAGAAAGACAAAAGCCATCTGAAAATGAGAGAGTGAACCTATTTAAAGCAGCCAGTTCTGAGGATCCTTTTTTTCAGCATATGATCATACTCAGTTCCAGAAATGCAGAAGACCAGATGGTGGATGTATGAATAAATTTACTATCTGTCCAGAACACTTTTCTCTCTCTGAAACACTTTACAGTATTTTACCTAATTCCCACTGGCAAGGCTACAACTGCCATAGTACCTGTAGTGTTCAGCAAAACAATCAGGAGATAGAACTGATTCTGAGAGAGCAATGGAACTGAGGTGAAGAAATGTTAGCTGAAAACAAAAAAAGGACAGATTTGAGTAAACAGACTTGATACTACCATCAGTATTGCTGTAGGTAGGTACTTGTGAAGATGCTAATAACAGGTGATTCGAAAGGTACTGATATTTTGGTGTCTCTTGCTATTACGTAGCAAAAGTTTGCAGAGGCTCTGGGAAACAGGAATTGTGAAGACTGTGTACATGATGAAGGACCACATTAGGGCTGTCTTGAACCACACCTGAGAAAGTATGGGTTATACTCTTGTAAGAAATGGTATCTCTTACCTGCATCTTAAGAAAATAAGCTCTGACATTCTGATAGCTAGTGTTTTTCAGGTGCCTGCATGTCTCAAAGTTGTAAACAAGGTATCAAGCTGAAGAAAACAGCCCTTTCTGTCAAGACCACTTTATGTAATCAACTTCCATGTAATTTAAATCATATGGAAAAATCAAAATCACCATAACAGCAAAAATAGAGCCACCCCTAGTTTGGGTGCACAAACTAACCCCACTGTAACAACCCCACTGAGTTGCACAGGTGCTTCTGTGGTATTGGGTATGCAGAGCTGCTGTTGTGTACTGTGTTTCTGCTCCCCAGGGATCATCCTGACATGAAAGGACAATTCAATACCCAGTGTAAGGGTCTGGTTGTGCTTGGTGGGTCTGGTTACCTGCCCCCCTCAAGACCTGTTCTGGCTGTTAGATCTGAGTGCAGAGAGGTGAATGCACCATAAATGAGATGTGAAATCCATGATGTATTGTACTAAGCTCAAACAGAAATAAAGGCATGGCTTATGGTATACTAGCATCTGTAAATTCTTCTTTACAGTCATGGAAGTTCAATGTGCATCTCTCCCTGATGTGTCCCAGTTGGATGCTACGGACATGGGATACAATTTTTGAACTGGCTTAAGCTGTATCTTAGTGAAGTTATTTGGGAAAAGAGCCAGGAATTTGTTACCTGGGCCCAAACTCTCATCACACAGGTAATTCCGTGGCTGCCCATGGTATTTCTCTAAATTAACTGTAGTCTGTATGAAGAGTGGACCCTCCCTCAGCCCCTTGCTCAGTAAGATGTTAGTAATAATTAGCACATTGATGTCTAGGAGAAACTTGGTGTTGTCATTAACAATGAAATCGGGTTATACTGTTGAGGCCAGTGATGCACAACTGACAACTTTGTGAGGTAAAGTATAGCAATTTTAAAGTATTACAAAGACTAATAGCCTTAGGATAGAAGGTAGGTACTAATTAAACAATATAATGGACCTTTAAATTAGGGAGAGAAACCAGAGCCACAAAGAAGAGAGTAGAATAACAGAGAAACAGAAGTCTTAATAGATGTGCTTTGTAAAGGAAAAGAAAGGCCACTTTTCTCTTTCAATACTAAATATTAAAATTTAAAATAATAGATTTTACAACTTTAATTAAAAAAGGTCTGCCCACTAGTCTTGGAAAGACCAGGCATACTCTAAGCCAAAAATGCCCTGCTTCAGCTGCAGTACACTGAGCACCAGAGCAAGAGCAGGCTGTGGTAAGGAAAGTCAATACTCCCTCCACAGCAGCAGGCAGGGAGGGTTCAACTTTAACTCCAGGATATCCACACATGTAACAGCTGCCATCCTTTATTAGAGGTTGCTAATTAAATAATGGTTTTGCCTTGCCTACAGAGCAGATTTAAGGAAATACTAGTATAGCTTTTGCCAAGTTCCTGCTCTTTCAGCATATTGACACCAGAAATATGCTAAAGAGAGTTCTGAGCTATACAGCTATTATCAAACTGGAAAAAGAGGCCATTGTACAGTAATTATCCATGACTTCTTTACAGTGAGAGAAAGAACACTTCTAGAAACAGTGCAATGTTATTTTGTGATAGAATTATCCTATGAATTGCTGCTGGGTGGTTTGGAAATTATCTCATGCCTTTATGCAACTGTCTGGCCAGATGATACCAAGTTTCAGAAGCAATGGAACCTATTTTCTAACTATGTTTTGCTGTGGTTTACAAGAAAAGCAGTCATATTTTGACTTCACAGATTTGTTTTGTTTTAGCAGTTGTTGACTCTCACAGTTTGTACTATAAAATGGCAAGTCTTAACTGGTTAGGAAGTTCAAGTATTTGTATGTTAACAGCATCAAACTCTCACAAAAGTCCTGGTTATTAATTCAGCACAGGTTTTTACAAATACCTCAATTTTGTTTCTGATGAAGTTTCATGTTAAGTGACATTTTCTTTTAGTAAGTCAATCACCTCATTCTGGCAGTTTGTTTCACAGAGCAGCCATAAAATACTTTACATTACAAATATCAATCTTCTCACAATTGGGAAAACATCAACCTGAGTTTTGGGAGTATGATTTCAAGTTGACACAGAAACTTTAAAAGAACAAATAGTCTTTCTAAATATTGTTACATCAATCCCCTACGCTGTGCAAGGCACAATTAAATGTTAGCTGACTAGAGAACTGCTGCATCTTGCAGTGACTTCAAGTCTTCAGGTTAAACCAACAAAGCCAGTGTACATTAAAGAAGTTTTATTTTTTCCCCTACTTGATCAAGACTTAACATTATTGTCCCTTTCACTTAAAAATAAAATGTTTATGCTTCTTTACTCCACCATATGTCTATTTATAGATGTTCAACTTGCACTTGGAATAAAGCAACTAATTAAACTTGTCCACAGATAACCCACTGTGATTTCCTGATGCTGAGCAAGATGGTAGCACCACTGTAAATGCCACATCAACACAAGAACTCCAAGTGATAGAAGTGCAAACTTTTTGGCCAGTACAAAACCTCACCCCTACGCTGCTCCCAGTGTTGGTCAAACATGTTCTATTCACTTGAAATATTTTTGGCTATCATATTTCTGGAACAACAAAGTGTTGAATATGTACAGAAAAGAAATCCTGTACAGCTTGCCTGGCATTTGCAGTTTGTTATGCACATCCTAATGTATGCAGTCTATACCATAGTAATGATGGGCTTGTACTAAAGATGGATTTGCTTCATCTGTTGTGTTCACAATTTTGAAGTGAAAAGCAGTGTTACTGTGGGATTGCATTTTATTAATATGGCTGTAGGAAAGAATTTCAGAGCACAGGAGTCCATTACTCATCTTACAGAAATCTCAAGAATTACATGCTGTAAGATCCCATAGACACTCAGTAGCATTAACCCCCATCTCTTACTGTGTGCACTACTCAAAGCAGGAATGCAAGTCAACTCCACCTCTTACTTCCCTGGCAACTGTACTGTGAAGATGGTGGCTTGGGATTCACAATGCTGCAAAAGCTTCCACAGATGTCTCTTTAGGCCTGTGGTAAGGTTTTCTTACATTTATGCAAGGTTAAATAATTCAGTATGTTGGAGGCACCAGCAGCTGTTAAGACTGGATTCATACCAGAATCCACGTCCCACTAAGAGAATGCAGCCACCAAGAAACTAAAAAAAAACAAACAACTGGTTTTCCAGGAAAGCAAGGGAAATGCTTTTACACCCTTTGACCCCTTGTTGCTCTTCAGAAAGGATCTGCTGCTCCCCCTTTTCTAAGCCTTCTTGCTCCTGCACATTCCTAACAGGAGCAACAGTTGACACAAGAGTTCAATGGTTCATCTGTGTCAAGCCAAGAACAGGTCCCATGCAGAGGCACTGCTATTACAGCTGTGTGTGAGTTCCTGAAAACCATCCTGATTTTCCAAGTCTCTACTCACCCTCCCTCTTCAGACAGGCCCTGCAGCAGTGCTGTGCTACCCTGAACGTAGCACAGGACAAGAGATTCTTTGAGCACAACTTGTCAGTACCCTTCTTCATCCCCAAGGAGTAACAACCAGCCCGCCATCTCGGGTGCTATGGGTATGCTTTGCCTACCTGCAAAGACAGGGTGATCTTCTTTACAACACTTAGAGATGCCACCACTGTATCACAGGATTGTCCCTGCTCTGTGGGTGTTGTAGGAATGCAGTGCTAGTGAATCAGGAAGAGGAGATGGCATGATAGAAGATGACAGCTTGATTTTAAGTCCCCATGATTCTCAACTCACTTTGAGTGGCTTCTGATGTGCTCTTCACAGAAGAATTGTGCAACAGGACAAGAAGCCCAAGGCTTATTTGCCCAAAGTGATGAGTGATTGCTGCATAGTAAGTCCCTGTGTGGAAACCATTAACTGAAAGCATTTGGTCCAGGGATGCAGCTATTTTGGTCAGTGAAGTGTCTTGTTTTGTCTACCCAAGTTGTTATGCAAGTTCCTTAAACCTTCAGGTATCTGTCTTACAGCTTAAATCATATCTACATTTCTGTGGGTAAATCATTATGATTTAATGATTTAATCTAATAGCACTCATCACCAGGACAACACTAATCTTAGGCTCTTTTTTTACTCCTGATTAAGGTTACTTGAAGGCACACCTGTTGAATAACTCAAAAGGTGTTGTGTGACTGGTTACAGGATAATCCTCTAACATCCCAACACTACTGTTACTCAACCAAGACATCTATGCCTCCTGGGCTGAAACCTGTTGATGGTCATCCTCTATCCTCCCCTCTACAACCCCTTGGATCAAGCCAAACATAAACTCTCATCTCAAGGATTTTAATAGCACTGGTCACTTGAGAATAATAAAAACAAGTAGAAATAAATCCAAGTAATAGTAAAGGCAAAAATATCAAGATAACATAGGAAGTATAAATTCCCACTAATTAAATGAGGTAGCAAGCTGACTAACTTATGGGGCTGAATTTTTTATTGTTAATCATTTTTTAGCAGCAGAGAATGATTTCTGCAGATTCATTAAGGAAACTGCTTTCAGTGAAGTTTGTAAGCAGAAAGGAAGAAAAATAACCATAAGGTAGCTTTGAACCCAATGTTTGCTTTCTATTTGGACTGAAACCAAATTAAAGTAACTCTGCTTAAATTTGATGTTCAAACAAGCAGAATGCTCCTCTGCTGAAGATGAGTTGTATTGCTGTAATTTAGGAAAAACTCGCCCCAGGAATCTGATTAGATCAATAATTAATGTGGCTGCACATGGAATGTAAGCAAGAGAATCAAAGAATCAAAGTGAGGATTTGCCAGTGGATCAGATCATAGCTGTTAGTCCACTGTGACTGGTTACATGATAGATGCCTGCAGAACCACCTGGCCTCCCAACAGATGGAGACTCCATCAGTGCCCACTGATCCCAACCAGGATCAGGATATCACTGTCACAATGATTTCTATTCTAGGGCACAGCCCAAATCTCACCAAATTAATTTAAGAACTTATCTTTTGACTTCAATGCCAGTTAGAGCAAGCATTTAACTGAAAAAAGAACTACCCCAAAGGAAAGTTAAAAACTGGTGAAACCAAAGTTCATGATCCCTGTCCACAACTGGACCAAAGTGAAAAGATATTCTAGTGATTTTGCTTCATACCACTTGAAACATTTAAAGTGCTGCTTTGGTAGATTTCTGGAAGCAGAAATCTGCAGTTGGAAGGTAACTTTTCCACTTAAAAGGTGATTAATTATTAAAAACAGGTTTGTACCATCTTCAGTAACCAGAAGAAATTACTATAAAAATAGAGATTTGAAAATAGACTGAATTCACATGTACCAGGTACCAGTTCTAGTGTAAAACTGTTTTTCAGTTTATGAAAAATAGTTCTCTTTAAAAAAAGCATAGGCTTACAATTTCTATCACTAAGAAGGTCCACAGAATTCCTTCAATACCTATTGAACATTATACTCTGGGCTTTTTGACAGGTGGGTCTTGCAGGCTGAACTTGGGAATTTCACATGAAGAAGCAAAAGGAATTCTTTTGGCTGACACCTTCTTTCCAATTGTTTCAATCTGAAAGAGAACACATATTTAACAAGTGAGGGTGGCAAGCTAACATCATCATGTCAGCCTAGGAGGAATCTACAAACCAAATCTAGGACCATGAGCACATTTCATAAACAGTAGAATAATACAAGCCACAAAGCACAGTGTGCTCAGGAACAGTTTCTGGGATTGGAGTTGCAAAGAGTTTTTTAAAAACAGCCCCCCCTTACATATTTAAAACTGCATCTAGCTAATCTGAATATCATTCAGGTGCCTCAGCTTCCACAGGACTATCAGTACAAGTACAAAGATGTTTCTGGGCATTCAAAAAAATGTGGCCTTGGTCTTTGTCTAAAAATTTATATCCAGTAAATTAGGCTAGAAGCTTTTTTCCCTCCTTAATGCAGTGGGTGGTTTTGAAACAATACAGCTCTGAAAGGCTAAAGGCAGCCAACTCTATATAAACAGAATCAGAGAATTGTTTTGGTTGGAAAAGACCCTTAAGTTCATCATGTCCAACCATTAACCTACCACACTACCAAATCCACCACTAAACCATAATCCTGAGCACCACAAGTCTTTTAAATCCCTCCAGGAAGCATGTAACAAAGGCAACACACATACACATAAGCCAGGTACTGCAAAATTCAGAGTGAGACAGGTTCCCCTAGCTTCTAGGTCAAACTAATATAAATCAGTAAAGACAGAGCTTGTAGAGGACAAAATACCAACTAGCAAAACAGCTCAGACACCCAGTAAATACGAAGAGCTGCAGCTTTCCTCTTGTGTAAGTATTGCAGGTCAGATGCAAAGCACCAAAAGCCAAAATACTTCAACTATTTTAAATTTAACATCATTCTTATTAATATATTCTGGACAGACATCTCAGTTAACTATGAGAAGAGAGCAGTTTAAAGAGTCATATGAGCCATATGCACCATATTTGCCTGTAACAGCTTCAAGCTTCAACTGACTGGTAAAATCAATTTATCCAACCCTGTTCACACCCCGTGTAAATAACTGTAGCTCAAGCTAGATAAAAAATACCAAAAGAGAAGCCTACAGCCATTACACAAGTAATCACAGTACTCAGGAGTACAGAGTGAAACAGCTGAAATATCAATCTGATCTGGCTTGTAGATTTTGTTCTGACTGTATCTGGCCAAGATGCTGCTATTGGATTATTCAGGGATTTGATGATTTTAGTATTAGTCAAATTCTGCCTAAGACTGCTTCAAGGCATGCTTATACTGCAGAATGGTGATGGCATAGTCTGCTGGAGCTTGGATTTTAGCAGAGCAGTCTGCAAAAATAGAAAGGTAATGGAGGAAAGACAGCACTAGTGAAGAGACTTAAGCACAGCCAAATTTAGACTTAAATCACCTGAAGAGTTTTTTTTTTCCCTTGCTACTCAGTCATTGCAGAGGGAGAGACAGAAAGAGGTAAGGAAGCAAAAGGAAAAACACAAGCAGCAGCTTCACCCAGCTGATTACCTGGAAGCCAATGACTTGTAGCTCATTATGAAGATCATCCAGAACTCTCCTGCCATCAAAGATAAATGCAGGCTTCAGCATCTTCTTATGAATTCGTTCATAATCTAACTCCTGTAACGGGCAATTCAAGCATTAATTAAATAAATATGTAGCATAACACATCCTCTTTTTTTTTTTTCTTTAGTATGAAGATAACATTTACCTTAAACATGTCCCATTCAGTGCAAATTACAAGGGCATGAGCTCCATCACAGGCTTCATAGGGATCTTTACTTATAGTGACCAACCGAGACACTGTAACAGAAGGAAAATAAAGCTTAATCCTCCACACATCTTCAACCTCAATCTGCTGCACTACTGGCTAATGAGTCTCCTTCCCTGCCCTTCACAAACAAGGAGTTTCAAGTCACTCTCCTAGAGATGTTTCCTATCAAGACATTTGTCACTTGGAATTAATTTAAATTACAGCAGCTTGTGTCTCGCATCTGAGTAGGATCAGAGCACTTAAATGTTTGAAGTTAAGCATTCAAATTTGATTCAAACAGTCAAGAGCATCTCGAGAGTTAGAAGTTGCTATGGAGTGCTCAAAGGCCAGGTCTCACAAAGGTCCTTGCCTGCACAACATCAGCACATCACAGTTCTTGTGTAGCACTCAGTTCACACTAGAGAAAATAGACTTGGCTCACCAGGGGCTGCCTTCAGCCTTCCACTGCTTCAGCAGCTGCCTAGAGGCAACCCTCTCCTCCCCCTCTAATTCAAGGGCATTGCTAAATAATGTACACCCTCCACTCTTCATCACAGCTTGTTGATCTTTTAATTATGCAGAGAGAAAATTCTCTGCATGTATTCAAATAAATATTTATGAGAAGAAAAAAATCACACAATTGTATAGAATTAGCATCTATCTTTAAAAGCCATGGGGAAAGGCAGAAGAGTTAGGGTAATCCTCTGAACTATGACAATCCTCTAATATGTGTAACCAACAACACCCCTCTCCCATGGGGAAAATGTAAAAATGGATTAATAGCATTTAAAAAGACCTGGTGCATTTTGAGAACAGGGTGGGATCAGCTTTTCATGAGCATTCTTACCTTGGTTATCTTCTGAGACACCCGGATGTGAGAGATCCAAGATGATTTGTTCCTTAGGTACTTTAGGATCATAGATATGGAGCTCTGCTCCTTCATCCATTAAATACTTGCTAATGTAGATACTGGATGACTCTCTGGGGAAGAGAATCAATGAGTTAATGAAGCAAATGGCACATTCTAAGTAATGAAAGTCTTCACGTGTCACAATATGCTGTGCCAGAGCTTTTATACCAGTTTACATCAGACATTTTAGTGGTAATCCATGCCAGCATTGACCTTGAAAACTTAAGGGGCACTAAGGACAAATTTGAAAACCAAATTTGCATCTATTTTGATGAATCATGCAAGAGAAATACTAAACCCCAGGACTCCTGTTGACCATCATTTACAAGGCATGAAGCTTACAAGCACTGCCCACAAACTGCAGTTGGAAAGTTGTATCAAGTTTGACCTTTACAAAAGAACAGAACTAACCACCTTTGGGAAACTAAGTTGAAACTATGACTTCAGGTGGCAATTTAGAACCAGCTGCAGAAGAGCTTGCATTCCTTTCAGTGGAGAATGGAAAGAGTCTGCCAAAATCCATCTTTGGTCATGCAAGTTAATAAGGACTAGCTTCCTGATTAACTGCTCTAGCTTCTGAATGATTTGGAATGTTGTAGAGGTCAAGATTCAATTGTCTCACCCATTTAAGAAAGAATAATCCTTGTTGCAAACTAATTCAGTCAGAAGAGGTTAAGAGTCCCATATCTGACATTTTTATTAATGCAAATCAGTTGAGCTGCACAGCAGGTGAAAAGTGTAGGGAATCCATGTTAGTGAACTGAATTCACTTTCTTACCTTGTGTCCCCAGTATCCTTTTTGAATGCAAACCCTAAAATAGCAATCTTCTTATCAGTGACAGTATTGAACAAGCTGTCAATAATGCGGGAAGCAAATCTTCTTCTCTGATAATCATTCATGTCTATTACCTGAAATTATATAAAACGTGATGGTACAGAAAGGAGACATTTTAAAGTATGAACAGACTGTATTAACAAC
The DNA here is from genome assembly GCA_038090715.1 of Florisuga fusca. NCBI lineage: Eukaryota > Metazoa > Chordata > Aves > Apodiformes > Trochilidae > Florisuga > Florisuga fusca. Next base: position 2,033,166 of record JAAWXA010000001.1, on the reverse strand, counting down.
AAAGCCAAACCAGACATAAATAAGTTTAATAGAGGCTTAAAAGAAAAAGCTAAATGTTCTTACTCAGTATCATAAGTAATCCAAAGATAAATTTAGTTAATTTATTACATTCTGAGACAAATCCCATTTTAACCAGCAGCTGTAGATACATATACACATACACTATCATGCATTATCTAGTTCAAAGGCTAGGATATTTGCAGGGGGGGTTTGTGCCTACAGCTTAAAATTTTGTAGGCAGAAACACAGAAAACAGTTTCACTGTTAGAGTATTTGATGTCACATGGACATGCCAGTGCCAGATCTAGTCTTATTTACATCCTATATATAATAACTATGAGAATATTTTTTGCCTTTTACATTCACAAAAATAGACTTCAGTACCCAAAACTAGTGTGGTTAAACCAAATTTTTTAAGTGCCTCACTGATGATGCAACATGAAGGTGGCTTCACTCACTCTGTTTATTCCTGTACTTTGCTCTAGCCTGCTTCATGCTTTGATCTCCAGCCCTTAACACACAAAGGGCACTGGATCACTTAGCAGAAGATGAAAGATGGTTTCCACACCTAGTCAATGTTCAATGTGAACTGGAAAGAGCTACAATTCCCTCTCATTTTTGCGACTTTCAACCCAAATCAAGAATTGCAAGATTTATGCAATTCAGCAGGGTGATGATGGGGAACAAGGGTAGCAATCAACAGGATAAGAGAAACACTTTTCTTTCTCTAGGTATTTTTTCAAGCAATTAGGATTTCAGTATTAGAGAGCCCTGTTCTATCTAGGGTGAGAGAGAAGTTCAGATTCTGCAGCTACTGTGATCAGAATTTCCTCCAGAATTGGCATCTTGTCCTCAGACTGGTCTGAGGTCTCCTCTATGCATGTGCTGGGATGAGCTGCTGACAGGGCAGTGCTCAGGTCACAAAGAAGGGGTTCACACTATGACCTGACCAGGGGGGGCTGGGGCACACAGACCTCTTCAAGGTGAGAGTGCTCTGAGGAGGGATGAGGTAAGGGGTTCACTAAGTGATCACAGCACTCTTGACCTTATCCACACTTTGCAGAAGCTTCTCTTACTATCTGATTTGTCCACAGCTTAATAAGCCACATAGAAACACTGCAAAGAATGGCTCTTCAAACCAAATAAGAGAGATTAAAAGCATTAAAAGAACTTTAACTACCTTGTTTACATTAACAATGCAACCTTTTAGGGTTTTGTTCAATAAAAACAACCCAATGACTTCCACACAGAGCAAACTGTAAGTGTTCTTATGCCTCTGTGTTGCCAAGATACCAAGTAGCTTGCATTTTGAGAAGGACTCCTGGGGTCTCAAAGGACAGAGCCAAACCAATTTGTCTTTTACAAGACTGGATTAATTTTTTCTTATTCAGATTATCATTATGGTAACATGGTTAGGTCCTGGCTCCAGACATCACCTTTTGTCTGTTTATACTGAGGAAAAGCAGTATTCCTCAAGGTAAATATCAGAATTTAGGACTCTTCTCTTTTCTACTTTGCCAATGCATCCAAGTCCTACACTGAACCAAACCCCTCCTGGATGTGTGCACAGGGCTGACTCAGTATGGTGGTCTCACCTTCACTGGTGGGATTGCAAGCCTCTCCACCATGGACTGGACTATCCTAATGAAGTACATTTTTAAGGAAGATGTTGAACTGAACTTCGGGCCCCTCAGTNGCTTATTCAGAGAGCACCAAAGTTAGGAGGAATAACACAGTGCAATCAGATTTTTATTTTACAAAAGAAGTGGAAAAAAAAGGGAAATAAAAAGGGTTAAATTTAACATAGAATCCAGACATTTGCTGTCTTCTGCCACAACTAAGACAGACATTATTTGCTCTGGATACCACACAAGGACCCTCACAGGGATTCTTTCAAACAACTGGCTCCTTGTCTGACAGACTCCCCCCCATTAAAGTACTTGATGTCATTTGTTGTTCTTCATTCTTGAACTTTGACTCTTCTTGTCAAAATTGGTTTTGAAGATGGAGGAGACTGAACAGGAGACAAAGTCATACGAGCTAACAGACCTGCCATTGTCTCTTGACAACTCTTGTGTATCTGCAAAGGATGAAAAGTCTGATGGTATTTTTCTTCTATGCTTACTTCCTCTTAGAGAATTTCCCAATTATCTGCTATATCCATAGAATAAATAGTGAGCTGAATATACAATAGTCAAGTTGGATTGTACTTGATGTCATTTGTTGTTCTTCATTCTTGAACTTTGACTCTTCTTGTCAAAATTGGTTTTGAAGATGGAGGAGACTGAACAGGAGACAAAGTCATACGAGCTAACAGACCTGCCATTGTCTCTTGACAACTCTTGTGTATCTGCAAAGGATGAAAAGTCTGATGGTATTTTTCTTCTATGCTTACTTCCTCTTAGAGAATTTCCCAATTATCTGCTATATCCATAGAATAAATAGTGAGCTGAATATACAATAGTCAAGTTGTTACAAAACAACAGCAAATCATAACAGATGTTGCCATGGGTATTACATACTAGAAACGATAATTATGAAGCTATAGCCAAAGATTTTAGATTTCTGTTGCTTTCTAGCAGTATCTGGAAGTCACAATATTTGCATGTTATTTAGAGTGGCCATGCTACAGAAGCTTACCATGTGCAAAATCTTCATACTTTGAGACCAATGAGAACCCTGAAAAATTCACTTCAGGAAAACGATAGAACATTCAGCACAAGAGAATTCAGTGCCACTCAAGCATGTATATGTACATCAGAAAAAATGTGGGACTGAATAGTATCTCCCAGTTAACCTAATAATCTGCAGAGTCTTTTAAATATATAATGCACATTAGGTACAGTCCACTGTCTATAAAATCCCCATGGTATTACGATCAAGAAGAAAAAACCAAAACAAACACCTGCTTAGTCAAGCAGAATGAGGGACAGAAAAATAATCAAGCTGTGTAGATTAATGAAAGTTANACACATACACTATCATGCATTATCTAGTTCAAAGGCTAGGATATTTGTAGGGGGGGGGGGAGTTGTGTCTACAGCTTAAAATTTTGTAGGCAGAAACACAGAAAGCAATTTCACTATTAGAGTATTTGATGTCACATGGACATGCCAGTGCCAGATCTACTCTTATTTACATCCTATATATAATAACTACATATTACCTTATATATATATATTTTTTTTTTAATATTTTTTGCCTTTTACATTCACAAAAATAGACTTCAGTACCCAAAACTAGTGTGGTTAAACCAGATTTTTAAGTGTCTCACTGATGTTGCAACATGAAGGTGGCTTCACTCACTCTGTTTATTCCTGTACTTTGCTCTAGCCTGCTTCATGCTTTGATCTCCAGCCCTTAACACACAAAGGGCAGTGGATCACTTAGCAGAAGATGAAAGATGGTTTCCACACCTAGTCAATGTTCCATGTGAACTGGGAAGAACTACACTTCCCTCTCATTTTTGAGACTTTCAACCCAAATCAAGAATTAACAGCAGTAGACTATGAAACACAGGGTATGAACTATACAGTAGAAAGGTATCAGTGAATTAGATTTATTTGAGGAAATTAAATAAAATCAGCAAGATTTATGCAATTCAGCAGGGTGGTGATGGGGAACAAAGGTAGCAATTGACAGGAAAAGAGAAACACTTCTCTTTCTCTAGGTATTTTTTCAAGGAATTAAGATTTCAGTATTAGAGAGCCCTGTTCTGTCTAGGGCAAGAGAGAATAGAAGTTCAGATTCTGCAGCTACTGTGATCAGAATTTCCTCCAGAATTGGCATCCTGTCCTCAGACTGGTCTGAGGTCTCCTCTATGCATGTGCTGGGATGAGCTGCTGACAGGGAAGTGCTCAGGTCACAAAGAAGGGGTTCACACTATGACCTGACCAGGGGGGGCTGGGGCACACAGACCTCTTCAAGGTGAGAGTGCTCTGAGGAGGGATGAGGTAAGGGGTTCACTAAGTGATCACAGCACTCTTGACCTTATCCACACTTTGCAGAAGCTTCTCTTACTATCTGATTTGTCCACAGCTTAATAAGCCACATAGAAACACTGCAAAGAATGGCTCTTCAAACCAAATAAGAGAGATTAAAAGCATTAAAAGAACTTTAACTACCTTGTTTACATTAACAATGCAACCTTTTAGGGTTTTGTTCAATAAAAACAACCCAATGACTTCCACACAGAGCGAACTGTAAGTGTTCTTATGCCTCTGTGTTGCCAAGATACCAAGTAGCTTGCATTTTGAGAAGGACTCCTGTGGTCTCAAAGGACAGAGCCAAACCAATTTGTCTTTTACAAGACTGGATTAATTTTTTCTTTGGGCACCCAGTGTTCATAAACAGCACAAAGAGCACGGACAGCCATCTGTCCCTCTGGAGCTGTCTCTTATA
>JAAWXA010000001.1:1971748-2019813 GCA_038090715.1 Florisuga fusca | reverse complement strand
GGGAAAGGCCACCACGGCCCAGGGGAAGGCGGCGAGGGGACCCGCGGCCGGCAGCGAAGCCGCAACCCGGAGACTCACTGCGGGAGGGCGCGGTCCTGCCCCGCCGCCGCGGATCGAGCTGGAGGGCTGCGGCGATGATGCTCCAGCGAGCTCAGGGGAATGTTCCGCTTCTAGCGGAACCGCGGTGTCGGAGCCGGCTATTTAAAGGGCCGCCGCGGGGCTGAGGCTCCTGTTTCATCCCGCGGACGCCGAGCGGGGCCGGGTCCGACTCCTCCTTTCCCCTGTGGGGCGGAGTCCGGCACTGAGCCCACTCGCCCCGCCGCCTCCCCGCTCCGCCCCGCCGCACCGGCGAATGGGCGCAGGACACCTCAGGGGCTGCCGGCGGCCAGGCCCGGCCCTGACACTGCGCGGGCGGCGGAGGGGCCGTAGGGCTCCCGGGTCCGGCTGGGGTCTCTGTGTCCTGGCCTCGGACCTTGGGCCCCGCCATAGCTGCCTCCGCCTGGAGGGAGGGGAGGGAGAGCGGCGCGTCCGGGAGCGGTCACCGCACACGGGTGGGGCCGTGGCCGCGGGGCCCCTTTCTCCATGAGTCGCTTCCGGAGGTTTTACACCTCATTCCATTTCCCTGATTTTGGGGGATTTTTTTGCGTCACAGCGGCTGGGCCGATGGGGCCCATGGCTGCTCTCGCTGCCGCTTGCTGGGAGAGGGTTCTGGGTGGCAGCCTGGTCCCCGAGAGCCACTGGAAGGGTCCCCAGAGGGTCTCGTCCCGGGGACTGGTGACGGGATGGTACCGGGGGAGCAGCTGTGCCTCCGGGGCCCACCCCGACCACTGCCGGTGCCCCAGGCCTGGGCTTCCAGGTCAGGTGCCAGCAGTGGGGTGAGGGATCCCTCCCTGAACCATTCCTCTCCCCGAGGTGTTTTTATAAGGCAGCCAAATTTGGGTGGTCAAATAACACGTGAATTATTTGGGTCCTCCAGATGTGCTTACTGGGAAATACAAAACTCGTGGTATGTCCTCCCTCCTGTAGTGTAGCAGCATCTCGACAAAGCCGGCAAGAAACAGGAATAGGTTAACAGTAAACTACAGGTTTAAAGTCCAAACACCAAAGGTTGCTAAAGTAAGGAAATAAAACAAGTGGCTGTCTCTTTCTGTTGTGATTCAGGCACTGCCCAGGGGTCTCCTGCCCAATTGTATCAAAGATTTTAGATACTATTTTTGCTTTCTGCATAGGTGCAATACCAGTATACTTCATCTGACATTGGATGGGAGCAGAAGAGTTGTGAGAAATAGCTCTCCTGTCTTCTGCCTTGCATTCACATTCACTTACTCAGCAGCTCCTAAAAGCAGGGATTTTTTTGCTGCATCTGCAATTCTCAATCCATTTATCATTTCAGCAGACCACAATTTCTATGTTAAATGTTGCCAAACTAGGTGGATAATATACCTACGTATGTCCCAGGTAACAATGTGAATAAAATAGTGCCTTGTTTTTATATGTCCTTTTGGTCTATAGGTGTTTATGTAAAAAAGAAATTTGAATTGCTGATTCTGTTTTATACTTCATTGTGTTACTGTTTTCTTCTGGAGGATCTGATCTTTCCCTAGTAGAATCTGTGCCTATTTAAGTGAGTATGCACTGTAATTCACTAGTCCTTTATAAATGATCCTGTAAAATGTGTGTTCCCACTGCAAGAGCCTGCTGAGGTTTGCAGTGCCTGTGTGGGATCGTCACGGAATCGGTGTGTTGGCCAAAGATCTGCCAGGTGAAGGAGCAGCATTAATTGTGTTTACCCTGAGTAAAAACAAGCAATGCCTTGTCTTATTACTAATTCCCAGATGTCTCAATTTTGAACATGTTATTTTTTTTTCCAGGGGAGCCTAAGCAAAGCAAATAGCAGCTTCATGAGCTCTCACTATTGAGTCAGTCTTGCCTATAGTGTATTTTTCAAAACCCCTGTCAACTCCCTTAGGTCTCAGAACAGCCATCAATGCATACATTTGTACTACTGAGAACTTTGTCTGGTCCTTCTGTACATGCCTGTTGCTCTCTTGGCAAGGCTAAATCCACTTCACATTCCTTACGTGGTCCCCAAAATGCCTTGGCATGGTCACTGTGCTTAGCGTGTGCCTGACACAGCACTGGTCACCACGAGCACGTCCACCTCTGTGAGAAGGATTTCCCTTTGCATCTTGTGGTGTGTATGGGTGGTTAGTAGCTCACTGAAGTCAGCAAATTCCTCCTGGTTACTGCATTTTCTGAGAATGAGGGCAGGAGCATCAGAGCCTTCCCTGGCTGGAGAAGTTGAGGCTTGCCCATCTCAGGAGAGCGCTGCCTCATCTGGGTTATAAAGAAACACAGGGACATAATTCACCACCTGCAGCTATGCTGGTGTGCCAAGGAGATAGGAAGGCAATAGGTTTCGGGTCTGGTAATCATGACCTTTTGGTCTATGATTTGAGAGCCATTTCAAATGTCTGAGCAGTCCTCAGAGCAGGCAACAGACTCCCATCTCTTTTCCCTTAGCAAGGGGCCTTTGCTGACAGACCACACTGTCACACCTCCTGTGTGTCCCCCTGGGATGTGGGTCTTGCATTGTCTCTTGCAGAACCACACAACTTCTTCAGAAAAGATGAGGAGGGCTGCTTTTGTTTCCCTGTGGTGGTGAGGGCACTGAGAGCCACCTTGGCACAGCATCCATTCAGTCAAACAACTGAATCAATGGAACAGCATCAGTGGAGGACTGCTGCTCTCCAAACTAAGTTTTGTGCATGGCAGCCTGGGTCAGAAGTCTGGCTACATGATTGATCTCAGTATTCATTTTTTTCAGGTAAGTTCATATGTGTGTTATTTTGGAAAAAAAAATTGAGAGAGCTGCTGGTAGAATTGATAAGTCACTGTTCCGTTCATCCATGATTCTACATTTTGAAGACTGTGCTTCACTTAATAGTTTGCCTATAAGTAATCTACACTTCCAGATCCTGATATAAACTGTAATTCATGGAAGCATCCATGTCCAAAAAAGGTGATTACCACATTTCATACACACCTGCTTGAGGAGAATAGGCTTTTTTTAGAGGTACTTGTAAATTTTAGGCTACAGATAGACAGGGAACAGTTAATAACCTAGTCAATAACCTGTCAATAACCTAGCCTTATGGGATGGACTTCAAAAATATATAAAATCAAGATACTCATGTGTTAACAATACCTTTCCTTAGGTACATAAAGGCACATCTTCTGCCTCAGTCTAATCTGGGCTGTGCAGTTCCATTGCCTGCCTCATCTCTAAACCTGCTATCTGCTCCTGAAAATGAGCAATCCCTTTGCTATATGTTCTCACAGACTTGACCTTTAATGTGTGCTGAGGCAAAGGCTCACACCAGCAGGATCAAGCAGCAATCCAAAGATTTAAGACTGCTTCTTTGAAAAAGCCTGGCCAAGGAAAGTGGTAAGGGCTTTTTTTTTACAAGAGCTTAATGACTAAAGCATATTCCAGTATGAGATCAGATCCTATGTCCTCCTTTCCATGGAAAATAGGGGAGTGGGCTCAAGGCCTTACCTTGGCCTTTCCAGAAACCACTGAGCGAAGGAGAATCTGCAGCCAAAGATGGGATGAGTGGAGAGGGCACCTCTCAGGTACAAGCTGTTCCATTATGGAAGGGAGAAATCATGATTTATGAAGGATCTAGGGGAGAAGGGGAAGGGGAGGGAGAAGGAGAAGGAGAAGGAGAAGGAGAAGGAGAAGGAGAAGGAGAAGGAGAAGGAGAAGGAGAGAAGAGAAGAGAAGAGAAGAGAAGAGAAGAGAAGAGAAGAGAAGAGAAGAGAAGAGAAGAGAAGAGAAGAGAAGAGAAGAGAAGAGCAAGTGAGTAAGTGAGTTCATGATTGCATAACCTCCTGGCCATGACCCTGATGCTGGAGGCCAGAGGCAAAGCCAGAAAAGAACCCCAGATATGAAAGGTGGTGTGTATCATATCTAGGGAGTGTTTAATGTCAAGCTAATTCACCACTAGCTTTAGCTGATCATTAACTAAAGGCAGCTGTGTTGTTTTGTGACAGTTTGTGACACTTACTTTTGACACAGATTCAACAGCCATCATTGTCTATCAAGCCTTTCTTTACCTTCTGACCCAGCAAAACTAGGAGGCAACCTCACATGTAATGGGGAAATCTGAGCTATTTGGCAACATTCCCAGGCTAAGGCACAAAAAGTGCCCAGAAGACTTGCCCACAGACCAGTTGGATGAGTTTTGAATCCATGCTTTGTATTTTACAACACTAAGGAAGGAAGGAGATGCAGCTAAAGAGATTACACAGGGACATGTGGGACTGGGCATGCGTGTTCCTCTAGGAAATGCTCCAACAGCTGCATAGAGAAAGCCATATGCCAGTTTTGGACACAGGCAGCCAAGTGTCCGAGCTCCTATGTGTGCTCAGAGCCAACCCTAGCAGTGAGCTGGGCAGAGCCACAGTTATGAGTTATTGCAAGATCTATTTTACACCTGGTATGTCCCTGCTTAGACCCTTCTCCTCATCTTTACCTCTCTGCCTCACCAGATCTTCAACTTCACTGTTTGGTCTGGCAGTTTGCCTAAAATAGTTTATGATTAATCTACTACAGTATTTCTTTTAGTGACATCTAGCACCCTGAACTGGTGAAATTTGTCCCAGAATGCAGTGAGTTTCAACAAGCCTATTTGTATTTGCCCAAAACATCTGGACAATAATTTCTGCTGGACTCAGGGACAATATTGCAGTATAAGCAGAAAACAAAAGCCATGCAAGATTAAAACTTTTAAAAATCAGGGGAAGGCCACCCTGAAAACTGAGGAGAACGTTCTCTCAAACCTTTTTTTTTCGTTCCTGCACAATGTTTTGTTTCCCAGTGTATGACCTTCCACTAATTAGATTATTTAAATCTCTTGGTATACACAGAAATTATTTACACTTCCTTCCAGGCATGATTATGTTTGATGGCCTTATCTGTGGGTTAGTAAATGCCACTTATTTTACTTTTTTGGTGTGGATTTTTGTTTTGTTTTGTTTTAGGTTCTTTCCCCCCCCCCTTCTGATGTTCTTCTTGAAACTGCACACACGATACCAGAGATAAAGCTGTTCCTTCAGAGGCAGTGCTGGGGGCAGCAGAATTGTCTCTGAACATGGAGCACACTCTATCTCCCAACAGGAGAGCCATTTCAGGCATAACAGCCATTTCAGTAAAACAGGAAGGAAGACTTAAATGCTAAAACTAACGCGATGGAAGTAAGAACAGATAGATAGAACACTGCTTCTCAGCACAGCCCCACTGGAGGTAATTATTCTTGTATAATGACCTCTTTGAATGATTTTACTCATCTGAGTCGTCCTATTGCCATAAGAGTTGTTCACATAAAATAAGGTGAAGATTTGATCCACTGTTACAGAATAGCTATAAAAGCAAATTTGGCTTAATATTTCCCTGTACATACTGAAGCCCAGAAGAACCATAGAGCCAGAGGGGGTGTCAGAGACAAGATGCACTTGTGATTCAAATTGCAAGCTAGTATTTGGGGAAGTGGGAAAAATGATTATTTGGATTTTCCTTTTCATCTATGTGAAATTGAGGATGGAAAATAAGGCTGTGTGAAATCAGTAGGAGAGCTGAAGAAACCAGGTAACCATCACTACAACAACAAAGCAGATTTTTCTGTGTTACATGTAGAGCTTGGTGCAACATCCAGTCCTGTGGGAGCTTTTGTAGATTATTTTCTTGTCAGCTATATTCAGATTATCCTTTACCATTTCATCTGCAAGTTCTGCTCTAAACTGAGCTCCTACATATTTTCTAAGATTTACTCTTTATATCAAAGCAATGACTCTGACCTTCAAAATGTTGTATAATGTGTTTTTTAAAGTTGTTTTTGCTTAAGAAATGTGTTTTCCTGACTTTAATATCTTCTCTCACATTTTAAGATAATTTTTTGCATCAGAAGATAATAAACTTCCAGAATTTTAAAATGAGTCTGAAAACTGCATAGTCACAGAAATCATTACCTCAGTTTCATCATTTGTAGCTTGGAGGATGCAGTAACAAAACCAATAAATGCAACACCTTTTTTTAAAGCTTGCTGTTTGTGGTATTTGATTAGAAATCACTGCTGTATTTTCAATTAACATTGTAGAAAATATTTTATATCACTTTAGATCCAAGCAAGAAGAGTGAAAACTTTAAAAAGCTGGATCCATATGACGAGTTAACATTCATTGTCATGTATGGAAATACATTTCTTTCAGACACCCTCTTTGACCAATGCTTTTACCCATGGATGTTAAAAGGGTCATGTGGAAGCCAGATTCTTCTGGTTATTATATTCAAGGTGTCTGCTAAGTGAATTGGCAATAATTCTGATAGAAGATCAAATAGCCTAGGTTCAGTTATTCTTGTATGAGAAAAGAGAAACCTCCAGCTGATGTCCATGAGTGTAACCCTCTGTAAGTCAGCAGAGTTGTGCTGTTTATAAGTGAGGATGTGTTTCACTATGGCACAGGCAGCTGCTTTTTCCACCCCAAGGTCTGTATCTTTGCAGTGAACTGCACTGTAGGCTGCTGGCTGGTACTGGACAAATAAGGGTAGAATGAAAAATGAAGTTGTCATTTTTCATAAGGAACTCACTTTGTCCTCATGGAATATTTTGCTGTGATAATTTGATGTATTTCTCCTGTACGTCCTAGAGAGGATACTTTTTTTTTTTTCAGTCTTTGGGGCACAGTAATATTCCCCACTGACCTGGTGGTCTTGAGCAGCCAGGCCTCATTGCAAATCCATTCAACTCAGTTAATTTAAGTCAGTTAATTTTTATTTCCTTTCTGCATCACTTTTCATAATAGGCAAGTGCATCCCTGGCAAAAATTTTAACAAATATCCTTGTAAATCAAGTTTAGCTTTAGTTTTAGGGGTTATTTATAACCTCATGTTCAAATAAAATACTAAGTCTTGATGAGCATAAATTAATCTCTCTCATTAAGATCATGCAGTTTCTAAACTGACTCAAATGCCTAAGGCACTTGTTATTAAATGACTATTTTAAAATCATTATTACTAAAAATAAATTCAGATTTTGTTTCTGATTGTCTGGTATTTATTACTGCTATCTCTAGATAGCTGTATATTATTTTATCCCTAATGAGCCCTTGGCACTTTCCTTTTTTTTCCTTGGATTAACACAGGAATCCTTACAGTGGGGTCCCAGCTGCTGACAAGGCAGTGCTCAGCATTTCATCCTCTACTGCTGGAGGAAGAAGAGTGCTGCACTCCATGGGAACCATAAGGAAGCAGCAGGATTCTATTACTTCTACATGCTGCTTTTGATCCACTGGAGCATCTTCCTTTCCCAGAGCAGCTCTGGGTCCAACACTGCCAAGGAATGGGACTAGAAAATAGACTGCAAATCCCAAAGTAGTAGGATTTAATGACTACTACTTAAAATGAAGTGAAATAATTGGCATTTTTGGCCTCTATCATTACTTTTCTTACAGTAGTATTTCTAACTTTCCAGGCTGCATAATTACTCTGAGGAGCAAAAAGCAAAGATCTGAGTTGGTTATTAAATATCTTACACATATATAATTCATTCTGACTCACTCGAGATACATACTGAAGGCAAGTGGCCACTGAAAAGTTGGAATTTAAGTTTTACAATTTACATAGATGACAAGCTATTTTTATTGACACTTATTTTTAGATTATTTCAATTACCTCAGAAATTGATAGGTTGGCGCAGTCCTGTGCCTTGTATAAATACTGAGAGACAAAGACAAAAGCTTACTAATGATTGCTATTTATTTTGTTAAGTCAATAAAAAGTGCATAGTACAAGCCCTTTATCCCAATCCAAGTACTCAGTAAAAGATTACTAAGAAACTGCAAATGGCACAGATTATTTTTTTGTTTGGCATGATTCAGACATCTGAAACCACCGATTTACATTAGGTACGTCACATCATCACTCTTCCTTTTCAATCATAAACATTACAAGGCTAAGTGATCTGCAGACAATACATGAATACATATGATTTCTCATTTCAGAGTATAATTATGTTAAGCAGACTCTAAAAATACTATTTTTTAAACAAAATTCTACACTAAGGTATAATTGTAAACTTCCTTCCGTATTTCACAAGTTGTTACAACTTGTGTCTCTTACTAACTGAGCTTAAAATCCTCATTACAGAATTAATCATATCCTGAAGCTCCACATACCACTAATATCTTCCACATTTCTTCTCAAAATTTACCATAAACATCTGTAACCATAATACAATTATTTCATTACAAACTACATCACTGAAGGCCAGATTTCTGCCACCCTTACTAAAGCTGCTACTAGTACATTATCTCAGAGTAGTCCCACAAACTTTGGTGCAACTACTTGGTGAGTAAGGCACTATTTAACATGAATAAGAGTGGCAAAATACAGTCCTAAAATTAGTTACTTTAATTTTAATTGTATCTTGGAGAGATTATCTGAAATTAAAAGGCATACATTTTGACATGGGATAGTGGCCTGGCTCTTTAATAAAACATTTTACAATAAAATATTTCCAATGTTTTTCCTTTTCCATAGAAAATTTAAAATAGCAATTTACATGAGGAACACATACATGTATAAAATCACTGGGACAATTACTTAAGAGGAATTTCAAGCAAAGACAGTTAATTTAAATGTAAAACACAGCATTGCTCTGAACAGAAAGTTCATTTGCCGAGGCTGTTAGAGCGGGGTGCACATGGTGAGTTGTATAAATACATACAGACACATAAGTAAAGTGGGACTGATCCTCACAAGTGAGAGCATGTGCTGAAAATCTCACCAAATTCCAAAAGGATGAGTAGTGGTGCTTTGTCTGAAATGAAGCCATTTTCAGTTGGCTTTTTAATCAACTGGAAGCCTATTTTATGCATCCAATAGTGAAGAATTCTGGCCAAAAATTCTTGGACAAAATGTCACTGTAGAAGATCATATGGGGGTTTTTTTTGTTGGTTGGATGTATTAATTGTTCTCTTCAAAACAGTATCCTGAACATAAATGTACACAGAAGGCAAAAAGCAAGCACAGTCAGATTGCTTGTCCCAGTGACATCTTTACACAGTGTTTATGGCCTGTACACCATTAGGTGTAAAGGACAAATTCTCTCAGCTGCAGCTCCACTGCTTTACATGGCACTGTACTGATACCACTGAGAGCACCTGGCCCAATCTTAATTCTTTTTCTCTTTTTTCTTTTTCATTTTTCTTTTTTTTTTTTCTTTTTTTTTTAACACATGTTCCTGTGCTTAGGAGCACACTATTCCACAGCAATTCAGAGGGCAGTTACATCAATTTACAGAGGCCTTTCTTCAGGTCTATGCAGTACTTTACAAGGAGGCTTAGCTGGCCCATCATTTACCCTGAGGAGGAAAACCCTGCACCTGTCAACCATCACATCTGATGTGATATTTTTGTTGGAGCCCGTTAATTCAAACCTTTATGCATCATAACAGTTAGTCCTTTCAGCTCTGTAACTAAAGTCCTCATGAAATAAAGGTTTGTAAAGTAAGGCTCTGAGTTCACATGTCTGTTCTACTGACCTTTTCGGAAAGAAGCTTCATGTTGGTAACATAAAAATGCTGTTTACATTATTCTCATCAATTTTTCAAATTGATCAAGAAAAATATACAGTGTTACTTTTCTGTACATCATTAAAGTGTTCTTAAATTAATGTACATATAAAAGTCATTCCCATTTGCTGCAATGGGAGATGTGCACAGCTAGGTGCACAGCCACACATACACACACAGAAACACACCACACATACACACAAATATTAGAGGGACAAGACATGCCATATGGAGTCACCTGCAAGTTTGTTATTCTACAGTTACAACCAGTAGATAAGGATGAAATGTTAAGAATTGCTGATAACATGCAGGTGAAAAAACCTGAATATCCAGTATTTGTTGAATGATAGAAGTTGATAACCTTGGTAACATCTTGAAAGTATTTCATCCTGTCTGATATATATTACATCATGGCTAAAAACTTGTTAAGATACCTATTATTAAAGGACTATACCAGAACATAAAATTCTACCAAGTTCTTCTCACTGAGTTTATCTTTTCATAAAGTCTATAAGTAAACAGAACAATTTTTGGAATAATTTTTTAAATAATATACTGAATAAGATGCATAATTTATTAACGAACAAGACTAAGTTAATTTATTTTTGGTGATATAATCTCTTGTGTAAAGTTCCCATTATATATGTCAAAGCTTTGACAGTGGCAATTATAACTTTCACTTCTTGGCACACACACACACACACACACACAGAGAATAATTCTAGTGGACAATTCGTGCTTTTGCCAACAACCCTGAAAACTATGTTAGTGGTCCAAAGACCAGACTAAAACCAGCTCTGAATCCAGGGCAAATAGAAAATAGTATCAATTTTTCACCACATAACTATGCTAGAAGTTGCAACCATAATATAACTCTCAAAAGCACACTGGAGAAAAAACATGGATTAATCTGAAGAAAGGTCAGTAACCTTCCATTATTATAGAAGGACAGGGTTTTTCTTTTTCTTTCAATGCATATCAGAAATCACTGCAAAGAAATTAAGATCATTGTAACAGAGAGACTGAGTGGAATGTCCGCAGTAACAGTAACAACCAAAAAACCCCTGCAATGCCTATCATTATTCAAATTACTATCTACTAGGAATTGTGATAGCAAAAATTAACTTAAAATTGAAGTTGCTAAAGGCAGTTCATACAGATAACTGCTGAAGGGTACTTCTGCTCTATATAAATGCAAAAAGAAAACAGTATTGAATGGGGTTTAGGAGTAATCTGGTCACTTCGTTCATTTGGTCGTGCAAGGTTTTAGCTGCTGAACTTTTCCAATACTGAACGCTCTAGTCCACTGGTGGGGCTGGTGGTTCTTGTCCCTAGGGTGAAGAAAGGAGGAAAAAGAACAAAATAACCCATGTACAGGATTAGAAACAGTCATTCAAGTAGGAGGATTTAGCAATAAAAGAAATCAGAACAGTCACATTGTACTTTCTTTTGAGATCTTTCAGTATCTTAAGATCACCTTCCTAGTTTCATGCTGTAGTTTTGTTTACTGACCTCTTTAAAAGCTGTGATTTCCCTCTTACACACAAGGCAGGAGGCAGTTCCAACCAGGTACACCTGGTGTTCAGGAAGACGTTATGACCACACTCTGTCACCTGTACCTGCTCCACCCTGATGGCAGGCCTCACAGTTGGCCTTCATGATTCCACTTGACTTTGGTTTTACTTATTTTCATTGTTAAAGAAAATACAGGGAAAAAAATGCAGGGGAAGCAAATCCATGTAAGCTGCTGTCAAGTCTCTCTGCAGGGCACTTTCAGATGCACTTACACTATGTGGGCTGGTTGGCTTCCCGGCTGTGTTGGATCCTCTCAGGTTACTGGGTCTCAGTAAGAACAAGACAAGTGCAATCACCACCCAGGCCATCATTATCATGGCAAAGCTGATGCCATTGTCACTGGAGGAATTTGGTCCTGGCACTACAGACAAGGAAAACTCAAGTTATAACTTGGAGTGACAGCAGAGTCCTTCCCCCAAAATGAAAACAAAAATGCAATGTTTCAGAAAAAAACCCCTGAAATACTTTTCTATTGAGTTATCTGATTAGTCCTTCCTTTTGGCTTTGAGAAAAGTAATTTTCACTCAGTGTTACATTGAGGTTTTTTTTCACATTTCTCATCCTTTGAAAAGAGAATCTATTTCATAAGATTTCACTGGAATCCTCAGAATTGTAACAAATATTTCTTAGTTCACATAAACTCCCAATGGACTGGAGATGACAAACACACCCTTTGTGTCTAAGAAATCAAACTGTTTTTTTACGAAATCAAACTTAATGCAAAATACATTTGTGGGGGGGGGAAACATTTGTATGTTGGTGCCTAATTTTTGCCTCAAACAAATAGAAAAGTAAGACTAAAGAGATAAAAGCTTAGGCTCCACCGAAAGCCCCCCCACAGAGGGGCTAATTCTAGTGAGAAGGGTGCAAACTGATGACTGTAATTTTATTTTTTACAGTAAGTTATTTATTGAGAGTTTGTTTGAACAAGTATCAGAGTCAGTATGCCAGATCTCCATGACTGATCATCCATGTCATGTGGCAGCATCATCTGACAGCATCAAAGAAAACGTATCTGCCAGGAGCAGAAAAAGTGCTAAGGAGATATATGAAAAAGCCCAGGAATACAATATAAAAATTTTACACCTAATTTCCACACAGAATGGCTGAGACATCAAAGCATGGAAATAAAACTGAGAAAATTTCATCAGGCTGGAAATGGCTGGTTAATCTTTTTCGATCAAGAAAC
Organism: Florisuga fusca; assembly: GCA_038090715.1. Taxonomy (NCBI): domain Eukaryota; kingdom Metazoa; phylum Chordata; class Aves; order Apodiformes; family Trochilidae; genus Florisuga; species Florisuga fusca. The sequence continues at coordinate 2,007,417 of JAAWXA010000001.1, read as the reverse complement.
CCTTGCAAGTATCTGCATATTTGAAAACAACATCTTTTCTCTTAAAACATAATTTAAAATAATCAAACTGTAACGAGTGTTGTCAGCTGGAGTGTAAATCAATATATAGTTAATAATCTATAGTACTTACATGGTATACTTCACAATAGTATCTAAAGACTTAACATCTTCATCAGTGATCCTGACTATGAATTAATCCAAAGCAATTAATACAAAAGAGAAGAACTATTCTATTTTATTACTCAAGTTGAAAACTTTAACATCTGGTGAGATTCCACAGAGACACTCAAGTCCATCAGATTTTTCCAGTTAACTCATCTGGATCATCCCATTATTCAGTCAAGTCTGGATTCCGTACCAGTTGGAAGTTGTTTAATATTGCTAGATATCTAGTGAACTGTTAGAGCCAGTAATTTCCTTGAAGGTTAATGCTGATACCAAAAAACCACCCTCATCACTGTCCCACAGGGCAGCATTTTGAAGAGAGGCTCCTCTGTGAATGTGTTTTCTTCATACCACAGCTAAGACACAGCAGAGGGGCACTGTGGGGAAGCTCACAGCTTATGCCATCCACAGCACTGCTGCTCTCTGAATATGACTTTGTGAGCTGGGGCTGCTGGGCTGGTGTTCTTTACTGACATAACATGCACTCAAAAGTGCAAAAGAAGAAGAAAAAAACATGTATTATATAAGTTTCTGCTTGTCAAAGCACAAACAACGCCAATAACTTGTATGAAAAAAATGAACCTGACATACAGCTCTTGCCTTTTAAATGTCCCAAATACAGACATCTCAAAACTCAAGAAGTTTCTTGAGTTTCAAAGAATTCTTTTGGAGATCTGAGTGAATAAAGGGCTATATGAGGGTGAATGAGTGAATATGAGAGATCTGAGTGAGTAAGGGTATATGAGGAGAAGGCATAGTGCAAAGAAAATAAGTGAGAATGATACAGCCTCTAATTCATTAAAAAATAATATATAATTGATTCAGAAAGCATATGGAATCGTGCACGTAAGAGTTTAGACCTGCAGCTGTGTTGAGGGAAAGCATTACTGTTCTCAACATGATATATCAATGTTTTAAATCTTGGATGGCCTTTATATATGCTGTCCAGTAAATTAGCATATAATTCATCATGAAAAGAACAACTGCTTTATTTGGGGGCTTCCAGACAACATTAATAGCCACCCTGAGACTACTTGCAGCAGCACATAAGACAGCTTTAGGTCTGGGTTCTGACGTGTTCAGCAGAACACTGAAAATTCAGATCACCCATTAAGCTGGATTCCCCACACAATGCAGAGAAACAGAGAGCAGTCAGCCTCCCTCCTGGAATTTTTGCTGAACCACAGCACACTTAGGGTCTGTGGTTAAACAAGAGTTGGGCTAAGTAAATGTTTCTAGGTTGGTTCATGCTACAGGTCAAGGAAGGGAGCAGAAGGCAGCACAGGTGTTTGTGCAAGATGTGATTTCTATCCAGGCTGCGTTGTAATACAGTCTGGATGGACCCAAATGTGCTGAAACCTGTTCTAAATTAACTTAAATGAGACAAAAGCCTGGCCCTGTGCTACGTACCCAAAGTGTGCCAGATACTAAAACAGCCACAACAATGTTAACACTATGCAAGTACCATGAAACCCACATCTTGCAAATAACCCTTTGTTTTAATAAGGCCGTGAGATGCTGCAGATTCTGTTACACTGATCTCTTACCCTAAGGAGATGAGGAGAAGCAAAATCTCACACAGTTGGGGTGAATCACAATTTTTAAAGTTTTGCATCATGAATCACGAGAACAGACAAGAAGCTGCTTCAGCTACTAAGAGCAGTAATATGTAGAAGATTACAATCTTTAGCTACACAGATCTCCATCCCTGAGATCAGAAAATAATGAGATAAAACCAGCTTATGGATAAAGAACAGCTGAGTGAAGCTGAAGCCAAGAATTTATGCTGATGGGCAAAAGAAAAAAAATCTTATTTTTAAGTGTTCTCAGCCACAGTGCTTTTACCTAAAATTGTTATTTTTTTGCAAGTAATTTGGAAGTGCTTTTTTTTTATTCCCTGAAGCACAAAGGCTATCCTATAAAAGCACCCACAGATTATATTTTTTAGTATCTCCAGATGGCTAGAAAACTGTCCTGTTTTGACCTCAGAGATGAATGTCCCTGCCACCATCCACTTGGATGGATGGATGGATCTGGTTATTAATCTCCAGTGCCTGGGAGACACCAACTCATACAGAATGTAGCAGTACATATTTCTGTGTCACTAAGGGAAAGAAAACTTAAAGAGTGTCTAACTTGCCTTTCCACACAACACCAAATCCAGTCCAAATCTTTATTTTCAGAGTATCAGGTTCCCTGGGCCCATGCACTTCTGAGTGAAGCCTGTGAACAGTTTGCCTCTTTGGTTACCTGGAATGTTTTCACATCATGGGTGAATTATTTCTGTGCAAGAGAAAGCTTTATGAGGGGCTGGTCAAAAACTGTGGGATAAACTCCCATGGGAGGGAACGACTGTGGTGAATCCTATCTGTTGCTCCACATACAAGATACAGATCTCTGTCTTGCTTTTTCCTACAGAAACAGAGACTAAGCTGTATAAACTAGCATTCTCTCTCAGAGAGAAAAGGTAAGGGAAAAAATAATCTTTTGTGACATGTTTGCCACTTCATTTAATCTTCCACTAGAAGGCTGACAAAGCTACTAAAACGATGAGTGTTAAAAATAATTTTTAAAGATGAAAGGTCAACCACCACCTGGCTGTGCAACTGAAATATCAAGAATACAATACTAAAATTAATAAATGCCCTGATAACTTACTCCTTACATGAACACAGTTCTCCTCTTAATGTACTATTTTTCATTCAGAGTGAGGTTGTACTATGAAGAGGAAAGATTGCTTTTCTTTTACTGTAAAAGTATATTCCATGTGGTGCTTTTTGTCTGCCCTCTCATGGTGGATGAATCTCCTTTTGGATCTTTACTTGTTTACTGTCTGTAGGATAGTAAAAGCATCCTCTACGATTTGTGCCTTCTCCTTTTCATGGTGTGTTTAGCCTTGTCTGTTCTATGAAAGAAAGATAGAAAACCATATGAAGAGAGGTATCTTGCAGGTGAATCATCAGGGAAGACAAAGAACCTACAGAACCTTCAGCAGATAATCCCTGCAAGCTGACACTCTCAAAGGCAGGGATAAGGAAACTGAAGAAAGCCAAAAAGAACTGGAGCAGAGGAAGAGAGAAGGGAATTACCAGAAAAGGGAGGGAAGAGTTGGCAGACATTTCATGCCGTTAGGTTAGGCTGCTGTGACTCCCCTAATGAGTGCAGCTCCAGATGAATCACAGATACGCATTCACTTAGAAATACATAAAAATTTGGGAGTTGTCAACATTTGAGATAGTAATCTCTGACCATATTACAAGCTCAGTACATAAGCATGAGAGTACACACACATTGAGAATAGTGTTGAAAATCTGAATGTGGTAAATGGAGGTCACAACATCTGGGAATTGCTAGAACACGGAGGAAAAAACCTCAGGCTTGTGGCGTCTCATTTCCTTTGACATGGAAGGCTGACTATGAAGGGCCATGAGCCATCAAGCAGCTCAGTACCAGCTGGGGATCCTCCCTGGGCTGGATGAACCGCTGATGTTGCAACTGCAACACATTTCAGAGAAATCTTCCCTGCTATGCTTGCACTAGACAGAATTCAGAAAATAATTATCTCTTATTAGTCATTTCTAGGGAAATTGTAAGAGCTTCTGATTTGCTGTGCATAAACAATCCCAACAGAATATTAGATGCGTTGCATATTCAAAACTTGCAGCCTTTCTCCTCCAAGGCACTCACTGAAATGGAAGAAAGTCATCAGACTGATAGATGCTTTACCATCGGCAGCAGATAGTCAGATGGAGAATAAGCTGACAAACAGCTACCAAGCAGAATGCCCAAATCTCTCTGAAGTGGTGCTCATATCCTGTTTGTATGCAGGACTACAAATCCAAAAGCACTGATCTTGACCTTGGCAGTAAACTCTCTGCAGGGCAGTCACTACGATATAATGGTGCCAACAACCATAAGTAAGAATTTTGAGCTAATAACACAAAAATGTGAATGAAGGAGCCTTGATGATACTGCTTTGATCTGGCTCCAAAAATCTAAAAAAGATCCGAAATCAAGGGTTGAAAAAGCAAAGTGTGCTCAGGAAGAATCAATGCAGGGTGTTTCTGGTAACTTCCAGCTGGTACCAATAGCATAACAGATGATGCTGCTGTGACACTGGCTGAGCCACAGCCCTGACGCTTCCCAAAACAAAACCACACACATCTCATCAGTTATTCCACAACCTTGCAGCTTAAGAATCTGTGTATGACAACATTCCCAGCTGCACTTCCAGAAGGAAGACCAAATCCTGGGAATGAGCAAACAAGTGGCAGTGAAACAGCTTCGTTGTACAAAGGTCCTGAGATGAGGAATCAGAGTCAGCCAGTTACAGGAAATGATACTGTGGGACCTAGGGAAGAGGAGACCCACCTCAAAAATAAGCTTATCACAGTATAGCTCATCAGAACAGGATGAAGCAATGCACAGAAGACTGGCCCAGAATTGTTTTAATCTGTCTCTGAGAACATCTCTTGAATCTTCTCCAGGCTTGATCTGGTTTTGCCTTTGACTGCTGGGAGCCTTACAGAGCTCATGCTGGCCCACGCAGAGAATAAGAGAAGCATCACAAAATAATCTGACAAATTGGCAGTCTGTGTCATTGCATCACCAGAAAAATACCTTTGCTGGAGCTAAATTTAAGGCACTATAATAACATAGGAGATGGTTTACTCTGTAATTTTTGCTTTGGTTTTTGAAACAAACCACTGGTTTGGAACAATTGCTACCAAACTGCTTGCATCTGCACAGGCAGTTATTGCAAGGATCTTTTTCAGGATGGAAAGTTGCTTGCCACAAACAATTCACATCCCCAGCATACTATAGCCTGGTAGCATGAAAAGTATCCCACAAGCTTTGTGCCCACACATAAAAAAACCTTACTCATTTACATAGTTGTGAGCCTAAGAGATTCATAAATTTGGTGAGCCAAGGCTCCCAAGGCTTGAAGGAGAATGACCTATGGATTGTTTGGTTTTGACTGAAGTTCAGAAAGCTGCACAACCTATCTGTGTCTATTTTGAATACAAAAAATACTCTGTCACTTGCCTCTTTTCCTTTCCTACATGCCTGTGATTCATAAAAAACAAACAAACCACAGGTAGATGTCTAAGGTGTGGGAGATGAAATCAAAGCTGCCCTTTGAGAGGTCCATTTAGGAGAGGAGAGGTGCTGGAAGTCACAAAGCCCAACTTAGAAAGCCCATAAAGAAAGAGGAAAGCCAGCAGCACCAAGCACCTGCCTTTTTTTTAGGGTTTATCTGGGAAAGCTCATTGCTTTTCACCTTCAGCCCAACATGGCATTGACTCTGGCAGTGTTTCATACTGGGAGGGCACAATGCAAGTCCAAGCCGAACACCTATCTCTAATCAAGTTTTACTGGGGAGTGAAGAGGAAGGAAAATAAGAGTGAACAAAGGCAAACCCTCTCCCTAACACCCTGGGAACCCTGACTGCACTGCTCCTGGACCTGTAGGAGACAGGCACCAGCAGCTCCTTCTTCCAGGAACACTAATGAAGTGCTCCCAGCTCCCTCTGAGCATTAGAGTAGTGCTGTGCTGATGCAGGCTAATTGAGAGTGTTCATATGCTCAATTGGTAAAGCAATATAGGACAAACAGATCCACTTCATTTTTATTTATAAGCATTTGGCAATGTTCCCTCTAGACCATAAAAGTGTAAACAGAGTGCCTCAGGGCAAGCTTACATCAGTGCATAACCTCTGCACAGCTATGCTTCCCTGCAGATGTTGGCAGTGATTGACTGTCCCAGTTACATGCACTGTTTGGGGGAGTTTTTTGGATGTATTTCACAACAAATTTCAAGGAAGTGTACCCATCAATACTTTTGCTTCATTTAACTACACAACAGAAATGCAGTCACAGTGTATGTCAACTTATCAGCCAGAGCTGGAGGGGGATCTGCTGTCTCTCACAGAGGAGTAGAGGGTTTGCAGGCCTGATAAGAAGTTACTCAGCCTCAGCCATGTATATGCATGTATGTGGGGGGGACTGTGCAGTCTTCACTGGTTAGGCTGCTATGGCTGTAAAGAGGACAAATAAAGCCCCTTCCAAATTTTCTCCTTCTGGAGCATTTCAGATTATCCTATTTGGAGGTTAAGGTAAGATTCAGTAATGCCTGAGGGATGACCAATGGTCATGCTGGTGTATTGATACATCCAGCCTGCTCACCATACAATGCTTCCAATGTGCAGATGTTAATGTGCATCACAGATGCTCAGAAATTACCCCACCACATAATAAGCTTAGCACTGGAGTATATGATTTCACTTAATACGTTCCTCCAACATTATATCAGTTGCTGCATTTTAAAGACCAGTCTAAGTGTATTTTAATTACTACTCTTTATTTTACTACCATGCATCTGATCTCAACAGTTACTCACATTCCCGGAGGCATTCTGTATCTGTGCAGTACGACTGGGATTGTCTCAGCTGAAACAGAGAAAAAGAAAGACATGACATTTAGCAATGAGCCTTGGTCAGCTTTTCCAAAGATCATAATTCAATATAATGTCAGAGCACAATTTCAAGATAAGGAAGATTCTAACTAATCCTTCACTTCACTGCACTTTGCTTATGGCGTGTGAAGAATCCCTGGTATGGAGGCAGTTTCTGAGCACTATTTACACAACACCTTTCAATTCCCTGATTCAATTTCTACTGTTTTTACACACGTTGCAGACACTGAATGCCTTTTAAAATTCAAGTAAAAAATCTAGAGTGTTATAGACACTGTTAGATACAGACAGACTCACTACAAACATTTTGAGATTTATAATGAATAGGTGATGCTACTGTAATCTGTATCAAGTAACATTAAAATACTGTGATTACATAACAATAAATGATCAGACTGTGACAGTGGCTATGTACCATATCAGACAAGCTGAATTAAAATTTTATATTTAAACTTAGCAATTACTATTTTTACCACTTAAAACCTTTTCTTAAAAGCAGATTTTGGTATATATTCTGCTATTTTTTTCTTTTTACTGGTGAGCAAGCTGCCAGCAATTGCAATGACTGTTTGTATTTACAGACTGGGTAAGCTCGCTAACTGCAAGAAAGGTCAGCATTGGATAGCCTGCAAATCACTACAAATATTTTACAAATGACAGACTCAAAAAACGGAAGATAAATATCACATTCTTTCTCAGGCATGGAGAGGTTAAATGGACAGGATTTAATCTGCTGTATTATGGAAATAGGTTCTTCCTCAGGCAAATTACATTGCTTAATGATAAAAGTTGTAAAAAAGTACACAATTGTTACAATGCCTTAGTTAGAACTGATATTTGCTTTTTGACAGGTTTTATGTCACGGTGGTGTCAAATATCCCAACATTTGTTGTCACAACAGGCTAATCTGTTTATTGTCAGCATAAATATACAAATGTAAAAGAGAAGAAATCCAATTTCCCCTTGCACTGGCATAACTGATTTGCTCTATATAGTAATAATATTATGCAAAGCACATCAAGGAAACAGATGAGCCACTAAAGGAGGAAGACATTTGGAAAAGTTTAAGCTCCTTCCATTATCATGAAGATTTTCAATGACTAATGCTTTTGACAAAGAACAAAAAAGCAAATGGAGATTGATCACATTAATTCTTTCCTTAATATATTAATATCTGCTAGCAAATTTACTGAGACTACAAAGAATGTCTTTAAGAAGTACTAGGAAGGCTGGATTTAACCTTTCAGCTACTTTTATACTTAAAAACAACAGCAGAGGAAATAAAAAAGACTTCTATTTACCTTATTAAAAAAAAAATCTATCAAATTATGCATATTTCCTACCCTTTTTATATGAAAGTAAAAGCTCATTTTATTTTTAAACTTTGAAAGTCATTCTCAAAGGGGAGTGGTGGGGGGTGGTTACATCACCAATAGTACCAATTCTGAATATTTGACACTGAGAGACTCCTGAACTGGGAAACTGGCTATCACTATCCTCACATTTTAAGGAGATCAGCAACATACTTACCTTCTGTTTGTACAAGGGTTTAATTCTGGAAGGGCTTTAATTTACAGTCCCCACACTGTAAAACACAGCTTGCAGATATTCCTAACACAGAACGGTGCCCAGAAATGGGTAACAGGCATACAGTAAGAAACATTGCACAGGTCAACAAGGACACAGCATCTTGTTATCCCTCTGTCCCCTGCATGGCCACTGCTCCCCCCTACAGCATGGAGTGTTGCCAGCCAGGCAGTGCCCTGAGGGGCTCTAGCAGCAATATTATCTCTCTCTCATTCTAAGTATTACACCCTTGTCCCAATACAACTTCTCTAAACCATGCAATTGGCGCTACTAGAAAAGCTCATCTCAAAAAATGGTATGGGTGCTTTATGTTGTGGTTTACATCCTGTTCCTTCACTTGCCTACCAGACAGACTTCCACTGCTACCACAAAAAAAAAAACCCCAACAAACAGATGGAGCTCCAGCTTTGACTGACACAAATATGTTAACCAGCAGAGAAGCTCATTTAACAACAAGAGAAAGGTGTTCTGGCTACAGCCAGGCCTCTCTTGAAGAGTGGTCTCAGGGGTAGCCAGGATCACACCATGACATGTCCTTCACTGTTCCCTTGATTATTTCATCATGAAGTCTACACGCTGGAAATGCCTGATGCTGTAGGCCACTAGATTAAGGCACAATGAGTATTAAATACCTGAGATTTTGTGTGCCTGAGGGATGCACTCAGATACTGAGCTTTATCCTCTGGGCATCCTTGGTGACTTTTCAAAAGACAAGACAGGCTCCAAGAGTTTAGAATGAAAAGTATTGCTGGAAACACCAATGACAGAAATACTACAGTAAGCAAGCAGTCTTAAGAAAAATACCATTAGGAGTTGCTTTACCAATCTCTGCTGAAAAAATTATCTTGTATTAGATCACATCCTGCCACTAAGGAAAAGAGTTTGCTTATGTATGGAGGAACAATGTACTAAGGAACCTTTAAAAAGCACAGAGTCACCTGTACTTTGTCTGATAATAAATAGGGCTGTGTTCTCCAGAGGGCTTAGACAACAAGTATTCTATTTTTTTCATGAGGATTTAGAAACCAATTGGTAAGTTCAGAAACCTCAAATTATGTTGTGAAAGGGTTAAAAAAGTATGAAAGAGCTGTATTTTTTAGAATTCGTGTGGGATTCCTTTAAACTGAAAACAAATCATATAATCACACAGATTTAAAGACCCCACCTTAAAAAATATTACACTTCATAGTTACTGCTACATGAATATCCAGCAATATAAATATTTATTGGAAATATTTCTTAACTATTCCTGGTAAGATAAAAATTTCTTCAAAATAAAAACCTGCTTGTGCTGGAGCAGATTTGGTCAGAACAGGACCACTCATAGACCCAAAAAGGTTTTAAGAAGCCACAGACCACATGATAAAAACCAGGTTCACCTTCTCATGCTCACTGCCCTCCTGGACACAAGCACACTCAAAACCTGAGCACTCCACAAGCAGAAGCTCTGGGAGGGAGGGCTCTGTAAGCCAGGGAGCCAGGTTACAAATCTGTTTTTAACAGCTCAGTGGCAGACTGCATATTGGTCTCTTGGGATGAAACATGGCAGAAGATGGAAAGCAAGCAGCAGTAAAAACAAGTTTTTCTCAATTCACTTGGTTGAACCAGTTCCTAACTCTGTAACCCAATACAAATCTGATCCCTTATGGTCACTCAATTAGTGAAAAGCAGAGAAACAATTCTGGCATGCATGGGAAACGCTTACATAAGTTGAATGTCTGGGAAAGGTAATGCCTTTTGCTGAAACAAGAATGCCCCTTCTACCCATTACCTCTTTCTTGATAACTACACCCTTAAGGGACATAGCAACTGTTAGGAAAAAAAATTTATGTGAGACATTTCAATCATCAGGTAATTGAAAAAATAGAAGTTATCAGGGATTGGAAATAAACAGTCCTTTGTATTCAGATTTTCTATTACAATGTGGAGGGGAAGTTTAGAGGAAAGTTTCTGGAATAATAGCAAAAAGTTGAAGCAGACCTTCCCTCTTCTCAAGAAAACCCTCAAACAGACTTGTCAAATGCACTCAGTGCAAACTCACTCAGTGAGTTTCAGAGGAAACACCACAGAGCTGATGGGAACAATCTGAACAGAGAAGTAATTCTTAAAATATGTTAACTCTTACATACTTAAAAGCTTATTAATGGTGGGTTTGGCTTTATTTGCATTGCAGAGATTGTGTGCTGTCAAAAACATTAATTTAGTGGAAGATTAATAGTTGACTGCATGATCTGACACCTTCTAAAGTCAGCAACAGCCTTTCATGTATTCCAGTATGTTCTGGAGCAAGCCCTTAAAAAGAATACAGAAATTAGGTGAATAAAACAAAACATCAGTGTTTATCCAGCAAAAAAAGCAGAGAGTGAAAAATGATACGAAATTAAATATTTGTAAAAATTATTACTTTCTTCCATTTAAATGAAGAGGATTATATCTGAATTTTAACATTCTCAGTGCAGTTTGTCATCCAAATACAATAAATGGCTTGGTGCATGTAAGCCAAAAAGTTAACTGTTTATCTTTTAGTGTTCAAACTGAAGTAAAACACAAATTGTAAACCATATTAAAGCTAAAAGGGAGCTAAAAAGGCTCCAAAATTTTCTGGTTTAATAGAGTGCAAACTTACAGGCAATACAAGTAATAATACTAATTATAAATGCACATTGTTCAAAATACAACTGTGAACTTTAATTACCTCCAAGAACATTTAGGATCTTGATTAGCCTAAGTTTAAATAAGTTCAATTAATAATCCCCACACCACAAGAACATTTGTCCAATGTGAGTGTTTGGTTTCTATGAAGCTTCCCATAAATTCTTGGAACTGGGAGACACAAGAGGCTGAATTAAAGCAAATCAGTGTCCACTCACTGATTTATTTTAAATGTAAACCCAACACAATGCCAAGAAAAAAAGAAAGCAAGTTAATTCTAGTGGTATGAAGGACAAGGGCTTTACTTCACTTTCCCCGTGACGCTCAAATTTTGCATCCTTTTTCCAGAACACAGCTTTGAGCACTAGCTCACATTAACACAGCAGTGTTTTAGCTCCTGCTCCTTTGGTGCTGTATATTAAGTTCAGTTTCAACATGCCACCTTGTGGATCAACAGGATCCACCCATCAGGCACACCTGAAACGTGCTTGTGCCTTGGTGCTATTCTTATTACAGATGCCATGTTCTGACAGGAGTCTGCAGAGATTTTATCAATGAGACCCACCACTTTTCAGAATCCCCATCTGTGAGCAAAATGTGAAGAGTCACAGTAAAGTGACATCACTATCAGCCTCTGGAAACTTTTCTGTGGAATCACTGTAGCAAGTAATGTCTCTGTGTTTTAATGAAAACCTACTATGGGCACACAAAGGTGCCACTGTGTGGTGAAAACAGGGTGTGAACTTTTACTGCATGCTAGCTGCTCCACAAAATCACTTGAGTCCAAGTGAAATAGTAAGCCCAGTGAACCAGCTTCATCTAAACAGAGAACTTGTTTTTCCACTACAGTGACCTCAGCCGCTGGGATCATTTCAGTCTTCCCATGAAACAAGTCAGGAGAGCTTGCATGTCTCGCTCATCACAAATAGCTGCTATGGAGAAGAAATTCAGCCTTCTGCATACCTTCCCAGTAACTCATTCTTGTGTCAATTCCCTTACTTTGTTGCCTGAGAAGTTTCCTGAAACTTCCATGTGAGTTTTCAGAATTTGCCACCCTAGACTTCAACAGTCTCACAAACACTCGGACTGGTTCTGCAACCTCTGCTCAGAAATTATTTTTTCAATTAAAGTTAGTAGCATCTTGCCTGAAAAAAGACTGAGTTCCTACCCAGTATGAATGCTTTTTAAGAGCTAAGTATATTATTTAAGAGCTAAAATAAAAACCCAACCAACCGAATGAAAACCAAACCCCAAAGGCAAAGCACAGACATATCAGGAAGATAGAGTTCTTCCATATTCAGAAAAAATCATGTCCAATTCCAGTAATCATGTTATAAAGAGGTAAAAAAAAACAGGACAAGTGCCAGTAACAAAGTGCAACAACCAATAAAGTCCAATGTGAATGGCAGATGAGATGAAAATTAGTTCTTTATGTAGTGATAGTTAAAATAATTGCCTTTTAGAGTAACTTCTGAGTCAGCTCAAAGCAGAAAGAAATCCTCAGAAAAGACATGAACGAAAGATTAGCATGTTCATGAGCCAGGTCAGGAAAAGACCTCCATACAAAAAATTTGTGATGGAAGAAAGCCCAGAGAAATGTGTGAAAGAAACTGATAAATTAGGTACAAAGATAAGAGAGCATAAATGGATAATGGTGCCAGTGAAAAGAAAAGGATAGATAAGCAGGAAAGCAAGGACAGAATTTAAAATTGAATCATAAAGACTGTTGATAGAATTATTTTTTTGTGTGATAGCAAGGGCAAAATATCCCTTATGAAAATACCTTTTTGCAGCTTAGACCAGTTGTAAACCCTGCTTTTTCTCTCCAGTGAGTATGCCAAAAGCTGGCATACTCCTGACTGCATTCTCATGCTTCTGAGTAATGAAATCAATGTTTAAGCTTTGTTGGCAGCCACATCTATTCTGTGTAAAGTATATAAATGATTTAGTAAACAAAATGATAAATAAATTCCTGTGGTAGGATAGGCCAGTCCTGAATACAAGCCAGGCTGCAAATTGAGTTGTAGCATTATCTGTATAGTTCAGATTTAAAGATGCAAAAAATGACACCTACATGCATTATTCTGCTACAAGCTGGCCAAGAGAGAAGTAAGAAAAATAAGGGGAAAAGAAGGACATGCTAATGGAATCAAATTGTCTCTTAAACTACATTACCTTCTCTTAGATGAACAAACAAGGGAAAAGTGAAGACTGCTTTGCTCACGTCTCTATTTTCTATAAGCATATGCAGGATTAAAATAAAACAAATGATTGTTCACATGGGGACAGAATAACAGTTTGCAACAAAAATACAGAGTTTGGTCCTGTAGATGACAAGTGGTTTTCCTCTCATGGCAAATGAGACAGAAGGATGGTTGGTACTTTTCAGAATAATAACCCTAGATTATAAACCAACTCTTAAAGACTCATCTGCCAGTTCCAACAGAGTGAAAACACTAACTTTCATACTGAAAGATATGACATTTTATGGAAGAAGTGGCAGCAGTCAGATGGATCTCTGTGCAAAGAGGAAGCTTGATTCAGGCAAGTAATCATTCTTCCCTTTATTTTCTCGTTTCTCCTGCAATTACTGTTTAGCCTCAGCATCATATCTATCCCCCTTTTTCACATCTTCACTTTCCTAAAACTGAATTACTTTTATTGGTACTTATTTTTATAATTTTAGTGGCCTTAAGAGATATCACTGGAATGCTACTTTTAGTGAGTGCAAAGCAGAATGAATCAGCAGGTCAGGGGGACTGAGGAAAAAGAAGATGAAGCAGTGTGATAGTCAGGATCATTACACGGAGCTCACAGCACCTCTGACTACATGAAATACTAGAGAACAAATGGTCAAGACAGAATATTAGACATTATTACTACAGAAGCACCTGAAAACATTCAGAACCAACATACACCAATCTCCCAAGAGGGTATTAGCAAATTTAAAACTAAAATACAGAACCAGAATATATGTGGGTTTTTTGACCAGTTGAGTATCTTGCGCAAAGGACAGCCTTGAGGAAAAGGTTTAGAACTTAGGAGTTCCAACAAATAAGTAGAGTTTGCTCTATGTGTTGATTACATCCACACGTGGCTGGACAGAAAAAGCACAATTTTCTCCTCTTTCCTCAAATGAAACTCTGGTCATCAAGCACAGTTCAGCCATTGATAATACAGGTTGTAGCTATTAATTACTTTGGGAATACCAACCTGTCAGAATTTTCAATGCATGATTTTCTACACTGCTTGTGCTACTGTCACAGTCTGCATGTTTTGAGGCAGCAATGAAGTGTGACCAAGATTTTTTTTGTTTTTTTTAAACATATACTGGTTAAGAAGCAGCAGCTTCCAGCACATTACAAAGCTCAGGAATGGGAAACCCAAAGAATGACAGGAATCTTCAACTTTCAGTTAAGTCCTGATACCTTAACTCCTTGAGGGAAAAAATAGTCCCCAAGGGACACAGACCTGAGTGGACCATTTGTTTAAACATCCACTTACCTGTCTAGAAAAGTCTCTATTTAAACTGCTTGATCTAGAGGTAGTTTCTAGCTTAAAGACCATTAGCAGCACATGAGTTCAGTGATACAGTTTTGAGGCCTCAATCTGTACAAGAGCACCTGGAGCACCCAGTGAAGGTGGGGAAATGGAAGTCAGTGGAGCAATGGTGCTCAGACACATGCTCATACCCTGCTACTCTCACCTCGTGCTTTATTCTTTCTTTACTTATTTGTTCTGCTGTGCTTTCAGTCGAAGGCCACACCAGTAGGGTAACTCAATTTTGCTGGTCGCCTTAGGGACTATTTAAGTCAGGTTTAGCTGTGCTGACATCTCAAGAGATTTTCAACTCTTTGCAGCACGCAATGCAGATCTATTTTAGTCATCTCTGTTTATTCTGTGTGCTTTGCACAAGGTCTCCCTCAGCCAAGATTCATGGCTGTGCTGGATACTATTGCAGACTATGCCAGTTTATAAGACTCTAAACTGACCTGGTCAAACAAATTATATGGAATCTTGGCTGACAAAACAGTGTTTGAAACAACTGCATTGAAATAGAGAATTTGCTACTTCTGCTATAAAAAATCTAGTTATACCTCAAAATACAAGAGCAATTAAAATGAAGAATTACTTGCTTTGTATTCCTGAGTTTTTGAGACAAGTCAAGCCTTCTGGTGCAGCAACATAACTAGACATGGGCCATTACTTTGCAATTAGCTACAGAAGAACAGAACACAAGGTTGCAATTCCCATCAAATCAAATGGTTTTAAAGCCATCAAATCCCTCTAGAACTGATGACAGTTCACCAAAATAAGTACTTATGTATTACAGAATTAGAAATGTTTTGGGTTGAAGAACATATTTTTCATTTTCATAGAAACTAGTATGAGGCAGTTCCAAAGTCAGTCTTTCTATAAATCAAATAATATTTTATCAGAAAGGAAAAAAAAAAAAGGATGTTTACATCACACAAAGTTATGTGCTCTGCTGGTTTGCTTTGACATTTCTGTCCTCTCTAAGTAGTCATACAAAAGTGTCAGTCTTCATGGAAGATGCTCTCTATACAACTATCCTCCACCACCACGTACACTGCATTTTCAGTCAGTTTAGTTTTCACACTTGAACTGAGCTAAGATACTCCATGGATCAGCCATGCTTATTCAGAGAGCACCAAAGTTAGGAGGAATAACACAGTGCAATCAGATTTTTATTTTACAAAAGAAGTGGAAAAAAAAGGGAAATAAAAAGGGTTAAATTTAACATAGAATCCAGACATTTGCTGTCTTCTGCCACAACTAAGACAGACATTATTTGCTCTGGATACCACACAAGGACCCTCACAGGGATTCTTTCAAACAACTGGCTCCTTGTCTGACAGACTCCCCCCCATTAAAGTACTTGATGTCATTTGTTGTTCTTCATTCTTGAACTTTGACTCTTCTTGTCAAAATTGGTTTTGAAGATGGAGGAGACTGAACAGGAGACAAAGTCATACGAGCTAACAGACCTGCCATTGTCTCTTGACAACTCTTGTGTATCTGCAAAGGATGAAAAGTCTGATGGTATTTTTCTTCTATGCTTACTTCCTCTTAGAGAATTTCCCAATTATCTGCTATATCCATAGAATAGTGAGCTGAATATACAATAGTCAAGTTGTTACAAAACAACAGCAAATCATAACAGATGTTGCCATGGGTATTACATACTAGAAACGATAATTATGAAGCTATAGCCAAAGATTTTAGATTTCTGTTGCTTTCTAGCAGTATCTGGAAGTCACAATATTTGCATGTTATTTAGAGTGGCCATGCTACAGAAGCTTACCATGTGCAAAATCTTCATACTTTGAGACCAATGAGAACCCTGAAAAATTCACTTCAGGAAAACGATAGAACATTCAGCACAAGAGAATTCAGTGCCACTCAAGCATGTATATGTACATCAGAAAAAATGTGGGACTGAATAGTATCTCCCAGTTAACCTAATAATCTGCAGAATCTTTTAAATATATAATGCACATTAGGTACAGTCCACTGTCTATAAAATCCCCATGGTATTACGATCAAGAAGAAAAAACCAAAACAAACACCTGCTTAGTCAAGCAGAATGAGGGACAGAAAAATAATCAAGCTGTGTAGATTAATGAAAGTTAGGCTTTTTAAAAACAAACAGCTTTCTTGTTTGTAATTTTCTGTGGTGTTTCTTTCCTCAGAGAGGAAGAAGAGTTTAAATGACAGTAACTTTTTTTCATTGTATAGGCATTAATTGTATTGACAACATGAAGTCTGCATTTTAAGTAGAATTTAAACTATATGCTATATATAAAAGAAATTAGGTATTCACTCATAAATTGTACTTTGAATACCAAATAAATCTTCTAAGAATTTGAAAGTAAATACACCAATTAAATTAGAAATTAAAAGTAGCACTTTGGGAATTAAAATGAGAACTTCATGTTACAAAGTTCAACCTCCTGACCATGGAATAGGCAGTGTCATTCAAATCTCCCATACTGTGAACTCTAACAGAAATCCTCTATATCTGAATATGTATTTTTTTCCTCTACATGTAATGGTCATAAAGTATTATGTCATGACTTCTTCAGTAGCAGAAGCCTAAATTCTTACCAATGTTGTTCTATGCAGGTTTAACAAAGTAGTAAGTAAAAACTACTGTAACCCAAATGCCAAGTTATTGAAGTCTACACCAATCATGGGGTTTTTGCATAGTGTCATTGCTAGACTGAAGAATCCTAAAAGTATACTTGCACACTTGGGCATCTCTTATCATTACATTTTTATTCTGCTAAATTTGATGTTAACTCTGAACTTCTGGATTTACAACACTGGGTCTGGAGATAATTACAAGCACCTTGATATATAATTTGCTCCAAAATCCTGACAAGTACTCCCAGCTGTAACCCCATTCAAATGTGCTCTGGTGGGTTTTATACCTATCTAGCTTTAAAAAAAAGAATAAATATTTAAGGAAGAAACAAACAGTAGAATTTGCTTATATTGCACAAGACTGAGTGACAAAGCAGCAGCTTAGAAAGCAAAACTTTACTGAAAAGTAAGAGTTACAGCTGCAATAATGAAGGTTTATCAAGTCTTCTGCTAAAATCATGCAACAGGTTACTTGAGGACAGTCTGGCTGCTGACTGAGACTTTTCCTTTCTAGATTCTGCTGAATTATCCCAGTTGGTGATTTGCTCTTATGAATATTTAGAAGCATCTGTTTCGCTTTTTAGAACAGATTAAATCTGGCATTTCCCCTTACTTCTCACAGTTTCTAGTACTAACTGTTATGATCTTTTTGGAAGCTGGACACTGAGCAATAAACTCCATTCCTGCAACTACACAGGAACACTGTTAGACTAGTCTTGATGACTGCCAAAAAGGGTGCACCTATGCTCTGTTTACACCGTGGGAACAAGCGTGCCTCCAGGTGATCTCTTTGCACCCACTTTATACGGACCAGCCCAGGAACAAAATCTCACAGACCCGTGTGGCACTTTTTTTGGCTTCTGACACAACTCACCCACATCATTCACACCTCCAGTCCTTCAGTCACAATGTAAAAAGGACTGCCTGATTGCTGCTATTACTGTCACTCTCTTGTAGCAAAAAATGGAAAGATATAAAATGAGGAATGGAGGTAAAAAATCTGAGCCATACTGGTTCAGATTTGCACTGCACAAGCCTCAGAGGAAAGGGAGCCAATACACATCCCCCTTTCTCCCTCACAACTTCCTGAAGCTTGGTCCTGGGGGTTTGTCACCACTGTAGCCTGTGTCCAGAATCTGCACAAATGCGGGATATGGCACAAATGCCACTTTGGAGGCAAGAGAAAAATCCTTCTTGGGAAAGAACATGTGTATGAGCGTCCATACGGGGGCAGCAGGGAGAGCTCAGAGTATTTTTTCAATTGTGCCTCTTAATTGGGGAACATGAGCTAGGATGGCTGGGCCCTGGCATAAAGGCTCCACAGAGGAGACAACTCTTCTCCACAGAAGCCTCTATTTTCTACACTCTTGTCCCAACAGCCCTGAACAGTGCATAAGCAGACTAAAGGACATGATTACACCCCTCTACTCAGCACTTTAAACCCCCTATCTGAACACTGCACCAGTCTTGGGCTCCCCTACAGAAGAGAATGTTTGGGGTGGATCTAACAGCAGAGCCCCAGTACTGACAAGGAGGTTATGGAGAGGACAGAGGCTTCCAGGGTGACCTGTGAGTTCTTGAGGAGGTGTTCTACGTGCACAGGCCCAGGGGCACAATGTGAGGACAGAACAGCACCAGTTCTGCAGGGCCATGTTATGGGTGGTGAACATGCTCACTCTGAGCAGAGTAGTTCATGAAAATCAGATCATCCAAGCTCCCAGAGAGCATGTACAGGTACAGCATCTGCCTAGCTTTATGTTCTGCCCCTGGCACACCAGATGAGCTAGTGTAGCAATGCACTCCAAGGCTAGGCAAGGGGGGACACTCAGGATTTTATGTTCAGGGTGAAGCTGAGCTATACAAGCCACACATTGGGAAGTAAAACCTATATATACTTCTTACAAAGTGCTGTTTGAAACAAGTTTGTTGTTTTGTGGATGGATGCAAGTGAAAGTGGCTTTATTTTAAGGGCAATTCCCACAAATATAATCTTTGGGGACTTGCACATTAGCCCTACTCTTATCATGGGTTATTGGAGCCATATTTGCTTGATAACCTTCCTAAAACACTGATAAGAAACCTCTTGAAGAAGAGCCTGATCCTAGAGAGGATGCTCTTTACACCTACTGCCTTGAACAGCTGATGTACCCAGTAACTGAGAAGGACATGAATTTGGGCCCTAAGAAAGAAAACAAGATAAAAGCAAATTTATGCAAATCAACAAGGGGAAGTACATTAAATGAAGCTGATGTACAATGTGATCTTAAAAATGTTTATTGTAATGAACTTGTAACCAAGTTCATCTAATTCCTCACAGTTAACAACTGTTAGTGTTATTTTAAAAAAGTAATTGCTTAGAGAAGAATGTAGTATTTTGTAGCTTTTTCTTTAATTAACAGTGAACTACAACCCATATAGAAGCAAATAATCGTTTCTATTTTACAAATTGCAGTTACAGAAATGTAGTATAACTTTCAAGTTATATTGTCAAGTTGAAGTTGCTCATCCATAGCAATGACATCTCAAGAAATAGAACGTGGAACTCAAAAATCACTGGACTCTCAGCCTCAATTTTTTGAAGCTCACTTTTAAAAATTCAGACATTGCTATCTTGTGAGATGAGTATGTAGAACCTCAGGTATAGAATCACTCTGATCTCAGAGAGTTTGCTGGGTAGTATCCTTGGTTTTATGCAGAGTTACAAATAAACATTTCAACAGAAACACTGTCAATGCTGCCTTGGAAAATAAACAGAAAGCTATCATTTTTATTAACTATTCAAAAGCTCATCAGAAAGTCAGATACACAGACTTTAACAGTGCATGCAATGAATAAGCAGATCAAAAGCATCAGTAACTGCAAATCTGCAAGAGCTTAAGTCATGTCTGAATTATCACCCTTCCAAATATCCTCATGTTATCCTTACCAGATTAATCAGTCTTCTCATTGCATGTTCATGTGAGCAAATACATTCACAAGGATCAAATCCACCTTCTGCCATGGTTGTCTGGATCAACTCGAACTTGCCTGTGAACACCTAAGAAGAATAAGAAAAAAAGGATAATGAACTCTTTTTCAACTGACCTTATTTTCCAAAGGCTCACATATCAAGTTTCAGTTCATTTAATGCCAGGGTGAAAAAGCACAACAAAGCAGGGTAATCCTATCATTCCTTTGGCAGCATGAATGAGGAAGTCTGGTATGTGCAGTAACACTTTGTTGTTGCTGAAAGCAGTGTCTCACATGGGCTTTCTTAGAGAGCCAAACAATTTTTTTTTCAAGAATTTGTGTGTCTCCCCTGTGATGTCCAACATACCACTATGAAATACATCCTAATAAACAAGAATTACAAAGATTAAATTCTGGTCGGTTATCTGCACAGTGGGACTCTTCAGTGTATGAATACAATTTGAAAACTCTGAGAAACTTGTTCTCCTAAACCCTTTAACAAACTGCTGGCATTCTCCCTCTGGATCAATGTAAAGGAAAATAATTTAAAATCTTTCCCATAGGGAGAAAATCATCCTTTTTGTATAATGAAAGCAAACAGCAGAGGTGTGGAAGTGGATATACTTGGAAACACTTGAAAAATGGAGCTATACACAATAATAATTTCAGATCAAAGAAGTAGGTAATTCACTTAACAATACATGAAGTTCAAAGAAGCTGTAATGGACATGGTGGGGAATCAATTTTAGGTTATTCACCTGCTAAAACCATTTACAACAGACGTGTCATGTGTATGCAAGACTATTTTTACTATTTACCAATTGATGGTCAAAGCAAGTAGCAGATTGCAAGGCATTTCTACCTTTGTGGTGAAATTAGGTACTGATTTCTCTTGGATGAGGACTCTTATGATGCATTAGATCAGTTCTGCATTATGATACTTTAAAAAAATGTATTTTTATTAATGGCATCAATGAAGCTGGTTCAGACTGTGTTTCTGTGGCACACACTGGGGCCCTAGCACAAGACACCTGCCAAGCTTTATAAATGCAGCAGCATAGGGCAGATACATCCTCTCAATCCCAAAACAAGTCAGTCATGGAGGTATAAGCCACTTGATTATGGTTTGCTGAACAAACAGATGTGCTCTGCAGCCATCACCTACAAAAACTTACAAGCCTTGATCATGCATAAGCATTTTAATGTTTTAACCTCACTAGGAGAAAGAGTAATAACCTATATGGCTATAACATAGCTTCATTCAACAGAATGTATCACTACAATAGTTCTTCCCTTTTGGGGGAAGAAAGAGATAGAAAAAAGAAAATGCATCTCTATCAATTCCTACCACTCTTCTGTATCATCCTCTGCCATGATGAAGAGAGCCAGTAAAAGAAGGTAAGAGAAATCTGTATCTTCATTATGGAGTCTGAACATCAGTGCCCTTAACTTGCTAGGGTCTCCACTTTTTAAAAGAACACTGAAAACTCAAAAAGAGCAAAAAAAAAAAAAAATTGAAGAGATGGGGGAAAGTCTTTTTGCCTAGACACTAAGGAAGAGTAATCTGGCAACGTATGGATAGGAAGACTGAGAGATTGTTTTATCAAGTTTGATAAGTAAGATTGTACTTATTAAGACAAGTATCTTGTCATAGAAAAATAAACCTGAGTATGGGGAAGTTCTTCAGTGAAGAGGTGATCAAGAGGCAATGACTGGAAGCTGTCATCAACCAAGCTCACAAGAGAAGCAAGGCACACATTTTCACCACTAAAGTCACTGAGTAGTGCAACAAACTGCCAAAGGGGTGGATTTCCCACCTCAATGCATTCAGATGTGTGTCAGCAAAATACAAGTTACTGAGTAAAGAACAGAAGAACTCAAGTTTGGATATAATGCTCTCCAACATATAGGAGATCACAGCAGATTATTTAATTATTCTTTCTGAGAGTTATTTATAAATCTACTACACTAGAATCATTGAAATTATCTCAGAACCACTAGAACCACACAAGAGCAATAGAAGAATTTAACTACCCAAGGTCCCTGGGTGATATGCCATGTCAGACAGAACAGCCTTTCTAAAACTGTTTTAGCACAAGGAACATGTAAAAGCAGTGATTGCTTGAACAGTCCAAAACAGATGACAAAAAAAAAAAGAAGGTATTCAAACCAGCGAAGGTACACAACAATATTTAACTGTAACTTGAAACAATTTAGGAGTCAGTAACACACAGAAATGTCACAGCAACTAACTGAGGAGTGTTAATCTATGTATGACTAAAAGAAATCAAACGCCAGATAAGTCATCACCAATGAAACCAGCCTAACATTCTTCATAGAGCATACAACTGAAAAATATTAGACAGTATTAGACAATAAATGCAGAAAATTAATCTGTCATGTATCATGAAAGTGCACTAGAAGGAATTTACCCCAAGGCATCTGAATTGTACAATACCAATTATCTTAATGACCTAAAATAAAGCAGAACACATGTCACCAAGTAAAATGTCATCCAAGCTTTCAATGAAAAGATCCCTGACAAGCTTTCTCATCCTCACATGATGCTGAAAGGAATCAAACTTTCTATTTCCTTCCTCAAAGCTTAGAACAAGCTCTTTCATAGCCAAAGAACTGAAGCTGGACCATCTATTTTGG
This sequence comes from Florisuga fusca, assembly GCA_038090715.1. Classification (NCBI taxonomy): domain Eukaryota; kingdom Metazoa; phylum Chordata; class Aves; order Apodiformes; family Trochilidae; genus Florisuga; species Florisuga fusca. Next base: position 1,984,764 of record JAAWXA010000001.1, on the reverse strand, counting down.
CAACAGGACTGGATTTTCCTCTGGTAAAGATGACAAACTTAGGTTATTATTCTAAAAAAAAAAAAAAAAAAGAATAAGTAACTAATCCCCCTTTATGCAAATATTTTTTGCTGGAACTGGAGGAAACAGGTTATATGAGATATGAGAGAGAAAGAACCATGTCAGCCACACACATAAACACGAGAGAACACTCTATACTATATCATTATTTTCACTTGTAAAATATCACTCTAATGTCTGTATTCCTCATTAAAATATTCTCAGCTTGACACTCGTATTACTTGTAACACACTTCAAATGCATAAAGCAATAAATATGAACTAAGATTTGTAATCAGATCCTGAAGTTTTTTAGTGTTTTGTGACCCTGTGTAAGATTTGGTAATAACAGACTAGCATTTTTTATGTAACACAGAGCAAGATTCCTTGGCTCCACTGCATGTTCTTAGGCAGCCTGTTCATATCAAAATCCTGTTCCAGAATTGCAATGTGCTTCCTGCCTGCCTCCTGCTCCTTGCAATTGTCTGAGCCCACGTCAGCTGCTAACTTGTTCTGCCCAGCTCTGACCTCTTTGCTGTTGAGTCACACCAGCTCTCCACCTTTTGCAAATACAGTTCTATATACAATCTATTACAGAAAAAGGGAGAATGTGCTCCACTGTTTTCCCCATGACCTGGAGAAAGAAAAAAAAAAAAAAAAAAGAAGCTTACAGTCTTTTTTTCTTTTACTTTACTTGCTTTTCCGTCTGTTTTCCTGTTTATTATTACCTTGTTTTTCTTGGAATTTACAGAGTAACCAATGGGTAAGATCACAGCAACTGGTCAGGCTATGATGTCAAATCCCTGCAAGTACTCTGAAAGTATTACTTTTACTCTGTTTGAAGTAGCTGGATTTTGGGTTGGCCATATTACTGCTTGTACTATATTTAATTCAGAGGGTTTACAAACAGCTGGATGGTAAAGTTCTGATAGTAACAGCTCAGAAGGTACATGTTATGGCCTCTAGACTAAGAAAACGAATAGAAAGCATAATAAAGGAATTAGTAAATAAGAATAAATATGATGTACCACCAGAGCCAACATAATCTTTACAGTGAAAAAAGGCCCACAGAAGCAATCATAAACAGTATAACTGAAATTCAAATACTGTAGTCAGAGCCAGAATGCCTGTAATTTGGCAGCAAAGGAGAAGACAGTTTCTGATTACTTAAGACAAAAATAAAAACCCACCTTTATCTTTTGACTTGAGCAGCTATTTGATATTGTAGGTGCTGAAGCCATATTGAAAAATATATCTATTTTCTCATGATTTTTAAAAAATCGCATTCTCAGTTATAGAAATTGTAATTTGTTTCTTTTTTTTAATCTTATACCCCAATCCCAACCCTACAGCTGTGTATTATATTTTATACACTCTACTATCAAAGAAGCAATTTTTATGGCTACAATCTGACTGAGGTTTTTTTGTACCTGGAGACTCTTCTGTATTTTAAATTATTGCAATGGTTATACGTTATTTCTTACTTCAGCACCACCTCTCCTGGGTAAATAGCATGCAGCTGGTGAGCTCTAGGAGATAGAAATTATACTCTGTCTCTCTCCACCCTAATCACTACAAAACTGAATTCCTTTCTAGCATGCACACAAACAAGTTTTGTCAATTTTCTGTATGCTGGATACCCTCAAAGGTGTCTCCAATATGATGCTGATTAGCAAGACTGTCAAAGTGCAAATACTGGTGATCTCTACTCCTTGGTATAAAGGACTGTGTAAATATATTTATAATTCTAGTATTCAAAGAAACACTCTACTCTTTAGGATACTTAAATCAGAGTCACTGCAGATTTTGTCACGGACCAACCTGGGATCTTCACACCAAAACTCTAAGCCCAGGAACATTTATCTTTCCTGGATCTAGGCACTTTAAAAATGTAGAATATCACACTAAGTACATATAATGTCTGAAGATCTCTTCTGCTATCAACTATTTTTGCTGTGTTGCTGTTTACATGACGAACAAAAGTAAGAAATCCCTGGGAGCAAAATATCTCACAGTACAGCAGACAAGTAACAGAATCTTTTCAAATCACCTTAAATAGAAACAAAATCCTGGTCAGCTCCTCATGACTGTTTCTCAGCCAACTGCAACACCTCAAAGCACAGCTGTCAAATATCTCTAACAAGCCATAAAGTTCATTTTGCTTCTGAGTTAAGTTTGAGAGGTGTGGCAGAACAAATAAAAAATCTATAAAATTCAAAAGGAAAATGTAGAAAGAAAGCAAATGACTTGTTATACCTCTGCAGACATTCTGAAAAATGGTAAAGGGCTAAACTAGCAAATGTGATACACAAAGCATGAACAATTCGCTGCCCCAAATTTTTAAAAGTTCACTTTTATCTTACTGTCAGAGGCAGAAACCTTCTCTCCTATACTCCTCCATGATCTCCTAAAGGATCCAGGTTTTCATAAAAAGGATTTGGTCTCTTTCCTTTTTACTTGCACCTAAGCCATTTGAATATCTGTCTTTTCTTACAAAAGAAGACTGACCCTTTCTGTAATTATTTTCTTCACAGCACGCCTAAAGTTTGTTTTTTCCATATAATCTTTTCCATGTCCAAAAGACCTCCAGGTATTCTCTTTTGGCATGTAAACCATCCTGTACATTGGCCTCATATAGTGAAACACCTTTGCAATCCTGCACATGAAGTCCTCTTCCAGAGAAACTACCAGGCACAGGGGCAACAGCCTGGCAGTGACCAAAGTACCCACTAACCCAAGGGGTGGAAATTTGCTCCACATGAAGAGACTTCTGGAATCACATCCTCATAAAGCTCCTGATCACTGGTTTTACAGGACTCTTTCTTCACCTTGGCCACTCTCTCCCCCTGGTTACCATCAGGGCAGCTGACACCTCAGCTGACTCCTTACTGGGCACTTCAAAATGCCTCTGGTACAAGTGGCTACTCCAAAATCTGTTTCTAGTCCTGCCTCTTGGAAGGACTGGGACTCATGAACCCCACCAAATCACACAGTCCAGTTCCACATCAACTTGGTATAGAGTAAAAGAACAGCTAAAGGGATCTTCAGTAGGGCAAGATTGCTTACTAGTGACCAATCAACAAAGAGGAGCCTAGACATTCAAATTCAGTGAAATCTAGCCAAAGTCAGATTTTTTCTTTATTTGCTATACCACATTGTCCTGATGATTTCCACCTTCTATAACATTTGTACTCCATGCACATTCACACCCAGCCCCCCCACAATCCTGTGTGTTTTGTTACTTTTATGATGAACTACCTTCAGCCAGCTCAGTAGTCTATTATTTAACTTCCTATTATTTCTGTTATACAGCTAGAATTTGTGTGTAAGAAAGTCTAGGGAATATTATCCATTGATTTCTGCATCAAATTGTTCCTTGAAGGAACAAGGCAGAAATGGTAACAGAGCTACTGAAGAAGCAAAGGAAGGGAATAATAAAACACAGGATAAAACTAGAGGATGGACAAAAAACCCAACAGTGTTTGTAGTTGAATAGGGAAGAAACATCACAAAAGGAACTAGAGAAATAGGGAGAAAGTAAAGAGAAAAATCAATAGTACTTTAAAATAAACAAATGCTACTCTGCCCAAAGTTAATGGATGCAGGTTCTTATGGCAAGAGAGCAGGGCACTAAATTGAAATTAATCCAGAAGTCAAGGGCCTGACACAAGTATTCATTGGAGGTGGTCTGCATTTTTTATGCAGGAGTTTTAAATTTAAATAATGATTATAGAACTGATCAAAAAAAGCTTGGAGATTCCTAAGGAAACTTCCTTTAGAAAACTACTTCAAACAAAGCTAAAAATATGTTCTTTAAAAAAAAAGAAAAACAGAACAAAAATCTCTTGTATACAAATTTATACTCATTAAAACATTCCAGGGATCATCTCTTTTCTCTTAGTGTAACTTAAATAGTTCAATATACCCTCCTAGAACTTCAGTCTGAAACACTGCAACATATTACTTGTCTTTTTTATAATGGTAATTTATAATCCTTTTAATTAACAATGCAAGAGAAGGTCTCTCCCATCATCTATTCCATGCTCACAGCTCCGTCCTGCTTCTACTGAAACAAACACCAGCACTCCTGTTGGCTCCAGAAAACCAGGTTCCAGCAGCTCTGCAAGATCACAGATCTCTAGAGGACTCCTGATGATCTTTTTCTACCAGGCCTCCTCCTGGGCAATAAATTTGAGTTTTCAGGATGAAAGAAAACCAACTGGCTGGCTGGGCAGCAAAAGCAAACCAGCAGGATACAAATCTGGGTCCTGCCAGGAGTTCTGCCACAGTAAAGTGTGGCTCCAATTACCACTTTCTCCAACTAATTGTCCCAGTTCAGATCATCAATTTGGCTTTTCTAGGGAAAAGAGCTGCGATGATTTTGATGGTGATACAACAGCCAAAGAAGGTTTCTAGACATAGTAATACTTTCAGAGTATAAAGCAATCCTTTCCACACTATTTCCTTATAATTCCAGGGGGCAAGGGGAACTGATTTTGTACTTGAAACATGAACACAACTCCCTGGACTTCCAACTGTAGCCTAATGAGTTGGCAAGTGTATTTTTGCACTGCAACTTTTCTTAGGATAATTAACAAGATCTAAGATGAACTTTTCAATGCTAAAAGTTTAAGCTAAACCAGTTCCTTTCTTCATAAGTCAATGCTTAGCCATGAACCCAGATGTATGCCACTGGTGCTGTTCTTGCTGGTTTTAACAAGGACATCCAGACTAATAGGAGCTCCACAAAAGACTCCACCCAGCCACATCCTGCTCAAGGCACAACAGTGGGTAACTTCACTACTGTCCCACAAATCATTTATTATGTAAGTAAATCATGAATTAATTTTCTGGTGTCAACTATCTGGTGCTTCTTACAAACGCTAATTTAAAACAACTCCTTAAAAATAGAAGGAAAACCAAAGAAACTAAGAAGAGCTGAGCCAGCCACTGAAGGATACTACAGTGACATGCTGAAATCTGGGAAGAAGCTTTCAAGCAGCGACAGGCTAAGAACTGAGAAATTAGTGCTCAGAATCTTCCTGATGTTTTTTCTGACAGTCTCACAAGACTACTGGAGCACTTGTTCCCATGTACAGCATGAGTACATCACTGTGTGACCACCACAACTTTGTGTGCACTGCTGCACTTTCACCCTGATGTGGACATCTGGACTCCCTGAGTGCTTCAGGAAACTTCTGGCAACTCTGCCAACAGCACTACCACACAGAGACGTGAGGCGGGAGCCAGAGCATGAAAACTTAAAAAGACTTAAAATTATGATCAAAGCCCTTTCACAGCCAAGCATCACAACACTTCTCCCAGTGAATTAAGCGAGAAAGTTCACATTACTTGAACGAATGGCAAAATTCAGGACCTGGTAGGAAACGTACTTTTTGTGGACAAGGCTAACCAAGGTTACAGGTATGCTGAGGTGCATTGGTTTAACACAGAATGGTGTATCAGGCAAACACAGAAGATGACATTGAAGCTTCTTTTGTTTTAATTAAGGTTTGTCAGTGTCAAGTACAACTCTCAGAGAACAAGAACCCATATATTAAACACCCCTACCAGTTCCAACACTGTTCCCCACCTTCCTTTGCATGGCCAGTCCCCAGTGTGAGAGGATAGGGATTTCAGGCTTTAAATCTACAAGGCTGATGCCAGTGATCAAAACTGAATTCCCCAGTGGAGCTAAAAAGCCACACTAAGGTTTTAAAAAGCTATTTCCCATGCAGGTGGCTTAACATTTCTTCTGGGTGAAACACTTGAAAAGGAGTTAATTACGCACATCCAGTCATGGACCAAAAAAGGAGTTCAGCTATTTTAGAATTCATTTGCTGATATTTGATACAGAATGTTAATGCCAAACTCCAGCTGTCAGCATTTGGTCATCCTTTTGTTAAAATGTTATTTTTCTGAAAGAAATCTCTTGGAATACGCAAGCTCATTAAGACATGTTAATAACACAGAACATCATCCAAGAATAATAGCCTCTTCCTGCTAAGTAAATGCTTCGCTTGCACTTTAACATTTATTTCTAGTGTAGAAGACTGTGACAATGGTCTAGGACAACAAAATTATTTCTGTTATACTGAATTACTAATGACCATTTAATAATTTTGTTCTACATATGTCAGTGCTAAAGGGTGGGCTAAAACTACTAGAACATTGTATTTCAATCAATTTACTGAGCAAACTGGGAGCCATCTCCTGTGGTCTTCAGTTGGGTCAGAACTCTCATTGACTTTAACAGGATTTTCAGCTTGAGTGGTAGGTAGAACAGACACCTCCTAGGCAAATTTGCTTTCTCTTCTGCTTTTGGTTAGTGTCTCTGGCACTACATATATGCCCGCTGTTTATGCTGGCATTCCTCTTCCCATCCCACAGTAAAAATTGCCAGTTTTCTCAATTCAGCACCCCTGCAGCTGTACAAGTGATGCAGTATGGCTGGAAGCAACACATACGGAATCTAAACCCCTGCCGAGAGCGCTTCTGCATGGCACTGAGAGAACACCTGTGCCAACCAGGGCTGCAAGACTGTGCTGCAGGCTTGTGCAAGAAGTTTTTGGCAAACCTGATTCTGAACAAGTGACTACAGATGAAGGATAAACTAGCCTCCCAGGAAGCAGACTTTTGCAGGGAAACCAGATAAAGGTGGAGGTGAGCATCTTGCACCAGCCTCCCCATGGGAGTGGAACAGGGAAACTGACTGTGCTGCTGGTTATCTCACCCACGAGATGTTTTGCACTTAACCTTTAAGATTCATAATACAAAACTAGTAATTTACTTAAAGACTAAGTATGGAAAAGAAAATGCTCCTGTAACAAACCTTGTAACTTACCCATAACATGTTTCAGCTCTTCTTCCAAGAGTCATGAATCAAGATAAGACTATGATTTAGATGTTCAAATATACCAAAGCAACTTAGGATTGGATTCAACTTTAAAGTTCATCCTGTGAGGTTCAGGACTCAAAGTCACAAGCAAACTACAGTGGTATCACAAATGATCCCTGCACACGCTCTTAGCCCACAGGAACTGTAAGCAAAAGTGACTGCTTTGTCTGGAAGAGAGCAAAATTAAGCTGAGACACCTCAGAGCTGCTCTGAGCTAACCATGAACACACCCAGGCAGTTACTGCAGCTCAGGTGTCCTGCAAGAATTCATTATTTTGAAGTAATTCCTTTGGAAAGCAAATCATTCAGAGATGCGTAGACATTTCAACTCTCTGGGGAAAAGAAAAAAGTATTAAAAAATTCTCTTATTCACTTTTTTACAAAAATGTACAGTTTCAAAACAAATAGCAATGAAATTTTTTCCACCATGTTGAGCCAGCAAGTGCAGCCTTAAACCATAAGCTATGAAGTTTCTTGAGACTCATTTATTAAGACTATGGTTGTTTAGATTACAAAATACCTTACTAAATCCTTAGAGCTGTAAAAATATACTATTCCTTAATGTTACTCCAATCACATACAAACACAAAATTATACAGAAATTCTTTGGAATGTTTTCATTATGTTTTTTCTCCAGGGATAACATATGTTTCTAATAACTTGCCACTGTGCAAACAGATTTAGCAGGGTAGCAGCATGCTGAGGAAGATAGCAGGATTTTCAATTTCCAGATGAAAGGAGCTCTATTCCCTGGCAGCCCTGCTCCTAACCCCCTTAGGCCAGATCAAATTTTATCTGAAGCTAGCGAGTGCCTCTGACTTCCATGGAACTTGGTTTTCTACCTACCTGCAGTAAACAATTTAAAGCTTATCAATTAGAATATTTTTAATCAGTACTTATACCAGAGGGAATCTGCAGCAATTAACAGGATTTCTAGGCTCGGTTATTTACATATGTTTAGCTAAAAGATGACCTAGTTTTTACCAGAGAAATAACATCCATCTAATTCAGCAGACTCACATACTAGTTCAGATTATCAAAAGGAAAGTGCTCTGCAAATTATACAAGCCTCCTCTGCAGCTACTAGCAACAGATTTTTAAATCTATTACATTAATTTGCAGGAGAATCTACAGTATTACTTCATAAGGATTAGTTTGCAACACACATCTCACCTTTGGCTCCACAGTAGTCCAACAGGACTGAAGGTCTTTTTCATCTTTAGACACTTTTTGTTCTATGTACTAACTTAATACTGAAGCACCCAACAGCCTCCATGGCTCAAGAAGTGTCTACATATAAGAATATTTCTGTCTTTCCTGGAGCTCTCCGATAAAAGCTTTCTCTGGTAACTTCAAACAGGGGTGTTTCATGACAGATGCCATCCAATCAGTCTCACCCATGATATGAAAGTGATGAGCCCCTAATGACACTGTATTCACTTGCATGGGAATTCTTCTTCAACTAAGGCCACTCATACCAGGAAGCTTTGTTTCACACTTGACTTAATCCAACTATTTGAAGAGCTAACCCCCAAGTTTTCTTGACATCTTCATATAATTTCATTCAGACAGATGTTTTTTTCCCTAAACTAACTCTTTAATGTAGGAAAACCAACACAAACCATTTTATTAAGTTGTCTAAAAAAACTGTCTTCCTAAAAATAAAGCTGCCATGACTAAACTAGCAGGAAATATACAAACATACACATGTGGATGTATGAACAAGTAAGAACAAAGCTCTAACTCTAGAGATCTGTATTTGACAAAGATTTGACAAATAAAGCATTGCAGCTACTTGTATCATATAAAGGGCTGAAGCTACATTTTTGTACAACTATTCTGGTCTTTCTGATAAAACTCTTTTCTTTCCTAGGAGAGCCTCATGCTTGGATCTCACACTGGCTTAGCAGTTTTATAAAGTAAGAATGAAACTATATTCAGCTTCAGAAAGCCATGGGCTTTAATACATGCAAAGCTGCAGAGGAATCAGAATAATCTTAATGAGGAAAACTTTCATCAAGTCTAATTCTACCTGTTCCCACCCAAATAGACTAATTTGTTCCATTATCTGTAAAAATATCATCTAGGCACTTTGACAAAAGCCTCTGAAGCTTATTTGCTTGATTAATAACCATAAAAATGTACAACCACTTAATCATACCAGAGGTTGCTCCTCAAGCATCTTCAAATCTTTCATGAAAAGCCCTATCAATCATCACTGAGAGACTTTTTTCTTGCCCCAACCAATACCATGGAACAGGTGATTAGATAGGAAGAGGAGGGTAAGACCATACTTCTCCATTGTATTGCTACAACAGAAATAAGACTCACAAAGCTATGACAGCCTGATCCCTCTTGTACACCTGACTATATTCCTTCATAATGAGGAGCTAAGGAGTCTTTCTGCAAATGAGCCTCCTTGGGAACTGTGAAAGCCAGCTGTTGATGAGTCAAGGTATATAAGCCAAAGGAGCTACTCTGAGAAAATAATCCTTTTTCTTTTGTCTTTTTTTTACCTGAACAATGACTGCAAGATTCGGCTCTGTGGTAGGAACTTAAAATGTTTTCTTAGCTCCCAATGTACTTACAGAGGACTCAGCATCTTACAGAATGTGCCTAATTAACAACTAGATAGATCTTTATGTATTAATTAAAGGAATCCATAACCTAGGAAGTAAAACCAAAAAGCATGCAAACTGCAACTTCATATATGTAATAGCCATGTAAGGCAGGCTCACAGGCTCCCTGATTTGCTTCCCAAGCAGAATGTGGACACGTGACAATAATTTTTTATGTATCAATGCATTTGTCAAAATATTGTTGTATTTGTTGGAATGAGTCATCTAACAAATGTTTAAAACATACAGAGTAAGAATGTGATAGTTGGAACTGTCAGGGTACTGTACACCTTCTCCATTCATATGTGCTTATAAGAAGAGAAAGAGCATCTTGCTACTTTCCTTGCATTGCCCCTGTGAAGGCTCATGATGTTGCTAGGCCCAATTTTGCTACGACAAGCTTCAGCAGAGACAAAAATTATTCTTTAAGAATGGATGTCAAGTACCTAAAATAGCTAGGAGGGAAAATTCTGAAACATGAACATTACATTCTGTTTCATTACACATCTGTTATGCAAACCAGATTCACACATCAGTTATTCTGAAGTCTAAATATTTGAAAGTAGAAATCGTAAATTAATAATGAAACAAGAAGTCGGTTAGAAACTAACTTTCTCTAAAACCAAACACCAGCCTTCTGAAGGAAGCAGGTGCTCACTCACCTCAGTAGCAGACATTGCTCAGGACTGAACTGACTAAATACACAAATTGCTAAAATTACAATCACTTTCATTTTGCCAACTGCTTCTACCATTTCAAAGCACACTGTGAGAGCCAGGGTCACTTTTAAAAATCACTGTTTGACAACAATAACTTGATTTCTTTCATCTTGACATGTCACAACCAGATGCAACTATCAAGGACTAATTCTCTCTCTCTAGAAAGAAATCAAAAGATAAGACTGGTTTCTTCTTTTTACTCATTTTGATTTTTTTTAACAGCTAAGCATGCAAAGGCTTCTAAGACATAACATAGTAATGCTCTCTGCAGAGATGTACCTTCCCCAGCAGGCACATTAATAACATTAACATAATAAGCTATTAACATCAAAAAATGTTGATGTCTTCACTTCTAAAAACTGGAGCTTATTTTGAGAATTTATCTGCATGCAGAGAGATGAACACTCAAGCCAGTATACTACAAAAACAGTCCCTACCTCAGCAAATCTATAATCTAAAAGACAACCCCGAGGACTGACCAGACAAACAGGTGTCTGACAGGAAACAAAAGTTTTGATGTAGGTCGCACACCGCATTCAGATGGAGGGGGTGGTGAGCTGAGGCCTCAGAACTGCCACGGAAGGCAGGAGCTGAGCTGCAGGGCAGGACATCTGCGAACCAGGCACAGTGACAGCTGCAGAGGAACGACCGTGGACTTGAGACTTGTGGTCTCCGAGGCCAATATACTCCCTCCCCTACGAATAACATCTCGGAGCACGCAGATGAAGAGTTCCTGGCAGGAATCCTATCTTCAATAAATTCATGGCAGTGTGACGCTGTCCTCTCCCTGAGATTATCGCTCACAATACACTGGCGAATTTCTCCCACTTTATTTGCACAAGCTTTTCAAAGAGTTGGGAGCGGCCTGGGAGCACGTATTCTGGTGTCTGCATGCCACTTCCAGCTTCTTTATAAAGAAAAGAAAACTAAATCCCTTTCGCTCACAGTATCAGACTGAGACCCTTTAAAAATTAAAACCAAACAAACAAAAACCAGAAGCGTGTCATTCGGCACTGAAAACCGCAACTACCAGAAAAACCCAAATCAGAGCAGCTGTACGGAAGACAAGTGGACGTTTCGCTGGTTCGAAACAGGACTGCAGCCCAATAGCGAGGGGAACGGCTCCGGCTCTCCGGGTGTTTACCTTCCCGGCAGCGGGGACGTTTCAGCACTTCAACAGGCTGGAAGTTACCCCCGCAACCCCCACCGGGCTCTCCCCAGGCTCCGCGCCCGGCGGACGGAGAGACGGGCGGGGGTGCCCGCGGAAACCCTCCCGGCTCTGCCTGGCGGCGGCCGGCCCGCACCCTCNGTCGGCCTTGTGCTTGCAGAGCGTAGCACCTTGGAGGCCTGAGGCATCGGCTGAGGAAGGGGGTGACCGAGTGCCCTCGGGAGGTGTGAGCCAGCAGCTGGGCTGGGCCGGGGTGCTCCGAGGTAGCAGGGAAAGTCTTGTTACACAAGATACAAAGTAGCAAAAGAGGAACAGAATGTTGCATGCTGGAAACTTACGGTTTCAAAAATAGCATTTTCTTCTAACGCCAGGGAACAATCTCAGTAATTTCAAATTTTCTCCAGTAACTGTAACAGAAAAATTTCCTATATGAACAACACAAAATTAGGAAAATATGGAAAAGACAAAAGATCATGATGAATCTTAACTTAAGGAACATAAATATAATCACATTTACTGCTGTTAATACATATCTTAGAGTCCCTGGGCAGTATTACTAGGGCAGAGGGGCATCCATATTCTAAGGCAGATGAACCATACACATAGTGACTGTACCATAAGCAAAACATACTGTAAAACATATTATGAAGTCAGACACGGAAGTTGCTGAAATCACACAGCAGATATGTTCTTTTCTTTTTCTAAGCATTTTCATATTTCACAAAAAAACACTAAAACAAACCCTAAAACAAACCAAAACATCTATTCAAAGATTGCTAGTCTGTGGTCCTGTTTTGTCCTAAATCCCTGCAGAGTCTTCTGTAAAACAGCAAATTATAGTAAAGCATAAAGCAGCATATGAGGTATACAGTGATAACCCCAGCATGCTGATGAGGTACTGGTTTTATGTAGTATTTTAATCCTTGTAAAACTTGCAACTACTCTGTTCTACCCTCAAAAAGCCTTTTTACATGCTCTATGTTTTACCGAAGAGAAAATTAACACAGCATATGGTGAATGTGGAGCAGCTGTGAGATAAGTGAAAGATGCCTATTTAAGGACAAGGGAAAAGAGTGGGGTATGCTAAGGAAAACAGATACAGTAATTCATATTAATTTTATTTGCTTTTTGCAGTAACAGACTCTGACATTTGTAATCCAAATGAGCACATGAAAATTAACCTAGATAGAAACCAGGCAAAATCATTGCCCTTTACTATGGCTGTTACTGAATGTTTACTACCTATAACATACAAGCACACTCACAGGACCACAAAGGACTCTGACACTTACTAAAGGTCATACTTGCTACTCCAGCCAGAGCAAAATCTGAGTATTATTAGTCCAGCTTCTTTCTATGAGCTGTCTGAGAAGACATGAGGCATTTGGCCTGGAGATTTTATATGCTGCCTTTATAATTTTTGTCTGCAGTACTCAATAGGAGTTCATCACACCATAAAACTAACTTCCATCTGTGAGCTCTAAGAGGCAGAGAAGAGTTATTACCCTTATTTTACAGGTGATGGCCTAAGGCACAGAGAAGCTATGGCCTACCTTCTCAAAAGGAACTTAAGAC
>JAAWXA010000001.1:1958237-1971729 GCA_038090715.1 Florisuga fusca | reverse complement strand
CCTGCCCTCGAGGGAAAGAATGTCGCCGCTGCCGCCTCCTCCTAAGGAGACACGGGGGGTTCGTCCCGCTCGCTGATCGCCCCGGGAGACACCCGCCTGCCTCTGCCGCTCACCGTGGCACGNCTCCTCGGCCCGGCCGAGCCCGGTCCGGTTCTCCGCTTGGGCGGCTGGCTCCTTGTGAAGGTGGCCCTGGGGCTGGCCGCACCCCGCCGCCTCCAGGCCCCTGGGTAGGCAGCCGTGTGCCCAACCTCGCCACCCGGCTGAGGCAGGCTTGGGCGCTAGGCGGGCGGGAGGAGAGGCGGGCACCGGGCGGTGTCATTTTCAAGCAACGCCTCGGCCTTAAAATAAAGCCCCGAGTAAGTCAGCGCTGAGGGGGCACAAGGGAAGTAGCTCCGCTCCTTTGGGGCCTGGTGTGCGGGTGGATCTGCCACGGCCCCCGCGGTCGGGGCTCTGCTCCCCTGTCAGAAACACAGCCGCTCTGTTTCCTTGTCCCCCAGCCACCCCCTCCCAGGTATGAGGGAATTTACGGTGTGGTTCCTCACCTAGAAACCTAAAGCTAGTTTGGGAGCTATGATCTACGAGGGTTCCCTAAAATGAAAGCATCCCTCAAAATATGCATTTAGATGCTGTAGAATGAAGATAGAATTTCAGAGCATGGTTTCTCCCATCAGGCAGGGGGGTGTACCTGTGATTAGCCAAGGAGCTGGTGTGTCACTGTCCAATACAAAAAGATGGACCACGTACTGCCCTGGGGACACTGACATCTCACCACATCAGGCTGCGGGGACTGCACATCCAGTATTCACAAGGGTGTCTTAACCTCCTCCAATCCAGAAAACAACAAAGATGCTGCAATTACAGAGAAAGGAAGTTTGTTCGCACTTCGAATACTGTGTTCAGTTTTGGGCCCCTCACCCAAAGAAAGACACTGAAGTTCTGTAGTAGGACAATAAAGCTGGTGAAAGGCCTAGAGCACAGCCTTACAAGGATTGGCTAAGGGAACTGGGGTTGTTTAACCTGGAAGAATGGAGGCTGAGGAGAAACCTTACAGCTCTCTACAACGAAGTACCTGACAGGAGGTTGTAACATGGTGGGTGTCAGTTTCTTCTCCCAAGTAACGAGGTAGCACAAGAGGAAATGGCCTCAAGTTTTGCCAAGGAGGTTTAGAATGGATATCAGAAAAAAAATTCGCTGGAAGGATTGTCAAGCATTGGAACAGTCTGCCCAGGGAAGTGGTTTCCATTCCCAGAGGTATTTAAGACATGTAGATGTGGTGCTTAGGGGCATGGTGCTTAGTTGGACTCGATTTTAAAGCTCTTTTCCAGCCAAATGATTCTATGAGACATCTAAGACAACAACCAAGGTTGTTCCCACATGTTGACCATATCAGACTATATGAGTCTGTAAAGAAGAGGCAGGAGCTGATGGGGATGATGACTGAGTGATCTACAAGAAGGCAGTATGCAGTGATGGCATGTTCAGCTAGAGCTCTGACATCTTCCTCTCTGATTTTGAATCAAATGCAGCCTCCTCAAAACTCAGCACAGCACATCTTTCTGGGTCATTTCTTTTACTGCCCAATCCAGGAATTCACATCATGTCTGGTGATGTCTGGAATTTGTCTCTTGATGAGGTTTGCAAGCCACACCATCTGTTTGGCCAGCCAGCTCTCTGTGTGAGATGCAAGCACTCACCCCAAAGAGCTCCCCTTCCCTACCCTTGTTCTTTACCCCCATTACTGCAAAGTTTCTCATATCTGTAAACAGTTTTACATAAATTATCTCAGTAAAAAGGTATGTTTCTCTTTTTTTTTCCCCAGTATTGTATTCTCCGTTATTTGTAGTGCCTTTTGACAGCATAATACTAATTGTTTTTCTGATTACTTTTCGTTGTTGGACATACATTTCCATTAGCATCCTAAGGAAATATGGGAAGCCTATGGGCCTAGAGAAAGGGTGACCCCCATCAATGAAAATGAAGAGTATGAACTGTCAAGGAAGAGGGGCAGGCAATAGGAGCTGCAGAAGTAAAGACCACGAACAAGACAAATAATGCACAAGCTTAATGCTTTCATATCAGCAAGTACATGTATGTAAGCAGAAAGTAGCTAGGTAATTTGCATAAAACATTCTGTCAGAGCATCCCTCAGAATTTGGCCCTCCTGATTCCCACGGGCAAATGAACAAGCCATAGCAGGCATCGATGCTATCTCAGCTTCCCACTCCCAGGCTTCAGCCATCTGCTCCCCTTACACTCACAAATTTAGTGCACAATACAGCAGTAAAATGAGATCCTGATATGGAGGCTGCTTACAGACTCATTCTATGAAGTCTCCTTTCTGACAATCAAACTACAATGGAAACAGTGAGGGCTTCGACTGCTTTATGAACTAAGGCATGAGGTGCATTCACAATTGGCTAGTAACAAGAACAGAAGTGTAAATCCATTGATTTTGGCACATTAAAAAGAACTGTGCTGCCCCACTGCCAAACTAGAACTATGAAAACAACTCTGCTTGAAGGACAGAAGAGGATAACATTCCACCAGTAACACTGTGCAATGGAGAAGGGTGTGAGTTGAGCAAAACTTACCGTGACGTTTTCTACATCTGTCATAAGAAAGCAGTTTGGATTGGGCCCTTTGTAAAGCAACAGGCAGATGTCACATTCCACATCCTAGTGCTAGCTTTCAACTCGTCTGCCCTGATAGGCAACAGAGAAGCAGGAGTTATGCTGATGATCCAACTTGCCAAATAATGGATGAGCTTCTTTACAGATACCCAAGAACATGACTTTTTCTATTCTGAACTGAAAACTCCTGTTCTCTTTCTGCTGATGTTCTTCTCAACTATGCTGCATAACTCATGCCACCAGGCACTGTATTGCTCACATCCAGACACTTTGTGGAGAGGAAATTTTTTACCTGCACTTTATGCAGTTTCATCAGGTATGAAAAATGACCTAGAAATGGGGCAAATCCTCTTACTGTAACTCCCTTTATGTCGACTCCCTTTTTATTTGTAGGCAGTCCATAATAAGTAGATAATGCTACTCCCAGAAGGAATCTACATGAAATTCTACTAAAGATTCTGATACTGAACAGATACTTGGAAGACATCTGCAGCATGGTCTGAAAATGGCATCCAGGAAGGGGAAGGGGAAAGATCATACAGTACCCTTGCAGAAGCAAGGTAGGAGTGGCCTTTTGGTAGCAACGCTGGGATTTTGGAAAGAGGGACCTAATTTTGGAAAAAGAAGCCAATTTCTTAGAAAAGTTGCTCACAAACATTCCTAGAATTCAGGTAGGTTGGCATCTCACAAAGCACTCACTGAAGAACTGCAAAATACTTTGGGATACTAGGCAGCAGGCCTGTGAATTAGCAGGCACAAAGACTCTACTGTGAACTTAGGATAATTTAACAGAAATTTAGATAGACCCATGATCACCACTGAACAAAATTTACACTGCCAGATTTTCTCTCAATATAGAAATACAATCTTAATGAATATCCTAAGCTGTCATGACTCACAGAGAAAGTATGGCTTAGTGGAGAGAAGTAACTCCACTGTAGCTGTCTGAGGATCTATGGAAAGCTTTTGTGATCCTGAAGCACAAACACACCAACAAAGTCTTTTAGATAAATTAGCCACAGTCCAGGACAAATGATCACAAAGGATTGCTGCAATGCTGCCAGATCAGTCCAATGCAGCTTTCCAAACTAGGAAAAGCAAGGAAGTGTGAAGTTCAGGGGATGACAACAAGCACTATTTCACACTTAACTAGACTTACTAAGGCAAGAAGGCCAACTGGAACACTTACAAGATCAGGCTTGCAAAAAATATTTAAACATAGAGAATTAAGATCTGAACCACCAAACTGTTAATGATAACACTCACTTGTTAATGATAATGCTCACTGGTAAAGATACTCTACCTGAACTAGAATGAAATGGATCTGGAGAATTAGAACAGTAATTTGTCAGGAACCACAAAAGTTAATAAGATAACAGCCCACTAAATTGCATTGTGATTGATAATTATGCAATCAGTATCAGGAACATATTTTGCAAAAATTTTTGGAAATTCTCTCTAAAAATGTGGTCTAAGAGAGCCAATAGTGGTTCAACCTTAACAAATTGTTTTTTCCTCTGGGACAGAATGCATAATAGCAGCTGGATGACTGGATGATTGTGGTGGCTTTCTTAAAAGAAAAGAAAATAAAAGAGGAAGGAAAAAATAAAATAAAATAAAAGAAAGGAAAAGAAAATAAAAGAAGAGAAGAGAAAAAGAAGAGAAGAGAAGAGAAGAGAAGAGAAGAGAAGAGAAGATGAGAAACAGTGTGAACTGCTTCTTAAGCAACTGTAATTCACAGCCATAGGCTACCAGCAGCCACAAACTTACCAGCAGTTAACATTGCTATATTCATCTGAAAATTGCTGCCATTTGGGAAAAAAAACATCTCAAGTCACCCTCTCTCTCTGTGTTCAGAGACGTTTCAGCATTCAGTCTGAAGCTGCCTCTGAACGTGAGTCAGAGCCCTCAGCTGTTACAGTTCTCACAGACTTGAAATAAAAATTAATCCCTGTTCATTTTCCAAGTGAACATCTGATAGAAGAAGCCATATTTAATAGACAAACCATAGACACAAAGTGCAAGCCAGTAGATTTGATGAATGTTAGTGCAGAAGAGAATGAGAGAGAAGGAGATGAAAATAAGATCCCAAAGGATTTTTTTGAACACTTTACTACATCTAGCTAAAAAGCAGCAAATACTCAAACTTTTCTGCTCAGGAGCTGGGAATCACTATGATCTGAAATAGATATGTGCAATTTTGCAGTTGGTATTAAGCACTGAGTATGTGGCTGAAATTTAAGAGTAACCATCCATTAAATCCTAGGCATTATTTGCCAAGAAGAAAGAGCAAACATAGAGAGAAGAGATATCATGCATCACTGAGGAGGTTTATCAAAAGGCATAACTCTGCCAACCAGTCCTTGGAGATCAGTATTCTGTCACATAAAACGTGGCATCATTTCTGTATGGACTACAAAGAACTACATCAAAGTGTTGGAAAAGAAGCTGATCTATTATCATTGTAAGTTAAGGCTTTGGTTGCTGTAGCACATTCAACCATGCTTTCCATTTTGGATCTTAGAACATGAGTATTGACAAGTGAACTAGAAATGACTGCTTTCTCAGCTGGCCAGGATCTGTGTGAACATAATACAAGGAGTTTAGCTGGTGTGTATTTGGTGTTTTAGGATGTGGTATGATGCAGCTAAATGGTTGCTACAATATGTCAAACCTGTTGAACAGGAACTGTAAACCTTACAAGTGGTTTGGTATAAGAAACAAGCTTAGGATTTACAGAACTTGATAACACTTTCTGTTTGGAGAAAAAAAATTGCAAAGTACTCATCTCACATGTCACGGTTTAAAATTTTTGCAAAAACACTGCACAGACTAAAGGAAAACATTTCAGTGCTCAAGAGTGTGAATTTACATTTTCAGTGTCTAAATAGTTTCTAGTGGTTACATTATGTTAAGCTACTAAGGTTAAAACCAGGCACAGATGTTGTCTCGAAAACTAGAGGTAATTACTGAAAAAAAAAAGACAGTAAGATTCGAAGCCAGTGCCATATTATAACAGAAGTCCAACTCCTGTGTAGATAAACTACCAAGGGAACCAGATTCTTCTCAGTGGTGCCCAGTGACAGGGCAGGAGCACGGGCACAAACTGAAACGTGTGACATTCCAGTGGAACATGAGAAAATGTTTCTTTACTCTGAGTGGCTGAACACTGGCAGAGGCTGCCCAGAAAGGCTGTGTGGTGTCTCCATCCTTAGAGATATTCAAAACCTAAATGGACACGTTCCTTCTGGGCAACCTGGAATGGTTGGCACTGCTTTAACAGCTGGGGGTGGACTGCATCATGTCTAGAAGTCCCTTTGAACATCAGCCACACTACTCTGCCAGTCAAAGGGGAACCAGGAGGAAGTACATCTGCAGAGAACTGTCACCACAACTTCAGTGTGAGTAAAATTATTTGGGATGGGTGATATTAAAATAGAGGGACAGTAGATACCTAGAAATATTTGTGTGGAAAAACACTATATATATATATATACACAGACTATTCAGTGTTAATATCTTCTGTGCCTACTGTGTGTTTGGAGGAGACTAACAATGTAACATCAAAACATTCCTACAACTGAGACTTAGGGTATGCAAAATCCTGAGGGACCATCATACAGTTTGAATGAGTATCTCCCTGCATGACTAACCTCTAGCTGGGGAAAGAAAGATACACTTCAGAATACTGCCTTTTAAAAGCTAATAGCTTCCAATTTACCATGGGATCTTTTTGAACTCTGTCAGGAAGACGTGAAACCTCTAACAGCTCCTCGTTTGAGAAAAATATGCAAGACAAAAAGCTCCTCACATCTAAACCAGATTTTCCACCTGAGAAAAGATACACTCTACTACTGAAAAGACACACAAAACAATAGGATTTTTCTAGATATTGTTCTGTGAAACATTGTGTGCCTGACAGAGATCAAAAGACCAGAGAAATTGCTTACTTCTGCTGCATTCAGAGAAGTTGTACACTACTTGATATATTAACAGAACACTAATAGAGCCTTGTTTGTTTAACCTGACTTTATCCTCAACATTTAATCTAATAACTTGCCAGATCTTGCAACCTATATGGCCAAACTGGACACAATCAAGCTAGAAAAACAATAAAATCAGCTTGTCTTCGTTCATATTCTTCAATTGGTCCTTACTAATTTATATGACATGAAATGCACTTCATTTTTTTTTACATGAGTGTTGTCTAAACAGTGACTAATGATTTAAACTTAATGATTTTGCCCTAAATTATTATTCTACTGTAGTGAGATCAATAGAAAAGTGGGGTTTTTTCCTAATACAAAATTGTTCTAGTCTCTGAAATGCAGATATTTTAGGATGGTATAAATAGCAATACAGCTTGATAAATTACCCAGCTGTCATGGTTGAGTTCTTTCTGGATGATCTCTGACAAACTTCACTATTTGGGAAATTGTTATTGTAGATAGTTCCAAAAGACTTCCACCAGTTGTGCATTTGGTGTCCATTGTGACAGGTTATACTGCAGTTTAGCAAGATAGCCATAATTAGAAATAAAATTCTAACCAGCATTTGAACTTTAAAAATCCCCGGAATCCCAAAATAGCTAGATCAAGCAGTAATAGCTGAATTCAAGACCTCTAGATTTCTGTTTTATTAAAAGGAATTGTATTTTCCTACCTCTCAGGATCTCTAAAAACTCTTGCACTTTACAAAACATAGACCATTAAAGGGATTCATGACAACTGATGATGCCAAGTATATTTCAGTATGTTCTCTCTGTGGTTTGGCTTCTAGTAAATTTCTGATTTTACTGCTTATATTATTGTATTATACTGTGGTTATTCATACATTTTTAATCTATATCATCTTAAGAAATGGAAAACTTTTTTGAGTTGGGACCACATTTACTGTAAATGTTACTGCCTGCCAGGAGTTTGATCTTGCATCTGTTTGCAGCCTGCATTTCATGGCTGTGTGTCTCAGGTTACACACATGAAGAGGAAAAGGTGTCCAGTCACATCCCTTTCTCCTGACAAGACCCAGCAGTGTTGTAGGAGGGCAGTCTGCAACACCCACTCCCTGAGTAAGTGTTGTCTTTCTTCTCAAAGAAGACAGGAAGACAAGTGGAAGCATCCTGGGGACCCAGATTCAATCTGTTAGTTTGACTGACAAGGTGTTAGTTTGACCACTTTGTACACACTGAGCTTTCCAGCAGTTAGTTATCTACACTTCTGGGAATACAAAAATATTTTGGCAATTAAAGACCACTACCAATGCTATGCAGTTAGGCTGTGACTACATTTACTTTTCCTCTAAAATAAAATGGGTTTATTTTTTACTTATTCTGAATTTCCATACTAATTCCAATTCAAACTTCACATAATTTGCTGTTCCAATTCTAATTCTAAACTAAACTCTCCTAATGACAGACCCTAAGCAATCGTTCCAAAACATAGATGCTGTTTTATTTTCTCCCTTACTTACTCACTGCATTTAGGTACTTCCCTGGCTACTACACTGAACAACAAATTTAGGATTCTAGCTTTAAGGTCTTATATGCTTTGGCCCTGATGACATTTATGAAGCAGAGATTTTCTGAGAATCAGCCTGAGTCTGATTTCAGCTCCTATAGTCATTAAAATAGCAGGGATTGTTATTCAGTCATAAATCCTAAGGACAAGAGAAGAAGATCATGGCCATGAAAAGCTGACCAGCTGCCCTTTTCAGGCAGCTCTAAGTCCCTTTTCTACCTGTCTGTAAAAGGAAGGCTGCCATACTTAATTAAAGTTACATAGATTACATGTATTAAAAGTTATTACATTAATAGATGATAATACAAAATGCTTAACATGGTAAAAATACTTAACTTCTGTCAGAAAATGTTTCTGAGTGGAAAAGAATATACCAGCAATGTAACATGGTGATTATATGCCTTATATTATTGTCCAAATCTCTTCCCTTATCACTTTAATGCTCATAGAAATACTAATAATAGCCATATTAGATTGTTATATTTATTTTGGTATTCCCAGCTTGCTTTCATTTTGAAAGTACCCTCAGAAAAACTGCTATCTTCTTTTTGTAATAGAAAGAAAGGAGCATAGCTTTATACCTTTTCCTTAGGAGGAATTATTTTAGTTTCCTAATCAACTTGTAATCAACTTGTCAGTCTGGTGATGCAAGATGCCCGCTCATTAAGAGTATGAATAAAGTTGGGACCCCCTGCAGAATTACAAGAACTGTCTCACAGCTTAACCAGCTTCAGCCCCTAGACCCCAAGGTATATGTACCACCAGTGGAAAATCACTCCACCATGAAGCAGGTTTTTTTTAAAAAAACAAGCAATAATTTTGATAACAGACTTAAAAGTATGGGAGCTGTTTGTATCCAGGTTTCCCTACCAAAAACACCAGGTTCAAATGTAGCAGTACTTTAGGAGATACTGCCATGCCAAACTGATGAAAAGTCCATGTTGTACCATCAGTTTCTAATAAAAGCCTTCAATAAGTGCAGAACAACAGGGTGTTATTATTAAACTACCACAAATTTCTGCACATACATTGTTGAATGAAAACTCTGCTAAATGTTGTTTAAACCACAGATAAAGCTATGTAAAAATCAATAACTGAATTAATTTCTGATCTAACTCCACTAGTCAGATGAATTTCATCACATGAATTCAAACTCAATGACTCCAGATAACTCTGATGTTTACTTAGTATGCTAACTTCCTTTTTTTCAGCATATGTATTGAAGCTGCTAGTGATGTTAAAAAAAGCAACTTGGGAAGTGCAGACATGAGGAGTGAACACCTCCCCTCTCTACCAGAACAGCCAACAATTTCTATCCTGCTGTTTTAGGCATTTCTGGCTCCAGAACTCCTACAAGTTCTTCCTCCACACCTCTAGAGGAAAGCTGGGACCAGGACCTAGCAATCCCGTGCTCTCTTTGTAAAGCAAAGCGCTGCCCAGCCAGAGGATCCGCCTCACAGAGGAAGCCAATCTGCCCCCTTCCACCCAGGAGAGGGCACTCTGACACCTGTCCACGCAACCGGAGGCGGACATGGATGGGGAGGAACAGGAAAGTTAGGGGACAATTAAACACTCGGTGAACTCGCACAACCAGTTACTCATTTTTATGATGGTGCTAATCTTCGGAATGAGTTGAGTCATCCAGATGCTGCCGCAACAGGAATACAAAATGACAGGCAATAAACGTGCAGGCGAAATTTATTTTGGTAGTCTCTGAAATTTGCTAAATGATACGCAGATAAAAAAGACAACTTCAGGCATGTAGGCCTCTCCATTAAGAGCTGGGATGACAGAAAGAGAGCTGTAGGTGTTAAGTTTGGTGGAAAAAACGAGGGTGAACGTTAAAATAACCTGGTTTTATGAATATTGTTTCTTCCTGACTTGTTACAAATGAAGAATTAAAATTATGTTACAGGTTCAGCCCCTACTTCTAGAGTGTTTTAAATCAATATACAGATCTCTTGAGACTTCTCTCCAGTAAGAAATTCTCCAGCAATAATGGAAGAAGATCAGGCATGACATCTTTTAATTTTTCTAATTAAGGAGGCCAAGATGAGGAGGGGGAAAGTCTTGTTACACAAGATACAAAGTAGCAAAAGAGGAACAGAATGTTGCATGCTGGAAACTTACGGTTTCAAAAATAGCATTTTCTTCTAACGCCAGGGAACAATCTCAGTAATTTCAAATTCTCTCCAGTAACTGTAACAGAAAAATTTCCTATATGAACAACATAAAATTAGGAAAATATGGAAAAGACAAAAGATCATGATGAATCTTAACTTAAGGAACAGAAATATAATCACATTTACTGCTGTTAATACATATCTTAGAGTCCCTGGGCAGTATTACTAGGGCAGAGGGGCATCCATATTCTAAGGCAGATGAACCATACACATAGTGACTGTACCATAAGCAAAACATACTGTAAAATGTATTATGAAGTCAGACACGGAAGTTGCTGAAATCACACAGCAGATACGTTCTTTAATTTTTCTAAGCATTTTCATATTTCACAAAAAAACACTAAAACAAACCCTAAAACAAACCAAAACATCTATTCAAAGATTGCTAGTCTGTGGTCCTGTTTTGTCCTAAATCCCTGCAGAGTCTTCTGTAAAACAGCAAATTATAGTAAAGCATAAAGCAGCATATGAGGTATACAGTGATAACCCCAGCATGCTGATGAGGTACTGATTCTATGTAGTATTTTAATTCTTGTAAAACTTGCAACTACTCTGTTCTACCCTCAAAAAGCCTTTTTACATGCTCTATGTTTTACCGAAGAGAAAATTAACACAGCATATGGTGAATGTGGAGCAGCTGTGAGATAAGTGAAAGATGCCTATTTAAGGACAAGGGAAAAGAGTGGGGTATGCTAAGGAAAACAGATACAGTAATTCATATTAATTTTATTTGCTTTTTGCAGTAACAGACTCTGACATTTGTAATCCAAATGAGCACATGAAAATTAACCTAGATAGAAACCAGGCAAAATCATTGCCCTTTACTATGGCTGTTACTGAATGTTTACTACCTATAACATACAAGCACACTCACAGGACCACAAAGGACTCTGACACTTACTAAAGGTCATACTTGCTACTCCAGCCAGAGCAAAATCTGAGTATTATTAGTCCAGCTTCTTTCTATGAGCTGTCTGAGAAGACATGAGGCATTTGGCCTGGAGATTTTATATGCTGCCTTTATAATTTTTGTCTGCAGTACTCAATAGGAGTTCATCACACCATAAAACTAACTTCCATCTGTGAGCTCTAAGAGGCAGAGAAGAGTTATTACCCTTATTTTACAGGTGATGGCCTAAGGCACAGAGAAGCTATGGCCTACCTTCTCAAAAGGAACTTAAGACACATATGTGGGACTTAGATGTCTAAGTTATTCTGAAAATGAAGCCCCAAGATGACACTATAAGGCATTAAAAAGAAATAAGGCCTAATGCAAAATTATCCTTCTCAAAAAGCTCCTAAAAACCTCAGCAGAAAAACTGCAGTGTGTATTGCATTTAAAAGTTTTAGACTGAAGATCTGAGTTGATGAGCAGATGCACATGGTACAACATTCTTTCACAAAGATTAACTTTTTCTATTCAAACCACAGGGGAAGAGTAAACACATTCGCATCTGTATCTGGTTGCCAGATTTTTTTTTTCAGTTGGCCCTTTCTTTCTTTACTGTGTATATGTTGCATACATGTTACATATACACACTTTCTTTACTGTGCATATGCCAGTCAAAATTGTGTGTATACTAGTGGACATAAATAAACAACACTTGCAGATGACAGCCATACATTTCTTGAGATAAATGTCTATGTCATACATTGTCCTGCACTGCATCATTAAGAGGAGGCACTATAAAATCTTTCTGTGGATCTTAACATCTTGAAAGCCTCTAGTTCCTGAATAAACAGCAGCTGTAAATGCACTCTCACAGTCCCCTGTGAAAATGCATCTAAACTCTTCCATACCATACTGTATTTTGTGCACCTCAGGATAGCTGAGATGGTTATTGGTATCCTCTTTCAGTTATCTATAGAGAACATCTGTGGCTTGCCGTGTTTGCTTCTGCAATAAAATATAACAGTCTATAAGACAGGACTGATGTTCACCTTTTAAAATCTTGTAGCAGAATCCAAACAAAGAAACAGTTCCTTACCCTGCCCCCTTCAGAGTGTTTGCTCCTTGGCCTGCCAGGCCCTGTCCTGTGTAAGGACACAGCAGCATCTCCAGGGGAAGGACAAGGGTGTGAAGAGGACAAAGAGCTGGGCCAGGACAGTAAGGAACTGCGGTTTTCACCAGTGAGCATAAAGGAGGAAAAAGATAGAGGGGAACTGTTGTCTGGTCGGGTTGATGAAATTTTCAAGGCCTATGAGAGGTCTCCTGGCTATTTTTGCTCAGGGGCTTCACCAGAGTGTTCCTTGAGCCAGCTGTTTCCTCAGGGACACCTCAGACTTTCCCTGCTACCTCGGAGCACCCCGGCCCAGCCCAGCTGCTGGCTCACACCTCCCGAGGGCACTCGGTCACCCCCTTCCTCAGCCGATGCCTCAGGCCTCCAAGGTGCTACGCTCTGCAAGCACAAGGCCGACCCGGGCCGGGCCGGGAGGGCCGCGCCGCCCGCCTGACAACACAAGAGCCTCACCCCTGCCCCGGGGCCCTCCGGTGGCGGGGGGCAGCGGCAAGGCTCTGCCTCCGGGCGTTTCTCCTCACGCTCTCGCCTGGCGCCGCCGGGGACCCGCCTGGGCCGTGCCACGGTGAGCGGCAGCTGCAGGCGGGTGTCTCCCGGGGCGATCAGCGAGCGGGACCGAACCCCCCCGTGTCTCCCTAGGAGGGGGCGGCGGCGACATTCTTTCCCTCGAGGGCAGGAGCGAGAAGGCGGAGAGGCCGTTGAGAGCGCGTACCGCAGCCGCCCCGCTAGCCAGCATTCGACATCCCCCCCCCTCCCCTCGGGAGCCCCGGTACCCGCTCCGCTCAGCGCACACCGCGGCCCCTCCTGAGCAGCGGCGGCAGACCCGGCCGCCCTATCGCGCATGCTCGTGGCGGGCGCCATTTTGGTGGGGCCGGGGTTATCAGTGCGAGCGGCGGCGGAGCTCGCTGGGCCCGGCGCGGAGGCAGCGGCGAGTGGGTGCTCGCTGTGGAGATGGCCAACATCGCGGTGCAGAGGATCAAGCGGGAGTTCAAGGAGGTGCTGAAGAGCGAGGAGGTCAGAGCCTCTCCCCCCACTCCCTGCGTGCCACGCTACCCTCCCCCGTGTGTATGTGTCTGAGTGTGGGCAGCCGGGGAAGGTGCGGGCGCCCCGCCGGCCTGCGCGGGGACCCCGCTTCCCCCTCGGCC
>JAAWXA010000001.1:1797826-1958217 GCA_038090715.1 Florisuga fusca | reverse complement strand
GCCCCCGGCCTGCGCCCCCCCCTTCTCCGCACCCGCCTGATGCTCCGGGGGTGGGGGGCTGGGGAGGCCGCTCTGTGCGGGCCGGGAGGTGATGGAGCGGATCGGTGAGGCCGAGAAGGGGGTATGTGGTCTCACACATCCCCTGTAGCTCACCCCTCTGGTCAGCCAGTGCCTGAGGCTGCGGAGTATGGTTTTGATTACTGCTTTTTTTTTTTTTTTTTTTTTTAAGGATGCAAGTAAACCCGTGTTTATTTAGGTTACTTTATACAGAACTTCGTTTATCCCACTGCACGCTTACTCACCTTCAGGTGGATGCTTTTAAAGCCTCACTAATTTGGCTCATGTTTCCTGAACAGTATGTTCTGAGGTATGTGGTGGTCAGTAAGAGAGGCTGACTGCTTTCAGGGGGACATGAAAGAAGTTCTGATCAGTGTGGGGGAGCACACAGCAGCATTTGCAGGGTTGCATCAGTACAGCTTTTGCTGTGTCTGTGTCTGAGTTGGTGGACGTCAGCCAGAGAGATTTTAATGGCTGTGTCGTCACTGTCGTTCTACTAGGGATGATGTTGCAGGTTAGATGCTTGTGAAATATGTGAGTGTGTAACTCTTGCAGCTGGTGTTCTAGTAATCTGAATGTATTCACAGAGGAAAAATGGGGAGGATAAATTTTGAAAGATACTAATGGTTTAAGGGGAGCATGTTTAGGGTAGCAGTATTTGATGTGCTTTTAAATTTAAGTGTGTGCTAACAGCATTGTTGCTATGCAGCTTGAACTAGCCCCTAGAAAATATAAGGGTCTTGTTTTACAGACGCCTTCAAAGCCCAGGATGCTGTTGCACAGCAAATACAGAATTGCATGTAAACTAAGAGAAATTTCTAGGTGGATACCTTTATATCAGAGTTAGAAAATCTAGACCTTGCGCCACATATGAGCAGCTGATATTGTGGGAACAAAGAAGTCTTTATTTCAAAGTGGTTTTAAATGCTTCAAGCCCCTTTTGCTTTGCTTTGTGTAGAAAAAAAGAAACCTTAACTTATATAAGCATTTGGGGAAGATCCATGCTAAATTTTCTTACTGGAATGATTGGATCTACTGAGCACATTTTTCACTATTCTTGTTTGTTTAGGCTGTGCATTGAATGGCTCAGTACAAAATGTTGGAGGTAAATAATATTACAAAATAGCTTTAAGCTGCCTGAGGCTTCCCAGAAATAATTATTGTGAAACTAAACTTATGGAATTTAAAAATTATAATACAGAAAAGTTTGGTAAGTCTTATTTCTGTCACTACCAAGCTATGTGTGAGTATTATACTGGTACAGCAGTATGTATAGAATTGCTGTTTACAGAATATACTAACTCCCCCATCTTGAATGCAAAATTTCAGCATTACTCTGGTTGTCAAAGTTGAAAGCAAATCCTTTTGTGAATGTTTGTACATTCAAGGGCAGTCAAACTATAGTGTCAGTACAACTGAGAATGAAAACATGGAGTGAGATGGTGAATGGAGGTATACAATTACATACTGCAAATCACAGGGGGAAAATGTGTTTTTCGATGTGATTTGTGTTCTAAAATAATTGTTTAACCTGGTTTCTTTTTTTTTTTTTTTTAAAAAAAAGGAAAACCTTAATAAATGGAGTTGCTAAATTTATCTTTTAGAAGTTAAGTCCCTCTCTGAAGGCAGTGGCTCATATTATCTGCACTATTTTTTATTTTTTTTTTATTTCAATGCTTTGAGTTACACTTAAATGTGAAGAGCAGCCTCCTTGTTTCCTTGAAGATGCAGTATGAGCACAGGTGCTTGGAGGAGGGGGCAGGCACACTTGGAAAAGATAAATAGGAAGTTTGCTCTCTTGTCTTCTAGTACTTGCCTTTGGGCTGAAATGGAGTGGTAGAACCAGAAATGGTTTTAAAAGGGAGCAGCTGGAGAGCAATTAATCCCTTCTGCATTTGAAGTATGTGTTGGAAGCACCAAATTTCATTTCTAAATACCAGTGAAGAAAGAATTCTGAAAAATGGTTTTGTCCTTGCTATGGATAAGAATCTATGGATCCTCGGATAAGGATGCTGTGGATCTTTGCTATTCATATGACAAAATACACCTTTCCTGTTACTTAGTGCTGTTTCCTTGACTTAAATGGCGTTTCTGGGAAATCACTAAAATGTGAATTTTAGACTGTCTTGCTTCCTGGTTTACAGATAAGAGATGAAAATTTACAAAGTTTTTAATATTGGGTCTTGGATTCCGCATATTTTGGAAAAGCATTTGAAGTCTTTTCTCTCTTGACCAACAGAAGCTTTTTTTCTGTGCTTGCTTTACCCTTTCCTAAGTTTTTTATGAGCCTTCCACATTACCTTAAAAAGTGGTATATTGTATATTTAAGAGAGATCCTTGCAAATTAAGTGTTAACTTCATCTATTAAATTCTAACAGCAATTTGTCAGAAGTGTTCTCTGGAGTATGATTTAAATAAAACTTACCTTTGTGAGTGAAAAAAGCTTTAGGTTTTCAAAGGTAGATGAGGTACTGCATCTTTAACAAAGTTGAAGCTGTTAAGTTAGTTAATAACTTTACTGTTTAAATATGTGTTAAGGGTACTGCACTATGCTTGTATTAAAATTCGAAAATGAGTAAACAGTACATTAAGTCATCATATTCCATATCCTAGTCTAGGCAAGTCATAGGTAGCTCAACTTCATCTCTTTTCTTGTTCTGTCAATTATTCTGTTGTCTGGTTGGTTTTATGGTCTGAAATTTTAAAGCTGCAGAGTGGTGTTTTTGAAGTAAAGTAGGAGACTGCAGCATGATGATGAAACCAATAAATAGGTGGTGAGAATAGTACCCCACTTTTGGTAGGTGGGAGAAAGCTTTGGTTAAGGTTAGCTGATATTATTTCAGAATAAGAGTTACTGGAATGCTGCAGTGGGTAGTCATATACTTAGCTACTCTGTTTATAAGCAGTTGTCTTCTGAGAGGGAGAATCTGTCATTTAACAATGAAGACAAATGTTTAAAATCTCATGGTCATTTAAAGACTTATGCTGAGCAGTACTTCTAGTTCATCAGGTATGTTAGAAATGTGTGACTTGTTTTCATATTTTAATGCAGCTTTAAATATATTATGCTATCATTGAAGGATTCAATGTTTAATTTGCCCTCTAGTTTCTTTTATAATGTAGAAATGTAAGGTGTTTCCTGTCCATCTTTAAGTCAGAGGAAAATATATACCTTATACCTTTGGTACAAAAGGTAATCCATTGAGAAACAGAGCTTCATCCTAGCAAGAAGGGAGTTGCTGGTATCTCTAACACAATATGCTCTTCTCTTACAGATATCAAAAGGCAGGGGTTTATCTGCATGGGAGGTAAACCCAGATAGAGCTGAGAATAAATTAAACTCAGTTGCTGTTATGGTATGTGAATATCTGTATGAGCAGGTATCTGAAGTAACAGTTAAAATTTTAACTTGCTCAAATCCAAAATAGCCTTCAAGTGAAGGGAGTAGGTTAATGGCAAAATTTGAAGTACTTAATTTTCAAGAAGAAATTGGCTGCTTGTTTTGGAGCAGGAGTTTTTGTTATTTACAGGAGAAAGGGTGAAGGCAAAGGTAGTGGTAGTCTGCCATACCATTTTTCTTAGGCTTTTTAAAATCCTAGCCACTAGTTGTGGTGTTTGCTTCTATCATTGCCAGTAGTGGTTTTGTGATTTATGTCAGTTTATAGGAGGATGCTAAGTGACATCTCTGAATTTTTTTTGCTATTTGGAAAAGCCATAAGTATTTGATCTTCAGGCTCAGAAGAACTTAATTACTTTTGTTATATTCGTGCGGAAGCTGAATTCATTGATACTGAAACTTTTAGTAGCTATTGTGCTTTAGTATTAGTGGAAAGGACTATTGGGAAGAAAAGCAAGCATCTCCTCTTTCCATTTATCATGTAGAAACAATGCAGATATATAAGAATGAAATGTCTTTTCTTATGGCTTCTGAATTGGCAGCATGGTTTTTTTAAGCAATGTCCATTTTCTGCTAATAAATATGCTTAACTTTTGATGAATAAGAATAGTCTCATTTAAGCCAGTAGAGATTTAGTGAGTGCAGTGGGACTGTTTGTGGGAATAAAGCTGGAGTGTGCCTAGTTAATTAAAAGGCTTAAAGATAAAAACCAGATAAAGATGCAGACTTTTAAACTGACATTATTATATTGGTACCACTTCTCAGAAGGCTTGGATAAAAAATAGGATAAAAAATAGGATTTTTTTAGGATAGAAATAGGATTAAAAAGTGGTGATGGTGGGGTTTTTAGTGCACTGGAATGCAGGGCTGCTATGCAGAGGGATCTTAAGCTGGAGAAATGCTTGACAGAAACCTTTTAAACAGAGGTAGGTACCAAGTCCTGCATCTGGGAGGAAGTACCACCACTAGTACATACTGACTGGAGACTGGAAACAAAGCAGGCTGGCAGAAAAGCATCTGCATGACCTAGTAGAGAGCAAGTTGAATACTATTCAGCAGTGCTTGTGTGGCAAAGAAGGCCAACCACCTGCAGGGTTGCATTAGCAAAAATGTGGTCAGTGAGTTGCAGGGAAATGATTCTTCACCTCTGTTCCATGCTTGTGAGGCTGTATCTGGTGTACCCTGCCCACTTTTGGGATTTCCAGTGTAGGACATTGGTATACTGGAGTGAGCCTGTCAGAATACTACAAAGTGGTTAAAAGGCTGGAGCACATGATAAGTGAGGAAAGAACTGGTGAACTTGTTATGAGAACTGTTCAAAGGGACATATTCCTGTCATTCATAATACCTAATGAAAAGCTCTGGAAAAAAGCCAGAGTTGTCTCAGAAGTGCATGGGGATGAGAGGCAACAGACACAAGCTGAATCATGGGAAATTCAGACTAGATACTGGGGAAAAAAATTACCATGATAGTAGTCAAACATTTAAACAGATGGACCAGTAAGCTTGTGGAATCTCTATCCCTGGAGGTGTTCAAATCTTAACAAATTGTTGAGCAACCTGCTGTCCTTGGACCCACTTTGAGCAGGAGACAGGACTAGAGGCCATCCAAGTGTCTCTTCCTATGTTCTCTGTTTCTAGGAGAAGATTTCTTTTAATGACTTTTTTTTTTTTCTGATTGTGAGAGAAAACTTACAGATGAGTCTCCAACTCTGTTGCCACACCTGATAAAACTTACCCCTGTAAACAAGTTGAAGAATTTTGAAGTAGGCTGTTTAGTTCAGAAGTTTCCCCTATTGAAAGACAGTGATCAATTCTCTTCCTTTTTAAATAAGAGGCTGAGTTTTTCTGGTGGATGCAAAGCTGTCAGGGTCTTTAGGTGGAACAAGTTTTGTGCTGGAACCCTGAAGGTAGAATAGATGTGAGATCCATAGTGTCTATTTAAGCTGCATTTCTCTGAAATGTAAAGATAATCTTAACTTTAAAGTAGTTGTTTGTGAGATCCTTTGTAGATTGCCCAAAAGAATTTTGTCTACTGCATACTTCAAGCCATGCCTGTATTTTAGGCAAGGCAGGGTTTATAGCTTTTTCCTATAATTATGTAAAAAGGATACCAAAATGCCATGACTGTGCATCTTTGGTTTTCTTAATTTTTTCTATGGTGTGTTTGGTCATATCTTACAGTTTGTTCTGGAAAATAATGCAGCATGGATCTGTAGATCTTTGCATTCAAATGAATTTTCCCTAAGTCACTTTTTTGGTAACTAAACAATAATTGACTCAAACCAAAATGCATTTACTCAGATGCTTTAAGAGAACATCTTACTATTTCTCACTTCCGAGGTCTTTTTCGAATTTCTATTTTACTTGTAGTTTTACACCTGTTTATCTGAACTATGTAGTTTTTCAAGTTCTATGAAATCTCAACAGTGCAGCTGTTTTGCAGTATTACATGGGTACTAATAAGCACTACTATTATGAATATTACTGAGTCTGTGATTCAAGGTTAGTGATTGTTTGACCAGACCTATGAGTTAGCCAAGTACAGATAGTCAGAATTATTTGTGCAGGAAAGGCAAGATCTGTTGCACATTCCTGTGTTCAGGTGGTGGCATTTTTTCACGTTAACATGTATTCAGTTGAATCCAGATTTCTAGTGAATGTTCTACACTTTGCAGTTGCCTCATTTAGTTGTCTTTGGTAATCTCTTAAAAATCAGAGGAAAGAGAGCAATCACTGGATACAGGACTGGGTTGGTCAGTTTAGGATTAGGGTTTAGGCTGCCACTACTAGACCCTCTGACCACAACTCTTCACAGAGCTAAGGGGTAGTGGGAATTAGCAAATCCTTTAATTTTCTCAGTCTCCCATTCATTTTTCTGTGCTTGTTTCCAGGAGTTTGGCTTTAATAGGAAAGAAGTGTACGAGTCCTAAGGTTAGTTCACTTTACTCAGTATGAAATTAAAATAAAGTTAACATTTTGTTGTAGCAAATCTGTGTAACTATAAACTCCAAGAAAGTCCTGGTTAACTGTCCAATCCCAAGTTTTTTTTTCTGCATTGAACTTGTTAAACTAGTGCAAGTACTTAAAGTAGTTCTGAAATTACTCTCCTTTTATAAATTTTATCTCACTGGTATCATAATGTAAGGCAGGATTGTTGTCATTACTACATCAGTTTTACACTAATAACTGCTGCTGCTATTAAATTGAGAAAATATGTTTGTTTAAACTTTGTCATTAATGTGTAGACTATCTTTTTGTCTCTGACTAGGTCAAACTTTAATGCTATTAAGATAGGAAAATAAGTGATTTAGTTTTTCTGTGGCAAGGAGTATATATTTTGAGAAACAGTATTCTGTAAGGAGCCCTAGGCTTATAGTCCACTTTTGCACTCATGATTGATGTAGCATTTTCCCTTCAGATTATGTCACTGTTAATACTTATAATATTTGAATTGGGAGCACTTAAATACTTGCCAGGAGTATTTTGATAAGATACTATCTGCATAATAAATAAAGTACCTCTGTGAGCAGCAAAAAAATAAATTTGTTTGAGGACCAGACCTGTATGGGTTAATCTGGTATGTTGTAACTAGATTGTACTAAGGCTGTGGATTTCTTCTCTAGTCTTCCAAGGGTCTGCATGGGAGAGCAATATGAGGAACACTGGCAACAGAAGAAACTTCATTCAGCACTTAAACTGTGTTGAACACTAGAAAACTGTATCATACATCAGTATAACTGCAGTTTGCTATGTCTAAGAGAGCTGAGCTCATTCTGTGTGTCATTCTTCTGTTGGAATGCTAATTGGGATTATCCTGTCTACCTTTTCCTGTTGTCCCAAGACACATAGGAAACTAATTTGTGTTCATTATTTCATCCTTCCTATTCATGATTAGCCAGAAAGATCTACAGTTCATTGGGAAAGACTGGTGATTGTATAAGTCTAGTTACTTTAGAAAATCAAAGTTTAAGGTGACATGCCTTTGGATTCTAGAACATATTTTTACAGTGTTTTATAAAGGGGGAAAAAAACCCCACCAAACCCACAAATGCATTAGTCCATGTTTACTTAGTTTAATTCAAACCTAGTTTATATTGCATTATAATTTTTGCTGAAAGTGAACTGTGAGAAAGCCTCCTAAAGTTTTTGCTGTGGTAGGATGTGTTTAAGTACAGGAGGCTATTGTGAAATAAAGTAGCCTTTACAAAGGGAAATCATGGCAGCTGTCTTGTATTTGTCCCCTACCTCTTGGAGCCCTCATGGTGTTCAGGTGTGCTCTTCCACTTGGGAATAAGGGTGTCCATATGGGAAGGTAGCACAGAAAAACTGTTCTGAGCTACATCAGCAAGTCTTCAAGCTTTTGGACTGTGAGTCAGCATAATCAATTTAACATAAGCTGAATACTGTGATTCCTTTATATGTGGATTTGCTAGCAACCTAAGTAGGGTAGACTTAGAGAATTGACTGCAGAATCTGCATCAGATGGTTTTGTGTTTTTCTAGAATGCCCAACTCCAAGTATGGCTCAAACTGATTATTAGAGTATACTTTATCTGCAGGGTTTTTCAGTTGTTTTCCATCAAAGGCAGAACTGTGCAGAAAAAGATAAGGAAAATGCATCTTGCATTCCTGAAAAATGGGTTGTTCACTTAGGCTTTCCTTTAACAGTTCCCTTGCAGAATCCCTTGCACTCTGCATATTATGATGTTGAGTATCTCTGTGGCACTCAGGTTTGGGCAATTTTTGCCCATGATTAATGCACCTAGGTTCTGGAAACACCTTTTGTAGTTAGTCATAGCCTATGACTGTGTAGGAGCTTGTACACCACTCTGAGACTAGGTATGCTGTTTTGTGCACAGCTTTCAGAGTTGTAGCATCACCAGTTTAATCACACTGCCCCTTAGAGACAAGCAGTGATTGTATAACCACCTAGGGCTGATGCCAGCATAGCTGTGTCACTTACACCTCTGTGTGTGCCTGACTGTTGCAATGATTTTGTCAGAAATAGTTTAGACTCGAGCTGAAGTTTCAAAATTCTTTGAAGTTGTCCTAAGCAGCAGTGTCACATTCCTCCTGTAGCCTGGTCTCCTCTTCCCACTTCTCTGCTCCTTCTCCTACTTGCGATGTTTATGGTGAATCAAATCAGGGAGTTAGCTTAAAATGAAAGAACTTTGCTACAAAGGCAGTTTTAATTCAGATCTTTGCTGTGCAAAATTAGGACATTTTAAAAATTTGAGATGTTTTGTGTTCTGACAGGAATAAAAAAAGGAAATCTCTCTCAGTATTGTTCTTGGATATAAACACATGTAATAATACAGAATTTTAAGCATGGCACAGGTTTATTCTCTTAGGACATTTTATTAAAGAATCTTCTAAGCATGCATTTAATAAGTAAAACTGAGAAATCGAAAAATCTTGTTTGTCTATTACCAATACTATGGAATTCACACTGGGTTCAAATTGGTAACTCTTTAGATATATTAAAGTACAAGGTTCCTATTAGTAACACCATAAATTAATTGGTAAATAAAAAAATTAATCATATGGAATGCAAAGATAAGTCATATGGATTTACTGAAAAAATCATAACTCTAGAAAATATATCTTACTATAGTGAGATGAAATAGAATGTGAAATATGGAAGATCTTCAAGACCAAAATTGATAGTAGGGTCAAAGGGTGTGGTGTTTTTGAGACAATGCCTTGCTTTATATAGAGTGTTCCTCCTCTAGTAAAATGTACTTAAGTGTGCTGTAGGCAGACTTGTTTCCTCTCCTAGCCCTGCCCCAATCATTTGATTGTTTCACCAATGAGTGTTGCTCTGTGCTTTGAAGGTCAGCAAGAGCTCTCTCTGGGAATGCAAATACGATCCCTGTATCTGAACTGATTGAACTGATAGTGCAGTGCCTGAGTGTGTGTACTTCGTAGCCCTGACTGGGGAAATTATGTGATGTCTTTGCTTTTCTTTTTAATAATAACAAGCTCAGGCTCTGGAGATACTCTTAAGCTGGTGTGAGTCTGAAGTACTACTTCCAGAGTATTGCACTACTTCCTCTTGGTTTGATAACTGACTGTGGAAAAAAAAACCCAAACCAACAACAACCCAAAAAACCCAAAACAGTATTGTAGACCTCAGTATTTTTTATGTTGAATTTGGCATTTTGCTGCAGAAGTGTCCCCACCCTTCACTTCCTAGTAGAGTGAAGTACCCTGCCTTTTTGCTGTTTTCCCATTTCTTGTAAAAAAGAGTGAACTAAGCGGATGCAAGGTACTAATCCTGAGCTATGCTGGAGCAGCAAAGGGTTAAGAAGGAAGAGTCTTTGGTTTGAAAAGAAGTAATAAGCCCATGGAGGTGAGGAGAGGGTGGTAGTTGACTTCTTAGACAGCAAGGTAAGAGGTGAGCTTTTGGTAGGATCCTCCCTTTCTGGTGTAGTAGTAGAATGGAGCTGAATGATTTGGACTAAATTAGAGTTAAAGTTTTCATAACAAAAGGGTTTAAGGAAATAATGTGAGAAATATAGGCAAAACAAAATTACTTGGAATATTTATCACAGATTTGCAGGAGGTTGGTAAATAGGTTTAGAATGAACTTGCTTCTGTTTTTTAGATTATTAATGTAGCTAATTGTTTAATGGGGTAAACTGTGTTTGAGAGGTTGGAGTATTCTCAGTGCTGATGTTGACCTGGAGTGCTCATGGAGTTTTGCAAAAATAGTGGTATATGGATTTTGTTCAGGTAGTCAATCACATGATCTTTTTCTATAACTCTTTTGAGATATGTTCATACCAGAATTTGGTGTAGAGTGGGGCTATTGTGGTAGAACATAAAATGGGAAGAAGGATAAAAAGAATCTTCATAAAACACTGGTAATTTTATAGTACCACAGGTTAGTTTTGCTGGCACAACTTCAGAGTAGGGTGAAGTACTTTTTACTTACTTTGGCTTATTAAATGTTGATCTGTATAATGTCAATATAGAATGTTTGTATGTTCAAAAGCACATACTCTATATTTGCAAGTCATAGCTTCATTAAAGCAACTAAATTTTTATTAGATTCTTAGGTAGGTTAAAAAGTGCTTGTTGTCAACTTACATCATAGAGGAGTCAAGCAATACTTAAATCTGTCTGAAGGATAGCATTTTATTGTTGGTGCAATTGCCAAGTAATTAGTGATAGAAAACGTTTTAAATGCACTGTCCCTCAAGGTACAGGCAGAGGACTTCATTCTTGGTTGACAAAATTCTGGAGCAATTTTTCAGGATGTTTTTTCTTCCTTAATTTTTTTAGAAATCTTGGCATGTGCATTCTTTAATATTTCTGTCCCTTCTTAAAACTTCTTCCTTAATGTGTAAGTTGCTAGTCTTAAAGCACTAAATGGCTGCAGAGTTTTAATACTTAGCTGCATTTATTGCAGTCCTTCAGATTTTTTTTTCAGAGAAAAGTGTTTCTTGGTGGGTGAAAAGTGCCTTAAAAGAATCCTGCCCAACTTTTCTGCCTCTATAGTATCCACGCTTGGGTTTAACACAGCAGAATAAAATTGGGTAAGCATAGCTACAACAATGCATAAAGTCTCAGCATTTGGGATGGTCTACAAGATGACAAAATTTTGACTATAGGCCTAGTGTGAAGCAGGGGATGCATTTGAAAAGAAAAAAAGTCTATGCATGATCCAACTAGAATATGAAGAAAAATAAGATGAAGGAATCATGCATTGTGTCATACATTGCATTAACACTTTTTTTTTTGTGTGTGTGTGTCAGTCTTGATCAAAATAATTTTCAGATGTGATGATGGGAAGTTCTGCTGTTGTAGTGTTGGATTTATAGATTCCTAGATGTGTATTTTNAAGTAAGAATGTGAGTTCTTGAAAAAAATAACATAGGAAATGTGCATTGCAGCCAGTGCGTGCATGGTGTACGGAAGTGGCAGAACGGACAGACCTGTCATTACTTACCTCTAAAAACCTCATGGTATATTTTTTCAAAAGGAGATTCTGTTTCACAATACCCCCAGAAAAAAAGCCTACTAGCTGGAGTATTTGTATGAATTTCACAAATGTTGCTCTCCGGACTTGGAAATCAAATTAAATGGAATGAGTAGCTCTGGGGGAACACTTCAGAGAATCAGTTTATGGAAAACATACGTTTTTTTTTTGTTATCAAAATACAGTGTTTTTATTTTGTAGGCAAGTTGGTGTGGGGTGTGAAAATGTTGAGGAGGTGACAATGAAATTCCAGTGTAAAAATAAATGGCACCTTATGCCTAAATATTGAAGATAAACATGATCTTAAACAAGGCTACCGTATTCTATTCAGATCATGCTTTAGATATGGCTTAAAAATAATGAACACTCCATTTGGGGAAGTTTTTCTGTATTCCAGTAAAAGTGATAATCGTGTCTATTAATTAAATTGCTCTAAAAGGAAAAACCCCACAAAGTGTAACTTGGTCAATTTAATTTTATAGTTAAAGATGCATAGAATTAATAACTGATTTTTAAAATCACTATCTTTTAAAATGTGATCAACTTAAAACCAGAACTTTAGCTGTTACATTGCTGGATTGCTTGTTTTGTTTTGGTGACGATATAAATAATACTGAAATACTACTCGTGAAGCATTAAATTCAGTATTATATTTTAATGAAGTACAATTCCAACTGGAAGACAGCTATTCACTTTAGGTTGCCGTATTTTAAAATTTTTGTTTCTATATTTTTTAAAAAACAACTCTTCCAAAAATATAGAATGCTGTATTTTTGGGGAAATCTGTATGTCAAATGCTTATTTATGACTCTTTGTTTCTCTCTTTATTTTTAAGACGAGCAAAAATCAAATTAAAGTAGATCTTGTAGATGAGAATTTTACAGAATTAAGAGGAGAAATAGCAGGACCTCCGGACACACCATATGAAGGCAAGTAATATTTTTGTGTATGCAATCATTGTACACTTCAGATCATGTGTCTTGAGATAATTTGTAAAATTAATATATAGCATAAAAATGTAGAACTATGTGTTTTTGAAGTAGCTTTATTTATTATTTATTTTAAAATGATCTTAATTTTGAACATTTCAACCTCTGTTGCTGGAAGACAAATCTTTTCTCTGAGTAGCGTGGACTGTCCCAAGCCAAAGGTTAATTTACACACACAAGCTCTGCAGTATAATTGATATAATGCTGACTTTTAGTTCTTTGTTTGGAGTTTTGACAGTTTAAGCTCCTTAGCCATTAAGCATCAAAACTCCAAACAAAGAACTAAAAGTCAGNTCTCCAGAGCTTTATTTCCTTTGTACAGCACCTTGAGAAAAAAATACCAGGCAGAATTATCCTGTTTCACTGTAAAGATTAATTCAATTTCATCTTCATGCTTAAATTCTATCATGGCCTTCCTACAAACACATGTAATAATACAGAATTTTAAGCATGGCACAGGTTTATTCTCTTAGGACATTTTATTAAAGAATCTTCTAAGCATGCATTTAATAAGTAAAACTGAGAAATCGAAAAATCTTGTTTGTCTATTACCAATACTATGGAATTCACACTGGGTTCAAATTGGTAACTCTTTAGATATATTAAAGTACAAGGTTCCTATTAGTAACACCATAAATTAATTGGTAAATAAAAAAATTAATCATATGGAATGCAAAGATAAGTCATATGGATTTACTGAAAAAATCATAACTCTAGAAAATATATCTTACTATAGTGAGATGAAATAGAATGTGAAATATGGAAGATCTTCAAGACCAAAATTGATAGTAGGGTCAAAGGGTGTGGTGTTTTTGAGACAATGCCTTGCTTTATATAGAGTGTTCCTCCTCTAGTAAAATGTACTTAAGTGTGCTATAGGCAGACTTGTTTCCTCTCCTAGCCCTGCCCCAATCATTTGATTGTTTCACCAATGAGTGTTGCTCTGTGCTTTGAAGGTCAGCAAGAGCTCTCTCTGGGAATGCAAATACGATCCCTGTATCTGAACTGATTGAACTGATAGTGCAGTGCCTGAGTGTGTGTACTTCGTAGCCCTGACTGGGGAAATTATGTGATGTCTTTGCTTTTCTTTTTAATAATAACAAGCTCAGGCTCTGGAGATACTCTTAAGCTGGTGTGAGTCTGAAGTAATACTTCCAGAGTATTGCACTACTTCCTCTTGGTTTGATAACTCTGACTGTGAGAAAAAAACCCAAACCAACAACAACCCAAAAAACCCAAAACAGTATTGTAGACCTCAGTATTTTTTTATGTTGAATTTGGCATTTTGCTGCAGAAGTGTCCCCACCCTTCACTTCCTAGTAGAGTGAAGTACCCTGCCTTTTTGCTGTTTTCCCATTTCTTGTAAAAAAGAGTGAACTAAGCGGATGCAAGGTACTAATCCTGAGCTATGCTGGAGCAGCAAAGGGTTAAGAAGGAAGAGTCTTTGGTTTGAAAAGAAGTAGTAAGCCCATGGAGGTGAGGAGAGGGTGGTAGTTGACTTCTTAGACAGCAAGGTAAGAGGTGAGCTTTTGGTAGGATCCTCCCTTTCTGGTGTAGTAGTAGAATGGAGCTGAATGATTTGGACTAAATTAGAGTTAAAGTTTTCGTAACAAAAGGGTTTAAGGAAATAATGTGAGAAATATAGGCAAAACAAAATTACTTGGAATATTTATCACAGATTTGCAGGAGGTTGGTAAATAGGTTTAGAATGAACTTGCTTCTGTTTTTTAGATTATTAATGTAGCTAATTGTTTAATGGGGTAAACTGTGTTTGAGAGGTTGGAGTATTCTCAGTGCTGATGTTGACCTGGAGTGCTCATGGAGTTTTGCAAAAATAGTGGTATATGGATTTTGTTCAGGTAGTCAATCACATGATCTTTTTCTATAACTCTTTTGAGATATGTTCATACCAGAATTTGGTGTAGAGTGGGGCTATTGTGGTAGAACATAAAATGGGAAGAAGGATAAAAAGAATCTTCATAAAACACTGGTAATTTTATAGTACCACAGGTTAGTTTTGCTGGCACAACTTCAGAGTAGGGTGAAGTACTTTTTACTTACTTTGGCTTATTAAATGTTGATCTGTATAATGTCAATATAGAATGTTTGTATGTTCAAAAGCACATACTCTATATTTGCAAGTCATAGCTTCATTAAAGCAACTAAATTTTTATTAGATTCTTAGGTAGGTTAAAAAGTGCTTGTTGTCAACTTATATCATAGAGGACTCAAACAATACTTAAATCTGTCTGAAGGATAGCATTTTATTGTTGGTGCAATTGCCAGGTAATTAGTGATAGAAAATGTTTTAAATGCACTGTCCCTCAAGGTACAGGCAGATTTTTTTTTTTTTTTTTTTTTTTTTTTTTTTTTTTTTTTTTTTTTTTTTTTTTTTTCCTTAATCTTTTTTTAAATCTTGCCATGTGCATTCTTTAATATTTGTCCCTTCCTAAAACTTTTTCCTTAACGTGTAAGTTGCTAGTCTTAAAGCACTAAATGGCTGCAGAGTTTTAATACTTAGCTGCATTTATTGCAGTCCTTCAGATTTTTTTTTCAGAGAAAAGTGTTTCTTGGTGGGTGAAAAGTGCCTTAAAAGAATCCTGCCCAACTTTTCTGCCTCTATAGTATCCACACTTGGGTTTAACACAGCAGAATAAAATTGGGTAAGCTTAGCTACAACAATGCATAAAGTCTCAGCATTTGGGATGGTCTACAAGATGACAAAATTTTGACTATAGGCCTAGTGTGAAGCAGGGGATGCATTTGAAAAGAAAAAAAGTCTATGCATGATCCAACTAGAATATGAAGAAAAATAAGATGAAGGAATCATGCATTGTGTCATACATTGCATTAACACTTTTTTTTTGTGTGTGTGTGTGTCAGTCTTGATCAAAATAATTTTCAGATGTGATGATGGGAAGTTCTGCTGTTGTAGTGTTGGATTTATAGATTCCTATAAAAGGATTTTGCTATCAGCAGAGTATTTTTATGTTGGCAAGAAATGCTAGCGGGAGTTGTGTTGTTACAGAATGTAACTTTGAGATTGTGGAAATAAATGCTGCTAGTGATGGCATGGCTCATATTTCAGGAATTGCTAACCCAGTGGTTTAGTCACCAAATTGTCACTGAATCAACAGGAGGTGATGCTATTTTAGACTTGGCATGGAAATGTAATGAGATCTTTGTGGAAGAACTGCTTCTGGAAAATCAACTTGTGTTGTGAGATCACAAGTTGATTCACAAGTTCTGTGCTAAGATGGTTGATGTCAGGCATGCCTTTGGAGAACTGTGCTGTTGATAATATTTTAGAGGCAGTCAAGATGGTTACTGTGGAAGCCAGAGGTTTATTGTTAGAGCTGCTAAAATGAGGTGATTTTATCCTATATGATCCTCATTAAAGGGAATATACTCCAGATTTAATCGGATGAAT
This sequence comes from Florisuga fusca, assembly GCA_038090715.1. Lineage (NCBI taxonomy): Eukaryota > Metazoa > Chordata > Aves > Apodiformes > Trochilidae > Florisuga > Florisuga fusca. The sequence goes on along the minus strand of JAAWXA010000001.1, from coordinate 1,942,358 downwards.
AATCACTTCAGTACTGTTAAATATTTGTTACTGCTCCAGGGATGAAGAAAAAAGTAAGAATTGGCATGGTCAAGCTTAGTTCCACCTTGAAAAGCACTGCAAGGTTCCTCAGCTATGTAAATAAAAAAATGTGTTTGTAGGAAGGCCATGATAGAATTTAAGCATGAAGATGAAATTGAATTAATCTTTACAGTGAAACAGGATAATTCTGCCTGGTATTTTTTCTCAAGGTGCTGTACAAAGGAAATAAAGCTCTGGAGAGAGCTTCAGCTGTAGTAATAAAAGCAGTCATCTCAACTGGGGGAACCAGGATCATTGACTCTTGAAAGAAACAGCTTAGCAGCAGGGTTTTTGTTTGATTTGTTGTTTTTTTTACCAAATGTATCCAGTCAGGAAGGATTTGTTGTGAAAATAGCTAGTGTGTGGAGCTACTTGAAATTGATTATGAGGGCAAATATTCACACTGCTACAATACTGTACAGCACACTGAGGAAAAGTAAAATGCTTAGCAGAAAGTTAAGCTACAGCATGGGTCAGTCAGTGAAATTCATCCTTTTTGCCATTGCTCAAGTCCTTAAGACAGAAAGCTGTGGGTTTATTTGCAAAGTACAAGAACTGCCTTCAACTTGGAGCTTACCAGGTGGTCAACTTGGAGCTTACCAGGTGGAGTTGGCAACTTAATAGTTGACAGAAGGAGAGCAGAAGAACCTGAATAGATCTTAGAATGACTGCATTACCCAAGCAGGTAGTTTTGATCACTTGTTAGCTGTATTGGTTCCTTAAGCTGATGTGTTGCATTGTGAACTTAGAGGTAATGCACAGGGGCAGTACTTTTGAGAAAGCACCATGCAATCACTGAAGTGGACATGAACTTCTGTAGGAGACCTTCCTGGGGCTCTGTTACTTGCTCTGAGCCATGTCTCATGCTGCCGTGGAAGGGGGCAAATTTGATCTCGGGTTATGCTGGTGGTGATGTATTTTCAGTGAGTGGAACAGCAGGTCTGTGAGACTTTTTGAGCTTTCATCTAGATTTGTTTATGTAGGGCTAGTTAGGTCATCGTGGGATATAGAGTGGAGAGATTCAGAAAAAATCAGTATGGTGAGTTTAAAATTTCAGCTTCTTTAGAGCAAAATTGAAGCTGCAAAGCGGAATTGGTGCAGATACCACCTATTTGCAAAGGGAATAAATAGTAGGGATGCAAAGAAACTTGTGGAAGCTGAAAAACGGTGCTATCACAAGTGGGCAACAATGCTGTCACAAGTGGGTGTAAATAGATTATAACTTGACCTAAATTGTAGCTTGGAAAGCCTTTAACTTTGAGTTTGTGGAAGAAGATGCCAGTTGGAGTAGTGAGAGAAAAAAAAATTAAAGGGGTGTTGGAAAGCTTGCAAGAGAAATGTGTTGTCTATGATTGAGTTTGGATACAGAGAGAGAGTATATTACCAGCCTGGCTGTCAGGAGGGCTGTCTCATTGGGACAGTCTGTCCTTCTCTGTCTCAGTATTATGGAAACAAAACTGTGAAAGATAATTGTCTTGGTTGCTCTCTGGTCAGGCAGGAAAGAAAATAAATCTGAAATATGTTCAAAACCATAATTTCATAACCTGTATTAGTAACTTCCTTGCCCTGATTATCTTGCCTGAGGTCTTGGAAGACAACATAAGATCTGATGCTGAACTGGAAACAAAAAAGTAGTTTATAGATATAACTTGGTAAACAGAACCCATTACATTTAGTGTTTAACTGGCTTTTGATTTTGGAGGCTCATGGTGTATTCTTAACCACCATGAAGTAAGAATGTGAGTTCTTGAAAAAAATAACATAGGAAATGTGCATTGCAGCCAGTGCGTGCATGGTGTACGGAAGTGGCAGAACGGACAGACCTGTGATTACTTACCTCTAAAAACCTCATGGTATATTTTTTCAAAAGGAGATTTCACAATACCCCCAGAAAAAAAGCCTACTAGCTGGAGTATTTGTATGAATTTCACAAATGTTGCTCTCCGGACTTGGAAATCAAATTAAATGGAATGAGTAGCTCTGGGGGAACACTTCAGAGAATCAGTTTATGGAAAACATACGTTTTTTTTTTGTTATCAAAATACAGTGTTTTTATTTCATAGGCAAGTTGCTGTGGGGTGTGAAAATGTTGAGGAGGTGACAATGAAATTCCAGTGTAAAAATAAATGGCACCTTATGCCTAAATATTGAAGATAAACATGATCTTAAACAAGGCTACCGTATTCTATTCAGATCATGCTTTAGATATGGCTTAAAAATAGTGAACACTCCATTTGGGGAAGTCTTTCTGTATTCCAGTAAAAGTGATAATCGTGTCTATTAATTAAATTGCTCTAAAAGGAAAAACCCCACAAAGTGTAACTTGGTCAATTTAATTTTATAGTTAAAGATGCATAGAATTAATAACTGATTTTTAAGATCAGTTATCTTTTAAATATATTTTAAAATGTGATCAACTTAAAAACAGAACTTTAGCTGTTACATTGCTGGACTGCTTGTTTTGTTTTGGTGACGATATAAATAATACTGAATTTAATGCTTCACAAGTAGTATATTTTAATGAAGTACAATTCCAGCTGGAAGACAGCTATTCACTTTTGGTTACCGTATTTTAAAATTTTTGTTTCTATATTTTTTAAAAAACAACTCTTCCAAAAATATAGAATGCTGTATTTTTGGGGAAATCTGTATGTCAAATGCTTATTTATGACTCTTTGTTTCTCTCTTTATTTTTAAGACGAGCAAAAATCAAATTAAAGTAGATCTTGTAGATGAGAATTTTACAGAATTAAGAGGAGAAATAGCAGGACCTCCGGACACACCATATGAAGGCAAGTAATATTTTTGTGTATGCAATCATTGTACACTTCAGATCATGTGTCTTGAGATAATTTGTAAAATTAATATATAGCATAAAAATGTAGAACTATGTGTTTTTGAAGTAGCTGTATTTATTTATTTATTTATTTTAAAATAATCTTAATTTTGAACATTTCAACCTCTGTTGCTGGAAGACAAATCTTTTCTCTGAGTAGCGTGGACTGTCCCAAGCCAAAGGTTAATTTACACACACAAGCTCTGCAGTATAATTGATATAATGCTGACTTTTAGTTCTTTGTTTGGAGTTTTGACAGTTTAAGCTCCTTAGCCATTAAGCATCAAGAAACTGAGTTTCAGAATCTAATGTAACTGTACATGCATTTTTTGTGATCTAATGTAGTGGTTGTTAAAAAAATGTGTTTCTTTCTCAAAGAGAGATGCCATTGCAAGTTAAATTTGGGATTAATCTTGGGCATTAATCCATAGGTCCCAGTACTTAATTTATACTTGAATGGGGGACTGTGTAGTAGAACTTTGTCTCTAGCCCTGCTTAGAAGTTACACCTTACTGGCTTTCTTCTTTATTAAAGCTGATAAGGTAATTGTGCATCTCTTCAGACTGGAAAAGATAACTTACTAAATATAGAAGCTTTAACAGAAGCAAATACAGCATACTTCATCAGAGATACCAAATTACTCAATAGTGCCCGTACTTGTAAACTTTCTGTTTGTGTGTAGTATACATGGAGTTATTAGATGTACCTTCTATTAAAGTTCCTTAATGATGAGGACTATTTTAAAGTAGTTTTTAAATTGTTTTTTAAAAAATGATTACTTTAAAATGATCTTTTATTCCAAGTTTCCATGCCAGATATTTCATTTGAATTTGAACTTCCAGCAAGAAAAAATATCTTAGGAAAAATAAATTGTTTTGTTGGAAATTCTTCCAAGCTTTCAGTTGCTGTAGTTGCTCCATGCCTTGGAGCTATCAGTGTGACTTGAGTATTGTCCAGAGACCAGACACATGCTGTTTGTCACTATTTTGAAAAATAAATTGTCAGCAGATGGGGAAAAATACCTGAATATTGTTTTTCAGGTGTGCAAGCATTTGAAAGTGTTAGTGTCTGCTGCTGAAAATCTGGCTGTTGCATCCTATGCTAAGAAGGACATCCCTTGTGGTTGCTTCTCCAGGCTAGGAGCTGCTTGCTGGTGCAGCAGCACTGGAGTTGAGAGCATGGAAAGTCTTCTCAATCACCCCCTACCCTCCCAGCCTCCCCATGCTGGGGCCCAGGGCAGATAAAGGATGAGGGAAATAAGATTAACAGAGGCTGACACCAGAGAATATCAGGCTGGGGTAGGTAGGTGGTTTCAAAGGCTGAGGAGGAAGTAAATGAGCCTGGAAAGAAGAGAGCAGAATAGAGGCATCTGTAATGGTAGGGATGCTCCCCTCCAGAACTTGAGTCCCAGAGTTCCTCCCTCTCTTCCCCCTTGTGTCTCTATCATCTCATCAGCCACTAGTGTTTAACTGCCAGAAGACATTGTCTGCAAAGAAGGTAATTTCTTCTTTTCATAACGTGTGCCTTCAGTTTAAGAAGGTAACTGTGCTGTGGACATAAAATACACAGTGATGCTGGTGACCTCTTTGATAGGGCATCATTCTGTTTAGTAATAGTTCTTTTGCAAATACAGTTGGTCTGAATGATGTGGGTGGGTGTTGGCTTGAAAGATTTTGGAGTGCTGTTTGGTTTTTTTTTTCCCATTCAAACTATTAATCCTGCTCGGGTGAGTTGGTTTGTCATGGCTTGCAGGTTTTTTTTCCCTCCAGGCCAGCATGGCCTCAGTTACAAACCTCAGTTTTCTAACCTCAGTTTATAAAATGGACCTTTTTTAAGGAATGTATTGAGTGTTATTTGAAATGAAAGATGTATTCACGTGTCACAGAAGTAAAAAACTTTATGTTCATGAAGAGGGTAAAAAAAGAATTGAAAGCTTGTCTGCAGAACTGGGTTCTGTGTGGTGCTGGATAATCCAGCTAGACAAAATTTCAAAAGCTAAGCACTGTGTGTTCACATATTCAGCATATACAGCTAGTGAAAATCAGCAGTATGTGTTTAGTGCAGAATTTGATGATGTGAAATGCATGTATACAAAACTACATAAATATATTAAACAATGAGGATATAGTAAATATCCCTTTTAGGGAGATAAAACTATTATCTGTTCTGATTATAGCAGGGATCTCATGGGCAAGTAATTTGATCCTGTGCTTACTTTAATCTAGTAGGCATATGCACCAAGGAGCAAAATCAAAGTTACTGGCAGCCCTATTTCTGGGATTTCCTGACTCTGATAAATTTACTTCGTAATTGTAATATTTTGGTAACATATTTTTAGTCATTTATTCCATTACATAATTCTGAAGGGTTTGCTAGTGTGTGTCATTTACATTTCATGACTAATGCAGTAATGCATGCTGCATAATTACTGGCTGATCTCCTGTCATCTACAGTCTGAACAGTGACTCAGCAAGAAAGCTGGGGTAGGGGAAATGTTTTAAAACTTGAAGAGGGGAGATTTAGGTTAGACATTAAGAAGAAATTCTTTCCTGTGAGGGTGGTGAGACACTGGCACTGGCTGCTCCCTCCCTGGAAGTGTTCAAAGCCAGATTGGATGGGGCCTTGAGCATCCTGGTCTGGTGGGAGGTGTCCCTGCCCATGCAGGGGGGGTGGAACTGGGTGATCTTTAAGGTCCCCTCAAACCTGAGCCATTCTGTGATTCTAAGAAGTGCTTTGTGAAGAAAAGCTAATGAATGCAGTAGTTCAAGTCAGACAATTCCGTGATAGAAGAGGGAATTCAAGAGGGAATTCTAGGGCTATAGTGAAGCGAAGTAACAGTAATCTTTATTGTTGGCCACACTTGGAAAGATACCTGAAAACAAACTGCAGCTGCAAAAAATCTTTCATAGGTGATGTTGGAACATGTGAAGTATGACTGAGCGGAAGAATATAATCTGTTGTCAAATTTTACAGCTTTTTTTCTTTTTTTTCTGTCAGTAGTGTCAACTCATTGATCAATTATCGGAATATTCCAAGACAAAAATTCAGTTGAAACACATTTACAGCCTGTGATAAAACGTGTATGTCTAGATGAATGGCTGCTGGGTTTTATTTGATTGGAGAGCTTTTCAACAGATAGGCTGGGTTTTTTTCATTGCTTTTGTTTGTTTGTTTTTTAAACCCTGTGTAACCATGATATTGATTTCAAGCTGTGTTTGCTCATGAGCTGTTAACTTTAAATTTATAATAGCGTGTTTCAAGAGAAGTTGTTAAAACTTGCTCTAACATATGCTCCAGTAAGAGTACAGAATGAATACTCTGACATTACTGTATAGTTAGATCTCAAGAATTAAATAGCAATGAAAAAGCCATACATATGCATACTTCTTTTAAAAAAGTCACTGAAATATTGGCATGCAAAAGATAGTATGTTAGTCACTTGCATTTTAAATGTAGTATTAAGGAATTTAATATCTAGATTTGTTCAGTTTAAGTCTTCAAGTCTATATTTTTAACTGTAAACTTCAGTGCACAACAATACTGTATGAATAATATTACCAGTCCCTGCAGTTTTAAAAAATTTTGGACTTGTACTTGCCAGGTGGAAAAAATTGCTGACTGAGCAGCCTGTAATGCAGCAGGCTGTAACATTCTGTCTTTTAAAGGCAAGTTCTAATGGTAAACAGAAGAAATAGTAATACCTAAGGACAGGTTTTGTAATACCTTATAAGATGTATGGCAGTAACATCATACAAGAACTGAAGAACTTCTGGAATCTGGGAACCATGTAATGACTTTATTTCTTAGGAAAAATTGCTTCTGAATTATGCTTTGGTTTAGACAAAATGAAAAAAAACTTACTGAAGGTCTGGTTTCAATAAATGTCTTCAAATATGTTTCTGTACTGTCCTATAAACAGACAAGAAATCAACTTAGACATTAACCATTATAATTTTGGATCCAATTGTTTTGCTTCTGATGTATTTTCGGTTAAATCTTCTCAGGCTACTGTAATACTAAATGAGAAAAAAAAAACAGCTGTAGACAGTAGTATAAGATATCAGAATGCTATTAACCAGTTTCAAGTGTAGTGTATTAGACTAAATTACATTTTGAAAGTGAACTGTTAGTAGGTGCTGAGATGCCTTTTGACTCAGATAAAAAGGTGCCATAGGCTGTAACTCTTCAGGGTATTCAGGGGTTTGGGTTTTTTTTCCCTGCATGTGAATTTTGCTACCTGTGTTGAGACTACTTGAGTGCTGGTTTGTTATAGAGTGCTTTGGAAATGGAGTAAATCACTCGTTAAATCCCAGAGAAAATAGATAGCAGGTAGTTTGACTTTAATTCAAGCAAATTTATAAATTGTAACAAAGTATATTGAGGGAGGGAGAAGGTTTCTTTATGAAAAAAAAAACAAAAAACAGGAGGATGAGGACAAAAATTGCAAGTGTGGAGAAATGCTTCCAGTGTCTCTAAATGCTTAAACTGGCATATATGGGGGTTTTTTATATGCAGTTCTTTTTGTCATTAAATTGCAGGCAGATGATCTTCAGTGGGCAGGCAGAGGTAGTTTCATATTGCTCCAGAAGACATAAGTATTGATGGTAAACTTGAATGTTAACAAAACTGTATTTGAAATATACATAAAGATATTAAAACAGGGAGAGAAAAAGGAAATATTTAGAAAAGGGCGGTAAGAGGTGGTTCTGTCTGCCAAACTCATAGAATCCTTTATTGCATGCTGTAATCCTGCAAACTTTGCTAACAGTACTAGTATGTTAAAGTGTTTGCAGAACTGAAATAAAAGTAATTACTTCAGGCAGTAGTGCACAACATAGTGGAAATAAAATTGTCCATTTAGAACCATAAGCTTCATTTAATGAAACACTAAGCTTGGGTGAAGTTCTTTTTGGTTTAATTTCTAATATGTTCTTGTCTTTCACAGGTGGAAGGTATCAGCTAGAAATAAAAATTCCAGAAACATATCCATTTAATCCTCCTAAGGTACTGTAAACACTTTTTTGGATAAAATAAACCAGCTACCAAGTTGAGTATTCTTATTTATTTGTTTTCATGTGCAGTCTCTTTGTAGTACCTGTTTTACAATTTTTTTCATTCTTCTCATTAGAGCTGTCATATTTCAGTAGAAATAATGTAGGATGCATAGCTGGATCTAATCAAAAGTACATTCTGATTATTTCTTAAAGTACAAACCAGTAAATTCTCTGTGGGACCTTGTGCCTTATTGTTGACCCTTATATAGATTTCTTTTTGGCAATATAATTATTATTTTAAGATAGTTTTATGTGATGTAGGCAGTATGGCTAAGTTCCTTCCCATTGAATATCATTAAAGAAACACTGTCATAGGTAATTGTTGTTTCTTTTAAATTTTTGGGCTTCATAACCTCTGCTTAGTAGAGTCTTGTGTCTAATCTGCCAAGTTTCTGGTAATAATAAAATAACAAGATGTAGAGGTGTGTAAGACTTGAAGAGCCAATGCAGAAGTATCATGGGCTTATTGCAGCTCTATTGAAGGACTTGGATGAGAGATGAGAAGTGGCTGTGGTTATGTCACTTATCATTTTTAGCAACTTAGTGCCCTTTCAACTTCACTGTATCTTTCTAGTACTTTAAATTTGTGACTTTGCTGCTTCCATCCAAACTGGATCAGTCTGGAGAGTGTTTTTCTCAGCCACGTGCAACTGGTACTCTATATTCCTGTGCCCTGCTTTAGTGGATTCTGATGAATCAGCAGACTCCTGAGTTGTCTGACTCACTTCTTGATTGGCTTTCTGTTTGTCTGAAAGGTGTCTTTGAACTAAGAATAGGTCTTAGATCCTGATTATTTTCACCCTGGTATATAATGTTGGGAAAGGACTGGGAAGAGGAGGAATGGAGAGGTGCCAGTAGCTCACAGCTCCTTGGCTTGTTATATTTGAATAACTTTGTAGAAACTGCAGCGAAAGACATGAGGTCTTAATGAAATGTTGTTTTCTTTCACTTATTTCATCAGCATGTGTTCTCTCAGGAGCTAAAATAAGGAGGGCTGAAACAGGTCATAGACATGGAAAGATGAGTCTATGGACCATGGTTTAATTGATGCTTTAGGGCTTGGTGGTTTCCCTTTCCAAAGCCTATAGACAGCTGTTAGAAGTGCAGTGCACTGTAGCATGGTACTGCTTATTCTGGAGCCTGCAGTCTTTTTGCTTGTGTCTAGCTCTGCCTTTCATCTGAAAGATTTCTTTATCTTATTCAGGATGTGCTTTGACAGCCATTGTTAGCCTTCATTCACTGTGAAAAATTACCTGGTATTTACATGGCTTTTTACATTTTCCAAGAGATTTAGGCAGTTGGGTTAGTTAATAAGTGACACAGCTGACATGATCTCTTATTTTCTGTCCTGGAAAGCAAAACTGTTACAGTCTTGTGTATTTATACACCATGATTGCACTGATTTTATTAAAGATTATATGCACTGTCTCATTATATGCACTGTCTTTAGCTGTAGTGCCTGAGAAATAACATGTCTTTTGCACTGATTTGCTTGCAGACTGGGGCAAAAGTTGAAAGATCTATGCTACATGTAAAATGCTAGTCAGGAGTTTTTGCTGAAGAGGTAGAGATGAAAAACAGGGAGACAGGTCAAAGTCACTAGAAGGCAGTTAAAGTGCAACCTGAAATAAGGGGGTTGAAGAAAATGAGGAAGAAGTTTCTAAAGGCATTTATTTATTCCTTTCAGAGGCCAGCTTTGGGTTTTGAGTCCTTTGAAAGAAAGTCCTTTTAACTTTCTCTGTCTCTTAAAAAAACCACCAAAACAAACTTGGTTTTATTCATGCTTTGTTACCATGAATACACTTTATTTTATTGGAAAAATATGAACGTGATCAGTGAATGAATGCCAGGACTAGATCCTTTCAACAGCAAAGGAAAATAACAGTAATCTAATTTTTGCTTTATTGAAAAGCTTTCTGCATATGGGTAATGAGACTGAATAGTTGTAGAAGTAATAGTATCCACCAAGGAAATTTTTATACTTCTGTAGCTACCAACATTTTAGCTTAACAGTGAGATCCAGTGACTACATTAAGCATTGAGGGACTATTTAACTTTATTAAAAGTAGACTTTCTGGAATTTACAATGTTGGAAATTTTAAGTCTGGATTTGATAATCTGCTTATGTTGAAACACTGGTGCTGCTGGAGGACATTTCTAGAAGTCTTTGTATGGTGCAGGGATGTGCATATATGACAGTGGAAAAAGTTGGGGATGAGTTTGGTGTCCTGAGGTGAGCAGTAGTCTGCTTTTGAGTATCCAGGCTTTGTCTAATAAATGGCCTTGTAAGTTGTAAGCCTCCTAAAATGAGTGGTGTCTCATTCTAGCTCTGTTTTTCTAGCTTGATATTTCCTAAATTAGTATTTCTTTGTAATATTATTAGAAATTGTGGATTTAAAATGCTTACTTTAATAACCATTTTGGGTTTTTAAAATTGTCTTGTCTTCTAGGTGCGGTTTATTACCAAAATATGGCATCCTAATATTAGCTCAGTCACTGGGGCCATTTGTTTGGATATTCTGAAAGATCAGTGGTAAGTTTCTGCATGGATTTAAATGCACAGAATCAAACATACCAGTATGTTGGATAGGAGGCAACAGCTCATCTTGCTTTTCACTTTGCACTTGTATGAGATGTCCTTAAAGTTTACAATGTTTTAGTATAGTATTTTGAGTTGAAAAGATGCAAACAAAATTATCAGGGGGCAGTTTTGGAAAGTATCAAAGTATTCTACAGAGAACTTTTTTCCAAAAAATTCTACAGTAGGCTTAATGTGAATATTTCATGGTTGTTGATGTTTTTTTTGTTTTTTTAAATTTATTTAGCTCTTTTCCATTAGCAAATGCTACCTGTTGCCCCTGAATTTTGTTCTTTCTGCCACCTGAAGTGTAAGCAGAAAAAACTGAGGTATTTACCTTTGTTCTGATTCTTGACTTCTACTTCCAATAAAAGTTACTTCTGATAGAGCTAAAGCAATTGTGTGAGGTGATCCTGGGAGTATAAAAGTTAGCAGGTCAGCAAGAGGAAAGGGAGAAGAGACTGACTCTGTGAAAACTGTGTGACAGAATTAGTAGATGGTATTTATAATTTGCACCTCTCCAAACCTTGTGCATTTTGGTTGCTAGTCAGTTGCTGACTTTTGATTCCTTAGTGTTATTGAAAAAGTTTTAATAGCCAAAACCTGTGGAATAGATTCTTATCAGCTGAACTTCTTTTTCTTTTTTTTTCCCCCACGTTTCCTGTGGGTTGAAGATCATATACATCAATTGTATGTTAGATATGAGATCTAACATAGGTGGAATTAGTCTGTTATTTTCCTTTATGTCTATTCCACTTTGTTAATCTTTTGCAGAATGAGAAGATTATGGAAATTATGTAGCACAAGGCAGTGTAAATTACTAAAATGAAATCTTAATAATCTGTTGTCTTTTTCATTTTTGAAATTGCATATTTTTTCTTAGTCTCAGAGCACTTGGTTTTTTCTCAGGTAGTGAAATCTTGCAACATACATGTGTATGGTACATGGTATACATTTTCTGTTAGTAAAGTCAATTAAATTTTGTACCTGTACCTAGTTACTCATACCATCTTACAATTATACTGAAGCTTAATGACTCCAACAATGCAAGGAGGAGTTCAGATTCCTGGGAGACCAGACTCCAAATTGTGAAATATGCATGAGAGTGGCTGGTTTGTGCATTGGGTTTTGTTTGGGGTATTTTTGTGGGTTGGTTTTGGGTTGTCTAGGGTTTTTGGCAAAACAGATTTGACAGGGTGTTTTCAACAGGGATCACTTTACTAGGGCACATAAACCTGCTTTCCCAGCTAGGCTGATTTTACTCAGGACAAGGAAAAGTAGTGATGATATGGGAAGGGAAAAATTATTTCTAGAAGTAAAGGCACTTAATGTGGAACTTTATCCCAGTGTAATTAATACTCTTCTTGGAATAACTTATCCAAAGTTTTTCAGCCCCAGAAAAAGTGGTCTTATGGTCTTTCAGCACTGCCAAACATTGTGACCATAAAAAGTAATAAGCTTCAACTTAATTATTTCTTCTTTTTAGTCAAAACCATTGAGATGTGAAAAGGAAGAACAGGAGAGGAGATTTGGCTTGTGTTTGTGTAATCCTGGAAAATTAGATCCTGCACAGATCTAATCTGTGTTTAGTACTGCCTGACAAAAAAACCCCCAAAACAACAAATCAGTACCTTCCTTCACCAAGGTTTACGCAAAATAGGAATATTGGAACAAAAATTTGCCTTCTGTGTATTTAATTGGGCTCACACAAGGAGCACCAGTGTTATGCCACTTGTACACTGTTGAATTCTTCCTTTGAAACACTTGTTTGGAGTCACTAAGGAAAAAATGTCATAGAACTTGGCAGGTGTGGATGTGGGAAGGCTTCCTATATACTGTGAACCCATTACAAATGATTCTTAATGTAGTGATCCCTTCATTTTCTAGTGATGCTACAAGTTTGTTTTTTTTAATCATGAAATGATAAATGAAAATTGTCTGTGCATCGTTGAAGTGCTTGTCAAAGCATCTTGTCCTTTGGAGCAGAGGAAACTGTTGTGGGTTACCTCTGCTTTCTCATGTGAAAGATTTCAGTATTCTGGTAAATAAAGATATTTTTTCTGAGTAGCTTCTTAAAACTTCTTAAGCTATATGAATGGTTAGTGTCATGGTTTAACAGTGGTCTGGCAATTAAACCAACTAACAGATGCTTTCTATTAATCCCCCTCCCCTCCCTGATAAAAAATGGAGAGAGAGAGAACAAGGGAGAGAGACTTATGGGTTGGAAACTAAACCAAGCAACTTTAATGAAACAGTAATATACAGGAAAATATATAGGAAAAACTTACAGGAAAAATTGAGACCATGTTCCTTCCCCCTTCTCCCCAACAACTCTCACGTCAACTGAGGCTGCAGGGCAGCCCTGGGAAAGTCCAGGTTGGACTCCTGGAGCCAGACAGCAGTTGGGAGCTGGAGGCAGGAACACACAGATTCAGGCTGGCATGGATCAGGACCACAGGCAGAGGAGCAGGAAGCAGAGAAGAGCAGGAAGCAAGCAAGAGCAGGAAGAGAGAGCGACCTGTGTGATCCCCCGAATTTATACTGAGCATGATGTGTATGGGATGGAATACTCTGTTTGGTCAGTTCTGGCATCTATCTTGTCTAGTCCTCCCCAAAGGAGGGGTTCAGGTGGGACCTCCCTACTCCTTCTGCAGGGTAAAATGTTCCTCAGAACTGCAATGTCCTTGGCTCTGCACACCAGCTTCTAGCAGCGACTATAAACATCCAGTGTTATCAGTCCTAGAAGCAGACACTGTCTGAGAAACTTGCTGTTAATTTCAGAAAGTGCAACGACTTCCAGGAGACCCAGCTGAAAGCAAAAGTACAAGCCAGAAAATCACCTTCATCCTGGCCCAAACCAGGACAGTTAGGTACTGTTTAAATTAGTTGCTTATCATTCTTCAGTGTATGCTGTTTTAGCTATTTAAACTGAGAAATGCCCACATCACCACGTTTAAGTCTTCTCTATGTTTAGGTTGAACAATGATTTGAATAAAATTATAGCTTCATTAGAAAGCAAGCAACACCCCACCAACCTTTATAATTTAATGTTTAATGGATTTTACCAGGTATTCAGAGGTAAATAAGACAAATGTAATTTGGAAATATTCTAATAGCTGTGTTTTAGAAAATGTATTTACTTCCACAGTCTCTCTTGTCAAATCTTTTAGTAACAAGCTGTTTCTGAAGTGCCACTTCATTGGCATGTAATGCTCTTAACTGAATAATGCTGCTCTTGTTACTGTGTTTAAATGTAACTCCAATTCCAATGCCTGTGTGGTTTTTCAGTGAGCTTAGTAGGAGTTGAAGGGCTGAATTTGGGCCTGTGGGACTTAGTAGGGTTTTTTTAAGAGTTAATAAACTGATATTCACCACATGTAAATGAGTTTTATACAAATACAAAGATTTGAATGTGTTTGTATAGTTTAAAATCTCCACTCACCCATCCCATTATAATGATTTTCTATTCTAATGAGCATAGTTGAGATAATTCTTCTGCATATTGGCAGGAGGTTTTATCATTTTGCAAAGTAATATCTTTAAATTATTTTTTTAAAATTACTTTTATTCTTTCTCTACAGTTTATGCTTGATACTGAAATGCTTTGGATTTTCATCATGTTTAGAATTGTAAATACCTGTTAGGCTAGTTTGTTTGCAAAACAGCTCTTTGCTGGTAGAATTAAAATGGGTGTGTGATTTTTGTAGAAGGAATAGTTTTTATGCTGATCTGATCTGGTATTTATTATGTGGTTTTGCCTACTGTAGCCTATATTTATTTTCCAGGCTAGTACTCTGTCTCAAAATTTTATTCTTAAATTTATCTACTATTCATTGAAACCTGACAACTAAATTACTTAAAAGCTGTTCTGCATAAATCCCTTGAGCAGTGATTATTGAGTGAATGTGTTATAGCTGTGCATAGGTCTACAGAACCTCTTGGCTGTTGTGGTTTTGACATTGAAAATAAAAATGAATAATAATTTTTTCATAATGGATGTACTAGGGGATTCACACTGTTTTAGTTGAGATGCAGAAATCCTTATTATATAAGACAATAATCCTTATTATACAAGACAATACAATTGTAATAAATACATAAGCAACAGCCAGCTCTTAGTAATCATTGTCTTTGGATGTCTAGAATGCTGGGTTTGCTCAAAGTGTTTGAGGAGCCTCTCACTGAGCCTAGAAAGCTTTCAGAAAAATGCAGAGAATATTAACATTTTTTTGAGGGAACCCTTCAGCAAGCAGACTGTCTTTCCCCCCGGTCTATGTCAAATTTTTCTTCTCCCCATTACTGGGTGCCCAGTCTTGTATTTCTCCTGTAAGTAGTGCCTGTACAACAGGCTTCCACTCAAAGGCCTTGTTCATTGTCTCCTTCCTTCCTTCCAGATTCTGTAAGATCTTGGTTCAAATTCCCAGAGTTTCTCTCTTCAGTTAACAAGCTTAGTTATTTCACAAGTAGAATAAGTATCACAGATGATTTAATTTATTTTTTTTTAGTGGAGCCATGTTTATTTGATAGAGAGAGAGAGAAGTAGCACTCTTCTGGCTGCAGCTGTTCCTGTTGTTCTGCTGGCCTGCCTTTAAGTGTAACTAGAGAGATTGTTTCCAGAGACAAATACACAGAACATAAGTAAAAACTTCCTAATGGAAAAATACTTGTTCTTTAAAATTGAAGAAGAAATAGGCAAACTGGCAGTATTTTGTAATCCTGTTAGGACTCTTTCAGCTCATGGAAAGGTAAGAGATTCCTTACCTCAGGCATGCTGGGCACAGCTGGCTTGCTGGGCTTTTAAATGTTGCTTTTTAAAATGGAAATGCCCCAAGATATCACCTTAAGAAAATAAATAATAATAAAAAAGTATATATATAAAATCAGCTTTCTTCTGATTCACTCCAGGTTTCCCTTGCTACTTAACAAATGCAGTGCCTATGGACAGCCTGGTTTTTGCTTAGGAGACCCAAAATGAAAGCTTTTCGTTTGAAGCTCTCAGAGGGACAGTGTTTCCCTGTAGTGAGCTCTCTGCAGCTCACTCCTGTTACTGGCCTTTCCTCCCATTTTGTGGATGTCAAACTTCCAAGCTTGCACAGTGGCCAAGCAGCTCTTTGAGATGGGAGTGGTAATCAGGGGTTATTGTAAGTTTGAGAAGAAAACAGAAGCCAGTAATGTCATGTGTGAGGCAAATAGGATGCCGGGATGTTGGAAGTTTTACTGGCAAAACTCATGATTCAAAGTGCCTGTCTTTGCTTTAAGACTGTTCAAGCTTCTCTTGGAGTAGTGTACTCAGTTTGAGTGTTGTATGCCAAGAAATCATAGGAAGAACAGAGTAAAATAACAAGAATGATAGTCTAAGCAAATAGATTGGAAAGGCATTTGAACGTGCAGAGTATAGTGTAAAGTAGATTTTCTGAGAAACTTGTGAGGCTCCATTTAAGAACAGATTAGGCAGAAGTCTGTAAGGAGTGAATCAAAACCTTGCCTTTGGCAAGGAGGAAAGAAAAAACCTAAACCCCAAGCACTTAAGCCAGCTTGAGCTACCAAAGGGAACTGCTTGAACTCCATGAAATGCGTGTAAGTCCACACCTAGAAACAAACTTCATGTATAAGAAGAGTTGGAAATACTTATTTCAGGATTCTATTTTGGAAAAATAAAACCTTGAAGAGCACTGGAAAGTAGAGAAGACATTTATCACTGGAAGTTCATTGTAATGGAAATACAACTTTTTTTTGCAGCACATTAATCTCTAGCTTGTGGGGATGTCATGTGGGGTGTATGTTGGCTTCCTAGTGTTTGTGCCACTATCAGCTTAGATTTTCCTCCAGAACTGATGATGAGAATTGTTTCTGTTCTTTGGTGATGAAGATTGGGTCCTGCTTTACCTAATGTCTGTAAATATAGTTCTGGGCAGTCATCTCCATTGAGTTTATTCTCCCAGAAGAAGGTACTGGAAAGGAAGAGGAGCTTGTTAAGGTGTGTGGGAAATAAGAATCTATTTTTAGCTATGCCTCCAGTTCTTCTGGGAATCTTAATTTATGTCTGGAAAATTGAGGCTAAGTTACATAGAGGATAACTAGGTTTTTTACTTTCTTTGATCAGGAAAGATAATTGGTGTCCTAAAGATAGAAGATGTTACATGGGTGTACAATGTTTATATGAAATATGTCAGATTTTCTTTACTGTTAATCACAAACTTGAATTAACTTTGTAAATACAAACAACAGCTGATGCAGTAGCTGGTTTTCTGTTACGATTTTCTGTTACTTATTAAATGCTTGTGTCCAGTGAAAACTGTCTTCTTAGGCATGAGGTGTGACAGGCATTTTGAGACATGAGACTTGAAAATAAATTCTAAGCTACATTTTAAGACGTTTTTACATACATAGCTGAAATAGTCCTGTCTATAAATGATTTTTCCATTTGCATATCCAAATGGACCTTTTGAAACAGGAATGTCAGAACAGGACATTCAGTCCCAGTATTCCTTATATAAAAATCTTCAGACATGTCAGAGGAGCAGGGACTGGAAGGTCTTGAAAGCCAGAGACAGCTGGAGTCAGCACAGAACTTGAATTCTAGGTGTCCATAGCACCTCTGGTTCTTGTTAATGCCACGAGGTCCCCAAGGTGTATTTTTCACTCCTAGAAAGTGTTGTGTAAATGTGGTCACAGCTCCTTCTGTGTCTGCTTTAAATAATGGCAGTATTTTCAGATTTCCCTAAGTAGAAAGGTTTCTATAAAGGAAAGTGCAGAACAGCTTTTATTTGGTGAATATAACTACAGTATCAGTTACAGTTGATAGATATTTCATGTCTATCTTTAAAAGTACACTAAGCATAAAAATTACTTAACTGGGACAAAAGCATTTGGGGTTTTTTTAGCATGTGTGGTGGGTCTGGTGGTTTCTGAAATTCACTGCACAGAAATCAAAATGCTAAATGTATTTAAGCATAGCAAGGCCTGAAAGACCTTGTGTTCTTTGACACCTGAATGCTGGAAGAGTAGACGTGCTAGATTCATTTAATGCTGGCAGATACCACTCAGAATCATCAATGTGTAAATAAAATGGATTAGTTTCCAGACAGTATAAACCACTAGAGATTACAACTAACAGGAAATTAAGAGTAAAATAGCATAGGTACGTGTAAAGCAAAAGTATTTCTCTGTTCTTTCACTGAGGTGTTTGTGTGTGTGATTGAGGTGTGGAAAAACAAAACACAGTGTCCTGTGTTAGCCAGGCTCTCCTCATGCAACTGAGGGTGTGTTTGAGTAACTAGGAGTTCTTTATCTGATTAAATATAATCTTACTAGTTAATTTCAAGAAACATTGTTTGACTTGGAAGAAGCGTTCAGCTTGGAACCTAACACATAAATTTAACTGTAAGAGAATCTGATTTCTTTTTTTTTCTTTTTTTTTTTTAAGATTATTGTTTTGTTACTGAGGAATAGGTTTGGAAAAGGACAAGTATGTGTTGTGAAGGCTTTGTGATTTGTTAGAATTCAGACCTAGAAGCGTGAGGTTTGGTTTTTTTTTTAAGTTCAGCTTGAGGGACTTCAAGCTGATGAAGCAGTTGGAATGAGACAATATGTGCTAATTAAAATCTCTGTCACTTGGGATGTTTCTCACTAGCTTTTTGATGTAGAGAACACTGCACTGTGAAAGCTCAGTTATGATTAGCAAGCTAAAAAAAAAAAAAAGGTAAGTTTCTAGGAAAATCTTCCAGAATTAGAAACAATTAGAGAAGAATGCCATATTTGAATGGTTAGTGACCTAGCAGGAAAGTTGTAAATGTAAGCATCTAGGAATACAGTATTCAAGTGTCACAGTCATACATCTGACATTTTACCAGCATCTGTTCTCTGTTCATCAGTTTCCTCTGCTACTGTACCTCCATTCAGTGCCTTGGTACTGGAAAATGCATTAATTTTTGAAAACTGAGACTGGTAATAGACTTGCAAGCTTGTTGCCTTTGTATCTAGACCATTGTGTCAAACTCCCCCACCCACTCCAGCAGACTCTGCATTGACTTGCAGTCTTCTGAAAAGAAGAAACTATTTTCTGTTGATTTGAAAACTGAGCAGTTTGTCTGTGTTTCTCTGGATGCCTGTGTTTCATAACTTTCCTCTGGCATGTCATGTGCCATAACCATTTCCTTAAAATCTTAAGATGTGACATTTTCCCCACTGACCTTTTTAGTAATACTTAAGTAGAATAAGCAGCTACATGTTTTAGCCTGGACATCTGTTTGTGCCTTTGTCACAACAGTTAGGAGTCTACTTACCTCTTCAAATCAGCTGGAATACTGAACTTTCACACGTTCTTTGGAGTCTTTGGTTTCCAGTGTGTGGCAGCTGAAATGGTAGATCAGAGATGGTATACATGATCAAAATCAAGTTTAACTGTGTATTTGCCAACTTTATGTGTAACGATTTCATACTTTCACTTCTCTTTATTGACTTTTATGAACATACTTGATGTTTTCCCTTACTAGATTGCTGAAGTCTCTTACTCCAAATATACTTTGAGAACAAGAGAAATTAGGAGAATGTACTTAGAAGTTATGACTCTAGAAGTATGCTACCTTTGACAAGGTTCTTTCACAAGGGCAAAAGAGTGACTTTACATCCCCATGACAACAGAATGCTTTCCTGCTTCCAACAGAGGTGTCCAATGGGAATGAGAGGAAGCTGAGGTTGTTTCCAGTTGTGCATTCAGTAACAGACAAACCTTTTTCGAGTTGCAGTAGTAATTATGTGAATTGTTAAATTTTATTGAAAAACATCATATTAAAACTGATGCAATGCAAAAGATAGCTACTGTAAAAATTCCTTGTCTGTTACAAGTTTTTAAAATATAGGTCATATGTCTATGCTATTTTGATATGAAGAGTGCCAGCAGAGGGAGCACAGATTGGCTACCAGTTCAGTACCCAGATCTTATGCAAGGTGCTGTAAGAAAGCATGAAGAAGAAAAGCATGAAAGAAAGGAGGAATCAAACTTGAAATTTGCCTTTTTAATTTTTTTTTTTTCAGATTACGTGAATTCTGTTAAGTGGACATGGTCAAATGTATAGGTGAAGGAATGTATTTTCCATAACCTTAAACTATTGTTAACAAGAAAGTTCACATTTAAACTCACTATTTTAAGAATTATGTTGAATGGTATTCTAATACCTAAAAGCTGTAGCAGTTTAAAATCACAATTTTTGACTTACAGTCTGTGTTTGTACTCTTGTATCTTCTGTGATACTGGTAGAGTAGTAAAGGTGAGTACAGTCATGGGATTTGATAAAGTAATTTTCAAAATTTTAATTTTAGGGCAGCAGCAATGACTCTAAGGACAGTGTTGTTATCACTGCAAGCATTGTTGGCAGCTGCAGAACCAGATGATCCACAAGATGCAGTAGTGGCAAACCAGGTAAGACAGTCAGTTGGCTGTGAATGTGTAATATTTCTGCAATCTTGGCTAAGTCACAAATGTTGGAGATTTTTGGAAAATATATTGGAAAATTGCCTTGTATCAAGTGTGAGTTACTATGGTGTTTTATGGGGTTTTTTTTGCTCTTTGGATTCCAGAGTAGGTAGCAATTATTTTACAGTGTCAGGACTATTTTTTTTTAAATTTTAGTTCCTTATTTAGCTTGTCAGTATGTCAGGAGATAACAGGGTAGTAAAATGAGTTCCAGTATAATTTGATTTTTAAAATATAGTAGAAACATTAGGAGAATGGCAGTGTTGAGTTGGTTTTAATTTGATGTTTGCTGGATTTGGATTGATATGTAGCTCCTTTTCCAGATAAATATGGATGCTGTTGAGCATTGTATTTTTTCAATATCAAAATTTTATGGATCATGACTTTAGATGACTTTAATCCTTTTGCATTTAACGCTGAGAAGCAGTTTATCTGAATGAAACATCCTTTGTATTTTACTTTTGCAAGTACTTGGGATAATTGCTTTAGACACTTTTTGAATTGGTATCAGTAGAATTTTGTAATCAGCAGGGTTTGTACTTCCAGCAGTAGCAATAACTTTTAAATAGCAGAAGCAGTAAAATGTCACTTGGATCTTATGCTAGACCAGTGCTGACATGGTTCTATTTCAGGTCTCAATGAAAGATAGGAACAGTCATTCCTTAACTTTAAATAGTCTGACAGTTTTCAACAAAGTCCCAAGTCTGGGCTTGTTGCTTTCCTTTTTGCCTTGAGGACAGAGAGGGAGAGCCTGGATTTCCCACTGGCTGGTAGGAAGGGGATATTTCAGTAACAAAATAGCAAAGAAGATACCTCCAATGTCAATCTCCTACCTCCTGCAAGTGAGTACCCTCCAGGATAGGGTGACAAAGTGTTTACTTCCTCCCTCTAAAAATCTTTTTTAGGGTGACTGCTTAGCAGTGTTTGTAACCTGTCAGGGTTTGAAGGGAAGCATGGAGATCAGAGGTAGCCCTCTGCACTGCTGGGTGGGGGAGAGCTGTTTGCTACTACCATACTTAGTAAATCCAGCAGGCCTGCTCCTGGGATTCTGCTACACTGTAAGGCTGCTCTGATTAATTGTCCCCAAACGTTTCTGTCAGACTGAATTGCTCTATGCAGGGAGAATTATTGCAGAGGCCAGCAAGGCCATCAGGCAAGTCCCTGGTTTTTCTTGTCAGGTGCATGCCCTTGCTGTCACACTCTCTTTATTAAACAAAACCACCATCACCTCTGCTACAATGGGCAAGAACAGTGTTTCCCATCTTGACCCTATTGGTAGAATTTTGTGTGGGAATTGTAACAGTCTCATGGAAGTACTTGAGCTGGAAAGAGGGTTTTTTCCAGGCAAAAAAAAACTTTATGAAACTTCCTTGGTTGTGAAGAGCAGTTCTTCAGGCTGCCTCTTGGGTGTTGGGCATATGTCTGAGGGGACTATGGCATGTTCCCTCATGGGCTGTTGTAGGGAGGATTCAGTTTCTCCTGTTCCATGCAAATACCTGTGCAAAAACTCTGGAGTTTGTCCTTGGGTTGTAAGCATGTGTATGTAAAAAGAAAGTGATTATAACATCTTTGAGAGAGGTAATAAATACCACATTCCTCATGAGTTTTATTTGGTGATGGAATCTCTTTTATTTTCTTCGGGGGTTTTTTTGTTTGGTTGGTTGGGTTTTTGTTTTTCCATAGCAAAAATTCACCAGTAATTACTCTCCACACTCATATCTCATGTTATTTTACTAAACTACGTGTGGGACTACAAAACTGTCCAGGTAAATGACAGTGTCTTTAGAAGCTCTTGAGCAGAATCCCAGGGAGAAGTCCTGTTTGAATCATGGCAGTGTTTTCAGCCACCAGCTGTCTGGTGTCAAAACTACTTCAGCTAGTTGCTGGGGGGTTGTTTTGTTTGTTTTGGGGTTTTTGGGGGGTGTTTGTTTGTTTGTTTGTTTGGGGTTTTTTGTTTGTTTGTTTTTTAGTACAGCAACATTAACTGATTCCTGATATAGAGACATCAGCAAAAGATGCCTTTAGGCTTTTCTGAATTCACTGAGAAGGTAGATTATTTATGGATACCTAAGTAAAAGAATTTTATTTATAGAACACTGAAAGCTACTTTCATGTTCTGAATGCAGCTATGCAGTTATGACTAATCCTTTGCATTTCAGCTAGTAGCTTTCTAGTCTTGGGAGTGTTCTCAAAAATATTTTCAAAAAATCAAGGGGGGGAATCTTTTAAGAGCAGAAGAATATAATTTTTCAGGATGCTACTGATGCTTGACTTAATCCTTCCTTCTGTCATTACAGCCAAAGAAATTTATTGCAGACCAATGTATTTATAATATAGTGAGTTGTTTCCAACAGTAATTGTCTTCTATGTTTGTTTTAATGCCATTAATAATCAGATAATAAATAACCCATTTCATGTGGAGCAGAATTAGTGGGAGATGTCCAAAGCACACATTGCAGTGTAGTTGGTGCGTGTTGCTGTAGGAGAGTTAAAATAAAATGTGCAGCAGTAAAAAGTATTGTATGGGCTTTTACAGTGGTTTATAGATTGAATTGTTGGGTTTATGTATGAGTAAAATGCTTAGAATGATAATCAACCATGGTTTTGTTCCTAAGATACATCTAAATCACAAAATCGTACAATGGTTTGTGTTGGAAGGGCCCTTAAATATCAAATTATTCCCCCTGCCATGGGCAGGGACACCTCCCACTCAATCAAGTTGCTCCAAGCCCCATCCAGCCTGGCCTTGAACACTTCCAGGGAGGCAGCAGCCACAGCTTCCCTGGGTATTCAGTATTTGAATAATACATTTTCTAATATCCTCTCTTACTATTTCATGATAAAATATATATCTTAAAAAAAGGAATACTTCATTTTTAGAAGTGTAATGATAAAGGGAGAGAGTTGAGGTTTTTGTTGGTGTTTTATTTTGGGGTGGGATTTTTGTTTGTTTTTAGTTGTGTTTTTTTGTTGTTTTGGTTTGGTTTTTTTGTTTCTTTGTGGTTTTTTTTTGTTTTGTTTTGTTTTTACAGAAAACATTGCACACAAAGTTGCTAAAATAGGAAACTCATCTTGGTTTTCTGAGCATAATTTGTCTTCCTTGGCTTTTGAGTCCTTGGTGCAGGCTGAAAACTCTCTCAGGCCCATTTTGTTGTTTATTAGGAAACTTGGTAGTGCAAAATAATATTTCCATAACCTGCACAATTTTTTTCCTGATAAATGACAGCTTGCAGGAAGAAAGTTCCTAACTTCCTAGCTTTTTGCTCATACCCATTTTCCAGCCCTTCTTTTGCCACATATGCTACCAATATCCTTGTCCTCAGGGGGAAGCCTGGTAGTAAAATGTCAGCCCTGCCTGAAAAACTGTAGTGTATAAAACCAGGTATATTTTTAAAGTGATTAGAGACATGCATTAGTGTGCAGTATGTACATGATGTTAATACAGAGATAATTTGTGCTCTGCCACACTGAATATAAATGTTCAGTAGCTGTGCCAAATGCAGCTGCTTACTTGTGATCCCTGCAATTGAGAGCAGTACCTGATTCTACACATAAAATACCTATAGTGTGTAATTTAACCTAAAGGCAGCCACATTAAATCAAGTGCTTGCATAGGTTTACTCTAATCCTCACCTCCAAATTTCATTTAGAAAAATAGCAGCATGATGAGTGTGAACACTGCTGAAGAGGATGGTAGAAAGAGTGATGGATTGGAGTCGGCCGTATCCGTCTGCTTCTTGGTTGGGCTGCCGAGTTGATCTAACTTTCCCTTTCTCCCCCCCTTTCTCTTTTGTGTAGTACAAACAAAATCCAGAAATGTTTAAACAGACAGCTCGGCTTTGGGCACATGTGTATGCTGGAGCACCAGTTTCTAGTCCAGAATACACCAAAAAAATAGAAAACCTTTGTGCTATGGGCTTTGATAGGGTAAGTATATGTAACTTAAAATTTTTTTCAGTAGGGGCAGGACAAGTGTATGTATATGAATACAGGGAATCATTATCAAATTAAAGTAGACTCAATGCTTCCATGACTTTTTGTAAATCTGTGCTGCTAATTATTTTTTTTAAACGCTTTTTCTATAAATTATTAGTTGGGATTTAACAAATGCTAAAGTAATGTGTTATGATTAATCTGAACTTTTCGGTCCACTGCAGCTGCAGGTTCACACACTGAAAATATTGCTTTTCTTTCTCATTGCAGAATGCAGTAATAGTGGCCTTGTCTTCAAAATCATGGGATGTAGAGACTGCAACAGAATTACTCCTGAGTAACTGAGCCATGTAGAGAGAGCTGCTTCAGTAGTCCAGCTTGCCCCTTCTGGAGGAGCATCACCATCTGTTATTTTTAGGATTCTATATAGATTCTCTTTTAAAACTGGCACTCTTGCCTGATGATGCTATCTAGGCACTATTGGAGACTGAAAAAAAAACAAAACCCACAAAACCGCTCTGTAAATAAAGCTAATTAAACGTCTGTGTAAATTTAAAAAGGGGAAATACTTTAATTTTTTTTCTTACTAAATATTGTAAAAATTCTTTGAGCTCAGCTAAAATAATGGGGGAAAAACATGCCTACTTTAGTGTTTAGCAGTGTGACGAAGACTAGCAGGAACTTGCTTCAGGATTTTGATTTAGTAATTCAGAAAGCAACATTTTTGAGTGTTGGTCATCAAAATTTTTTGGTGCCACTCATCACAGCTATCTTACTGTTTTTAACACAGATCCTATGTGCCTGTGGATTGACCTATGTTTGCATGCTTGTACTTAATAGACATATTAGGTAGGGTCGCTGAAGAGAGCACCATTGAAATACTCGAGTGTTCTTGCAACTTTTTTCCTGAAAGACTTTGAAGACATACCCAAAGTTCCAAATGGTGACCTGTTCAGAACCAGTTTCTTTCTAGCTTATTAATTGGGAAACCTGATTCTCCTGTCCCTTACATCATACAGCTGAAAATCCTCACTAGATTATGTTTCATCATCTATGGGTATTATGTGTGCCATTTACAGTAGCCTAGGTTCCCCTTTAAAAAAATATTTTGGATTATCAGTAATGATTTTCATCCATCATGTTTTCTACACAATCTCGTAAGGAGTGTGCCTTCATGTAGCACAAAAAGATGGAGCTGGTTTTCTTTCCTTTTTGTTTTTTGGTCTTAAATAGATGTAAAATGTTCTTCAGAACATTGTGGATCATATGATTTGACTGGGTTTGAAGGAGGAAAAAGCTGATTCTCTGGCATACTGAGAATTAAAAGTTTTTCTTTGAGTACTTGACGTGATGCAATCAGCTGGTTTTTGCAGCCATTTTCTAGCTTTATTTTGGGCTTCAATTTAAGGATTGCTTACCAGGTACATTAAAATACATCCTTGCTTGCATTTTTCTCTAGTTGACACATGGAGGCTGTGTTGGTGTTTTTACTGTACATACTTCAAATGCACATAGAAGTAGAAGTGTGCTTTCAATTTTAGATTTCTTTTGGATTGATGTTTCTGATGAACAAGAACTGAAATCTTACCTTGGCGTGTACATACAGTCAGTCTTTGGATTCGTATTAAAATGGACATTTCATCCTGAGTGCAAAAGCTTGAAAATTATTAGTTTTGCAACTTCAAACACTAGTACATTTATTTAAAGAGAGTCATAATGTCTTTGTGAATATGATGCTAACTTATCTGACAAGGAAGGTCAGAAAGAAAAATCCTGAGACTAGAGAGTGAGGATTGTGGATAATGGAGTACTGTATAAGTCACCTTTTCCATGACATGTTTTTTCTCCTGAACTGTGGATTAATGGGGTGGGGGAATATATGTCTGGGTTTTTCTGGAAATATGAAGTACAAGTTGAAATAGTTTCACACTTCATAGACAGTCTGTTTATAAATCATGTTAGAAGAAATCAGGAACATTATTGTATCTGTTAAATACTTGGAGCATAGTGGTAGGGGAACAGAACCAGAAAATAGAGCTATAGAGACCTAGCTAGTTCAGGGATGTTCCCTGTACTGTTCTGTCTGATGTGTCCAAACTTAAAATATTTCAGGGCACAGGCAGTAAATACTTTGAATTCATATCAGTGCAATACTAAATGCATTTGCTTAGTCTTTATACGTGCTATTTTTAATGTGTAGTCAGTGATCAGTTTTCTTGAGTTAAATCATTTGCAGTGATGCCAAAGGAAATGAATTGTTTTGTCTTTCCTTGTATTTATTTAATTTTTTTTTTTTTAACAAGAAGCTGCTACTGTTCAGCTGGTTTACTAGGTGAAAACCAGAGGCAGTAGGAAACTATGGCAAAATGCCACTTGTGTTAATCTCAAGTTGCTGTTTTTTCTGTTACACAGGCTAAGATTTTCTTGATTACATCAACACCTTTTTTTTTTTTTTTTACCCTGGTGGTAATTATAAATTGCTGACTACTTTCCCTTGTTCTTCGCTGCTATTTATCAAAAAAACTTGGAAATCATTGCTGGGGACATAAAACTTCAGTTACAGGCTCCTGAAGGTGTCTCTGGGTAAGATTAGTCTCCTGTGAAGAGCGGGTCTGTACACCGGGATGGAGGAAGCCATGGAAAGGGGGAGGGGGAGGAAAGAGGAAATGGTTTTAGGTGAGCATGGTCACCTCTGAAACAATGCCCTGGTAATTTTTACTTCTCTCCTTAAGTTACCTCATTTTCTTCTCCATGGCAGAGCACTCACCTTCCCCTTCCCCCTGATGTGTCAATGTTTGATACGGGGTTTTGCCTCCCATCCACGTGCTTGGTAATAGAGAGATCTTGATGGCACTGGGAGGAGGGAAGTTTCTCAAGAAGTGAACTGGGAAGAAACATGACCCAGCATTAAGGAGACATCTGTGTCTTAAGTCCCTCTGAATTTTGACATGCAAGTCCTTTATAAGGAATGTTTTTGTATTCTTGGTAATTATCAGAGTTGAATATAGGGATAATGTTGTATGAGGTTAGTTTCTGCAGCTAGGGCTGAGCCCTAGGAATTTTGCTGTTAGTGTTCAGTTTATCATTGTGAGTTTGTACATACAAAATGGTAGTTCTGTTTTCTGTGTGACTGAACTTCACAATATTCAGGGCCCTGAGCATTTGCAGCCCTGGAGTTGCTGTGCAGTTCTCTGCAGCTGCAGGCTCAGGCTGCGGTTAGCGCTTTGTTACAACAAGAACATAAAACATGGGTACAGTTGCTTTCCAACAACAAATAAATCATGCGTTGTCTTCCTCTATCATATCAGAAGACAGCTTGAGTCTAGTTTTGAAGTCTAAATGGCCCTATTTTTCCAAACAAGGTTTTGGCCATGATGCTCACCAATTGATTACATCCGTCAGATTTCACTGCTGAACGTTTTAACGTGAATGGAGCGAAGTGATGCATTCCTTGTTTTGTTTCATTGGTGGGGAACAAGAAACTCCTTTCTTGTCCAGTTCCTCAAGAAAATGTAAACAACAGCTTTGTCTGAAGATAGAGAAATGCCCTTTCCTGTTGCCAGTAGCTTCTGTTTTCCCAGGAGTGCCAAAAGCCTCAACAAGTTCTCACCCCCACTCGCCAATTTCACAGCTTCCTCCCATTGCTCTGCAAGCAAGCTGTGTTCTCAGTATGACAAACTGGTACATTTTGGAGACAAAAACTTAAGAATGTATTATTCTGGAAAGATGCTGCACTTAGTGGTATTCATTCTGCATATTCCAAACTTTTAAATTTTTATTATTTTCTTTTACAAAAAGCCTGCCACAGGGTACATGAGGCCTTGACTATAATTGGTTTGGTAGCATTTACCTGAACAAGTAGGTACTAATGATGTAGGAGTACATTTTGTTCTTTTTTTTTTCTTAAAATTATTCTTTTTTGTTGTTTTTCAATTAAATTGTAAACTGTCAAGTAAACTGGAACACTGACATAAGGAATATAGGATCTTTGTTGTTGTTATTGTCTGAAGGGAGGAAATAAGTAGCCAGAAGGAAGCTTACTTTGTCATACCAAATCTGCATTCTATGCTGTGGGTAACAGAGACATTTAAACTATGCAAATTTAATCTTAACAGCTGTGAATCAGACCAAGCACTTCAGAGAATATGGATTGCTTATTTAGTGGAGGAAGGGGGAGGAGTGGGGGGAAATACCAAAACAGAGTTTCAAGGGAGAGTTCTTGTTTACCACACTGGTCATACACTGTGAAGTGTCCCATTCTCAGCGCAAGGAGAAACCTCACTCTCTGTGTGTCCCTTGCTTCCTTCCTCAGTACCAAGAAAAGCAAGCTTAGGCTTGGAGCCTTGCCCAAAGGGGGAAATGTTAAATGATTTAGCAGCAAAAGTTTTACTTAATGTCTGCCTGTGAGCAGATGCAAGGAGAAGGTGAGCGGTCCTGTCGTGTGATGCTTTGGTGGTGGAGCTGATGAGAAGCATCTCGATGAGCATGGTCACTGATTTGTGATCGGGTGGTTGGTTTTCTAAGGTTTTGAGCATTCCATCGTGCTGCCCGTTGTGCCACAGAACTAAGGACCACATAAAATCTTTTTCACTGTTGCCATCCTCATTTTCCAGGCACAGCTTTCTCCTGTGGTGAGGCAAAGGGGCAGTCACAGCTTTCTTGGTAGTTTTCTGAGCTGTTCCAAACCCATCAGTAAATCATGTAGCTTGCTCTTCGCATTTGTGGTGTTGGTGTCATCAGCTGATTCATCCTTAGACTCAAGACCAGCTGTCCTTCAGGCATTTTGCTTCTTGCTTGGTGATCCAGCTGCAGTGCTCTGTAGGTAGCAACTTGACTTCTGGGATTCTTCTCACTGGAGAACCTCTTTATCAAATCATTTGCACTGTACTGTGTGATGTTCCTTCCCTGCTGTTACCTGCTTTGTAGGCATCAAAACAGCCAGTCACATACGGTGCTGAGCCATTGGTGGATGATGTAAGTTACAATATGTGACTCAAGAGATGAGGAAATGTACTGTGAAAACGCTGTACTTTCTGGTTTACGTTTTGCGGCAACCGCTGGTGCTCTGGTGTGGTGTCGGAAGGAGGCTGCATCATATCAATGCTGATGTCAACTGTCGAAGAACCCTGCTTTTCACTTACCTTTTCCATCATAAATTGACTTTTCTAATTAAAAAATAAAAATTTACCAATAAACTATACTGCAGGAGGTTGGTTCCTGAGCATCAGCCTTCCTGTAGAGGAGGAGCGGGTGGGCTGGAATGCAGCATCAGTGTTTTGGTTTGGTTTTTTTTTTTTTCGTCTTGAAAATAAAATCTACACAAACACTTTTGTACACAAATGATTTTTTAAATAAACACACATTTTAAAAGATGTTGATTTTCACTGGGAATGCTTAACAATAAATGCATGTTTCCCTGAAAACAGTTTTCATTTTATTTCTGGTACCTGAAATTGTTCTGAGTTCACAAGGTATGTTGCCTCTGTGTCAGTGATGAGAGAAAGGGAGGATCGATGCACGAGAAAAAAAATTTAAGAAAATTGTGTAATACAAGCTGTGTAATGAAAGTGTGTGTTATTTTCACTAGGACTGCCTCATGTGACAGCCTAAGAAATACATGTACATATACAGCACCTTGTGTCTCCTGCCAGAGGCTGTGTCTGCAGAAACTCGTGGTCAGTAACTTGTGGATAAAAAAAGGTTTTCTTTGGATTTTTCCAGCACTGCTCATGCTCATCTCTTCTTTGTGCATTTTAAACTATGTACTTCTTCTAAACTCCAGTGGGTTCTTCCAGGGGGAGATGACAGCCTGCTAGGTGGTAATGCTGCTGTTTCCAGCAATGGGAAGAACCTGGGAGAGAGGGTGAATATTTTGGTTTGCCACTGGTACAGACCATTCACTTTTTTTTGGCATTCTTCAATGGTTGTTAGATGCAGTAAAGCAGTTTGAAAGTCTGTGTCTGCCCAGCTGAAGCTGTGAGCAGGGAGCAGAGCTGTGAAGCTGGGTTTAATGCTCTGCTTCAGGTCTATGTCCCATCCTTGGGTATATTTTTGTCTCTGGGTGGGGTGAATTTTGCAGGTTTCCAGGCAGGCTCTACCAGCTCTGGTAGTGCTGCAGTTTTATCATGTTAAAGCAGTTGTATAAGATATTTTTGTTTGTTTGTTTAAAATTACTATCATGAGGAGAGATGTTGTATTTTGGTACCTTGTTCATTAAGGGGAAGGGAGAGGGAGCACTCACCTGCTCCTTCCACTGCTGCAGGGGGGTGTCTGCTTCTCTGAGCCTGCCCATTAATGTAGAAAAACTAAAAAAACCCACATTAATCTGTATTCCCTTCTGTGGTAGTTAAGAGACTACTTGATGTCAGTAACTGAGAGCTCCTTTTTACTGAAATACTTGGAAAGTTGTCCTACAGCCTTGTGATTCCTTCCAGCACCCTGAAATGAAGTAAGTTCACAGTTGAAATGGACTAACAGTGCTTACCTGCTTAATGCCTCCCATGCTTCATTTTCTGTCTTGGTAGCTGTAATACTGACACGTTGAGCTGTCAGGCAGGTAACTGATACTGCCAGTACAGCAAACCCAGGACTTTTTAATTGTTTTAAGGTCAAGTCTGGATCTGGAGCATCCATGTCTGGTATAATGTCAAATAAATTACATTGCTTCACTTAGTGGCTGCTTTGTGTTGAAATACGTGAAGTCTTCAGGAGGGTTTGTGACAGCCTGCTGTAAAACAAAGGGTGATTGATTGATTGTCTGGGATGGTGAGGGAAAAACAAGTCTGGAGTTGCTGGGGGGGAAGGTAGGAGAGAAGCTGTTTTGTGCTGATGTTCTGTGAGCCACCAGAACCTTGAGCAGCCCAGTCCCTGGAGACAGCAGCCTTTGCTTACAGGTGCTGCAGGGGATGGGCTCGTCCTGCCCCTGCTCCTATGGGGGGTGGGAAAAGGGACCATTCACAGTGAGTTCCTTGCTTTCCCTGCCCTGCTCTCTTCCCATCCTCTATCTTTCCCCAAGCAGCACTTCTCAGAGCCAGCAGTTTAAGCACCTGATAGCTGGTGAGTAGTCAAGGCTCCTGCTGATCCTGTTGGGGAGGCTTGGGAAGTTCCCCGGAGCCGAGGCATGGAGTTGTTACTGGATCATGGAGCAGCCCTTGCTTGTATTGGGGCAAAGCTTCCTGTCCCCATTTTAAACATCTCTGGGTGGAGAGCTGGCTATGAGGTGGCTTCCTTGAAGCAGGAACACCTTGCTGTGATCACAGACCAAAACCCAAGAGCCAGATATGTTCCAAGGTGGAGTTTGGTTCAAAAAGCAGACCTAGAACTGGCTGGTCCTGTTCCACACAGCAGTCAGGAACAGCCTGGCAGATAGATAAGCCTGTTCAGTAACAAAGCAAGAGCACTGGAAGTCATATCCTTGCCACTGGCTTAGCTTTCCCTAAATGCAAGGTTGAAGAACAAATATCAGATACAGAGTGGGGCCCAGGTGTTCCTTCAAGTGGTGGCCAACACCTCCTCCCAGCACTGCCAGAAGCTGCAGTGAATGTGAATTTTATCTGTGAATGAAGTGGTTTAGAGGAGCTGAAGCTATCAGGTCAAATGGCATGAAAACCCCTCAGGTTTGTGGCTTTTACTGTTAAAGGGGAAAACTCTAAGAAATGAAGTCTCTGTGTGAGCTTCCCAGAGGTGAACGGCCCACAGGGATGGGGCTGGAAGGGAGGGATGTTTTCCTTCTTTTGCTTGACATGCACATTTCCCATTAGAACATCTTCCACATTCAAGTCCTTTAAATGCTCTGCACCACATAAAAAAAATAAATGTCAGGAGTCAACTGTCTCTAGGCTGTACTTGTCAGAAGAGAGAGCTCTTCAGAAGTAGACACGTATGAACAGGGTAGTTACAAAAGGTTCACTGAGTCAGATGCTGCAGAGGTGAAAGAAAAAAAAAAACACAACAAACCACTGAAGTTTTCTCAGGAAAAAGAAAGGGTTTTGTGTCTTGTTTATTGGGCCTGCTCCTCACCTGTGGGTAGTTCAGCAAGGGGAAGCAGAGTGTCCTGCACCTGGGAAGGAACAACTTTGTGCCCCAGTACATACTGGGGCAACTGGAAAGCAGCTGGGCAAAAAAGAACCTGGGGTCCTGGCTGACATCAGGTTAAACATGAGGCAGCAATGTGCCTGTGTGGGGAAGGCAGAATATGGTGTCCTGGGCTGCATCAGACTGCTGCCAGCAGGTCCAGGGAGGTGCTTCTGCCCTGCTGCTCAGGGAGGCCACAGAGCTGGAGTGGGGGGTCCAGGTCTGATGGGCTGGAGACAGTCTGGTGGCATCAGGGGGACTGCATCTGGCAAGGTGTCTGCAAAAGAAGCAGATGGGCAGACACAAAAGGGAGAAAGGGACACATCCTGCAGATGTGAACTAAAACAGTGATAGGAAAAGGGTAAAAAAAAAAGGACATTTTGGCTTAAAGGAATGATGCTTTGGAAGGGCCATAGGTCAATGATGCATCAAATGAAATTCTGGTATCCTCCTCAACTGCTTTGGGCAACTTCCAAAAAAACACTCTCAAGGTAAATGTGTGCAAGGCTGAGGCCTAAGCCCAGAAACCCTCCCATCCCTGGTAGAGCTATCAGTGTCCTCCCAGAGTGGTGCACTCCCTGGACAGAGGGTAGGTGGGAAGGGGCTTGGGCAGAAGAGGGTAAGTGGTCTTTTGGAGGAGGATCACATGGCCAAGGCTGTTAAGGGATTTCAAGGCTGAAGAGTGACCAAGTAATACACAGCTGTGAGCTGCTGAGATCCAAACAAGATGGTGAGTCTGTCAAGGTAAATGTAATAGGAAAGCAGCTGCCCCTGTGACTGTGGTTCTGAGGGCAGGGGAGGGGTGCCCTCTGAATGGCCAGAAAGTATCTAGAACCTGATGGCTACATGGGAAAGGGTCGTGTTGGTCAGACTCAAGATGCTTGGATGAAGGGCATAAGGAGAAGAGTGCAGCAGAGGGGGTGGAGGTGGTGCCACAGCACTGGTGGTGCCCATCCCCCTGTCCCAAGGGCAGCAAAACGCCTCGGGGAGCAGCAGAGACCCCAAGGGAAGGGTGACCCAAGTGGATGAACAGAGTCTCATGGGCTTTTTGCTGTAGACACATACAGGAGACACAGTCTCAGGAACACAAAGACACTGATGAGGAGTAAGTTTGGTCTGGAAACAGTAAAGTTTTCCCAGGGTCCCTTCCAGCCCTCTGCTCCCTCAGAGGGGTCACCTCTTCCCATTTCTGCTGTGGGTTGGGCCAGGCTTGTGGCCCCAGCAGATGCTGAGGACTGGCCATGCAGGTGGCCCTGATGCTGAACAGGTGCTGAGAGGATCTGTGGCTTGGGGAATAAGCACTGACCTGGGGATGCATTTAAAAACACACAGAGGTGCACAGTGGGAGTGAGGTGCTTCTCTGCCCCACGTCACTCATTAAGGTGGCCTGGGGCTCTTCTTCTGTGCAAGCTGACCAAGTGGGCCACCAGTCCTGTCCAGTGTAAGCCCAGCCCGCCCTGTGCCAGGTAGTGATGGACTGAAAGCCTAAAAAAGCCCTGAGAGTCCAGCAGCCCAGACAGAGAGGCAAGAGCCCACCAAGAGGCAGTGGCACTTACGTTGAGCCTGGCACCCACACACTACTCTTGCCAGGCCAGAGCAGGGTTCTGCCATCTCAGCTCTGCTATTGCACCAGCTTCCTCCACACATAACTGCTTGGACATTAAGGAAGTTGCTGCCAGCCTGACCTGTAATAAAATAAACATATTGTTTTAATTATTTTTTTAAGTAGGTCAAAGCTCCCTCCATTATCCTGCTTAGAAGGATTTTGGCAGCATCTGCTGTGTCAGTGCATTGGCAGAACCAGTGCCTGAAGGTTGCTAGAGATTATAAAAAAAACCCAGCCCTTTGTGTTATTCCCACACCCTGTCCTGAGTGGACCTGAGTGCCACTGAGGTGCTGAACTTGGTGTTATGAGCCAATGTTGTGGCAAAACAAAAAACAAGATCAGCAGGAAAAGAAAATGAGAGGGAAAAGCTCCTGCTGTGAGGTGAAGCTACTGACACAACTTTGTATATGGAAGACCAAGCTGAAGTAATGCTCAATAGGAACAATCAACTGTCATTGTTTTAGAAAACTCACAGCCAAATATTAAAATAAATAAATTAATCAACCATTTCTCCAGTGATGTACCTCCAGCCATGTGTGTTCATTGAGAAGAGCCTGGCTGCACTTGATTAAATGCTCACATTTAGGTATTTACAGACACTGTCATGCTCTCAGGGATATTCTTAATGGGAAGATGTCTTTGAAACCTGAAAACCCAAAGAGATGACCATGTCTGCCTCATGGTCAATGCAGCAGGACTGTAAATGCCACCATGACCTGGTATCTACAGTCTGTGAGGGTTTTCAGACAGCTGTGGAACTGAGAGGTTTAAAAACACACACTGCTGCTGGGTGAGGGGATGCTGGATTTCCTGGGATAGCTTGTAATAGTCCAGATGACAAGAAAATGTCCCTGAAGCATTCAGAGATTTGGTCATTGAGTGCACGTCAAAGGCAGACTCTGGGGCACCTCCTGAGATGAGTACATGTGGCTGAGTCTGGGTGGCATTATGGTAACATACAGGCAACTGGAGCCAAAAATTTGCATGGAAGGTGCACTGTGAGAAACAACCCCCTGACTGCTGAAGGCAGGGAGTAAGAGGAGCAACCTGTGCTGAATAAGGGAGGGCACCTTCTGAGAATCTGGAGAAGGTGGGAAAAGGGGAGTTTAAAATCTTGTCACTAAAGCAGAGCCTAACAAATTGTGTGAATGCATCTCCCCAGAAACATCTGAAATGAATCATGGCATGGGGTCCTCTTTGTCCCAAATCCTTTTATGCTAGAAGCTCGGCTGATGTAGAGGGAAGTGAGGTCATGCAGAAGATGCAAAGGGCAGCAATGGATGGATTTAGCAAAGAGGGCCTTGAAGAATAGCTGGGAAGCAACGAGCTGTGGCAGGAAGGCTGATACAAGAGCATGGGAAAACAGGCACTTAGGTCCAGAGCCACTGGGGTCATGTCCACAGCCAGGGTCTGCAGAGTGGCTTCCTTGTCCACACTCCAGCCCAAATTCTGTCCTGGTGTAACAGCATGAGGAAGGATGAACAATCACCACTGCTACCACCACCCACAAGAATTTATCCAGACTACAGATCTGTCCTCTGCTGGGAACACTCAGGGATGGGAGCAGCCCAGATGTGAATTACTTGGGCAGTGACAACCTCTCCTAATTTTGCAGGAAGCAGAGAAGAGCCTGGCTGTGGGCAGCAAGGTGTGGTGTCCATGCAGGCACACCCTGCACACACTGTGGAGAAGGCCCATAAACCTCCTTAGAGGAGGAGGCTGGAGGCTCAGCCCTCAGCCCCATTTCATCCTAAGATGGATGTGGCTGAGGCACCTGAATGCTGAGTAAAGCAAATGGTCTGTTCAGTCTTGACTTGTACTGCAGGGAAAAATATTCCCAGCTTTCCTTGGGGTAAAATGCCAGACCAGGCACCCACTGCCAGGCAGATGCTGCCAGGCTATGCAGCTGCTAGAGCACAGAACAACAACCCACCTGCACTGCAGCAACTGGACCCAACACCACAGCAGCTCAGCTCATGCCTGGGACTGCTGAAACTGCCCATCACCTCTTGCTTCAGAAGCTTTGGTGCATCAGGGTCAACACACATCAATCTCTGCTTCCAGGACAAGAGGAGAATTAAAGGCCTGAAGTTCAGAAGCAAAACGTGTATTTCTTGTTCTGGGACACACCCCCCCGGGGCAGCATTATGAACACACACCTGAGCTCCTGTGGCTGTTGAAATAAACAGTTGAGCTGTAGGAGGAGGACACTCAATGTATGCAAAGCTGTTGGGTGATGCTTCTCACCTCAGCTGACACGCAGCAGACACTACCCTGCTGCCAGCACAACTTCACTGAGTTATGAATCAGCTCAGGTAACCTCCGTGCTCCCCCTGAGGAGCAGACGTGGCTCCTGATGGATGTCCCTCCTCAGCAGGGACCTGTGTTGCCCATGGATGGCTCTGGTCTGCTGATCACGGGCCTAAGCTCTGCAGTGAGTGGCGAATCCACCAGGTTCCATGTTGAACAACTTCTTAAAATCACAGAATCAGTTCCTGCCAAAGCTAAAGGGCTTTGCTGGCTCTCCTCCTGTTGGCTTTCAACACCTGGGCACTGCACAGCCAGTTTCCTGATAAAAGTTTGCTATGACTTTGCTAGGCAAAAAGAGAGAAGATGCTTTCTTGCAGGTCAGAAATGCCTTTCCATCAGGTTAGCAGGAGAACTTCTTCCAGGGCAATGGTACAATGACTGTAGTCTGCCTGTTGTGGGCAGGAATTCCAGATGCATTCCATGTGCAGTTTGTATCAAGCACCTGTGAGTGACACCAATGCTCACACTGGTCTTTAGGGACAATGTGATGCTGGGTCCAACTTCAATGCTGCTCCTACCAGTTACTGGAGCAAGCACAGCTGCTTCTTCAGCTTTTGTAGCCCAAGCAAGGGGGAAGTTGTCTGAACTGAACTGCAAACAGCTTGAACAGATCTCTTGCTGTGGTCCCACTCATTTCTTTACAAGAAGCTGCAAATCCTCAAAACTTGCTCATTTCCTTTTGTAATGCAGAAAATAAGGCTGGGAACTTGCCCGAGAGTGAGAGATGTTCCTACTCTGAATTAAAACCATTTCTAACGAGTCACATCTGTGAAAGTAGTCATCCTGTGGGTCACCACAGTGACTCTGTGCTAAGGAATCTCTGTTGGAGTTGCAGGACTGGCCACCTTCAGTGAGAAACACAAGTGTGAGATCTAAGAAAGGAACTGGGTCACTCACCACCTTTGGTCTCTCTTGGCAAAACTACAGGAATAAGAAATTTTGGGCTCACTCAACTGACTCAGGCTGTGCAGCAGAGAAGGGAGAGGGCAGCAGAATGTCAGCCACCTTATACAAGTCCTGCTTCTGAAGAGATCTGGTCCTGTTTACAGACTTCTAGGAACCAAGTCGATCAGTTTGGGGAATATCAGGCTTTAAAATTCTAATAAATGGAAGCTGTTGTTAGTGTCTGAAGTTTAGCAGTATCTAAGGTGATATAGTGATCTGATCTTCCCTCTGGCCGTGTGAGCACCCGAGATAGTCATGTCAGGACAACTCCCTCCTTGTCAGAAATTTAAGCAGGGGCAGGCTTCAAGGGGCACATCAAGTGCTGCTGTACAGAAGGATTTTGTAAAGAGCTGTTAACACCTTGCTATACCCCATGCAAAGCTGTTTCCTGCACTGAGGTACAATCCTTGGGCTGAGACCAGCTGCCCTCTGACTAAAGCTTGGTTATCAGCTGTGCACACCTGCAGCCTGGCTGGCAAGCAGACTGCCAGACTCCAGCTTCTTAATTCTTTGAGCACCAACTTGGGGCTTGATTTCTGTGTGCAAACAAACCTCTCATTGCTGGTAAAACCATCGTGGGGCACATGTGCAAGGGAGCCAGGATCCACATGGATGATTTCTCGGAGCAGCAAGTTTCCTGCGTATTGCAAATGTTTGGTGGTCTCTATCTCTCTGCATCTTTAGAGGAGACAGTTCAGCAATGACAGCCCCAGCATTAACTTGAAATTCAAGAGCCAGTTGAACATGGTCCAACAACTTGTGTGAAGTATCCAGTGGCTGGAAGTACATTTTAGATAAGGATTTGTTATTTATCAGTTCTAAAACTTAACAGGCTTGTCAGCATGTGCAGAAAAGATTTGTTACATAAAGTATTTTTCCTGTTTAAGATTGCTCTAGAAAATTTCTAAAACAGCTATTTATTCAAATTCAATTTTGTTGAGTGGTAGAGCCTTAATTTAGTAGTTTATAAAGCACATTCTCAAAACAGCTTTCCTGTTATGAAAGCTGTGCAGTCCAGTCATCAAAGGACACAAAGAAACAGAAATAAATGTATGTCTGCTAAGAAACAGAGCCACACTTGTATGAAGATGGAAACTTAAAATTGACTATGAGAACTTAGCTCTAACTGTGTAACTGAATGTGAAACCTCACACATCAACAAGTGAAAACCTCAGAGCATCAGTTTTCTTATTACAATGAGAGAATCCCCATTCTCATGTAAAATATTAA
Organism: Florisuga fusca; assembly: GCA_038090715.1. Classification (NCBI taxonomy): domain Eukaryota; kingdom Metazoa; phylum Chordata; class Aves; order Apodiformes; family Trochilidae; genus Florisuga; species Florisuga fusca. Next base: position 1,904,258 of record JAAWXA010000001.1, on the reverse strand, counting down.
AAAACTCAGATATGGCCAAGTACAACACCCCCCCCACCTCTTTCTTTGGAATAATTTGCCTTCAAATCCACAGTTTTACACTGATTACCCTTTAATAGGTTTTATTTTTAAAGCACTGGAAGAAGTGCTAGCAATGCTTAAGTGATGTATGTATGAAAATTACACCTGTCCTGATGGTTCCAACTATTTGCTATCACAAGCAAGACTGACATCATGACCCCTGGCCTGGGGGGATACTGTTCCCACAGAAAAATGTCCACTGCTGAGGGACAAAAAGTCCCTCCCAGGACTTTGGTGAGGGAGCAGCAGGGAGAAGGCAGAGAAATTTTGTATGGGTCCTTTTCTGGCAAAAGTTCTGAAAAAGAAATGAGTGAGTTAAGCAGATAAATCTTTCCTACAGTTTGTATACTGCATTTTTGGTCAGCCAATCCTGCCCAGCATAATTTACTGCATGAATATGCCAATTTTCTTTGACTACACTGGTAATTAATACATGGAAGTAACTCAAATGTCCCCTTGAAGAAAACAGAAAAGACTCTACCTAATTCTGTAGAAGGACAACTGAAGACCCTGCTGAGCATGACACTGGAACTCCAGAAACCCCTTCTAACCTAAATTATTTTGATTCTTTGAGTAACTTGGCATTTGAACTGATTAAAAACTGACCCAGAAAGAAAACAAAAAACCACTTTAAAATTCTCCATGCCTCACAAAAATGAAAACTTTTGGAAACAATTCTCATTATTTGCAAGATTTGCAAGTCAAGTCCAGACTGCAAGTCATTGCACACCACTAGGTACCACAGCTCATTTCTATGAGGTAGTGCCTAGAAACCTTGAACACACATTTCATTTCATGTTTTAATCAGTTATTTAACTGATTTAAGCCAAATTACTGTAACTTTTGAGTGAGGGAAATATTTGACCAGAGCACTAAGGTGAAACTGGATGTAATCCTGTGAAATTATCTCAGTTTTAGCAATCAAACCCCTGATGGATGTGTAATAAATAGTTTTTTAAATGTCTCAGTCACCTCCTGTCAAAAGTATTTCAAATCCTTCAAACCAAAGCATTGCAAATTGCTTTAGAAAAAGACTTACATGTACTGCTTTGTGAAGAGAGACTGGTTTTCTTTGTCAGAGATGAAAAACAACAAGCACCAGTTAAACATTCAGTGAGAGACCTGGTAAGTGTTTGGCAGCACACAACAGGGCCCTGTCCATTTTAGGAGAGCAAGTACTCCTGAAATAACATCAGCAGTATCCAGCTCTTCTACAATGCATCAAAAGATCTCAAAATTTGCAGAAGAAAAATGGAACTGTGGCACAGGGAAACAAAGCCAAGTGCTTGCTGTCACTCTGCAGACCAACCCCCTTCTTCCCACACAGCTTTACACTGTAACCTCACCTCAAAAAGCTACCTTCTAAATACAACTCCTTTGCTCAATGCAGCATTTCTATGAACATCCAAGACCATGCACAAATAGAGCAAATAGTTTTCTGTGGAAAAAAAGAAAAAAAAATAATAATAAAAAAAACAGAATTAAAAAAAAGACTGCCACATGACACCTAGAAGCGTTTATTTTATGCAACAAACTTAAATATGATCATGTGTACATAAAAGTGTACACTGTATCTATGCTGAACAATGCCAGGAAACATAGTATTGATGCAACAATCTCCTAAAATAAACATTAAAAAATGAGCCTGGACAGGAAGACAAAATGCAAAACAGACTTACTTCCAATCAGCACAATGCTTAAAATTGAGAGCAATCCTAAACATTTCCAACTTTCCTTACAAAGCTGCCGAAGTCCAACTATTTTTAAAAATTGATTTTTTTTTTTTTCTTTACATCAATAATAAAAATCTGGTGACAAACATTATAAAATCAAATGCTGGACTGTCTTTACTCCTTTAAAATTTAGAATATTCCAACAGAACCGCAGGAGTAAAAACACTTAAAAGTGATATATGTTTTTATAAAACAAACATCAATATGTACATTTATTGCAAATTATATTAAACTAAAATGGAGGGAAAATTAAAAAAAATGAAATGTCTACTTGCGAATTAATAATTTTAAGTGATTACTTTCCCACTCTGATAAAAATCAGAAAGCAACATTTATAAAATTGCCACCACATGACTTTTCATAGCAGGGAACTGAAATCTGTACATCTTATTTTTGCAGAAAAGTAGGCAGGCAGAAAGAATTATACATAAAACAGTCTCCAAAAGTAAAGCAAAAACATTTTTTTGATTTTTTTCTTTTTCTCCTCTAGTCTTGTTTAAAATCCATTCAGTAGACTTCTACTTTTTCTGTGAAACATGGGAATACCTGGTTCTAGGATCATGAATTTTCAATGTCAGTGTAAGGACCTCCTCTGACTTTCTTTAAAAAAAAATGCAGCATGAAAATTAATGGTGTAAATACACTTTTAAACTCCAGAATGCAGGAACTGGAACCAAGTGTTAAGCAATTTGCTTAATTATTGACTTTTCATAAAAAAAGTCTCTGGGGAAATAAGTACAGATGCTTTTAGCCTCTTTCTCAAGAGTTTCTGCTTTACATTTCCATTGAGAAGGATTAATTTCATGTGAAAGGGAAGCATAGTTTTCCTTCTTGTTTCAGAGCTGAAAGCTGTGTGTTTTGAAGTAATTTCAGTTCCTGTGCAGGAAATTTCTGAATCCTAGTTTTTGCAGAAGCTTGGAGCATGCCTTTATTTGGCCTTCATTTCCTCCCTTTTCGAGCAAGTTTTCTTTTTACCTTGTGGGGGGTGGGGGGAGAAAAAGAAATAGAAGTTAATTGTAAGGACATGGAAATTACAACTGATTCTGAATCAAAATCCTGCCTATATTGTTTACATTTCAGCTTTTACACTCTTAAAAATCTTTAAATCACACTTTATACTGTGATTCTGTGATACTGTGTATCTTCTCAACAATTACATAATTAATTGAATACAAATGAATTTCCTTACTCCCTGGTAAGCTTGTAAATAAACCAAGAGAATAACAATCCTTCCATAACTGAGCATAATATCATGCTGTTTTTTTCAGCATAAACAGAAATGCATTTATCCACAGCTTTCACTGGAATCAGAGAATAAGAATGGCAACTTTTTCTAGTTAACCACATTTAATTACCCAAGTTCATAAAAACAATCTGTCTTAAGAACACACTTCAAATGTTTTTCAAATACTTACAGTAACTTGTACATGTCTACTTAAAAGCAAAAAACCCTACCAGACCCAGATATTTTTACATAAATTTTTCTAGATGACAGATTTGATTCCTTACTGTATAAACTACAATTAAAAAACACAGAATTGTCCTATATGAGATGCCTGCTACACCTTAAGGAAGCCTCCCTCTGCTATCTCTGTATCCTCAGTATCTTCCTGGCTGCTTCCACAGGCCTTAAAAAGATCCATTGCATTTTGGGAATACTCTGGACTTGAGTCTAGCTCCAACAGTGAATCTCCATCACTTCCAAGCACCTGGCTTCTGAAAAATGTTAACAATATTTTGGTATTTTTTTCAAGAAAGACTGAGGTATCACATATTTTAAAGAAGCTATCTGATACAAGTGGCTTATTAAAAGGATGGATACTGCAATTTGTTACAAAGACTTAGAAACTTGACATAAAACACACATTGCAAGGTGGTACACAAACACTGCTCTCTTGAAGGACTGAACAATTCACTGGTGTTATGAACCTTGCTGTGAGAGGGAAAAGCAATTCTTTTTGATCAGAGTTCTCTGCAAGATCTTTAATTTACAGAGTCTTTAGAAAGAAACCACTCCAATGATTCTTTCTTCCTTTAGATTAATTTGTGATTTCTTCCAGTACACTGGATTGCTGTTCTTACTGTATTACTCTACAACTTTTGGACACTTTTGCATTAAAATTATTATTGTATGAGCTGCAGCTAAACAGATTTCTCACTGTTTATGTATTTACTTTGTTTATATTGGAAGACAAATCAACACATTTAAATACTAGAGCATATATATAAAAATAATCATCCAACAGCTGTTTGCTAGTTCACACAGTTTCAAATTCTGATTTTTATATAATTAAGGTATATACTAAAATACTGTAAATTAAACCAGCACAGACCCAAAGTATCAGAAAAGAATCACAGTCAAAATTAAGTTTGTTCTGTTCATTAAAGGTGGTCTGTTTCCAAGCTTTTGTTATCAATGAACTGAAGCAGAGCACTAGAATTCCTGTGGGCCTGGCACTGATGAATACACTGAAGCACTCTCAACTTCCAGGTTTTTTCACATACAACTGCTAGCAAAGGGGAACCAGGTTGCAACAGACAAAAAACAGAATTTGCTAAGAACAGGTTAGATTATCCTGTTCTGACCAAATTAATTTCTCCAGTTCCAGCTGCCTGGTAGTTACTGTGAAAAATGGAACACAAAATACTCTGGGGCACGAGGTTTATAGATCACTGAGGCTGAGCTGTGCCCTCTAACCATGCTGATCTGTAATCATTGTGTCTACCTGGAGACAGGAATGGCTGACCCCACCCAAGTATTTTAACATTTATTTATTTTTACCTTTGTAGATCAATTTGTCTCTGTGCTGCTGCTGGCTTTTTTGCTGTGTCTTGCTGTTTTGGTGCTTTGGCATTACCTGCCTCTAGACTCCCTGGACTTTCTTGACTGACTGCTCCCCTTTTCCTTCCCCTCACAGGTGGTTTATTTGTTTCCTCATTTTTTGCAGTGGTACCCTGAGGTTCAGGTTTGGTTGGACGCCCCCTTCTGGTTTTTGCTGCCAGTGATGGTCCTGTTTCATCCACATTCTTTTCTTCTGGTTTTTGATGAATATTCTCAGTTCCAGATGCTGTTGCTGTTCTTTTTTTCCCACGTTCAGTGCTGTTTCCTTGTGTAGCCTGATCAGAATTAATCTCCTGGAAAATAAAAAGCATGGATGTGATGAAAAAACCCAAAGATTCTGAAAGGCAAACTCAAATTGCAACCTCTCACACACAGAAACATGAGTTTATGGAACAGAAAGTAAGTGTTCTTATAAGAACACATCACATGAGCTTTTATGTAGAGAAAATTTCTACAAAATGGCATTTTGGATATTAACCTCAAAAAAATATTTTCTAGACTGCATACAATGTTAACATCTGCACACGAGGTATCTTTCAACTGGTTGAAAGTGAGATTGCAGTGTGACCAATAATCCCAGCTCCTTCTACCATGTTCTTTTGGATAAGCTCCTTTCACTCCCTCTTTCCCAACTGACAGGAGAGATGCCAACTGAGAACTGAGGAGCAAAACTAATGATTCTTGTTGAGCAAATGATATTTACTTCAATATATGCAAATTCTGAGACCAACTTTCAGTATAGGTGAAACCCTAAATATATTGAACCCCTAAACACAAGCCTATGGAAAAAAAACAAGACTTGCAGGGAATAAAAGGTAAGATCTAGCCACAAATGAAACTTGCTGCCTTGGTTCATTCTTTGTTGTGTCTGAATAGGTATGCCCTATGTGCATGTTTTTGTCATTACACTGAAGGAGGTCAGGGGAAGTGATCAAATTTCATGAATTGGTGTCTGTATATGTGACATAGAAAGTGGTGGCAAGGTAGATCTCCTCAGAGATGGTATTCACATGGAAACAAAGTGGAGGAAACAGGATGATGGACCTTCACTTGAACACTGGCTTCCAAAACACTTAGGAGAAGGGGCAGAGAAAAGGGCAGGAGTATGGCTGGATGACTTCACAATTTCAAACGCACAAATTAAGGCCAAAACAAGTGCCAGGAATGAATAAATAATTTCTTTGTTGAACACTATCCAATATTTCTTAAATGTTAAATAAGTCTCTGTAACCTGTATTACTGTTCTAGCAGCTTCACAGCAGACATTTGTAACTTATATTTTAAGAACTTTACAGACAGGCACTCTTTGAAAATTTCAGCTCATGTCATGTTTCAAGTTTCTTCAGTTTTGAAGATTTATCTCATAAATCCCTTGCCTAGCTTCTCTAATTTTTCAGAAAAACTGTATTCTGGGGGAAAAGAGGAAAAAAAGAAACCATACATAGAAATCTAATTAGCTCATAGGCTTGAACAGATATTATTTCAAAAAATTATGGAAAAACTAACCTTTCTATGTGATGATACAAATCCAAACCACCTGCTTATTATTCCAATTTCATCTAGTAAAAAAAGGACTGAGTGTAACTTCTTAAACTGTGCACAGCATGAACCATCTATATTATTGTATTCCTACATAATCACAAAAATCTATTTGGAACCTCAGGAGTTACCTAGGGCCCTCAACAAGCCACACCATGAACAGAGACTTTCCACCACCTTTATGGGAAAGCTATTCCAGTTTTTAAAATTTTCCTCACAATATAAATTTTTTTTTTTTTTTTTGCTAGCATCTAGACAAAATTCCCCCTGCAGCCAATGCTTGCTTGTAGCCTTTTGTCCTGTCACCATGCAGCCTTGGGAAGGGAGCTTGTACCTTCTCCATAAATATATTTTAGATATTGGATATATCTAAATAAATTCTCCATAAATATATTTAATATATTTTATATATTAGATGCCCCAAAAGCTTGTCTACCCTAGGTTGAACACTTTAAACCTTTCTTCATACACCAACTTCTCCAGGCCTTTATCATCCTTGTGGCCCTCTGCTAAGCTCTCTCCAGTTTTTCAGTATTTGTGTTGAACTGGGGAGGACACAATATTCTGGGTACAGTAGTCCAGGTGTGGCCTAATGAATACCAGACAGGGTGGAATACTCACATCCCTCAGTCTGCAGGCTGCACTCTTGCTGATGCAGCCCAGGACCCAGCTTGCCCTCACTGCTGACTCCTGCTCCACTAGGATGGTTCCCCAGGTCCTTCTCAGCCAACCTACACCCCAGCCAGGCAGATCCCTCTTGTGCTGCTGCTTGAGTTAAATCTATCCCAGGTGCAGGACTTCACACTGACCTTTGTTAAACACACTTTATGCAACTGTATGTTTTATAAATTAAATCATCATGATAACATTTTTGTCTTTTATCATCTTCTCTCTCCATTGGAAGGGGAAGAGGAAGGGGCAGGGAGAGTATTAAAAATCCTTGAGGTAAAAGGAATATTTTAGTTGTGACATAATCCACAAGTTAGATGTTTGTTTCATGCTGGACAGCACTTGGAATTTTCCTGGCAAAATCTCAAGTTAAAGCTACAGGTGTCAACTATCACTCTGAATTACACCCTTACTGTTAGTTATTCTGGAAAACATAAAATAAAGGTGGGAATCTTTTGGAATTTTAGAAAAAAGAATGAAGTCCTTTGTGATTTGCCTGTGTTGTTTTTGAGCACATGAGCTCTATTTATCACTCTGGATAAAATAAAGAACAGTTTTGAAAATAAGGAAACTTCTACTGAGCTAGGAAAGTGATGTAACTACATGAGATGAAACTGGACATTACCAGTTCCTCTGGTATCACCTGCAGTGATGTGGTACTCTCAATGCCAAGCTTATTATAGAGATACAGTTCATAAATTCCCCAGACACACCTTGTTTTTCACAGGTTCTGTCTTCGCTGGTGTGACTGAAATAATCCTCACAGGATTTTCATCATTTTCACTGACCCCCGTTTCTGATATATCCGAGCTTTGTTCCCTGGTAGCAGAATTGAAGACAAAATAAAAACAAAATACACAATACAGTAGAAGAAAAATATTTGCAATTATTTTTTAAAAATTAAATTAATTAGTTAATTGCAGCCAGGCTAAGTAAGTTTTTAAAAGAGTTGAGTTTGCCTGCATTCACATTTGTACTTTCCCAGAAAAGGTTGGAAAGGGATTGGCTAGGCACTGAGCCAAATCCCTTATCACAGACACAATGCCACGTAATTCTTTCTGCAAACTTAAAACCAATGCCTTAAAAAAGTCAGTGTTCTTTTTCCAGATAGAAAAAGCCAATACTGACACAGGCAGCAAGGAAAAATAAAGACCAGCAATGCTCAAACTTCAGTTTAATTTACACAAACAGACAATAGTTTTAAAAACAAAAGTTAAAAAAATAATCAGGATTATTACAACATATACTATGCACACTTACAGAACAAATTCTGAACCAAGTTATAATTTCCTTTGCCCTTGTGAAATGTAGCAACTAGAGTTGGTTTCCTCTACTTTAACCCTTTATGTTAGGTAGATTTATGTTAATAAATTCCAAAACAAATGAAACAACCTTAAAATCTGAAAGTGTAAACTGCTTACCCATGTTTAGGACATACTTAAAAATTCTGTATCCACATAAAAATAACCCTTGCTAGAATAAAGACTGAGTATTATGTTGGATCTTTCCACTGAGATCCCAGTCCTCTTCAGCAAGCTCTTTTTAATTATTCTTAATATTAAATAGGTCAAAATACTTCATCTACATAAAAAAATGTTTCTTGTTACCAACCAGGATTAATCCTAACTTACACATTAATAATGTGAGTTGCATATTTATTTGTTATTAATTATGAGTGGTATCTTCAATTAATATGTTTTCTGATTTAACAATATCATTATACTAACCATCAAAATTTCAGACAATACAGTGTTTCTTCTGTTGTATTATATGTAATTATAGTAAGGCCACACCTAAACACTGTACTGAATTTTTGTCTGCTAAACAGACAGATATTTTACTTATAGAGATCTATTCTAACTTTAAAAACTGAATGAAGTAAGAGGCACTCTTTAAACACACAGGCACACACAACAAATCATCTCTTTTTCTAAAAAATGAAAGAACAAGAGAACATGAACTAAAAACAGTTGATGAACAAAATTTCAAACTCCTGTACCTTGATCTGTTTCCTGCAGAAGAGCTCAGCTCAGAGTTCACACTGATATTGCTTCCAGTCTCTGATCCTGTAGTTCTAATATATGGTCTCCTTCCAGTTGCAGATAATGGTTTGTTTACTGTACCTAATACAGCAGTTGGTTTTGGCTAAAAGAAGATGTTTAATCTTAAAAATGAGAACTTCAGATATATATTTAATTTTAAAAATATTTCCTGAAGTATTTTTAAATACTTCTTCTGGATGAAGTGTCTTAATCACAATACCATCCATTCAGAGCTACAGACCTCATCTTCACTTAAAAAACACTCTCGAGTTTTCTTTAATTTCTCACCATTTAACAGCACTTCATCAATTGCCTTGCTTTCTCTCACTTTGAAGGGACAGCAGGTAAAGAAATCCTAACAAATCCCATAATATTAGACAGAGTTAGAGGAAAAGGTGTATCAACATCCCATATTTACAAAGCAAAGCACCTCTGGGAAAGACTTTCCAGCATGTAATGCAGAATTAGGTTCACTACAACAGTAGAAAATGCATACAGAAAGCCAATGTAAAAATGTTTAACACCATCTATCTGTTCTGGTGTTCTCTGATGGGGAGATAAAGTTTTTAAGATCTGGCTGGTGTATGATGACTGGTTTGGCCAGGCTGGGTAGGCAGTAGGAAGTTTATTTTGCCTCTGGAGAAAAGTCAGGGAAGTTTTCATAACTGGCATGGCACATTCTTTGTGTTACTTTACATTTCCTCAGAGACCATGTTAATAAATTAAGATGAATTCCCATGCATTGAAGCTATGAGGGAGCAGGCAGGAGAAAGGTACCACAGATGCTGGAAAACATTTGGACAGCAAAAAGGCAACAATCTCTTAAGGAACAATGTCACTGAAGCACACAATGTTACTGCACCATCCTAGTGCTAATACTGCATAGCAGTTACTTAAATATATTACTCTTACAATGTTTTATTTGCTTTACTGAGTATTTTATAAAAAGTGGGATGCGTTTGGTGCAACTAAGAGGGGAGAGAAATCATTTAAGGGAGAAGTTAAAGTGTTTCTGCACAAGCAACAGGCTGCAAAGTTCTGGCACCTACTGCCACAAGAGACTGTGAGGGCAAAGCATTGGGAGGTTCAAAACCAGAATGGATTAAATATGTGAACAAGTCCCTAAGCAGACATCAAAACCAACAGCCACAGATGCACTCCAGTCTCCCTTCATAAAAAACTGTGAATGTTGGGGAAGCATCAAGGGGAAGGTACTGCAGAAAGCAGCCAGACTTGCATTTTCTCCCTAGTAACTTTGTTTTGGTCCCTCTCTGGAAGGCTGTGTCAAATAAGCAAGATTTTTTAGTTAACATAACTTGTGCATAAATTGCTCAATGCCTTATATGAAGTGAAATGTTTTAAGTGTATACAACCAAATAAAACTGCTTCAAACTTACCAATGCTTCACTGACTACATTTGAATATTATCAAAGGTGGAACTATTACAGCAGTAGACAGACACACACTCTTCTGAGGTCACCTAAAACACCCCTCTGGCACCTGCTGATGCTTAAGGACACCTTCTGTCTGCCTCCTCCTTCCCTAACACGTGTCCAGCCCATCCCACTGAGCAGCATCCAGGATAGGCTCAGAGGGAACATGGAGCAAGAAGAGGCAGGATTCTGCCAGCTCAGCAAACCTCACCCAAGTGAACTGCTCTGATAGCAGAAACTTTTAATATAAATGAAAAAACAGTGTAAGAAGAAGCAATTTTAAATTACAATGGCTACAGACAGAGGGGCCCATTTGTGTCTACTGTTACAGTGAACAACTCTCACACACTTCTGCTCCAGCTGGAGACTTCAGAAACTAATACAGTAACAGCTCATGGTACACAGAACATGAAAATTAATAAACACATATTAATTTTATATTAAAAACATTATTTATACTGTATTTTACAGGTCTGCCAGCATTCTTCCACTAAAAAATGCTGATTTTTTGAGTTAGATTACAAAGCTTTCCAACATAATTTAACCAGATACTAGAACGAAGGAAAAACCTGCAGTTTTGTGAAAAACTGTAGTTAATCAAGCAGCCATCCCTCACTCAGTACTCAGGCAACAATCTTGGTGCCTACACACCAGATAGTATGTTAAATGCAGTAATTATGCCATCAAAGAGAAGAATTATAAACTATTGTACACAAACTCTTGATACAGCATACCAGGACATTAAAAATAAAACAAAAACAAACATACAAGGAACATGTGAAGAATTGCAAACTGTCAAAATACATTACCTTTCCTGTCAAAAGAAGAACCCTGGTCTCTTCTGAAATGTAATTCCTGTCATTACAGAAATCCTATATAAAAATTTTAAAAAAAAAAAAAAAATTTATTTGATGTCTCAATCTTGCAGTTGTTTTTTTTAATATATATATACAAGACTGACTTCTCAAATTAGATGCTACTATCCAGTGCTGCAGATATTTTGCACCATGCAACCTGACGAATGAATCTAATAAAGACAGGTCAAAGTAACATTTTAAAGATTTGCAGCATGCCATACCTGAAGTTGGTATTAATTTTTTTCTTCTTGAATGACACGAGTAATTTGAAGTGAAACAAAACTGCCCTATTTTTTACTTTCATCTTTTTAACAGGAAGTCCACAGAAAGGAAAAGAGGTGCTGTTTCCTTTAAACAAGTTTAAAGTTGCTGCCTTAGAAACTCTTGAGTATAATTTATACAGATCAAAACTGAATGCAGGCAGCTATCACAGACAGCAGCTCCCTGTCAAGGTGGCATCTGGCATTTAAAAGTTAAATAAACAAACTGAATTTTCCTTAAACAGACTGGAAAGGCTGTTAATTAACAGTCCAAGACACTGAAAAATGTAAAAATGAGTTCTTCTGTACAAACAAACCAAAACATCAGGTCTGGTCCAGAGAATTACTTTGGTTCCACTTACACTTTTTAGAAGCACACCTTTTAAAGAACAGTAGTTTTAATGCCAGCAATAGCACTATACTAACCAAGACTATTACTATGCAAGAAGAGGACCAACTTGCACAGCAAGAAAAACAGCCAAACAGCTGGTGACAGATACAAAGATACCATGGACAACAAAAAATACATTCCCTCCCTTTATGTATGCTTTGCATCCCAACTCAGATACCCAGGTATAATATACATATATTCTCATATATTCAGATGTACTTGTAGAACACTAATGAAACGATCAAGCAATACATGCTAACATAACAGTATTTATTCTAATTAGCTTTCATCTGGTTACAAACATTTCTGGCACACATTCAAAAGGCACAGATAGAATTGCAAACAGCCAATGTTAAAAAATTAATTGCTAAGGACAAAATATATGCATTTTCTCACTCATGCTATTATGTTATGGAGATAATCAGCTCTCAAGTATAAAAAAACAAAGTTTTTCCTCTTATTACTTCAGAAATATATTTAAAAATTTACCTTTTCAGGTTGTGTAAAAAATTTGGTTGGCAACACAGGGTCCTTTGGTGAATCTGCATTGCACAAAGCACTTTTGCTGTTTATTACACACAGTGCTACATCACATACTGTGTAAAGTTTCTGAAGAAAAAAGAAAAGTATATTTTAAGAATTAATTACTGTTTTTACGGTATACAGAGAACACAGTTCTTTAAAGATTTTAATCTCTGTGTTAAAATAACCACCACTTAGGACATGTTTTGTAATTGCATCATTAACCATACTGCTGGCTCTTCAAACAAATACAGAAGTCCCCATTTTTCCTATGAAGCTATTTAATAAAAGCTACTAATACTTTACATGCCTATGCTGTACAACAGAAGCTCTTGCTCCATCAAGTCATAATAAATGGTTCCTCATCTCTGCTAGAAACTAAGAGGTTTAATGGTGGCCATATAACACAGTACTTCCTCCAACAGCAGAACACACTTAAGTAGGGAAACTAGGCAGCAGGAGTTAAAATAAGGCAGGCAGAAACAGGAATAGTTAACAAATTCTTCATTAAGTATTGTGTGCTGAATTGGTTCTGAAAGAATGAGATTGGCAACATACAGAGTATGCTTGCAATTAACACTCTCTCTAAAAGACCATAAAAATGTCTGAGCTAGTGCTTTCAGATTTCCTGCAAATCCTGCTCAACAACTGCTTGTGAAACTCTCAGCCCATCACCCAACACTTATCTGAACTGCATTTCTTACTTCATTGGCCTTCGGCTCATCAGGAGACTGAGCATCTCGGGTAAGCTTGATGTTTTCTGCCATTTTTTTCATGAAGGCATGGCTATTGTTCTCATTCTTTGTCATTAAAACTTCAAGCATGAACCACAGGCACCTAAGAAACCATAAAACAGCAGGAAATTACATTCCAGCTTTTATACTGCAGCTCCTTCATATAACAATGTCTTTAAGAATGTCAGCTGTACTAGCTTTTTCTTAAGAAACCACAATCAATTTGAAGGTATCATAAACAGGTAACATCATCCAAAGATGCAAAGAGAGCCTAGACCTTGAACACACAGAGCCTTAATTGTACTCTGGAATAAATCTGACAAATTAGTGTGCTTCTCTGCTATATTTGTAAACAGTGGCCAACCAATCAACGTTTTTCATTTCCAAGTATGAATAAAAGCAAAAATTCTGTTGTTACCATCAACTAGATGGAATTCTGCAATGACTGCCTTGGGCTATGTCTATGTTCCTTATCAACAATGTTCCATGACTGTACACAAATCAGGCTTAAACAAATCATACTGCTGCCAGAGAGTTACCCACACTGCATGGCTTAACACAGGCACTCACACAGCAGAGGAGATCCAAAACTGAAGAGGTTAGTAGAGTCTTGCTAATGCTCCATATGAGAGGAGAATAAATCCTTACAGACAAACATCATGGAATAAGCTTTCCAAGTTTTCTTTCTTTAAGTCTGGTTTACTTATAGGGAGAAATATAGTCTTCCTGTATTTTGACTGAAAGTTTTTTTTAAGAATTTTTCATGTATGATATAAGGTACAACTAGGCCATCTACACTATGATTTGCTATCAAGCTTCAGAGCTGCACATGGTTAGAGGGTCAACAACAGTCATAGTATGGTAATATAATACTTAATTGGTAAAGACATATAGGTGGATTACAGAAATGCAAACTTTGCCACCAGCTGATTGAATACTGAAGCTCTGGAAGAAAGCTTACATTGTAGAAAGAGGATAATAAAAAACTAGAAAAACAGGATGACTGAACATTAGAATTCTCTGTCCACAAAAGCCTCAATCTTCTTAAATGACACAAATTAAAGATTGTAATGCAAGAGATGAAGGAACATTTCTCTCAAAAATTCAAAGAGAGGGTTGTGTTCCATCAAAACACTTAAAATAGTTGGTGTTCAAACAAAATAAGACATCTATACTCTAACTCAAATACAATCAGCTAGATACCTGTACAACTATCTATTCACTATTCTAAAGAACTTAAATGGGATGAATACAGGACTAATAATGTACCACACTGACCCTGCCTCTCCAAAACCTCATGTCAGCTGAAGATTACTACTGAGAACAAATTTTACTCTCCTAATTCCAGTTAACACAGGTCAACTTCGTTTGATTCCCTCAGTAAATCAAGAAAGCAAATAAACCATTATCAACCCTGAACAAGACCCTTCCAGAACTGGGGGATTTCATGTAGAAGAATGTGCACCTAGAAGAACACAGTCATATAAAGCAAGTTCACTCTCTGTGTTCAGTTCAGTTGTTTTTTTTTAAAATATGAATTCAGAAGAAAAAAAACAATGTCTCAGGATCAAAAAAAACAAAACCCAAAACAAAACAGAAACCAAAACCCAACCCCAAATATACCTTTGCAGGACAAGAATAAAAAATTGTCTAAGAACAAACAGCACAGATCATAGTTAAAGCAAATACATGCTCAGCAAGTTCCTTATGTGACTTTATTTAGGCCACAGAAAACCAAGATGAACCAGGGAGACAACTCCAGAACAACCTGTGAGTCTGCTTTTCCAAGTTCACAAACTTTTAATGCTTCAGAGTCAACACTATGACTCTCACTACTCAAGAAAGAAACACTGTATTACATTATATGAGAAAAATGTTTTGCCTTTCTCTCAGAAGACTCTTCACAGAAGTACTCCTGCCAAAATTCCTGTACAGAGTATTTCTTTGTTTGGAGCAGTCCCTTGGCTAGTTCAGCCAGCCTGTGACAAATATGGGAGGAAATCTGACAACAAAGGACAGCTATACAAGGGGTGTCCAAAAAAGCACTGTGCACTAGAAAGCACTTCTCAGAGAAAGCATTAACAACCACAAATCAGAAGTTGTTCCATGCATTTTGGATGAAGCACATGCTGGAGAGTGCTTTCAGATGTTGCCAGGAACAAGGAGTCCTGGGACAAAATGCACACTTGTTGATTAGGTAAGAAATCTTCACTAAATCCATGTTCTGACCAGGTGTGAGTCAAGTAACTCAGGAATCAGAACAAATTAAGTTTTTCATTTAACAAAAGAATCAGATTTGGACTGTTAGGTAAAGGTGCAAAAAGAACTAAGATGTGAACTGGTCTATTTGTAATACCAAAACAACATAGCTCAGAGCCCAACAAAAACAAATAAAAGACAAATCCAAACCACTATAACTAAAGCAGGAAGGGATGATAAGAATTTTTAAAAAGTGTTAAAAATATAACTGTTTCTTAAAATTCATTACAACACACAAAGGAATAGAAAAGTTATACTTGAGTATGAAAGCATATCTGAGGTATACAAGAAGGTCTCAGACTGGAAACAGTACAGAACAAGCCTCTGTATGACAGCCTTGTGTACAATAATCTGTGCTGAATAAATTAAAAAGCACTACGACTGCACTGCAGATGAACAGTGCAAATAATAATGCAGCAGCAAGCCTAGCATGAATTCTAGTAGGACTGCACATAAGGGAAGGAAAAATTTTCCAGTGAAGCAGCAATCTGACTCAGCATTAGTGGCATTACTTTTTTATGTCTGGGAGAAGCTCTGTATTTTATAAATTCCAAAATTTCTAAACTGACATTACTTGGCATCTTGCAATTGTTAAATAAAGTCTGCAGACACTCCTAGGCACAAAAAAAGAATCTAAAATCACAACTTCACTTTAAAAGAAGCCTTGCAACTCACTAAAATTGGTATACTATGGTGTGACCTACAGGCTTGCAGAATATGCTGCTAAACAGTTGTTGCTGCCTTCTTCACTTGGTTAAAGTGCTCTCCATTTGCAAGATTACTGTTGATAAAGCAAAGAGTTTCTCTTCCTAATCAGTTTATTCTAAGCACAGAAAAATTCTAAGCATAACAGTTCTAGAATCATGACACTTACTCTTTGACATCACGAAGCTGATCAACATCCTGAGGTTTTGTGAAATCTGGATCATGTGCCAGTAAATGAATCATATATGGTACCACATATTCGGGCAACAAGGATAGTAGTTTTTCTACAGTAACAAAAAAAATACATAACTTCCCTATTACTGACACATGCATCACAAGAAACACTTTTTCAAAATATAACTTTTTCAAATAATGGAATATAAAATTTCAACTTTCATTTTCTTCCTACAAATTTTACTTTTAATGAATCGTTAAAAATAAACGAACGAGTTTTACTATTACAGAACTACTTGATCTTTCTTCAGGAAGACAGTCCTAAAGCCTAAAATATCAGGAAAAAACCCTTTATTGAGTAAAACATCTACTACAGTAACAGCATTGTATTTTACATGTATAACTCTCAGCAATTTATACAGAAGTATTTTATGGTTTATGCTAATGCTAAATTCAAGTAAATTTACATTTGAATTTGTCTAATATAAAGATGTGGAAACAAATTATTATCCAGTGTTTCTTCATAAAAGCAATTTGCTCAAGTTTTAATGATTACTCTTTTCCATTCAGTATTTGATTACTGTATTTGTAACAATTTTATTGAAATACTAACCATTAGCCATAGGATTCTGCTTAATATATTCTCTTCGTATACTGATGTTTTTGAGCAAGCACTGCCTGGCATGTGCTCTTCTCTCTTTCACAGGGTCTTTGGCACACAAAGCAAAGATTGCCATATATTCCAAAGGGAGCAGTAATTTCACAAGTGCCTTATGCAGTTTCTGGGCAAATATCTGCCTCACTTGGTAGCACTCATCCTACAGCAACATAAAACAAAGAGTACAACCATAAAAAAACTGTCTTTAAAGAAAAAAAAAAAGCAAGCCTTCAAGGTGGAATTATGAGGAGACATTTAAAAAATATGAAGAGGTACAGCACAGCAAATATTTGAAATTTCATGAACTCTTATGAAAGCTGCAGTAAGCAATAGAAAACACTTAAATGTAGCAGCAACAAAAGCTCAGATGTAAGGACTGTGAATTCAATTAAGAGTCAGTTAATTTCAAATGCAGTTACTTACATTAATGACAAGTGCACAGAGCTGGAACTGTTCTGGGGTAATTATTTCATGGTAACAGGGTTCCTGTGCAAGCTTCATTATTGCACTACCAGCAGCTAATCTCAGTCGAGACATGTCTGATTTACTGTACAAACATGAGAGAGGGGAAAAAATCAAAACAACACACAACTTACCACAACTATCCTTAAATTACTAGCATGTCAGTATTTCTTCTTTTTACAAAAATTGATGAGCCACCCAAGTTTTTTTCTGTCAGCTCAAATCACATTTCTATAGCTTCAGGTCAAGCTACATTAACACGACCAAATTTGTGAAATAAGGTGCTCTGCCTTCCCCCAAAATACTGATACCAGTAAAACAGTGAAATGAGAAAAGTCTATGTTGTTTCCATAACACTTTATAAACAACAGCAACATTTTTGACACCAATTTTCTCTTTCCTCCCCCCACCCTCAGAATGAAAATTACACACAACTCTACCCAAGATCACCCAACTCATGTGTTAAACCTCATAACTCAGTTGTTCACAAGGATACTCACAGAATCACAGAATCAGCCTGGTTGGAAAGGACCTCTGAGATCATCAAGTCCAACCCTTAAACTCCTGCACGTCTTTTACTCTCTAGTATGTTGTTTACTATCAAGATACCAACAGGATTCTGAGTTATGAGTATTAGTAAATTAAAACAAAGAGGAGGCATCGAGCATATACTTACACTGCCATCCCACTCCTAATACTAAACTTAATCAGATCCCTTTTCCATCATCCCATTATCCAACTCTGTGCTCACCTTAGAATTTTGAAAAAGCTCAAACGAACTAATAATTCTTTGAAATTCTGCAACAAAATTGATGGAAGCCTGAAAGGAACAAAATCTGACCTGATTCGCTTCTGTTCTGTCAGGTCTCCTTC
Organism: Florisuga fusca; assembly: GCA_038090715.1. NCBI lineage: Eukaryota > Metazoa > Chordata > Aves > Apodiformes > Trochilidae > Florisuga > Florisuga fusca. The sequence goes on along the minus strand of JAAWXA010000001.1, from coordinate 1,886,045 downwards.
ACTGACAAGCATGGCTGACAATAACCGGAGTGTGGAATTTGCAGATTTTGACTGGTTGTTTTTCATACCCAACAGCCAGCGTACCAAAAGTTTAATTGCTTGCACCTATCAAAAATGAAAAAAAAAAAAATCAACCATGAACTGAGTTCCTAAAGTTGAGAAGGCACTAAAAACTTAACTCTGTCAACCTGACATTTCCAAAGACTCCCATATTTATTAAAACAGATCCATTTTTAAAGCAACAGAATGAAGCAGTAAATATTTATAGAGTGAAGAAGGAAGTAGCAGTCTTTATGGCATCAGGAAATTTCAACTATGGTTCAGTGTCTTCTCACAAGTGCATCTGAAGGATGCAGGATACTCGCTACATGATTAAAAATAAGAGCAACTAAATCAAGTTTACTAAAAGTGGCCATAATTTGATTCACAGTAAACAGCCTATAAAAGATGAATTTATCTCAATTTATTTCAAATCTTTTTACAGTAAGAAAAGTCAAATTACCTTTCTTGCAAAGGAAACTAGAATTTTTTAGTATCTTCATTTTCTCAAGATTCAGCATAATTCATATTGGTAAGTGAAGACACCAAAATGCATAGTTTCTATCAGTTCTATAACTGTGTGCAAAATCCAGAAAAACTCTTGAACACTGCATATTCTAAGGAAACTTACACAGAAGCACTCAAAGGGATTTACATTAATACCCTTAATTGCACAGTTTGGGAAAAAAAGTAAATCTTTAACCTCAGATATTCACATTGTTACTGCCAGCAGATCACTTACCTTTGCTAGTACTTCTGGAGAAACTTCTTCATCTGGAGACCACAATTTTCCATTTTTCTCACCTGTTGACTACAGACATTCATCTAAGTTTAAGAACTGGTTCAATCCATACAGAAAATGTAGAAGTAAAAATGGAAAATGTCACAGACTAAGCTTGCTTTAACAAAAAGATATTTTATAATGCAATTATTACTGTACTAGCTGAATACTGTACTGTACTGAGTCACTATTCCCTTAGTGACTCATTTACCAAAAAAGCTCTATTCCTCACAGAGTTAACAACAGACAAACAGAATAGTAAGGACTTAGCAAAAAACAGAAAATCTTACCCTGTCATTCATTAAGAGATCTTTCACAATGAAATTTGCAACAACAGATTTCATTGGAGAAGCAAACTGATCTGGAGCCAACATAGAAATATGACCCAATGAAACTAATGGAGTTATAAGTTGTTCTGGTACATCAGCATTCAAACTTCTACTAAGAGGCTGAGGAAGGAAAAAAAATAAATCAAGATTTAACTAAAGGTAAATAAGCTAGCATGCCTAAAAATAATTTATTTTACTGATGGATTACTTATAAGTTTCACAGTTTTTTCATAAGAATAATAAAGTTAGCAAATCAAGATGGAGACAGAATGCTGGTATGTCCAAATTAACAACAGTGACCAAAATATGTCAAAAGGTAAGGGCAAAACAAATTTTATATCAGCTTCCTGTTTTAATGGTGAAACACGTTCAAGGGAGGAGACATGGGAAGAACTCTCATTTCTATTCACAAGTTGTGAAAACCTACACTGTAACTGCAATGGCAGAAAATAACAGTAGGTTACAGAAAACCTTGGAAACCACCAGGGACATTGGTGATCAGTATTTCCCTTCCAGGTAGCAGTCACCAGGATAAATCTGTGCTGCTGTATGACCAATACCCTCACACTGTATTCTGCTAGTGGGGAGGGAACATGGAGTCTCAAATAAATTGAAGCAGAGATCTAACTCCAAAAGCTGAATTCAAAGCTTTTCACACTTTTGAATTATGCAAAGGTTCAAAGACAGCCAAGATGAAGAACCTAAGATATTTTACAAGTTAAGATTAATAATATTATTTAAGAGATTACACTGAGAAATAATGACCTCTCTGCTCTGTTTAAGTTGACTTTTTGTTTTACAACTTCGCTAAATTAATAAATTATGTGAGCATTAAGTTAAATGAACTTACAGTCAAGTACTAATGTCTCCAGTGAGAAAGTGCTGCATGTGCAGAGAACTTAAAAGCATGATAATTTAAAATTGTTTGAAGAGAGGATGTTATCTCTCATTTACTACCTGCTAAATGCTCATGGGATTTGGTGTGGATCATTCCAGCATATTTAGCTTATTTCCCCCTAACTTCTGTGTAGACAAAAAGGAATATCTTCTCTACCAGACATCAGAATATTACAAAACCATGACTTTGAGACACAAACATTAATATTTGCTATTGTAAAATGAATGACTTCTCTCTGCTACCATGCACCTGTAGGCTCCCTGACCTCATAAATTATCTGTTAATAAACATTATGAACTTAATTAACGTCTATGACCAGTATCAATTACGAACAACAGAAACAAATCTTAATAATGAAGAAGTAAGACATACCTCAAAGATCTGTGCAAGTTGCACTTCTTTATTTGAAAATATGGCATGTATACAGTGAACAGCTTGTTTTGCCTGGTGAGGAGTGCCTCTTTTTGCTTTCTGATGCAGAATTGGAATTAGTGTTCTGTAACATTAAACAAAATACTTCAAAATGCAATTTGCAATCTATAAAATATAAATCTTTTCACCTATACAAATCTAACCTCACCATCTCACAAATAAAGGATTCCTTGTAAGTTTTTGGAGGAAAGGTCATAACCATAAAGTTAGAAGTAGGATGGGACTGTATTTAGTAATAATATTTGAACATCTGACTCTATACATTTAAGCATAAAAAAGCTCACAGGGAAAAAAACCAAACATGAAAGAAAATAATGATTAAAATAAAAGTGTTTAGGAAGCAAAATAAAAGAAGAGGGGAAGGTGACAGGTTCAGCTAGGGTAAACTCCTGGGATATTATCTAAGCTTGGATGTGACAGGGCAGGGAAAAAAAAACCTATTAAAAGACAGGAATAACCATTAAACATCATTGTGTTTATAAGCCTTTACTGCTTTAACTGGGGTCTTAACTGCAATGGATACTCAAGTGAAGAACTACTTTGTTCTGAGCTTTTGCATTTGAATTCCCTGAAATCTGTCTGCTGATCAGAGGCTGTGGATGGAAAGCAGAGAGACCAAATCGAGGTTGGTAGGACTGTTTGGTTCCACACCTGAGAACATGCTGAACACAGACCTGTCCCCTGAGAGGTCACTGTCTGAGACACTAACTCGTGAGGTTTACCACAGAACTCAGTCAGCAGCTGACACGAGAAAATATAATTCTCTGGAAAACATCTGACACAAATCTATTTTAAAAATTCCTTTCTTGAAAGCCTCAGCAACAATGCAGCACTCAGCACATGGGTTTTTTAGTACTCATCCTTCAATGACACACTGCATAATCCAAATGAGGTGGAAGGAGAGCTCACAGGGTTGAAAGAATGAAGTCTCATTTTTCTCAAAACCCACAAAATCCAAAACCGAAGACCCCTGTAATACCGCTAACCACATCCTGAAGTAGAATGTCTCCTCTCAAATCTGCCAAGATTCCACAAACTGCTTTAAATAAGAACCAAAATAGTGAAGAATTCAGTAAAATCTACAGTTAAAAAAAGCTTCATAGGCTAACCTACAGTTTTCATAGATCACTTGAAACAAACTACCTTCCTGATGATGAGTCAGCAATGTGCACTTGCAGCACAAAAAGCCAACTGTATTCTGGGATGTACCAAAGAAGCATGGCCAGCAGGACAAGGGAGGTAATTCCCACCCTCTGCTCCCTTTTGTAAGACCCAGCCTGCAGTACTGTGTCCAGTTCTGGGGCCCAAAACACGAAAAAGGACATGGAGTTCTTGGAACGAGTCCAGAGGAGGGCCACAAAGATAACCAGAGTGCTGGAGCACCTCTCCTACAACAACAGGCTGAGAGAGCTGGGGTTGTTCAGCCTGGAGAAGGGAAGGCTCCAGGCAGACCTTATAGCAGCCTTCCAGGACCTGAAGGGGCCTACAGGAAATTCTTCACTGTGAGGATGGTGAGACACTGGAAGAGGTTGCCTGGAGAAGTTGTGGATGCCCCATCCCTGGAAGTATTCAAGGCCAGGCTGGATGGGAGTGGACTTTAAGCAAACTGGTCTAGTGTGAAGTGTCCCTGTCCATGCAGACAGATTGGAACAATGATCTGTAAAGCCCTTTCCAAGCCAAACCATTCTATGATTCTACTACACCCCTCGTTTATGATTTATGAATAAATGAAATTTTGAACATCTATTTCTCCTGAGACTTCTTTTTCTTTGCATCAGTGTAAACTTTCAGAACATTAACCTGACTTGCTTGCAAACCATGCCAAGGGATAGCCCTCAGTTTTGTCAGTTCCATTTTCAGGCTATTTGAGACTGCTCTTCAGCAATAGCTTCTGGCTAAGGCACGAAGCCAAAAGAAACGTCAGCAATACCAGGCTTCTGTGACAGAAGGTGACAAACTCCAGCAATGCAGAGTCTTGACTGAACTCTAGTAGGGAACTACAGACAGCTGGGACTACACTGGCAACTATACTGACAATGGGGAGTGCTGGTCTTTCTTCTCCTCATCCCTACAGATGTCTAAAAATGTGTCTCATATATGAGACAATTTTGTTTTAACCAGAATCTGATTCAAGTCTGTGACAACCACTAAAGTTACATCTCCAATTCAATGAGAACTTATACTGGCATGCATTTTAGTATAATAATACCCAATACACTATTTCAATACAGAAGAACCTGAAACCTGTGCTTAGTTAGTTACTAACAGGCTAATTTTAAGGTTTTAGATATTATCCACAAGGTTTTAAATAGTCTGTGAATACCTAGTAGATTACACAGCTTTAAACAGCAGTTAAAGCATGAACTGCATAATGACAACCTATAGACAGACAATTATTCTTTGTTAGAAATTCATGCCTGCTTTTGGACCTTGTTTCCCAACAAACAGAGCTGTTAACCATCAGAGATTATATTTTCACTCCTTACAAAGATAAAAAAAATGTGTGAAGGACAGACATGAGTAGAAATTATGCCAGGCAATTGCATTGTTGCTCTATTTTTGTTGTTGCTTATTTTGTAACCTGGGAAACATACTACATGCTGATTTTTATGCATCTATTATAAGATTTTTAAGAAGTGCATAACATCTTCAATAAATACTAAAAAATGTGACAATGCAGAATTTAAACATTAAGGGACAGGAATGTAGTGAAGGAATACAAAATGGAAAAAGAGAAGCTTTTCTTATCTGCAAGAATATAAAGTAACTTTAGGGGCAATACTGAATAAACTATCAAGGTGCAGAATTCCAGGTGTGAAAAACAGCACATAAAGAAATACACTCACGATCTTATCTGTGGCAAGTCTGTTTCTATTTTGTGACCCGTGTTTCTGAAAATCTGTATGGCTGCCTCAGCTACTTTATCATCTTCCATCCTGAGGCACTGCAGCAGAGATTCATAGGTCTCTGCAGAGTGGAACGAGGTAGGATGTGTAAAGGACAGAACCTGTAGGTACACATTAAAAAAAAGGTGTATTTATTAATGGTAAATGAATCGTAACAAAAATTATGGCTGTTTATGAGCATTACCATCATCATAAATAGCTATTACATCCTCATGTGACACTGACATTCCATTATGTTCCTTTTGGAGAAGGTGATATAGGCATTTTCAGATTAACTCATCTATGCTTTTTCTTCAGGTCCTCAAAACGAACACATACTCAAGACTATCCATTTACATTCTAACACACTTAAGAATGCCTTTTTTTCAGCTTACTCTTAAATCTTGATATCTCCCAAAACAGAAAGAAATCAAAAGGTTAAGATAGCTACAAAGAATACAGAGATTTACTGTCCTTTTAATCTAAATCTAATGAAATAAGATATTCTGTTAAGTAGGAGAAACATCAAAAAAGAAACTAATCATGCAGAGAAGAGAACAAAAGGCTATCCCAAAGCAAAACTGTACCAAGCATAGTAAAGTAAGGTAGGGAGAACAATGAAAATTTGCATGTATTTTGTGTATTCTTCTGATTTACCTTGGTTTCTTCCATCAGAGTGGCCTACTTGCCTAAGTATCAATGTGTGAAATAACATTCTCAGAGACATCCACATCACAGCAACAAAATCTTCAACCTTGGAGATTTCTCTTCTGAGCTACACTAGTTAACAGACATTACTTCCTTGCATACTTCTGTATAACTATTTCTACCATGGTTGCCATTACCAAATTTGGTTTGGTATGTCTCAAAAACTCCACTTTGTTCATTCACACTTCTCAAAGGTTTCACAGTAATTATGTAACCTGTTCCCTCCTGTGTTTTGCACTGCTCTTCATAACATATTGAAAATAAAGTCTCATTAGTGAACTGCCAAGTCCATAGCAGATGTTTTCCAGGTATTTCAAATCCTTCTTTTTCCCCCAGCCATTTCTCATCACCACAAAAGTTCCCCCATCCCCCCCTTTTTTTTTCCTCTACACAACATGGCTCTTGCATTCATTGCTTGCTTTCTTTCCAGTATCATACAGGCCCCAAACAATGTGCCTCTCCCAGTTTTCCCTTCTCTTCCTCTCACTTTACTTCACCTTCTTCTGTATGACTTCCTTAAACAGAAACTGCTTTAATATGTGTACTCAGGCTGTTGGCACCTTTTTCAAAACATCCTTCATCCAAGACCTCTCTTTCATTCTTTTCCCAGTGAGTACTAATAACCAAACACTTTCATACATTAAAAAATCATCTAAACAGTAACCATGTTAATATTAACACCATGCTAATATTAATTCATTAGTCATACCACTTTTGTCCCTTCCATGACAAACTATAGCTGCATGAATGTAGATTACCTTGAGAAGTTCAAGTCCTGCACGAATAGCAGTATCAGGACTTACACCCTCCTCTTCATCATCTGCTGTCCCCTCTATGGATTTATTCATAAGTTTTACTAGTGCACTGAAACAACAGTTAAAAAAAAATAATAATAAATGGGACTATGAACAATGTAAAAGGCTAGAGATACCACCAAGATTATTTGGGTTTGGCACTAAGTAGAGGGAAGGCAATAGCCCATTGGGAGGGAGGTGTTGTGGTGTTTGGCTTTTAGTTTTTGTTTCATTAAGGAAAAACACAAACAAACCCAAACTATTCCATTATTTCTTTTCCTTCTGACTTATCTTTGTGCAAAATTAATTATTCAGGAAAAAACCAAAATATAACAACAACAAAAACACCCCATCATGTTGGCAGAATTCAGATAAACACATAGCTGTATGAGTTTCAGAATGCAATTAGGTTGTCCGACAAGTCTCAAAAGGAATCCAAGCATTCTCTTGCACAATCCCACAAAAGCTAATTAATTCAAATGCTATATGGAAGACTGTGTGGCACTTAAACATATGAAAATTATGACCATAATTTTCACCTTAAGCCCCACACATAGCAGTTTCACTGGGAATTACCATATTTTTAAAGTAATTTCCAGACAGCACTGCAAAAAAGAAAAAAATTTGCATTCTCTAGGCTGCTGGAAATGAAGACATCTATATAAAATGTTTTGTTTTTAAAAAGCCTATTTCCTGCTATGACAAACTTATCTGAATCCCATGAAGATAGGGGGGTTTTTTGGGACTAAGTAGTCCTTGAAATAATTAATGAATTAGTATGATCTTTCAAACTTACCTAATGGCTTCTGAGTCAATATGTACAGGGGCAATTCTTTCCAAAAGAAATTTGACCATTTCCAGAAAAGGATTTGTTGGCTGCTTCGGATTTGCAAGTTTCCGAGCGATCTCTCTCTACAAGGATGTTAAATACACACAAGAATTATATTCATTTTAGTTACTTCTTAAGCCTGTTGAATAAGCTAAATATAGCCACTTCTTTTAACAAAATCACCTTGACTGGAAAAGACCTTCAGAATCATCAAGTCCAACCACTAACCTAACACTGACAAGGCCTTAACTAACTGAGACTGTCTACATAATAGAGTGAAGGGTATTTTAAAGGTGGCTACTGTTATCTCCAAATATTTCTTTATCACATTACATTGAAATCAGATATAAGTTGCATTAGATTTCAAGTGCGACTTCTTCAGACTTTTTTTTTAAGGAATTGCAGGACAGACCCAAAACAGAAGGGAGAGCCAAGTGCAATGTAGACAGAACTTAAATGTCCATGTTGACAAGAGTAATCCATGATCTGCAGGTAATCCATTGTGTGTGAGAATTCATAAGCAACAATGAAAAAAACAGCAGTAAAAGCTACACTACTGCAGATGTGCAGAAGCACTACACTACCTTGGCTCCAACAGATGTTCAGACCCTATGTATTTGCCTACAATTGTTTTGCATTCAAGAATCTGTTTTTCCCCTTTGAATCCCCCAAGTGTCAAGAACATCACATTCAGCTGCAAATCCAGCAGAAGGTGGATAAAATGATCTCTTGTTTTGAACAGAAGTCTAAAAATCTCTCCAAAAATTACTTCATCTTTTTTCTCCTAAAATGTTGGATGCTGCAGACCTTACAAACTAGGAAATTGCCCTGTTATGCTGAATTATCTTGACAAAGAGGAAAGAAATCTTTATCTTGAAATTGAATCACTGCATTCTCAAATTGCGAAGTTTACTAGTTTAGAAGACATACTCCCTAAACCAACTGGTTAGGACATCATTCTCAAGGTCATTTTGTTCCCCTCCCTGGACAATTTCAGTGCAACAAAACCCATGAAGTCTGTTTGCTTGTTGATGCTCTCTATTGTGATTTCTGCCAATTAAATAACTTATGTTATTTTGGGACCATAATGAAAAAAAGTCTGTCATGATAGTAAATCTCTGGAAAAGTCCAATTCAGTATTAAGAGGTGTACTTTCATCACAGAGGTTAAATAGATGAGAGAGTGAAAGGCAGAAAGACTTATTTCAAAATGACATTCTTGGAAGAAAAATAATAACAGGCAGATGTTATAGTATGTGGCTTGACTGTACACAGAGGAATTTTCATCAGTGTCAGAAGACAGTTAAGAAATCTTACCATAAGAGAGATACTTGAAAGAAAATATTTTTCAAATACTTGAAAAAAACATTAAACTACTTTATGCTTGATGCTTGTAACCCTAGAAAGGAATAATGCTAATATTTCCTTAGGAAGCAAGGCAATTACCAGAAATGATATTTTCAACAATCTTTACAGGTTAACCAAAAAGGTATTTTATGAAAATCAGAAATACAGCAAAATCATGTTAAGAAACCAAAAGAGACTAAGATATTAACTCTGAGTAACTGTTTTAAGCATAAATATTTAAGGTATAGAAGTTTGCTATTGTACTTCCTTACCACACAGACATCTGCCTGTTTACAAGAACAGGTAGGGCTAATTAACAGTTCAAGCTGGGACCGAAGTTTCTCATCATCACCCAGAACCTGATTGAATTTCTTCACAAAATCTTGTGCTTTTCCAGGATCTGGAAGGTTTTCTGTATGATTAAACACAATTTAACATTAAATAATTTGCCACTATGGTATGCCAAGATTTGAAGGAATGCAATACTCAGGAATGCTGTAGGAACAGTTTATAGATCTTATTAACACTTACTTGCTATGGTCATCAGCTTTCCAAACATGGCAGCACTGTTTGCTTCTGACTGAGGACAAAAGCAAAAAACAAACAAAACAAACATATCAGCAACATCTCCTTTATGAAACATACCTTTAAGCTGCTTAGTCAGCTTTCTGCAGCACAGTATTGTACCCTGGCATTTTACACTTCATGTTTTTGTTTTAAAAACAAATATCAGACTAGTGTTATGCACAGAAAAATGGAAAAAATTTCTTGCCCCATCAAAGAATTGCAGAAATTCACTAATTCACATAACAGAGCAAAAACAATTACTGGAAAAAGACCTCAAAAAATACCCCAAGCCCACCTCCACATTAAAACCCCGAAGTAATGCTCTTCTATTTAAAGTTTCTGATAGTTTGAAGTTATGTTTTGAAGTGAGATTTATTAAAACTTGTTTTCAAAACTCCTTAATGTGCTATGTTACAACATATTTAATTCATGGTATGTGTTAATCAAATGAGAAACAAAAAAGGTCTGTGAAAACCAAAAAAATCTTCAGATTTTTTTTTTTAAACCTTTTTCCAAAGTTATTGACCAGTAATATAAAATAATGGTCAACATAAGGAAGCCACTTTTAAGCACGACTGGAAGCAACTTTAAGTAAAGAGAATGGAACACTGTCTACATATGCAAAATCAACAGTAACACTGAAAAATTAGTATTAAAAACCAGAGTATTTAGTCTACCAGGTCCATTGGATCAAGTATTAATATGAATAACCGTACAGTGGGCTGCTTGTGCAAGTCCAGTAGTTCTCGTACATGACTCCTTAGCATGTTCTGGCACTTCCACATCTCATTCAGTGCTCTGAAAAAGTGCAAAACCATAAAAGTTTACTTAGTTGCTCATGAAAAGAGCTTGGTGGATGTAATAGTAAACAAGACTGTTTAATTATTTATCTTAAAGTGCAACATCTGCTGGATATAATACAAACCTACCAAGTATTAAAAATAACCATTCCAAACAAAGTGATTTTCTTCTCTTACATAACATTACCTCTGTCATTATTGTACTTTGAACAATTTCACATATGTGGGACAGCCGTAGTATGTCCCACTCAAATTATCTTGAAAATAACATTTTCAACATAAAAATCAGGCTACTATCAACCAGATTTCAGTTATAGATAACTTCATCACAGGCCCTAATAATACAGAGCAAATTCAGAAGTCATGACTTCAGCATTTTCAACTTTTCATTGTTCTCAGTAGATGAAAACAAATGTATTAAGCCACTCTTCTCAAATACCATACTGTTTCTCTAATGGACATGTAGCATTTGAAAATAGAAGTTAAATGTTTTGAAATACAGTTGCAAATAATGCTAAGCATAATTCACTTATATTTCTATTTAAATTGTGATAATAGAAGACTATATAGATGTTGGAAAAGCCTGAAAAGGCAAGTATTTGTTGAGTACAAACTATACTCACTTAACAGCATTTGGATCCAAGCTAGCATACAAATAGTACAAGCACTTCATTCGCTCTTCTGTTTCCAAATTGTGTGGGACGAGATACTGAGCAAAGATTTTCTCTACCAGTAACCTGCAGGAAGAAAAAAGATAAAATTTGTCTTTCCAAAAGTGGTGATACCTTTCAGACGAGCTGAAAGAACAAAAAATATTCAAAGTCTTTGAAAATAGATTTCAACAGAGAAGAAAAAAGAGTAGGTCGTCTTCGCAACTGTAAAGATCCCGTCAACAGTTGACAGAAAAATAAGCAAGAACTGCTTCTTTAGAGCTTTTCCACATACTGTCATTTTCACCTGTAAATGGGAGTAACTGATTTATTTGGAACCATCCAAATTTTCCTGTTTCTTCAGGCTCTTGAGAATTTCCCTTTGTTCACTCTCATACATAAGGGTAAGAGATGCAGACAGTAAAAATCACAAATAAAGAAAGATTAAAAAAATCTACTCACGGGAAAGGAGAAATAAATATCTAATGTGACATCAAGAGAAAAGTTAAAATAAAACTGCAGTATTTGAGAAAAGAAGCAAAACAAGGTAAAAATCAGTACTTAAAAGGTGGAGAAGGAACACCAGAACACATACAACAAAGGAAGCAAGAGGAAACTTAATTGAGAGAAAACCCATCCAGCAAAAACATTTTCCAGTTATCTTTTTAAAAGAACAGTAATACATATTTAAAGCTTTATATAAAATACAAAACTTGAACTACATGACTGTAGAGTTGATCTAATTACAGTTCCATCCATTGCAATGGTAGCTCTGCACAATGTTCAGCTATATAACTTGATAGTTATGGACAGAAACTTTGTGTGTTTGAATTTACAAACTCTCTCACTATGACTCCCAATAAGTGATCTGGGAGAGCCTTGTACAAAGACCACAGAAGGCAACACAGGTCAAACCCACTGTATTTCAAGCTCAAAGAAAATCCAAGAGACATGATGGCAAGGCAGAGGATGATCATGAACACGGATGTAACTCTCCCAAGGACCTCTGTTAGTACTAAAGAAAACTTGGCTTTCTTGCTTTCAATGTACATTTTATAACTAATAAGGCCACGTATTTTCTGCTTGGGAAAAGACTCTTCAGATCTGTTTAACATACTAGGAGATTGAGGGCATCAGATTTATCTTATTAATTTATGAACATCACACTGCAGATGCATGTTCCAGAAAAGATGTCAATACAAACAGCAAGACTGTATCATGCCTTCCCTGACCCATGTCTTTTTAAAATTTGAAAATTTGAAAATTTTAAAATTTATTTTTTTTAAATAAAGTGGCAACTGATCAAATATGTAATTCTGTCCCACTTATGATCAACAAAGTGAGAGCCCTCATCACTGCAGTAGTAAGAATTCAGTATTCTAAGTGGCAACTGGGGGAGGGTATTTGCTCATTCAGAGTCACTAGGACCACAAAACTTACTGAGGCAGCAGCCTGATACATGCAAGATGGTAAGAAACACTATAAAGAAATTTCCAAGTCTGCTGTATTAAATATCTAGGCTGAAATTCTATCTCTGTGTGATCTCACAGTTTGGCTCTCCTTGTGAAAGACAAAGAATAATAGTGAGAGTTGAAAACTATCTTCCACTTGGCCAAAATATTTTTCCCTATGCCAAAACGGTATTAAAAAAATTAAAGGGACTGAATGAGAAAGCAGGACAGACCAGGCAACAGGGAAAACACTCTTGATAGTTCTTCAGCTTTTCTTCTACCAAGAGGGTCCTTTTCCACACAAGCTATCAAAAGGAGATGTCTGTACCTGTACTGTGGTGTGCACATGCACCATGTATTCAAATAATGGATTTTAACATGCTAGCCCCTGGAAAGCAGTAAAGCAAACGAGAACTGGGTATGGTAAACACAAAATTTCACCTTTTTTTGCCACACAATTGTTAGTTAGTGACAATCTACTATCATCACAGATCTAGTTCCATCAGTAAATAAAATGAATACATGAACAGACAATGCAACCATCCTGAATATCTTAGTAGATGTCTCAATAACTATAATTAAATACATCATACTTAAAGCCACATACACAGAATGTATCTCAGGATAAGCACGTATTTTCAGTGTCTCTCTTATCACTACCCAATTAAAATTAGGAAGGCTTAGATTGACTCACTTGTCATCAATGCTATTTTGATAATATATGTGCAAAAGTTTATCCTTTATCCAGCTCACTTTCTCTGCAGCATCTTTTCCGGCCTCAGCATGAAGACAATACTTCTTGTAAAGCTGGGCAAGACCCATCATTGCTTCTTTTCTGACTCGCCACTTGAGGGGGAAGAAACAAAAAGTAGGTGAAGAATGTTTTTTATAAATAAATATCAAGCATACAAAATACAGTGAAGGTGTAGAAGCATGAAAGACATAAACAGCCACATTCTGACTTCATATATTTAAATGCTTCAAAAGCTGGAAAATGCTGTTTAGAGCCTCAAGATTAGAATTTGTATAGCCTACATGAGGGGTTTCTTCCCTGGACTATGCAGATGAAGTATTGTCTATACAAAGGAACCCAGCACTGGGCTGAGCAAGGAAAACCTGGGAGCCAGTCAGTATAAAAAACATGAGTATAAGCTTAACATATATGCCTGAATAACTGTTGTCTTGAGCCACGATTTGGAAGACTTATCTATTAAGACACAGACAGCAATCTTTCTCCCCATAACCTTATGCTATTTTACAGCACACCTGTGGAGACAGGGAGATCAGGCCTAGCAAAACCTGCTAGGGTTTGAACTCTTAGGCCACCTTCCTGGGCAGCAGGAGAGGCTGTTTTGCTGAAGCTTTGCAAGGATTGTTTTAAGACACCAGGGATCCATGAAAAAAACACTACAATATCCACAGATGGAATTCCTGAGTTCTCATCCCTGCTTTGGTGGTCACTGCTTTATCCCCTCGTGAAATGTCCCATTATTCAACATTTCAACAGACAAGATCTGTACCCCATTGTACACGGACTTTTTGAAGGAATGATAGCAGGACAGACTGAAGATTTATATAATAGTCTCTCCAACTCAATGATTTACACAGAAAATCTCAAAACAAATTTGTTTTCCCTCATTTTGGCCTTGAATCCTACGGATTAACATTTCAGCATATGAAGCATAAGTATAAAATACTATGTTTGACACTCCAGTCCTGTAAAACTGAAGGCTTGTTTTAGTAACACTAAGTGAGAGAGTGAACATTTAATTTCTTAATGGATTTACTCAGTGTCTTCCTTTATCTGACAGGCAAAGAAAAGAAAAATCTTGACAATATGGTTTATGTCAACACAACAGCCTTAAACACCACCAGCTAAGTTACATAAACAGGATGGAAAAAAACCCAAACCTGTATTTTTTTACATATTTCTTAAATATTAAATATACAAGTAACAGCTCAAGATAGTAATGTCTTTGACAGTATACAGTATAATATTTTGTTTTGATAAGAGAGAAAAATTTTACATATAGACATTTTTTAACGTATGTGCAGGAATTTTTTCACATCCATTGTGATCTAAAGCACATTTTAAAGAAAATAAATGTCTGAAAGAGAAACATTTTCAGGAAAGAATTATTTTTCTGCATTCAGATATACCCTTCTAATACCAGCATCTATTGTCAGAAGAGAACAGAGAAGGATTTCAAGGAAGTATTCTAGAAAATGTAATCTAAAACAAAAACAGAGTACTTAACAAGATTACAAGGAAAGGAGGTTTACATTTTCAATAGATTTCTGATGACTGAAATTGGTGTAGACATGTCAGAGCATGTGCAGAAAGGCAACTTCAGGGAGAAGATGGGAGACACTGGGCAGAATCCCTTAGAGAATGCTTTGAGACACCATGTCAGCAAGTCACTGAACAGCAGATAGAGAGCAGCACTGAGAATTAAAGCTCAAGCAGCAGGGCAAAAGATGAAGGCAAATGAAAATGAAGGAGAGTGTAATAATGAGTTTTAAAGGGATCAGATCAATAAACACAGCTAACAGAATTACTACCTTGATTTAATTAAGAAAAGAATTTTTACAATCTTAGCTTCCTTGGCTAACCAGCATAATTAACCTCCTTCAGGGAAGACTGCTGAAATGAGTTTTAAAAAAAAACAACTGTTATTGAATGTTCAAGCCTCTCTCTTACCTGCTGGAATAGCTAACCTATTTCTTACACAGAATTAAGAAGATTAAAATCTTAAAATCCTTCTCCTTCTTCTGGAAAAAACACTATAAAAAAAGCCTCTCCTCTAACTTTTCGGGTTCAGGTATAAAGGAAAAGTTAAAAGTACCTGAACTACTCTCAAAAGCTCTTTTAAAAAACGTTTTTAAATGTTTCCTGAAACTAATTATTCTGAAATGTGAAGAACTGGAAACACCCTACAGATAGTGCTCCAATGGAAAATTCCTCACAATTCTTACCAAAGACTGGATTCCAGGTTTTGGTAAGAAGCATCTGTTCTCAAGAGTTAGATTTACAACTGCACCAATAGAAATAGATGTGAAAACTATAGGTGGGAGAGGGGGTTGTTTGGAATTTTTTGTTATTTTTTAATAGCTGTAATAATCATGCAAATGCCCATACATACAGAGTTAGCTAAGGATGTTTTTTAAAAAAACGAAGTAGTGTTTACTAGCCAAAAACTTTTACCCCTAAAAAGGTTCTCTCTCCCAATGCTGTGCACCAATAAAAATATGGTCAGAAACAAAAAAACAAACAAAAAAACCCCACTTGACATAAACAGCAAAACAGCATGATTTAAAGTCTTCCAGATTCCACTTTGATTTATAAAGAAAAAAGGCAGAATTGAAATGACAGATTAGTGTATTTAAAGAATAAGCATTTTACTTCAGTCTGCTGGACAGCTGTTCTTTTTATAGTCATAACTATACTCATTTGCAGTCCTCAGAAGAATTAGAGGAGGTCAAATTGATGAATGATCACTTAGGAGTCTGCAGAAGATTTGGCTAACAGAAACCTGGCTACAAAGGGTAAATGCCATCAGCACAAAACAGAATTAATGCGAAACAGTCATTAAAATAGGTATAATGCACTATATCTGAATGGGCAAAAAACCAAGGCAATTACATGGCCACATAAATGCCACTCTTCCCTCCCTCAAAAGAATCACAAATCCTTAGTATTCACTTTATAACACTAATTATATTAACAAAGACATGCTATTTGCTAACGTCTACTTCAAATGCTAAGTATTTGTTGTTGTAATTTCTAGTCACTCCTTAATTTTAATTTCTCCACGGGATGTATTTTCACTGTAGCTCGGTCCAGAGATTTTTAGAAGAGAAATATAATCTAGAAGTAAAGTTACTTTTCACTGGTGAGAGCCTGAAAAGGCACCTAACCTTAAAATGTAACATGCCATCAAACTTAAGACTGATGTGAAATCAGAGTGAAAGTTATTAATGTAAGTACCACACTGGGTTTAAGGCTGTATGAACTAAAAATCCCTAGCTCCTCAAATTAGTGTTGCAGCTATCCAAGTGATTGCCTCCCTACTGATGGGGACATGCTAAAAGAGAACAGAGGCACTCTGTAAAAGACACAGTACCAACCATCCCATGACTAGATTGAAGTGGTGCTTATACTGAGAGATTTTAGATCTCATATATGATTTTTGAATGTGTATATTTAATGGCTGAGAAGAAAGAAAGTGGTTTTAAATCATTCCTGAGAAATATGGAAGGTCAAGCTGCATATACAATTAATTGAAGACTTACTTTAGTATATTAATCATACTCAAAATCAGTATTTCTCACGGTGCAAAACCAAGACCCTTTTCTCAAATTCTGTTACAGTAACATCTTCATTTAAAAAGGGGAACATAAAAAGAAAATTAGTTTAAAAGAATTAAAGTTATTACCTAGAATTACATAGGTCATAGAGAAGATAAGCCCTATCAAAAATGAACAGAAAGTCTGAGACACTTAAAATGTGAAAACTTATTAGAAAACAAGCTGAACAGTGTGTATCAAATTTACTGAGGTAGTGAGATCTAACATCATAATAAAGAGCTGCTGAAAAATCTCATGCTACTGAATTGTTACAATATGAAATTACAGAAATGCAGGTTTTCCCAGCTGCATTAACTCTGCATGTACAGTATCAGGCAACATATCATCTGATTTTATTCAGGAAAGCTCCTGAAGTCAGTCTGGATGTTTTCCAAAATTGTGGGCTCAGTGCTCAGAAACAGCATAAAAGACAAAATATTAAAAACAAAACAAAACCCCAAACAAAAATAAAACAAAAAAACCCCAGCACATTATCATGAAGTGTGTAAACAATACAGTGCACACCTTGAATGCTGTGACTTGAGTCTGGTTCACCTTGGTTCCAACAGGATAGAGAACCACCAGACAAGAAGGACCAGATGTGTGCAATAATCAATTTGTGTGGAAGTTAATCAGATGATTCTTTAGCTTGGAAAGCAAAGAAGTGGAAAAGATAACGCCATATGCATTTATTAAGCATAAGTGGGTCAAAAAATACTTATTATTTTACTTGATATAAGCACTACAAGATACTCAGTGAAATTATCTGCTAAGTTTAAAAATGAACGAGTTACTTTTTCCACACATATACTGAAACAATTTACTGATGCAAATCCCATGTATGCTTTTAAAGTACAAGTAAGCTCAAGAAATTTGATAAATTGACAGAACAAAGTTCCATTAAAAGCTATGATGAAACAGATCAAAGAAATCCTTAAATCACAGATTGTTGGAAGCCTAAACTGACCACTATGAGAATGCTACTGGGCTATAGGGACCTTTGGCCTAAGCATATGTGGACATTCTTACCTTCTTACAATATGACTGTATTCCTCATAACTCAATGATCTCATTTACTTGACAACACTCTTTCTGGGGCTCTGTTTTTTTGTTTGTTTGTTTCACTTTTACAAAAATATATTAGAGGCAGATATTTGTGAAAATAAGCTATTACCACTCACCCGTTTGTCTAGCGTCCTCTCCCTTACAAAGCCCAACAGTTGGTCATTGACTAAAGAGAGATCCCTCTTGCCAGCAGTGATAATTGTAACAATAACATCATGTCGAATGGCTTCTTCTGGGTCATGTGATCTAACCTTCAAATATTCTGTTATGAGCAGAAACAATTAAAAGCTTGGCTTTCAAATGTAGATTAAGACGTATTCCAGTTCACTGATAACGTTGAAAAAATTAAACGCCAGTCACGTATCAGAACCATGTAGTCTACTAAACATGCAACTGCCCACAGGAAACATCTGTTTCTGCATTTTCTTTCTTAAATACAAAGCAATTATGCAACTGTAAAAATAAGAATAATACAAAAGTAAATAGCTTTTACAGTCACCTCATTTGCAAAAAGCAATGAAGTGAAAAAAAGCTGATTAAAATATACTGAAAATAAAAGGGGGGGTGACGGAGTGAGAAGAAATCAAAGCAGCACAGACTCATTCTCAAAGAGCTAGAGAAGTAAATACTAAGTGAAAAATACTGACAATTGTTGCAGGTTAGCTTGTATCAAAAGAAGAACAGTATTTTTATTTGAGCCTGAAATTCTGCTCATTGTTAAACTGATGCTGAAGTCAAGGAGGAAGCTTCATAGTTAGCATTTCTAAACTCCGTGGAAGAGAGCACTGAGGAATGCACTGACTGTTAATGAAAATAAAGCAAGATGTTGCACCAAAATTTGCTTGACTTGCCCAAAATTTCATTAGAATCTGAAGTTGCTTTAAAACTCATTCTACAGTGGTTATCTTCTTAAAGATTCACCCTGACAAAGTCCACACAATATCACATACTTCTCGCTTTCTAATAACTAGTGCTTGTCTTCATCAGAAAGCAATTACTCAGTAGTTAGATCTTCCATCCAGCATCAAGCACTGGACTTGATATATTTTATCACCACACTGCTACATACAGAAATAATGGCATTCTTCCTTGCTCATTTCTTAAACTATTCTAAGCCCCAAATAAGCATCTCACCAGTGAGGTCTTTTGCTAAGTCTGGATGGTTCATTAAACAATGACTGGCGAATTTCACACTCTCTAATCTCACAGGGACATGGATATCATTGAACCTAGAGGGATAGAAGATTATGAATGTTAATTTTTAATTAGCCTTGCAAATCAAGATTACTCTCAATGTAGTAATGTGCGGACAGCATATTCGTTAACACATTAGAAATGTTTTGAATTTATCTCCATAATGTACACATCATACAAATTTTTATGCTATTTGTTGTGAAATTAAGTCAGGAATAAAAATAAAGGATAACTATGCTGTAGGTAGATGAAATGTTGACCCAACAGATTTCATCCATTGACTTCTGAACATAATTCTCCACATGCTGTCAGTAGTGTGTGTGTGTGTTTATGTACACACATATGAAATTATAAAAATACAAACTGCTTTAACACTTTTGAAAAAGTGCAATTTTAAAAAACAAAAATATTCCTCTATTTACTGCAAAGGAAACATCTCTTCACTCAAAAAGGTATATAGGACAGATACAGTTGCAGATATAGCTGAACAATATGAAATTTCAGACAGTGCTGGCATACTTATTGTGTAATTTCTGCTATGTATGTAATGTCCTATCTATCTAACTTATATTTCCATAGCTGACAGCAATATAGGAGCAGTCTTTTCAGGCTTCTTTGTTCTAAAATGCAACTGTATGCAACTCTCTGCTTCAAAGATTTAACAAAATAACCTGTTCAAATACGAACAGTTACAACAACACAATGAAAAAGACAATATACTATCAGAAAATTCAAAATAAAAATAATAGAAATTTAGAATCCCCGTTTCTCTTACCGCCCAAGAAAACACTGCCAAAGAGGACGATTCTGTGTGGCCAGATCAGAATCTCTGGAACCAAAGAGTTTAGCCAGAAGTCGAACAACAGCCAAACGCTCTTCTCCATCATTGCTCTAAAAATCAAAACATGAAAAAGAAACTGTAAATCATTACCTGTAATATCTTAGTAATTTCTGGCTTCCTTTTCTTTCTGTTTTAAGTTATGTTAAAAAGTGATTTTGAAATGATTTCTGATAATCCTCAGTCTCCCTAACTGGATTATTAGATGAACAGAAGCAATGTAGATATATATGTACGTGTGTGTGTGTGTATATATATATATATAAATAAATAAAATTACATATAGCTATTGAGTTAACATACTACAGCCACTGAATAGATGCCACTGAATAGATGGCTATGCTTTGAAAATTTCTCCTCTGTCAGAGAAGAAAAAAAATCCCCCTCACAGTAGTGTGAATAACATATACTCCTAACAATTCCAAAGAGAAATTATCTTATTTTGCTTTTCATACTTTGAGATTTTGTGTGTGGAAAAAACATCGATTAAGATGTGGGAAATAGATGTGCACTAATAAAAGGTTTATATATTTTCACCAGATATCTGTTTCTTAGTTATTTTTGTTTGTTGCCACCACACCCTTTATGTACATGCAAACGCATGAAATTATTTCTCTTGCCATTTACAGTCACATGAAGGCAAGTGATACAAATTTTTTATCCCTCCAGCAGAACACTTGGTAAGTCAATAGCTCTGCACTCTTTAATATTCACACAAATTTTATTACTTGTCCAAAGCTACATTGTAACCTACCTTTAGCTTGAATTCAAGCTGTGGCATGACAGAAAGCAGTAAGTGAGGATCTATGGCAAAAAGCTCTTGTATCAAGTCAAACACATGTTCAGATAAATCACTTACTGAAGACTTTCCCAGTACCAGAACCTGGTTAAAAAACTGAAACATAACATTATTTAGCATATTTTCATTCATTCATGTAAGTACTAATTAAAGTATTCTTCCAATGTAGTATCATTAATACTTTAATTCTAATGGAAGGTACTAAGTGCACTGTTTTCAGTGTATCAAAGCATTTCTCCCTCACAGTTTTGGCTCAAGCAAGTTATAAACAAATATACTTCATAGTTCAGTTCTATTAGTTCCATCAGGATCAACTAATTCATAGTAAATTGACAATTTAAAATATCAATAACTATCTCCCCAGCAATATTAACAGTTAACAGAACAATTTTTATCCTGAACTGCGTAATTATCCAGTGGGAGTGGAGAAAAAAATTTTAGTATCTTCTATTTAATTTTATTAGATGGAAAGATAAGATGTTAGGAAAAAGCTCTTCACCCTGAGGGCAGTGAGACACTGGAACAGGTTGCCCAGAGAGGTGGTGGAAGCCCCATTCCTGGAAGTTTCTAAGGCCAGGCTGGACAGGGCTCTGAGCAGTGGGAGGTGTTCCCTGCCTGTGGCAGGAGGTTTGGAACTGGATGATCTCAAAGGTCCCTTCCAGCCTTGAAAGGTCTAAGATTCTATGACTGCTAGTGATCTAACAGGAAATAAAGTAGCCTAAAATATGAATGATTTTTTAAATTAAATTTTAATATGCTTGATCTACATATTATTAGATAATGAGTAAAAATTAATTTCCTCTTCACTTACTTGAATTGCCTCAGATACTCATTTAATAACCAAGCTAATAATGTCCTATTTGGAAAATGGTATTCTTGTAGCTGTATTACAAAATGCTACTTTTACAAACAATATTTTAAAAACCCCAAATCTCTACTATTCAAGGCAGTAACAAGAACACTTATTACTTGCAGATAACATGAATTAATTTGTTCACATACATTGGCAATACAGGGTTCAATGGTCTGGACGGTCCTTTTCAACAGGACTTTTGCAAGATCAAATGCTTGTTTATTAAGGTTCTGAAAAAAAAAAATTAAAGAGACAAACTATTTTAGATTCCTTTACTTTTCTCTCCCAGCCTTAGAAGACCGTGACTTAAGGAAGTCATGTTTTATGACAAAGCTAATTGTTTTCAAAGCTATCTTAGTTCAGTTATGCTAATTCCACAACTATAGAATTAAGAAAATCTTAAAAAAGAAAATCTTAAAAGAAACCTACCCCAAAGCCCATCACTTTCTGCACATTCTTCTAAGACTTTATCACTTCAGTTGTTACCTTGAGCATTACATTCATGTCTATGAGAAGTTTTCACATGCAATCACGTAAAAAATTTTGAAGAAACATTACCACACCTGCATACTTGCATAATTAACATGCACTGAATTTTGGCACTGAAAAATGAACATCCTACTTAAACGTGCTTTTGTTTCCCCCTCACATATTCATTCAAAGTACAACCTGTAGCAAAGTTCAGCTTTGTCTAGAGGGTAAAACTGCATGCTGACTTTTGCATGGACTGCACTGTATGCTCTGAGATAGCCCACAGAAAGCACCTGCTCTTTATGTTAAAAAGTGATTTTGAAATGATTTCTGATAATCCTCAGTCTCCCTAACTGGATTATTAGATGAACAGAAGCAATATATATATATGTACGTGTGTGTGTATGTGTGTATATATATATGTATATATAAAATTACATATAGCTATTGAGTTAACAATAGGCAGAGTGAGCTGCAAACTTTCCAAATAAATGCTTGATTGCAACATAACAAATCTGAACATAGTTTGTCCCTAAGTCTTGAGCAAGATAAGGAATGTAACTGCACAGTCTGAAAAATGTGACTATCCCAATTTGCACAAATCCAAGATAAAATATCTCATCTCCTTGAGGGATTAATGCAGTTTGGGGTTTTCAAGAAAGAAAAAAAAAGTAAGGTGGATTAGCTGATTGCCCTGAAAATTACAAATGACTGCAGACAAAATACACATAAACCCTAAGGATGACTGATCTTTGGAAAGGCAGTATTTGGCAAGTCTGTATTGAGAATGACTCCCTTGTGTTCTTTCATCTGATGAGACGACAAACCAAAAGACAGTTCATCAACTGATCGTAAAGAGAAACAAACAGCCAAAGGCTTAAATACCTCCTCAGTCACCATGGCACTAAACTGATGTCTCATTATAGAACAGAGATTTGTATAAACTCTTAAATTCAAAACAAAACAGTTTCTCTCCAAACATGATTAAAATCTTGTTGGCAGGTATGTCTGTATTAAACTAAAGGACTGCCAACCTTATACAGACAATATGTTTTATTTTTTATCTTTAATAGAACTTGTAAGATTTCCTGCAATCAAGTTATGTTGTACCTCTTCCCCTGGGAGAGGTACACCAGAGCTTAAAATACCAAACAACTAACCCCCCCAAAACAAAACAAAAACCCAACAAACAAAAATTCAACAACTAAAAAAACCCCCAAAACATGTAACAGAAACCAAACCAACAACAATACAAACCTCCAACAAACCAAACACCACAACAGTCTAGAAGTAAATATATATATTGATAAAATAAATAACTATTCATAAATAATAATAAAAAACAAATAATCAATCTGTTAGGAGAAAAAAAAACCTTGACAGTTTGGATCCACCATGATGCATAGGATACAGAGGAAAATACTCATTTTAAATACATGAAATATGTTTCTAAAAAATAACCTTGATATGAAGAGTGTGGAAAAAAAAAATTCACTAAATAGCACCAGTTTTAAAGTTAATAAAAAGAACTACAGCTTGATTCCATAGCTGGTCTGAGCAAAATGTGAAATACCATACTGTAATGGACAGTAAAGCCACTCTACTGATAACAGAGGTACAAATGAATGTAACTTAGGTGCTGAGGTAGACTATTTCTTGTCTAGGTACTTGCATATTTCTCTTTTTACTTCAGTACTGTGTTCCACAACATAAGACATCTTTAAAAAGAAAAACAAAAAAACGCCAACAAAAAAACCCCACCAAAAAAATTCAAACAAACAAAAAAAACCCCAACCAACCCAAAAAACCACAAACCAACGCAAGCAAACAACAAACAAAACCATACATAGACAACATAGACAACCAACAAGACAACATAAAATCTACCCAAAACCCCAGTAAGGAATATATGTTATCCAAACCACATATTTCAGATCCTTTACAAAGCTTAAACAGTCTTGTCAAACTGATACTTTTATCATGTCATAGCAGAGAATGACTCCTGTGCAATTGCTTTTCAGGGACAAAAAAGTATTGTTATTATTTGCTCTCCACAAGAAAATTAAACTGTGCCTTTCAAGTGAGGATGCTTCTGTTTCACACACCAAAGGACATACAATTAATATAATCACAGATATTTCTAGGACATGTGTTCATGAAAGGAGAACATAATTACCAGTCAAACTCTGCTAGGCAGAACAGACAGAAAAATTTTCTGCATTTTTTTTTATTTTAAATACCATGGAAAATCAGTAGCTGAAGTTCAGACCAAAATACTGACACAGATATGATACTAAACACTGACTACAGTGTATTATTTGCTCAGTCATGATAGCCAAGAGCCACTAAGGACTGGCCATCAGTCCACTAAAGAGACGCTAGATGCACACCCAATATTTACATTTACTTTCCTCTTTACCACAGCCTTCCTCAAGAATTTCCCTCATTTAGCAAAATTATATGATTAACCTAACAATGTTAATCTTAAAGGATAATACTTTTACTTTGCCTACACCAATTCACAACACATTGTTCAGGGGTATGAGGTTTACTGGATCTTTGACTCCTCAGAGACGTGCCCACCATTGTTAACAGCACCACCCAAAACCTCACATACACATCCCCACTACTCAACTTCCACTCATGAGCTCTACTGCCTGTAATTTATTGTAAACAACTAAGTTGTTTACTCTAGAACTAGTATACTATACTAGTTTTACTAAGAACAGCAGATTTTCAAAATACTCTTTTTCTGTTGTTATGAATTAGAGGCCTCCCTTCCTCTTAGCAGTTTTAATAAGACATCATGTCCTTGCTGTCATTAAAAACAAGGTGACAATATTTGATTTTCCCATCTCATGGTCATGACAGAAGGAATGTAAACTGATCTCAGATGATACATACTTTTATACACCTGTTGCTGAGATTTCACAGGTAAATGACAATGGCCACAGTTTAGTCATTTCTATGCTTTACATTTCCGTGAATTTTCCCTCTTTAGGTAACAAAAGGAATAACCCCTGCTTTAAAGTGTTAATTTTGCTTTAATTATGTAGTCATGGATGGAGCTGCTTTTACTTTGCCATTATTTTGAATTAATAAATGAACAAACAGAAACATATCTGGTAAACAGAGTACAGTTAATTTACTGTAGCTCATAACTGAAACTTACTGTTCTCCATACAATTTTCAGTAAGAAGCAGAAGCATTTTAGCAAGGGAAAATTCTCAGTCAGTGCAAGGCAACACCAGCCTGCACCTCAAATCCTAGATTTCATGGCTAAAGGAGCTATGTTTATTCTCCTTTAAACTATATTTAGCCATTAAAGGCACTTCAAAAGCTCAGCTGCAGACCCAATGACCAGATTATAAACCACACAATGAATCCAGAAGGACAGCATCAGTCACAGTTCATGAAACTCAGTGTGAAGTGGGAGTCTCTGAAAAACCTGTTGAAGTAGCTGTGTAGCTGGGCTAAGACAACATCTGTGTGACAGCAGCAACCTGGTAAGAGGGGATCTCAGAAGACTCCTCTAGAAAGAGGGCCTGGGGCGTGTGTGGGGGAATGTGTTACTTGTGAGTGAGTTAAAGGGATGCTGAACTCTCCAAAGGGCAGAAAGTTTATGGAACTCATAAAAGAATATACGGTGCAACAAAAGCAACCAACTTACTAACTGAAAAAAAATTAAAAGTACTACACTTCAGATAATAATAAGGGAAAGATAATAAAAAGGGAAAAGACACTGGGGGGAAAAAAGAACCCAAACCACAAGGGAGGTGAAGGGAAGCCTGATGGTCAACCTAAGGTGAGCAGCAAGTCACCACAAAAGACTTGTAGAAGTAATTTCTTCCCCCCCCCTTTCTCTTATTATTTAAATTTCAAACAAACAAAAGAATTAAAAAAAAAAACCAACCCCCAACAAAATCAAACCAAAACTCCCCCAAGTTTGTTCCAATCTTTCCAATTAACAAACAACCCCAAAACAATAAATGCAAAAACTAGGACCCACCACCTTTAAGATAGTGTTTTCCTATTACATTTGCTTGAAAATACTTTTTTTTTGTTTCAGTACAGAATTCCTGAGGTAACAAGTAGACAGAATGTCTTGATACTGAATAATCCAGACACAGCTAATGAACAGTACCAAATAATTTCCAAAGGAAATTTTATATCCACTGTTAAAAGGCTGGGCAAAAAAAAAAGCAGTTATGATGGAAATGCAGTCATGATGGCTAACGTGTGTGGAGAGAGTAACAACAAGGAAATAAAAATTGTTATAACATTATAATGCTATAGTATTTTAATTTGCAGACCTTGTGTGCAGGAATGAGGTTAATCAAAATGGAGTCCAGCAGCTCCTGAGTTACTCCGTCGCCTTCCATGATGATAGAACTCATCAAATCCAGCATATGCATTTGTACCTTCTGGTTGTGGCTATTACTAAGATGACAAAGCATATTAACAATATTAAATTTTCCAACCCTGACAAATATTAACAGTACTGCTAAGAAACAATGTCAAACACTCTCCAGCTTCCCCTTCTTGACACTCCCTGTATCTCAAAACAACTTCAACATACCTTTCCATGCTTAGAGGAAGTTTCAAAAACCTAGGACACCCTAGCTTTTCTTTAAGAAGTGAAACAAAAAAGAAATAATAACTATGGATGTAGATAAATGATTCAGAATGGAGGTGAAATTTTAATTTAGATGCCTGCTTTTAGACACACACCCCTTCATACTGCATACATTCATTTGGTTTTCCTCTACCTCCCCATTTGGAGGAACAAACAACTTGATCTTTGCAGGCATTTGCATTTGTAGACTATGCAAGGATTCAGTCTTCCCCCAAAACTGATGATATTTTGGCAGTTTAATATAATTGAAGTAATTCTACTTACTTGATAACTGAAAAAAGAGTCCTAAAAAGCTGAATAAAAATTTCATTGCAATCTTCCAACTCAAAGCAGATGTTGTAAGATTTAACCCAAGCTAAATTCTAAAACAAAAATAGAATATTCAGGATATTACAACTTGATATTAAGTCACATAAATATAACAATGGTAGATACATTTTTCCTATTTAAGGAAAAATATTACACAATATATTGTAAACCCTTTGGGGAAAGAGACAGTATTTGCTTTGCATATAAAGAGCTCTTAACACAAAGGAGCTTTACAATATACATCCAGAGAAAACCTAAATATAGCATCATCTGATTTCTTACAAATAAAAAGCAGACTGACATATATTGCTGATCTATTAAATCCATGATTCTTGGCTTTTTTCTTTGTGCTATGAAACAATACAGTTTTAAACATCAATAAAAGGTTTACAAACAAGATATTGCTTCGAAATTCACATTTCTTGCCAAGAGTAGGCTTTTCTAATGTTTTTAAACCAAAATCTTGTAGTATTTCTGACATCACCAATAAGCAGATTTGCATTTTAATGTAAATGCATTTCAGTATTTTCAATTCTTGATGAGGTAGTGTAAGAGTAAGGGTGCAAGATACAAAAAAATAAATGTATCAAATCATAAGATAAAGGCCAAATGTTAAAAAAACCCAATCATCTTATGTTCTTAATCATAGGCTGCACGAATTTCCTATATACAAACAGAATTTTAACTGCTAAAAGCAGCAATTCATTGAACCTTTATTCTGTAAACCACAACAGACTCATTAAAGAAATTTTCATGGCATACTCGCACATCTGGAAAAAGACTGATTATATTTCTTAGACTTAACAGAGCAAATATCATCTACTAAAAATTAGAAATAATGTGTTACCTCTAACAAGTAAAAGTATCTGTTAAATTGAGGGCTCTTCGTGTCCTCCAAGCCTTTTAGTTGTCTTGTAATAAACAAGAATATGTCCTGTCAAAAAGATGATTAAGCGTTTACAAGCTTGATGCAGCAGAGTAAAAATACAAGCCTTCAGCAGTGACAACCACCCACATTTAAAAATTCATGATATAAGAAAATCTTTTGGTCCTTTTCAGGCACTGACAGAAAGCTATCACCAACACAGACATTGGTTATCTAGTCTTCCTTTACACATCTCTGGACCTTAGTCACAGGACTAAAGCAGCATCTCTTTAATAAGATTGAGCATTAGCATAAATGTGAGTAAACCACTTTTTTTTGGTGGTGTTTTTTTTCTAGGGTGCGGGAATAGTGGTGGATACTTTTTCCTCACTAAGAAAATGAGGCAGGAAGAAAGCCTTTATTTCACAGAGCATTTTTACCTTTAGTTTGTCATGGGAAGTATATGGAGCTTCAGGAGCATAGATACGAAATATATCAGCCAAGCAACATGCTACAAGGAGGCGCACATCTTTATTAGGATTCCTGAGGAAGAATTCAGATGCAAGGTGCAAGGCTAATGGGAGATACTGCTGCTTCTCATCCTCTGAGTCCTGGTCCATATCCATGAAGGTTTTTACCACCATCTGAAAAGCAGAAAAAAACCACCCATTTGAGTGCCTTCCAACTACTAAACAATATTTTCTAAAAGGATGCAATGCTACCAATACATGTTCCACTACATAATCACATTACTACCACAATTATTTGTTATTATTTTTCCTTAGGACAAACATCAGAGAATGTTAGTCTGATACTGAAGGTCTATTGGACTTGGCATTCTACAGTAAGACAATAAAAAATGCTTTGCAGCTCTGATTATTTTGGCAATCTTAACCTGAGGAACAGCACAGAAACTGCTGCACACTGGTGAAGTTGGAGATGGCAGCACCTCATCACCAAAGCAGCCCCAGAGCACCTCATACTGTGGGTTTGCCTCAGCAGGGACAGCACAAGGGGCTACAAGCAATCTGGCCTAGCATATAGAGGGCCACAGCATAATGCAGATGCTTTAAGAGCTATGTCAACACTGAAAAGGACCCTAAGAGGCCAGTCTTATGCTGACTGTATCAAGGCACAGAGCTCAAGAACTACTGGGTACCAGAGAAGATACCAGACAAGAACTTAATCCCTTATGTAAAATGTCTAACACTGCAGATACGTTCTTTCTGCATGTTGAAAACTGTATAGCCTTATATAGATAATAAAAAAAATCAAATACATGGTTTCCTTCTTTCCTCTAATGCAGCTAAGATCTACTAAATGCCACCAAAATTTACATATTCTACAACCCCAGTTAATGGAAACATCTCAACATAATCACTTGGCAAAACTGAAAGTGAAAACCTGAAGAAATAAGATGCAGGTTTAACTTTTGGAATAAGGTTTATTACACACATTCTTAATATGACCTTTGTCACACCAGTCCTTGTGTCCCATACTTCCATGTCACTTGGGCATCCTTACAGTTAAAATTATAAAGGACAGCAATGTTGCATTCCAGGAGGATTTATTACACCCATTACATGCACAGTATACACATCAAAGAGGTACAGAGAAAACACAGAATGGTAAATCAAATTTTCCCCTAGAATATTAACAGTAAAACACACGAGGAGATTGAGCCCATGTAACTAATAATCACCTTTTACCATAGTTCTTCTGCTATTGTGTCATTCTACTGATACTGAGGTTGCTCCTCTGTGATTAAGCATGCCCATGCCTCCAGCATAAAAACACCAGCTTTTAGCTTTACCACCTCCTTGAATTTTTGAAACCCAGTTTTAAACTCAGATCTTAAAAATTATTCTAAACATTCAACAGCAACTTTTCCAGCAGTATGTTATAAAAATTTGCTTCAATTTCTGTAAAGGTGCAAGTGTATTCCTTTAGGAAGCAACTCATAGCAAAACAAAAACTCAGCAGAGGGGGTGGGATGGGTGAGGAGAGAGGGGAATCAACACAGAATATAAGATAACTTTACTGCCACAGCTGGTAAGAATCCAGATTCCACCTGCATTAGCTGTTTCCTTAAAATTACTCCTAAGCTGTATTTTGAAGCCTTAGCTGACAGGACAAAACAATCCTATTGAGAGCATAGGTATGTCTTTCATAGTGTCACAGATCACCTGTCCTTCCTTTTCAAAGGAATAAAAACTAACAAGCAACAAAACAAACCAGCATAGACTTCAACACCTAGCAGAATCTTTCAACACAGAAGGATTAAAATAATAATAAAAAAGGAAACAAACAAGCAAAACAACCACCACACCAAAAACCAACATGATGCAAAACCAAAAAACCACACCACACTCTGCTGCTGGCAGCAGGACAAGGAATAATGGCCTTGACTTGCAGCATGGAATTCAGGTAACTATTACTGAAAGTTTTAAAAACTGCAGAGAAAGAACTAAAATATCTGTGGATCTGGAGACTGATGATAAATGCATCTGTACCATATAAACTTGTCCAACTAAAGTTTCTTCCAGGGTTTTTACTGATTTTATAGATAACCTATATAAATGAACTTTTGCTCTTTCCTGTAAGCCCCATCCCCTTTCTCCCTGTGCATATTGTAAACTTCAGAACCAGAATACTCTCCTGGACTCAGATCTCTCTTTCGGTTCTCAAGTTCATATGACAAGATGAATCAATCTTGCATATATATGCCTTCTCTGATATGTCAAAACCAGACAAGGCAAGGCAGAATGGTACTGTGAAAATTCACACAGCTTTCCCCTTTGTTAACAAAACGTTGCAATATTAAGGCATAATAGTAATCAAACTAGTCTTTGGCCTGTTTGAAAATACACCAGCCTTACAGCTTTTCCTAGGCATTCGGAAGGAACTGGCAGGCAACATCCATAAAACCTCCCTCTATTTCCCTGCAAAGCATTCCTTGAAATTTCTTTTCTATTAGAAAACAAAAACTGGGCAGTAACTGGGCTTCTGGCAAACTGCAATTGCTATTTAACATACTGATGTATGTTTCCTCCATTGTTTCTTTCTAGTCCCATATCTGCTTGTACTTGTGTGGTGTCTTTTGTCTCACACTGAGATCTTTGGTGCATGACATTCTGTTTACAGTGAGCACAAAACCATGAACAGAATACTGCACTGGTCTTTACCTCAGATCCCAGATACCAAGCAATAATATGTAT
The DNA here is from genome assembly GCA_038090715.1 of Florisuga fusca. Taxonomy (NCBI): domain Eukaryota; kingdom Metazoa; phylum Chordata; class Aves; order Apodiformes; family Trochilidae; genus Florisuga; species Florisuga fusca. Next base: position 1,854,941 of record JAAWXA010000001.1, on the reverse strand, counting down.
GGGGTACACAAAATATACACTATAACACGAATAATGAAAGTAACACAAACAAGATACAGAGGGCTAGTTACTTCTGTCACCTGGGACTGGTATTATTTGGGATACATAGAACTGATAGAAATATTAACATATAAAGTTAAGCATACTAACATAGCCTTTCCCAAAGATCTTTCTTCAAGTTTATTGTAGTCATAGTTCCCACTCACTGTATGTTTTTTTTACTCTATACATGTTCTCTTACAAATTATGGGCTTCCGCAGAGGAATTTTTAAAAAACACAGAGAAAAATTGAAAAATGCAGCAGTATGGATGTCTAATAAATCTTGATAACATCTTATGAAGAAGTTATGACCTTCTGTAAAGAGCTGCTCATTATTGGTTCAGAAAGATTTTCACAGTTAAATTTTTTTAGCCTAACCACTGCAATGCTGGTACTAATTGTGACAGATATAAATTGATCTATTCAAACAATCTGCTAATGAAACTGAAAAACTAGATATACAGTATAGTGAATGTCCAAATAATTTCAAGTTCATTGATTTTTAAACCCAAACTGGAAACCACTTTTGTAACTAATGATATATACAAATGCAACAAATGAGGGAATATGACAAAGGAAAGAAGCCCCCAAAAATTCAAGACTGTGCTTAGTATTTCATAGCACCACAGGGAAGAAAAAACACAACTGCAGAGAAGAGACATGAAGTGCTACTGCCAAAGAGATTATAGTACAATTGTTTTTTTATATGAATCTGCATGTTAAGAAAACCTTTGTTACTACAATTACTCATATTATAGGTACTTTATTAGAGCAAATTGTAACCAACATGTCCATTCTAACTACCCTTTTTCTACTTGGGAAAAAACAAAAGCCCAAAATAACCAACCATCCACCCCAACTCCTCTTTATATTAAGGTTTTCATTTTAGGTCTAAAAGGAGTCTCAATTTCCCAAAGTTTTGATTGAACAATCACATAAATATTTCTCTAGCAGAACAAAGCAGTTATTTCAGAGTTAGTTATTAATTACTATCATGCTAAGCCAATTTTTATTCCAGGAAAAAGTGATTCAGCTGTGACAGGAACTCACTACTTTTTCAAATTACAGCACTATTGTCTAACTGAAGTGTTGCTGTACAGTCAAAACAACCCTAGCTAGAGCACTAATATTTGTTGACACTAACCCCTACAGACTCTTAGCTTCCACCACAGAAAACTGTTACAGTCTTCTGTGCAAAAAGGACAGAACAGTATGATTTAAAAATATAATGTAACATCATCCATTTTTCCAAACAATTAAGCACTCAATTTAAACACTAATTGGTAGTAAATGTAAACAAAATACAGCTACTGACATTTACAATTAAAGGCATTCTGCATTGCTTTTAATTTAATGCATCTCCATTAAGTTATCACTTACCCTGGTACTTCAGTTCCCTTGCCAAAATTAAAGTGTTATAACTATTCTAGAAATTTTTGTTGTTGCCATTTTTACTACAATGCCTTGACATTCCAATTACTAGTCCAAGATTTTACCCTCCCAGACTCTGCAGACATTTAAGTGAAATCCTCTGATTATGACACTGGAGATGGTAGAGAACTGTCTTAATTCAAACATTAGAGAGCAACAGTTAATATAAAGCTACCAAGTCACTCGTAGCACATCATGGACATATTGAAAACTGAACAATTTAAACCTTTCAGGCATGTGTTCATCTGACTGCATAAAATCATGCACTGTGCAAGCCAGTGGGCTCCTCCATTGGAAAGAAATCCACAGACTACCTCTGAATTTAAGCATCAAAGCCTTTAATGACATCTACAGAAGTCAACTCAGTTTTTCTCTGGAACTCTCTACACTGACCATGAAAGCAGCTCAGGGTGACCAGGTGCCTGAAACGAGGCGAGATCCATTCTACCTGCAGCTTCTTCTGAGACTGTCAGCCTTTGCATTGCACTGAAACACAGTCCAGATGTTACCAAAGTGCTGTTCACAGTCTGTTTACACCTCATATACAGTTTCTGAGCAGTCTGTTTTCACAGACAGTAAATTAGCAGGGTAGCTTGCTCTTACGTGACTCAGACGCATGCAGCGCTTGTGCAAGACCTGTGCCTCAGACAGGAACACTAACTCCTGCTGTTCAGATCCTGGTTTGTGGTTACTGACCACGTAGTTTTAGGTGAGTGGTTTCTGGACCAGGAAATACACTGATGAATCCAGCAGTATAAGGTGGAGAGCGACATAAACACAGGAGTGGACAGAGTAATTGGTGTAGATGGAGAAAAGCCCCAAACAGTGCTTGCAGAGAGGAAGAACCAGGCAGAGGTAGGAAAGCCTTACTGCAGTTGGCAGGACAACCACAACCCTCCCAGCTAGTTACAACAGCATGGGGAAGGTGTGTGCAGGTTGCATTTGTTCTACTGTTCTTACAACAGCTTATTCATATAGTATTCCACTGAAGCAACATTTAAGCAGCCTTGACCTGAAAACAGACCAGCAAAGGATACAGAGTAATCTGAAATTAACCTTGCAATCACCAAATCAATAAATGTAATTAGAGAATTTGATGCCATTTGCATTAGAAGTTAATTTCAATATTAAGATTAAATACAAAAAATACTTTACTTGGTGGTAAAACTTCCCCAAATTGAAACAAGCCAAGATGACTCCTCCAGAGTGCAGAGAAAGACATCAAGAGTGAAAATAAACACAAATTCTCCAGTTTTCAACTCTGCCACTAGTGTTTTTACAGTTTTTCCTTGCAAGATTTAAGCAGTATTATGGGTGACCCTTGCCATTAGCTATTAAAAATAAATTATGTTCTTTCACTAGGACCTAATTGCAAAACAGCAAAATGTACAGATATCTGTAAAAAAAAAACAACCTCTAAATCATGAAAAATCAGGATTAGAGTCTTGGTCTCCCTAAGATACAATCCTGTCTATCAGCCACAATCACCAAACAAGGCAAAATGAAAATTACTGTATCAATAGAAACAAAAATAAAAGACCAACGCGACACCAATAAACTAACACCCAAAGAAAGATACCAACCGGCCCCAAATCAGCAACTGTTAACCTCACAACCAAGATAGTCCTGCCAAGATATTCAACAGGCTGACATTAACAGAATTTTACAACACAAACCTAACTGGGAAAGGCTGAACAAACACATAAGAAAAACAGGGTAAGAGTAAGAAAAAGTAATTACTTTGCTAACCCGACACACTTCCTCTGATAATCAGCTCTCTAGACAAGGAAGAACAGGACAGGCAACTTGTCTGACTGTCAACAACTGCACCACACCAAGCCACAAGAAAACTGGGGATTTTGGAAGAGATTAAGCTTAACACAACACTGCCTCCTTAGTCCCTTCCTAAACCTTTAAGCTATGTGTAAGAAATGTTAATTAATCTTAAAAATCAATTTATTGGTGGAGAATTTTGTTAGACTGTGGTACAAGAAACTGAAACGGAGCAGAATGACAACAGTGAGGGATTGGCAACAGAGGACAGGATACTATGTAAGAACAGAAATACCAAAATGAGTAATTGCTCAGTGGTCATATGCTTAAAACCAAAAACTTGTGCTATTGAGAGCTTATCAGTTGGAAACAACAGGAGAAGAGAAAGATGGACAATTGTAAAGAGATCATGAGCCAACAAGCTGTGTGCATGAAAACAATGAAAATGCAATTGCAGGATATGACAGAAGAAGTATTTCCAGTCAAGGAAAGGAAACAACAGCAATACAACTCAAGAAATGCTAAAAATACTAAAAGCTGAGTTGAAACACATCACTTAGGTTTGATTACCCTTGCTGATTTAAAAAAAAAAATTAAAATTTAAAATTTCAAAACAAAAAAGGTACAGAAGGTGGCTACTAAAGGAGTCTCTAAAGGAGACTCTAGGAGACTGGTTTGCTTTGACTACCAAGACAACCACCAAATTCTTCTCTCTCAGTATGTCATAAACCCAGGAGCACCATTTATGCACTGGAAAAAGACAACAAGTAGAAATAAGCAGAAACAGGCCAGCAGCATCTCCAGCCTAAGAACTGAGGCTACTTTCTGAGCACAGAAGCATATGCTCTGAAGCACTGTCCTCTCACAGGATTTCCCTTTATGGCAAACAATTACTTTTTAGGGTTCACATTTTTCAGTGTTGTAGCTAGACAGAAGTAGTTGCACAAATGAAGCAGGAGGTATATGTGAACAATAAAAACAATGAACTGGAAAGCAGGTGATGGATTGTTGTGAAGTTTTGCTGTCATTAATTTAACTGACTGGTTGGAGATCTTGCTACAGTTCCATACATATTTGATAGGGTAAAAAAGTAACAAAGGAAGATGAAACACAGACAGAAATTCAGACCTGCTTGACAGCCAGGAGACCTAGCAGTACACTAGTCAAATCCCTCTCCCAGTAGCTATGGCTTTCTTTCCACATGATGATGGGGATCCAGTTTAACAACTTGCTGATGCCACCACCTCCTTTTCCCTTCCCCATAACTGATCCTTCCTTGCTTCTGGCCATGAAGTGCCACTGTGCATTTTGCAGTGGTCCCAAGGCTTGTTAAATAACTCCATGAGTCAACTCAACTTACTCATCTGGTTGAAAATCTCATCAGAAAAAGCCATGTATAGTTTTCTGAAAGGTATAGTTAGACTATGGACAGATCTGGTATGTTCCAGAACCAAGAGAAAGGAAGGTAGAAATAATTCAGTGGCAAAGGCCAGGGAGAGAATTTAATTTAGCCTTCTGGAACATAATCTCTTAAAACACAATTTAGTAACACGATCTCAACCTTAACAGTGGCAAGTACATCATACCCAAAACAGGCAGCTATATCCAAATCCTACTATTCCCCCAGAAAATGTACCTTTACCTCTATTCTTTAGAAACTGGCATAAGCATAAGATGATCACTAATCATTTGCCATTCAAGGTCTCAGAAGCATGTTGTTATGGTCACTTGCAAAACCTGTATCAAATGTATCAATAGATTTATTATTTTAAAGTTAATTAGCTATTTCCTGGGTTTATATCATGACCTGAAAGAGCAGAGATTCCCCATTTACCTTGCTAGACTACCACTTCTACACTCTTACAGATTGTTACGATTCTCACCACATCCTTATCCTATACCTTTGAAGGCAAATGTTCATTAGAACTGCACAGAGCACACTATTCAAATGAGCACACATGCCTAATTTATACAAGAGAAGCATAATATTCACAGTGTTTACCATTTGGCTCCTTATGTACCATTAAGTTCTATTAGATCTTTGGAGAGAAACTACTCAGTGAAAGATTTCACTGAGTGGTCTAGACTGATGCATCAACCTTCCCTGATTAAGTCCTTTAAAAGTTCATAAAGTCAGAAAAGAGTTTTCCTTTCTCTCACTATACCTCACCTTGCTTTATGACAGTAAGCCTAAAAGCTTCCACTGGCTTCACTCCATTCACTTAAATTATTTGACTTGATGGGAATTCTGTGAAATCCTCCTTGGTTGTGATCAACCAAACCAAATCACCTCATTATGTTTCCTGTTTCCTCAACAGCTAAAAGGTTTTCAGGAGTGCAGAGTGACTGTATGGGTCATTGCTAAACAAAAACTATTTCTTTACATCTTCTTTTTGTTCACACTCTTATTTTAATGCATGACAATACTTGGCTACTCAACCCAAGACATTTTGAAGTAATTTCAATGTAAGAAATGCTAAGAAATATAGTTAGTTTGGTCATATTGAAATCCTCCAAGTGTTTTGTTACCCTAGTTTTACACAAGCTGTAATACTGTGGATTTAATAGTTTGTTCTAACAATGTCTGTAGATTTCTCCTCACTTAATGAGGAGACAGTGCACCTATGTATCAGTACAGTCTCTCTTCACATTCATGTTACTCATCGCCTCTTATACTCTCATTATTGGAGTGTGGTGCAACAGCACCAATTTGTATTTTAAAAGCAATCTAGTCTTTGGTAGTACCTAGTCTTTATTAATGGAAAGTCTTATAGAATTCTTTCCAATTTTCCTGCCAAAATCCAATGATTGTTTAAGTACTCTAAAGAAGGTTCATAACTTAAAACACTGAAAGCCTTCTAAGTTTTCACAAACTCTGCTTCCACATACATAGATACATAACAAAAGAGCGTTTGCAGAGGGACTAAAAGGAATCTATTCTTTAAACATTCTAATGATAATTCAAGACATCATCAGTTAGAAGCATTTCATTAAATAGTACTTTTCCCTAGGTATACTAGCAAGTGTTGCATATGGCTGGGGCAAGCTGAAAAAATTCTTAAAAGCATATTCCCCACGGTGAAGGGGTTTCTATTTCCATATGAAGTACTTTGATAATAGCCTCCAGATGTGAGAGAGAGGATTCTTTATAAGCAGCTCACTGCTGTGTGATAATTCATTTCCTCTTCCAAAGAGAAGGTGGTGCTGGAAAAGCAAAACAATGACATTCTCTTTTCTACTGTGAACTGACTGCAAGGATTCATTTTGAAGTGAATCTTTCGTCTCAATTCTCATAACAAAATAATGTGTTAAGAGTTTCACTTTAAAACACAACTAAAGGGCTATGGTCTCAGCAATACTGCTGTTTTAAAGACTACATCCATGTCTGCTTCTACACCGCAGTGTAGGTGCATCCTATGGTACATCATACAGTCTCCCAGGTTCAGTCATCCAGAAGGGAGGGGTGTATAAAGCATATCATGGTCTCTTTCTGCTTGTGTTCCAACACAGCCAATAAATGAGACCAAAAATAGGGATATGTTTTCCTAAGAAAATACAGCTTTTCTTTTCCAGCAACCTTGTAAATTACAGTGAGCTGAAAACTTGCTGTACCGACTGAAGCAGAAAATGATGCAAAATATTTGCACTTTGATCTTCAGCTCCGATTGCACAGATTGTGACATAAGAGAAGAAAGAAATTAAAGTTCCTTACATTGAACTTGTTCAGTCACTGGCAATTACATGTAATACCATCACAGTACTCAGTAGCACAAGAAGCTATCAAGCTGAACAAGAAAATACCTTCAGCCACAGCACTGGTTTTTGGTTTCTTTAGGCAAATCATGTGAAACCCTAGCACGAACCCGTATCTAATGATGGAAGGGCACGGAGGAATTTTGTCTGGGTTCCTGTGCACTGTGTTTGTGGGGCAAGGTTCTGGTAGCAGGGCTACAGGGATGACTGAAGCTGACAGAAGCTTCACCCATGTCCAATAGGGTCAATGACAACTGGATCAAAGATAGACCTGCCACTGGCCCATCAGTGACAGTGGTAGCACCTCTGTGGTAATGCATTTAAGAAGGGGGGGAGAGAAAACTGCAACTGCAGCTGAAGAGAGGAGTGAGAAGATGTGGGAGAAACAACTCTGCACACATTAAGGTCAGTGAAGAAGGAAGAGGAAGTGCTCCAGGTGCTGGAGCAGAAAGTCCCCTGAGGCATGTGGTGAAAACCATAAGGCAGACTGTTCCCCTGCAGCCCATGGAGATGAATGGCAGAGCAGATACCCACCTGCAGCCTCTGGAGGACCTCATGCTGGAGCAAGCTCCTGGAAGGACCTGTGGACTCCTGAAGAGTGAAGCCCACACTGGATCAGTTTTGCTGGCAGGACTCGTGACCCTATGAGGGACCCATGCTGGAGCAGTCTGTTCCTGAAAGACTGCATCCCATGGAAGGGACCCATACTGGAGCAGTTCATGAAGAGCTGCAGCCCATGGCAAGGACTCACATTGGCAAAGTTTGTGAAGACTGTCCCCATGAGAGGGACCTCAGGCTGGATTGGGGAAGAATGCAGGGAATCCTGCCCCTGAGGAGTAAGGAGCAGCAAACACAACCTCTGATTGACTGACTGACTGCAAGCCCCATTCCCCATTCTCCTGTGCTGCTGGGGGGGAGATGGCAGAGAAATCAAGAGTGAAGGTGAGGCCAGGAAAAAGGGAGGGGTGGGGAAGTTATTTTGAGATTTGGTTTTTATTCCTCATTATCCTGCTCCAATTTGATTGGTAATAAATTAAACTAACTTTTCCCAAGTCCAGTCTGTTTTGCCCCTGACAGTAACTGGAGAGTGATCTCCCTGTCCTTATCTGCACCCATAAGCCTTTTGTTATATTTTCTTTCCCTCAGCCAGATGAGGAGGTGAGTGATAGGAGTGGCTTTGGTGGGAACCTGGCATCCAGCCAGGGCCAACCCATCACAGTCTGTCATCTACAGGAGCCTTAGTAGAGAGCTGTCATACTAACAGCCATTATCTGGAATGCAGAAGACGTGGGTATGCACTCCCATCTGAAAGGCTGGGAAAAAAAATCAGAACCCTCAAACTATTAAAAATTTTCGATCTTTCACAATAAAACTATCACTAACAACCAGCATCGACAACAAAAAATCCCTAACTAATGGAACATCAAACCAGAGGCAGCTCCCCAAAATGCACTGGATGCCATGGAGATTCTTGTTCATCTCACTGTAGCAGAAGTCAGCCAGCAGCTGGGGGTGTTACCAGCTACTGCACCTACCAAATCAGACAAACTCTGCAAAAAATTTCAGTTCAGACAGAATAGCTTTCTCCAATAAAGCACTAATTCACCAGGAAATTTTGCTACCTGTTGAGCACTATTATATACATTATTTACAGGCAAAAAAATTTCTCTTTAAGCAGCTAACAAGCCCCAAAATAGGTCACTCTAGAATGGACTGAAAGCAAAATGCAGAAAATTGCTTACTCTGTGTGAAGCTGGTGTTACATTTTATTTTTAAGTAGCCCCATTAAAAATAAAGCTTTTGGAAATTCTTAAAGCAGGGGGGGAAATGGTGCATTAAAAATTGGATCTGAAATGTATCTACAGTGGTTTCCTGGCTTTGAGTCTTACTTAATTCTTTAATAAGGAACAAGAAAATTATGTATAATTACTGCATGAAAAGTATTGTACTGGTAGAATTCCTTCAGTAAGTTTAAATAATTTTACTCTGAATAATGACAAAAAATTAAAAGACTGATTTCTCATATATGTAATAATAATAATAATAATAATAATAATAATAATAATAATAATAATTTAAACAATAAAAAAATTCATTTGAAAAAAAATACCTAAAGTGAGGCAGGAGACTAAAGGAAAAAGAAGGAGACACCCAATACTTCTGAAATAAGGACATGAAAGTCAAATCCACAGTGCTCAGCAACAGGACTGATGTTGAAGACACATATGATGTTGATCATATGGAGGACACTCAGTTTCTCAGAACTAAGCCTGGAAAATCAACATGACAAGACTATATATTTTATTGTATCGTAGGTAGCAAAAATTAGTATGAAAAGTCTTCAGTAAATTCAACTTGCAATATTACCATCATAATTTTCAATATTAAAAGTGTGGAAATACTTCAGGTTGAATATTTATTTACAGAAATAATTTTGGAGGACTTTATGTGACAGTATTTAAGATGTTATTTTTACTATTTTACTGTTCATTTTATGGTACAGTATTTCACACAAGAATGTAGACTTTTCCATTTTGGATATGGAAGTGAACTGCAGTCCTATGTCGAAAAGAAAAGGAAAATTTAAAAAAGAAAATACAAAGGCAGGAGAATGAGGAAAAGAAAGACAGGAAAAAGCAGTTCTGCCCATTCATGTCCCTTATCTCATATCTGGTTTTCTTTGATTAATCTTGATGTTACACCCAATCACCAGCCATAGGTTTTCATGTTGCTTTAACTTTGGTAAACATTTTAATAGTATTTTCAAGCTGTATATCTACAGCAAGCTTATTGAAAACTATTCCCCATCCAAGATACATACTATTTCCAAAACTCAGACTTTTTTTTGCCTAATTAAAGAAAAACAAACTACTGCTTTTTCAGAGCTCTACCATACCTTTCTAAATTAGCAGTACTATTTTAAAAAACAGTATGTCACCTTCCCGAATAGTGGTGATTTTGTTGATTTTCTACAGTTATTTTCATTTCAGGCTAATACAGTCTCTGACAGGAATTCTCTATATTCTGAGAACTTTAAGTAACTCCCGATTTCCTTTGCAAGAGTTCTGCAACCATTTTGCGTATCAGTTCCATCTAAATCTTGCCTTGCGGATAGCTAGAATATGCCTGTAACTTCTGTACCTGTCCCTCAACATTCCTCATGTGTAATCAGTTTTATAGCTGCTGATTTTGCCCAGATAAGAAACGGGCAATCAGATATAAAGTGCTATTGCAAAGACTTTTTTTTGTTTCCAAAACACGTCTGATTTTTTTTAAAGAAGTTCCAGTAAGTATTCTTGTACTAAAACTTTCTTAGTGAAATAAGTAAAGAACAAACACATTTCAAAAATCATAGAGAGCACTGCAATTTCCTTTCTTTGCTAGAAGAAGACTTCATCTTAAGACTTCATGCCATGACCATTCCAGCTACAGATATCAGGTACCCACCATTAGATTCCCCGCACCACTCTTGGTAAGTCGATTCCCACCACCTGCATCATGAAGTGTTTTCCCATTTTAACCTCTACATTCACTTCTGCTTTACTATGAAACTCTCCAATTAGAATAACAATTCAATTTTATAAGCAAAAATACTGTATTTTCTGAAAAAACCCCCAACATTAAAACTACCCCATGTAACTATTAAGGGAAGACCTCAAATCAGGCAGATTTATCAAAGTTAAAGGCTGAAAAGTCAATGTATATAACTTTTATTTTAAAATATACTGTTTATATTTTAATGTATAAATCAATATATTTAATTACACGACTTTACTAAATATAATTTAAATAGCTGCCAGCAACACTCTTATAAAGACTGCTGAAAATAGGAATCACAGAAAAGTTTTCAAGGTGCGACATATTTAAAGCACTTGAAACATGGTAGCTCTGTATTTGAGAACCCTTTGTCATGTTCATCCAGAAAATCACCTATCCTCTCTTTGAAAAAACTTGAGAAATTTCAAACCTGAAAGTGCAAACCAATCTAAGTCAATCCATTTCTTAAGGCTATGCCCCCCAAATCACTTTCACAACTATTTTAATACTTTATTAGAAAAAGAGTATTACCCACTGATTTTTACTGGTTTAAGACTCTCATAGTAGAGTCATTTAAACTGATTTCTTTTATAAGATTAGACATCTGAAACAACTAACCTGTATCCCAAGCCCAACCTATCCTAGGTACCCACTGGCAGAGGATATGGTCATCTGATAAATGTCTGCATCTGCTGTGAGACAGTACCAAAGGGAAATCTGAAAAGCTTATAGAGAAGGCAGCAAGCCTTGGTCTAAATAATTATGATAGCCCAGGATATACAAGACAGCACACACTGCATCAAGAGCACTGGCACTAAAGTGGCCTGAAGCCACATGCAAAGATAATGCCTCATTGTCTAAAACTCATCTTTGCTTTTGTTTCTCTGACTCAAAAAAATGGAACAGAGATGCAACTTCATTTGCTCAGCTGCAGTGACCTCACAACAGCAGTTCACATGCATGTGCTGAAGATTTAAAAAGCAGCTGGAACATAAAAAAATACTACAATGATTGTGAGAGTCAAAAAAGGAGGGGAAATCTTACTTATGAAAGTACACAGCAGATCTTTCACACAGGAACTCTGCGATGACAACTAGCTGACTAGGTGATTGTCAAATAAACCATTTGATCTTTCATCAGCATGCATAAGCACAAAATCTAACTTTTCTAACCTAGAAATACTCCAAACTGGAGAGTTACTGCCTTCAGGTCCTGAATCCCATATGAAGTTCTTACATTTATCTTAATCTTGGCATATACAAGACTTAAAATACAGGAACTTCCATTGCTTTTACTCTTTGAAGGACAAAACAGAACGAAACTCAAGTTTCATTCATGTTCTGTAGGTTGTTTTTCTGGTGTTTTTGTGTTTTGCTTTCTTTTTTTCAAAATGACCCTCATGATCATAGCATGCAGGTCAGTATCATACTGAAATGGCACACCAAACTAAGGAATGTATCTTGCTATGCTTGTTTTCTCACCTTTCCATCCTGAAAATAAAAAGGCAGTGTATTATTTTATCCTGAATTAATTTGTGTTGTTCTGGGGGTGTGGTTTGTGGGTTTTATGTTTGTTTGTTTGCTTAAAAAAACAAACAAAAAGGAAGTTCAAAACACTCTGCAATTTATCTTCATAGCCAGAAAGGAAGACTTCAGAAGTGCACTTTGGCCTACAGATCATGGGGATTTGCAACAGCCTTTAATAGCTCCAGGAGTTCACTTAACATCCTAAACATGCTGTTGGCTGAGATTTATGATTAGGACACGAAAGCTGTGAACTATAATCTTTAGTGCCTAAAACTCAGGCATTAGGCCATTTAGGGAGTTAAAGAGAAGGCTGGGGTGTAATAATTGACTGTTAAATTTATGGGAAATTAGCACAGGAGGAGACAACAAGTTGCTGCCCAAGTAACTTACACTGAAGAAAATGCTTCAGTATTTCTATCAGTCCCAAAATACTGATAATTATTATGAGAATAATTACAGAATTCTCTTCCAGATGTTGAGAGTAAATAGCTGTAACCTGGATAGAGTTGAAATTCCTAGCAAAGCACAGAGGCCAGAAGGTGCTGTTGGGAGTTTCCTCACCAGTGCTAAGTTCTGTCCTGTACCATGGACCAAAAATGTTACTACTAAAGGGAAACACGCAGCAAAAAAATCTGAAGGATGGAGAAAAATGCCTCCTGCTGCCTGCTTGAAACTACTGCCTTGCTCAGCTTTGAAGTGTCTGCCTTTTGCCAGCACTCTGACTGCTCACACACAGCATTTTCTGGATAGTGGTAAAATCATGGGGTAACATAAAAATCACACAGGGGCCATCTGCATGTGGCTGACACTAGATCTACAACATTTGTTTTGAATTTGCTTAGGAGCTGCAAAAGGAAGACTTCTGACTTCACAACTTCTCTGGGTTCTGCCCCATCCTATTGACACCCACCCTTTAGGTATTTATTAGCATCAGTCTTCTCCAGGCTGAACAGACCCAGGTCTCTCAGCTTTTTCTCATAAGAGAGATGTTCCAGCCCCTTAATCATCTTTTGTATCTCTTAGCTGGACTCTCACCAGCAGCTCCTTGTCTTGTTCTGGGGAGCCCAGATCTGGACACAGTAAAGAACACAGCTGATTCTTTGTGAGTCAGGTACTGAGAGGCCAGGTGGTAGAAAAGTAGTTTTCAATCACTGAATATACTCCTCCAACTTAAGCATTTTGCATCCTGCATGCTTACTACCCCTCCTGGGCAAGAGAGCAGCATCACCCAGTCAGCAATTTCAGAGCAGCCCAGGAAAACCAGAGCATCTCCCCTTGCATTTTGGTATGAGAGTTTTTTATGCATGCTGGTCTAAATTGAGACAGCACAAAGTCAGTTTCTAGTGGAATTGATACTATAGCTTCCATCTAGCTTTCCTTTGCAACATGATTAACATCTAGAATCAATGTACCCAAATTTCTCTGTGCTGGTCAAGCCTCTAAACATTTCATCCATTGGTCATAAACAGTATCAGTCATCATTTTTTTAATGTATCCAAGATTTGAAAGGTAATTAGAGATACTGAATCAAGACCCTTTTAAAGTCTCCAGAATGTCTTTAAAAACAGAAAGACTGAACCCCAAATTCACAGTAGACTCCTGATGAGTAAATATATGCAAAGCATATTCACACATTCATTTCTCATGCATTCTTTTGAAGCTTTCTAAACTGAAGATTACAAATAACTATTTGCTTTAATAATACCACAAAATGAAACAACTAAAACCAACAACCCACAAAGCCACTCAGTAACATGAGATGACATCAAATTATTTCAAAATGAGGATCTGTATAATCAAAGTTATCCACACTACTTTGTCCAGCAGTTTTTGGCAACATTCTCATGCAGCTCTTTTCACAGAAGTTCCTATATACAAATAAATACTAGAAAACCAGGTGAAATTCAGTTCTAAGGTTGGCTGAAGTTTGGCAACTACAGAATTTCAATGCATACACCTCCACAAAAGTATAAGCTCTTTGTAAACACTTCTCTCTTTAGAGAATAAACAAAATTACATTCAAATATTTTTCAACAGAAGCAGGTTTTCTAGCTTATCAAGGAGTCCTTAGAATTTTCTTCTGCACAAGGCCCTGAAGTGTAAGAAATAGGAGTAACTATTTTAATGAGTAACATTTAAAGAAGAAGGGGTTTCACTTTCTATTAATAATTCTGGAAGGGCTTCATATGCAACACTAAAATCATGGTCTATCCCTTCTATGAGCCCTGTGGAGTGTTAATGCTGGCTTTGGGATGACACAAGGAAAGATTCTACTACTTGCATTTTATTATTTCATGCTTGGGGGGGATGAAAGCTATTTATGGTGCCTATCTGTTGGGTAGTACAATTTGTTTGTGAATGTGTCATTATCTGGATTCATCTCTGTGTATTTATGCAAACACATGTGCCCCTGCAGACAGATACACCTCCTGTAAGTTAGGACAATTCCTTTTTTAAAGAAGAATCAAATACAGCAGGCACTAGGAGGCAGGGAAGAAAAAAAAAAAAAAAAAAGGCTGGCATAAAGACAAATTAGTTTGCAAGCACTGGCCTGTACCAGTCCAAGACTCTTGCAGTTTGGACTGTGGAACAGGAAAAGACCAGTCTGAACAGCAAAGACCACATCTCATGATCATAATACTGGTTCAGAACTGTGAGTGACTGTGCTCAGGGAGGCCTGATAAACACTGAAATCTCTCTCTCAGTTTGGTTGTGGTTTTTTTGGTTTTTTTTTTTAAAAAAAGGGGAAAAACAATGAGGGGTAAAAAGAGAAAATGAAACATTGCTAAAGAAAAAAGTCTAAGTGCTGCTCACTAAGCATTACTACACTAATTCCAAACTTCAATATAAAACCAATTTATTTGTAAAGCAATCATGTAGTAGTATGAATGGTATGAACATGTAGCCTGTCAGCTAAAACATCAGAAAAGTCATTGTGGATTCCACAACATTCAGGTTAGTTCAAAATTACTGGCACCAGCACAATCCACACATTTGCACATAAATGCTGCACTGACTTCAACTGTTTCTAACAAGAGAACATTCTCCTCTACATATTAGTTTCTTTTTCAGATGTGGAAAGGTTGTGCATCATTCACTGCATTTGTATTTGCAACACTGGGAGACGAGGGATACACTTCATTTTGTATACAGACACTGCCTCACCAAACTGAGGGGCTGGGGGATGTCTGAAGAATTTCTTAGGGTGCATTTTTACATCAGTGTGAGGCAACCCAAATCTGCAGCACACATTTCACTGATGAGTGACACTACTGAAAAATCCCTTTGTCTGGCCAGGTTAATTTTCAGATAGATCTTCTTGAACCAGCTCACCCCATGGCTGGGAAAATGCACAGGGGAGGGTGGGACTGCTTCAGTCCAATCTCAGAGTGCACCTTAATGAAACTTTAACTTGATTTAATAAGGTCAAACCCAACGAACACAGTGTTGCAAATTAAGCTGTCACTCCAAGTAACAGTTCTGCCACCCCAAATTGTCATAGAGCTTTTGCCAGCACAAGGAGGGTGTAGTAGGTGACTGTGTAAGTCATACTGATCCAAATGAAAGTTAACCTGGAAAAAAATAAGAGTTTTTTAATAGGATCACTTCCACACTCCAGTATCCTGCAGGTCACATACACACCCGGGCTGGCATGTGGAAAAGGATGTCCCAGAAGGAAGAAAGAGTACTTCACAGCTCAAAGTGATGGCTTCAGTGCCTGTACTTCCACACATGCCAATGGTGAAGTATCCCAGGATTTGACACAAGGCAATTCTCCAGCTACTGGTGTAGCAACACCATCCCTTCCAACTACACTTTCTCCCTCCCTGCCTACAGTCACTATGTGCCTCTATTTTCTACTTTTCTCCTCTTAATCTTCAAAACCTTTGTTTCTACGACTGTGAGAGTGCTGCTGACTCAAACAAACTTGGAATCATTTCTCCCCATGAGCAGCAATGGCAGCAGAGTGAGGATGAGTAACTCTGAAGTTGATGCTGCTACTGAAGTACTCGGTCCTCAGGCACAACAGTGTCAGGATAAGGAGCTTCCAAAACACAGTTCTGCCACTCTGTAAAAAAAAAAATTTACAATGCAAGTCCTTTTTAAGATAAACTATCTTGCTTTTTGACTATGTTAAAATACTTGCTGTGCAGGTCAGCTCAGATTACTAAACTGACTAACAGAACTGCAGAACTAACCTGTCATTACTTGCCCCTACAACTTTTCACCTTCCTGATGACATTACTTTTGCCCATAGTTTTGTTTTTGAGCAGAAGATAGATAAAGATTATGCAATTCAGCAGCAAAACCCTCAACGAAGCCTCTAAAAATGCTAGCAATCAATATTTTCCTCATTTATAATATTTTGAGGTGATTGGATAGTTTTAAGATTAATTTTATGGGGATGTTGCATGGTGCCAGGCTTTTAACAAGATTGTTGACAGGTCTTAAATCAGATAGTACACAGAAAGCTAAACTCATCACAGCCCACATACTGACTGAAGCTGGAGTGACTCTACAGAGTCTCAACATGGTGTAAATTAGGGTGCAGCTCCATAGTATGATCTCTCAGGAGGCAGAGCCAGTGTAGAAGAGTCCCTGAAGATGTCTCTTAAACCAGTTCCATTGCTAGATAGAAAGTAAAATGCTCCAATTTGCCCAAGAGCCTGAACTAAAAACAATAGGCAAAGATGTCAAAATGAAACATAAGTAAATGGCAGCCTTATTTCTTTGCAATCTGACTGAAGGGGTTTTAACCTTTAAAAGGCAACAAAAGCTAAGACTACAAGTGGTAACTTTAGAAAACATTACACACCACCCCTGCTTTCTCAGCTGAAGTTAAGAAACAGCCTTTAGCTGTTTTAGCCTTGCCTACTTTTGTATTCTACATACATTTTCTAAGAAAAAATGTCACTAACAGCTCAAGAACACAACTCCTAGACCTTCATTTACTGATTTCACACAAGCAAAAATAGTACTTCTTTTCTTGCCACTGGAATTTTACTGGCAATAGAAGAAGTGGGAGCTTTCAAAAAGAGATGGATTAGAAGTTTTCCAGAAATAGTGACACATACCAGCTACATTAACAAAGAATGACTGAATAAGGTACTTAAATAAACATGTATTTTCAGCAAAATGCTTTAATGTTGCCTTTACTCTCTTTGTTTTGCTTGCAAATGAATGAATGTTAACTGCAGCAATTCACTGCTGAGATATTAACACCCATCAAAACCATTCAGGGTTACCTTTTCTATCTACCCCCAGAATTCTGAATAGTTTTTAAAGAAAAATTATATTCTTTCTAACTGACTAGGATTAAAGCCCATGTGAAGGCACTGCAGTCAGTGACAGTGAAGAGACCAAGTATGAGGTTTTACTCTTTTACATCACAAGAACATTTTTTATATTTATCAAAATTTAAAATAATTTTCTTCCAAATTATTACTATGGTTTTATTAAATTTCAGTAATGAGTTTGGAGAACTATTAGTGCATTTTGGATAAAGAAGTACATGCATCTATTTTCAAATACTGACAGTGTAACACATTTGAAACACCAAATTGGGTTTAGTAGGATTTACTACTTTGACTGCTCTACTTGAAGGTAGAGTAAAAAATTTAAAGGGAAATGTACAACAGCCTTTTCCTTTCAATAAACTGATAACACAAATAAGGTTAATCAGATTTTTTTTTTCTTTTTTGTTTATCAAGGAACAACTTGTTTCAACAGGCTTTTCACATGCACATTATGGCATTATCATAAGGCTCAAACTGCAAATTTTCTTTATATTAAGCTATTCTTAAGTTCAATACTTTCACAACATTCATTTTGCTTCAGCATTTGCACCACCACCATGATTCAAAGAAGCCAAAATAAACAGAAAATCCAATTATGTAAGAAAAATATAAAACATTAACTAAAGAACTCTGTGACAGTCCTTGGAGATTTTTAGCTACTTTTGAGTTGTTTGGTTTCTTTTTCCATTTTTGCCTTTCCCTTTCTGTAACACCATCTTGCATTTGCAGTTTTCATCAGGACAACCAAAGAATGCAGGTATCGTGTTCAGTTGTTTAAAACCATCACTAAGTTAAAAACTATTAATATTTTTGGAACAACATGCAGAACCCTCTACCAGTCTCTGTGGTAAGAGAGCACTAGGAAGTTTGTGATTTGTTTTGGTTGTTTCTTTCCTTTACTGCTGCTGTGTGAAATGAGTTTTACCATAAGCAGCAAAATTAATGACAGATGGTTTCCCACAGATCTGTTCCCCATCACTCTCCCCCACTGCCAACTCCTCCTGCCCATTCTGCTCCAGGTGCTGTGCCTGGAGAGCCTCAGGAGGAGGGGGCAGCACATCCCCTACAACGTTTGAAACACCTATGTGAGAATTAGCTGACCAATTCCTCTCTTTCAGCTAGCATGCAGGCTGTTTGCTTTTGAAACACTGAACAGTGCCACTTTTACTTTGTACAAACAGAATTTGGATGTCTCTACAGGGCTGAGGGCCAATTAGACAAATCTTGCACCTCTGAAACCTCTACCTAATGGCTAATAAGTTTTGAACTAACTTCAGGGAAGATTGGTAACAAAGAAATCAGACTGGATGATCAAATAAAAACATGTCATTAGAAAAAAAAGATAAACATTTTTCCAGGCAAATCACTATCACATTTGTGAAAAACACAAATAAGTTTTCTTTAGAATTTACACAGAGTAATTCTTGAGCACTTCAAACTACAGCAATAACATTTTCATAATAAGTTCAAGCTTGAAGTTGGTCTTTCAATGCACTGTCACATTAGATGCAGTGATAGTACTTAAAGGATCAGTAAGTTACACAATACTAAAAACAATATATAAAAAAAGTTAACCTGCAGGTCTTAAGTTATTGTCTGATGGTTAATCAGGTTACCCATACAAAGCCTCAAGACAGGGACTACAATTGCAGAGAAAAAGAGAATTCTTTAATGACTGTAAGCAAATGCTAGTACTAGTAAACTAACCAGAAGTAACCAGAACTAAACAGAACTCCTCATTGTGTCTGCAGTTTTCAGGTGCTGTAGTCAGCAAGCAAGGTAAAAACTCCAGGAATATTTGATTTCTCCAAACTCCTTTAAAATGTTGTTTCTTCTTCTCTCATCTTCAATGCTTGTATCAGTTCAAAAAATACTTCTAAATAAGGAAGGCATATCTCTCTTTAATGCATATGAATGCATTTTGCCAGTAAAAAACCCTTTTTCTCTGCTTCAGCAGTTTGGAAAGTTTTGATAAATCTCCTGGAGACAGATGTAGTAATTACTACCATAAGGTATCAAATACAAGACTGAAAACACAATGTAAGGCATAAAACTGCTAACCACTACACCAAATACTGTTTCAGTAAAAGGTGATAGGCTCCATTCATGGAAGATGTCAGAATTTTTAAGATAAGGTATTATTACCTAATAATTAGGAAGAAATGGGAACTCACTTAGGAATGACTAAGACATTAAAAAGGCTGACGAGGCTTCACAGTACATTTGGATGGATTTTTCCGTGGCTGCAAAACTGATCCTAACACTGCAGCTCTGACATCTCCATCAGATAAGTATGGATCACCTGTCTGGCGTAAATAAAACATACATTGACATTATTCCCTGCTATCTAGACACCACAAAGTTTTCAGCCTTCCTTTCTAAGCAGGAACATACTGTGTGCCAATTTTAACTTTGTTTACCTTTAACAGTACTTCACCATGCTTGAGACATCTTTGCAACAGCCTAATTCTGATGTCAGCACAGCAGTGGGAATGCTGTTCACTGGTTTACTGCAGCTGCAGAGCCAGCAAACACACACTGGTTTGAGTGACATCAATAATAAGCATGTGTTTTAGATTTCTAGGTAACAATAGGGATTAAGAAGATATTACAGTCTGGAAAAAAATAATATATGAACAATGTTTAACACAGGTTGAGGGCTACACAAAAGTTTAGTTTCTAACTAAACCAAAACTTACTACCAAAATATCTATAATACATACGGTGAACAAATGTTCTGCTCATTATTTTGTCTGTTTTTTTCTTTTGGGGAGCAAAAAATGCACACAGGCATTAAGCAGACAAGACAATGTGAATTGATTCAAATAGACAAGGAAGAAAAATAACCTCAGATTATGTTAATTTGTCTTCCTATCAGTCATCTCCACACTATCTGCAAGCCAAAGGATAGTTTTTCTTCCACTTCATAGCTCTGTTGCAAGATTATCACTTCCCTTATGATCTTGAACACACCTAAGCCTCCTGCTGTTGTGCAAACTTATGCACAGAAGCTCCTTGTAAAAATGCAGTGATATGTCAGGGATTATTGTATCCAAACTTTATTTAAAATATTTGAATACACAAGAAGTCTCCCACATTATACCACAAAAACACACACTCACAGGCACACCCATCTAAAGTAACTGAATTACACAATTAAAGAATGTCACTTATACTGAAGAATACATCAGTTCAGCTCCACAACCTTTCAGTATGACCCTAACAAATGTTTAGCATCAACAATTTTTTAGGTTGCAGTTTAAATGAATGCATTTTCTTCAGGAGAGGGGGGTAAACCCAGACATTCCTAATTTACTACCTGTCATTCAATGCTTGTGTGTTTTTATCACAACTCTTATTCATCTCTTTTCCAAGGTAAATAATCCTATACTTATCCTAATGTTAATATAGTTATCCTTAATCCTAATGTTAATACAGTATTTGGTAGATGACTACATACTTTTTTTTTTTTCCTTAAAACAAACAAAAAAACCCCAAACAAGACACCCAATCCAAAAATCAACCAACCAAACCTGAAGACATTATTTCATTCAGTCCACAGAAAGGACTTGGTCTGGAGTTAATCAAGGTTGTTTGGTAGAAGAGCATAAGTCCTAAAGGCCAACTTTCTTATTTATTGAACCTGGAAGACTGTAACTGAAGGAAAATATTGCAGGAAAGAAATATTCTATGCTATGTTTTAAAACAGTTGAGCATGAAAACTTGCACGTTAGCCTCCCACCTATTACAAAGTTTCTATATGATGATTGTTAAAAAGTCTGTAACTAGTTTTCCACAGAAAACCTTTTGTCATTTTCTGGGTTCTTAAGCAGAGACAATGAAACCTGGTTTACAGAACTGCTAGACACTCAGAAATTTCACTGAAATCAAAGAAACTTCTGGTCTGAACATGTGAAGTGCAAAGGAATGCACAGACACTTCAGAAGTCACATTTCAGAAATGCCAAATCAGGCATATGAAGCCAATTGGTCTCTCCTCTGGGTTCTGGTTTTTTCCCCATTACCTCTTCAGTTCCCTGTTTTTAAACGATTAACACCCTGTCTTCACCTCACAAAAAAGCATTAGCAAAAGAATAAAATCAATAATTCTTCAAGGTTTATACTAGAATACATGGGGAAATGAGGACTTCTGAATTAGTATGTCCATTTTGGTGGTCAATCATTAGAAGTTATCATTCCTAATTCAGCAAGCTCTTTTCTCCCCTGCTTTCCAATTAGAGCTTCTTTTCTTTCACAAATATATTATCTTCTTGTTGCCAGGAAACCATTAGAATAATATTGTACATGTGAAATTGCCATTAATTACTGATGCACTTGTAACAAAAGAAAGTTATCAGATTCAAAAACAAAGGGTCTCATCATCAATCAGTCTGAAATTAACTAGCATCTGGGTGAATGGGTGAGCCTACATAGTCTGTTTCTCCAAGGACTTATAAAATTGGGACATGTACAAAGCAAACAGCTAATATTTTACTGAGAAAAAAAAAAATCAGAACAAGATTTCTTCTCTGACTAGTGGCCTGTCCTAGTTAATGATAAACTTGATTGTTACAAGAGTCAAACTAATTAAAAAATTAAACTATGAACAAAATCAAATTAGAAATTTGGCTTTAGGCTTATGTGGCCAGCAGTAGCTCAAGAACATTGGAAACATGCTGTCTGCAGTTAAATACCATTAATGGAAGTTTTTTAACTGTTTGAATAATTAAGAGTACATAATTTCTTTAACCTCACCATATGACCTCCACAAAACTATTTGTAACTCCTAAATGTAAGTACATGCAAGTCAGAGGTCTAAGTCAGGAAAATGCCTACCATCTAAATCCTGTCACTAAATAGTATCTACTAAATACAATCCAATATACTTCATACGTACACCTTTCCCTGCTCAAACTAACCAAATTCTAGTGTATTTTCTTTTCCCAGATGATATTCTATTTTGTATTTTCTTAGCTTCCTTAAAATCAAACACCTAGGATCAGGTAGGTCAAATCAAAGGTCCATATAACCACACAATCCTAGAAAATGGCCATTAATTTATGCAGAAATAGGTGAGTAAAGACTAATTTTTTCACCTCTCGCATACCTTCAGCCTACAACAAAACATTTAAGTAGCAAAAAAGCAACCTTTTTCAATTTTAACATTATGTAACAGATGCCTAAAAAACACCTGTGGGTAATACGACAAATTATTAGCGTTAACTATTTCTAGTGATATGAGGATAATCTCCCAAAGATAAAGACATGACAGGCACAACTACAAAGAGGTCAACACCTAATAACCTGCAGAGGAACATGCAGAAAGACAACGGGAAGGAGAGGCAGTGTTTGTTTCACTCTGGCACAAATACACATCAGATAACTAAGAAATGCCATAAGATAAGGACGACTTCAAGGCACAACTAACTTCTCCAGATGATCACTAGGTGTGCCTTGGAGTGAGGTGGTAGGAGGAGAATTTATGAGAGGTGGAATGAGAGGGGATGGATTTGTGGAAATCAAAAGAAACTTTCAGAGAAAAAGTCTTACCAGACTGTCACCACGGGAAAAGCAACAATATTACTGCACTGATTGAAAAACACAAGGAAAAACCCCAAAACAAACAAGCAACCCCCCAGAAAACAGAATCCTAACTCAAGCTATGATAAAGAAGAACTACATCGCCCTCTATAAATTCTAACCTATAAATCTCTTAATTTCACTAAAACAAGGCAGTTTTATAAACTGCCTTGAACCTTTGTTAAAAATCTCTGTGTTGAAAGTAATTTATCATTCCTTTTCCTTTGGAAGGTTTTTAGCTTTTGTATCTTTTTAGTTTGATTAACTGTGCTTTTTACAGATTTTAGTACAGATTTTGGAAATTAACATTGCTTACACTGATACCTATCCTTCAAATAGAACACTGCACTCCAAATGTTTTTCTTTTTTCTAAAGAGTGGCCATAAACTTCCCCACACTGTATAGTGGCTGGTACAAAGCTGTATCTGAAGCTGTCATCATTAATTTCTTTTACTTAAAAAAAGCAGGCAGTATGGAGATGAGGACTTTTGCATTGTTTCTGCAAAACTATCTCAAAAGATAACACTTGCAAACTTTCACATTCAAATCAACTTTCTGTGCCATTTTAAGGCAGGACAGCCACAGAAAGTAGCTGCTTTTTCCCCTATGCCAGCACAAGCATTTATAAGCTCTCAAGATAAAACAAGAAAATGGTACAGGCTAAAATTAACACAGGTTTGTTTTTTTCTTCCTTTTAAGTTTCAGCCCAGAACTGTTCACCCATCCATTTTGGCATGCAGCAAAACAAAATGCCTGTACAGTACTGAGGTTGAGACACACAGCAGAGAAAGCCAGTTCTTTCAGTGGCAGTTCTGGCTTTGCCTACAAAGGCTGCTTAAACCAGTCTCTGGGAAACTCCGTGCATTTTGAATTGATGGGGCTATTTTTAGTGTATCTGACAAGTAAGTACACTACTATTGATCTTGTCATCATTATGAATAAGGTTTACATATAAAATTACAAGAAAATACTCACTTGTGACCAAAGATAGTTGTATCTGAGATTTAATAGTTTACTGACAATGATACACAAGTGCAGAGTTTGACAAAGCAGCAAAATACAATAATTTTGAAAAAAATTCAATAGCCGTGGAGAAGCTCTATGGCAAAGAAGATGCTGAGTTTCTAAAACTTCTTTCAACCTTCATTATCTTATGGGAATAAATATAATATTGCTAGTACAATTCTTCTCAACTTTTATTTAGTTGCTAGCCTGATTTTGGAACTGAAGAAGGACTGCTTGAGTGCCTTGTAATTGTTTACTGTTTTCCAAGTCTATTTATTGCTTGGCTAAATAAAAGTTGTTACCTCCCCCCATAAGCCTTAGTAAATGGACAAGCATTTAACTTTCAGTCCTGAAACAAATCATTATATAATGTGAAGAGCTACACTGTGAAGAGGAACCTTAGCAAAAAAAAAAAAAATGGTAATAAAGTACGGTGAAGCCACAACTCTGCTACATGCTGTCTATTTTGGTTAACATTAATTTAGTCTATCAAATGTCCCCTACCAAAGTACACCACAGTTAAAATCACTTCTTCAGTAGCTGAAATTATGGCATTCTGTCCCTCCTCCAAGAAGGCACTGACCCATCAATGTAACATTACACGCTAAAAAACACCTGAGTGGGTGTTTCAGTCATCACACACATGCAGTCCAGATGCTTTTCCTTTCTACATTGCTCAGAAAGTACATGCTGATTTTAAAACCCTCAACCCTTCCATTTTCAGGACAGTGCTAATGTTATCATACAGATCTATCAAAACACTGTAAATGAATCTGGCCTACATTCTATTACCCACAACCCCAAGCAGAAGGAGGGAAAGGATAGAAAAACACTCTTTTACAAAGTCCTTGGCACAAAAGCTGCTGGACAGGTGCCCAGAACGTCTCAAGTTCAAATAATAAGAAAAGCCTTCATTATAAGAAGAGGTCTGGACACAAAAATACAGATGTGGTATCAGAAATGTTGCTAATAAGGGCACAAATTTGTAAGCAATTAACTTTACCGTGACTCCAATAAGCTAAGAGAAGGCAAATTTGCAGAAACTGACTCAAAGCCTGCTGTACAGAACACTGAATTACGCATGCACCTTCTGCAAGAGACACACAGAGCATCTTTAGATCACACATCATGAAGGTATAAAAACTAGTTTCAAGGATTTATTCATACCTGAATTTGCACATTCTGCAAAGCTAGCTTTTAGCATTAATCCATTATTTGAAGTTGTGGAAAGTTACCTTTGAACTGACCACAACTTTTTCAAGCATTTCCATCCTAAGCACTGCATCATCATAATATTCCAGATACCAAAGTGATTTTTTTATAAATCAAGTTGGCACCAAGAAGCATGGATTTAATAAGTATTATATATAATGTCTATTAAAAAAACAAAGAAAAAATACTTGTTGGTACAGTTCTAAAGTGAAAAGTACTTCTGCTTCAGCAAAGGCAGTATCTGACAAAAAAATTCCTCAAACACATCTTAAACAGTACCAATAATATAAAAAAATCTTGCTCTGTTGTTTCAGTAATGGTAAGTCCACTAGCAAAGTATTGGTTCCCATTTAAAGACAGTCTACAGTCCTGAGGTCATCTGAAGTCCTTAACAGTTTATATAAACATTCATTTAAAAATTACAGGAAAAAAACCCTGCTTTTAGTCTGAAAATTATGGCCAACACATGTCAATTCAGCAAAATATACACACATTACTTCAAAATTCTATTACTCTTATTATGTAGGAATAGCACAGTTCAACATTTCACATCCTCCATCTGGGACAAAATACTAATTTTGACAAGCACCTCCAAACTGCCCCCCTCCCTCTCCATCCTACACAGGCTGCTAAAAGTTCTCTGTCCAAAAACTCTGAACTCAACGATCATCCCCTGAAACTGGCAATATTCCCCCAGAATTCTGAAAAAGCTAGGCTGAGATTGTCCATTCAATAATTTTCAAAACTGTAATGGGACAATAAGGCTGGTTTGCAAACATGTGCCTTGCTGCTTTGCAAGCAACTGGTACAGGAAACAGATCATCAGATGTGAGAATATTTCTGATTTCTAAAAACTATTACTACATCTCCACCCTGGGCACAGGACCAAATCCCAGGTTACGACAACTTTCTAGTCCAAAGACCATGGCATTACCAAATGAGCTGTGCCAATGTCTGATCAATGCAAAACTTTATTCTCCATTTTCAATATAGAGGTAAGAAATAACAGTCCTGTATCACAGCAGAATTCCATGTTTCATGTGGAAAAACGGATTAAAACACTAAAAAAAAGAGATGAGCCTGCACTCTCCTAGAATGCTGGCAAACAACCTGAGAAGATGTTTTATAACAGTGCTTTTCCCTTATGAAAATCTAGCAACTTTGCCAAACACCAGTTACACCAAAAAGGAAGGAAACAATATAAATTATATCAAATTACAACATCCGAGGCAGGTTGATGTATGAAATAATTCATAATTCCATCTACAAACTCCAGACATTCATCTTCACTGTGCTATCTTTTCAATCAAGAATATCTTTAACTAGATCTACTTGTTTCTCCCACTCAACTGAGCTTGACCAAAGCACTGGAACCAAAAAAAAAAAACTTTCTAGCTTACCAACAACAATTTTCAGTAACATATCCTCCAATTAAGATTTATGATTTCACTTCAGGCCTCTGCCCAACACCGTGGATGGATTCCACATACAAATTAGCTGTTCGAGTTTTCACCTCTTGCCTTTCAGAGAACTTGCAAGAGAACAGTCGCGAATTACAAAAATTACTCCTTTTTTTGAGGAAAAGAAAGGAAGTTGTACACCCACAACAGTCTGCAGGCAAGAAGGAGACATTTCACCAATGAAGTTTTCTCCCACGATGAAATGTTTACCTTCAGAAGCTAAAGTTGCAGGGAAGGGGATGGTGGTCAGGACTGCTCACCTTTAACCGTTTAACCACTTCATCGTTGGTAATTTTGTCCGTAATCTCCTTCACTCCAGGAGGATAGTAGATGATTTTACCGTCGGCAGCAGGTTTTGGTTGGGTAGCAGGGAAGTCCATCCTGGTGCTGCTGGTTATAAACTTTCCTTCACCACAGTCCTCTACCGGCCTCTATCGGTCAGAAAACAAAAGTTCAGCGGAATAGAAACGACTTTCTAACCCTCTTTTTCCATTTCTCACCCTCAATTCGCAGAAGGCCCCGGCTAGCCCCCCGCCGGCTGCGCCCCTCGCTGCTGCCCCCGCCGCNGCCGGGGTTGCCGGGGAGGGGGGCCGGCGGGTTCCCGGCTGCAGGGCCGTGCGCGGGATGGGGAGAGACATGTTTGTGCTTCCTCAGGGAACCGGGCTGCTCGTGGTTACGCGGTGTCCAGTGACCGGTGGTGGGGCCTGCTCGGCATGAGAAATAGGAAAAGGGGAAACGGTGTGTGTGGTGGCATGGAGAATGCTGGGGTGGGCAGGGGTAAAAAACCCTCCCTTGGGCACATGGAGAAGAGCATCCGCGCATCCAAGTCCAAATGTTCCATACGCGTTATTGGCAGATGAGTTTCTCAAGCGTTGATTTTGTTAGACGTCTGAAGGAGAAACCTGAATATGCAGACCAATGGAGCCTTTGCCAGCCAACTCAGGAAGTCCAGTGCAAAACGTCTTTGTAATTTAATATTCTTTAATGTTTCCAAGAGATGGGACATGTCTGGGAAGTCAGTAGCAAACTGGGATATTATCTGTCTGTTTTGAATCTCCATTGTGTACCCTGCATGTCTTAAATATAGGTGGCTAGGAAGCATTTTCCAGATGCCTGCCCTGCTCAGAGAAGGTGCGTGACAGCTGCAAAGATGACATTTAACTGATCAAAACTAATTTGGGGTCTTCGACTGGCTATTCTTGGGGACTTGAATTAGGTAGAAGTATCATTCTTTCCAATTTTGAAAGTCTCAAATGCGTTTTCTGTAGAGCAAACTAAAGGAAGGTAAACTGGGACCAGGCTAGTGGGGAGGGATGGGTTTGTGTGCATGCCCCGGGGCGTCCAGGGGCCCCAGGCATGTGGCTGAGATGGGCTGCTTGTCATGCAGGAGATACAGGAGGGTGAGGGGAGGGGGTAAGTAGATTATAGTGCAATATGCCAGATTCCACATTTACAAGGTGTGGGAGGAAAAGTCTGAGGAGCTCTCAGGTTCTTCTGGTGTAATAGCATGTGGTGGGAAATTTCTCACCTACACCTGTCTCACTTGCCTCCCTGCTGTGCTGTCCTAGGGGAGTTAATGTCTTGAATGTCCATAGCCTCTATGAAATCAGCTCAGAAGGGTTATAGTAAAAATGACTGAGAGCTGGAAGGAATGTTTAAGAGATACCAGACAATGATTTAGAAATCTACAAGTGTGCTGCCAGACAAGGCTTTTGAATCTGACTATGATTTCCAGGCTTGGGTAAAATTACTCCATCCAGGCTTAAGGATGGATGGTTTGGGGCATTCACAAGGGACAGCAGACCCAAAGAGTGGGATACATGTTTCAGCTTTAGCAAGGTTGTACTGATTTAATAAACAAATGAAGCCAACACCAAGGATTTAATCTCTTTTTCTAATCCAGACTTGTGTCCATTTAGATTTGCCTTTGAGATGAAGAACCTAAACTAGCTATGTGTTCTTAATTGTTGTCAATTAAGTAGTGTACTGTCAGAACTATTGTACTTCTAACAAACAGGGTTTTGTCATCCTTACGTTTGCTATGTTAGATACTTTGTTTCCCCAAATTAAATTACTAGTTCACACAATTAATTTGGGGTAGATTCCTTATTTTAATACACTTGTATTAACACAATAAATCAGAAACAAATCCTAGAAAATTATTCTCTAACTAATAAAAGAAAGTATATATCCAAACCCTATATGAGCTGTCTTCAATTTAAACAGAAAACAGATACTGTAAGTTAGTAAAAATTATGCAAGACATAAATTTGAAGTGACTTTTGCTGAGTTTTTTTAACGACCCAAGCATAAAGCTAAGATGTTAGGCTTATCTTTCTGCAGAATGGGAGTATATGTGTCATATTCTAGAAATTTCACCTAAGTTTCTGAATTTCCTGGGTTTTAATGTTTACTTTCAAGTATTGTTTTATTGTTGCTGAAAAGCAGTTATTTTATATATATCATTAATGTGACCTACAATGTCACAACTTTTTCTTATCATCCTGTGGTTACAAATTTTTCATAAATTAACACAATCTTTAGAAATTTTTATATAGCGTGGTCATGAAGTAGGAATAAGAATGAAAAGGTAGAGAGCTAAGCTCACACAACTTGTTTTAAGTGCAAGTGAAGGACAAACGCAGTGTGGCCTTTCTAGAGTGCACTTCTCATCACTTTTATTTCCCACTTTTATTTCATCTTG
The DNA here is from genome assembly GCA_038090715.1 of Florisuga fusca. Lineage (NCBI taxonomy): Eukaryota > Metazoa > Chordata > Aves > Apodiformes > Trochilidae > Florisuga > Florisuga fusca. The sequence continues at coordinate 1,825,624 of JAAWXA010000001.1, read as the reverse complement.
AGCAAGTTGTTTGTGAAGTCCTCCACTGGAGTTCTCTTGGTTGAAGACCAAGATGTCTCTGTCCTCTTGCAGAGTTAAGATAGTGAAGTTAGCAATTACTGGGTAGTGGTGTTCAAATATTTTAATTCCCAGGACTTCATATCTGTAGTATAACACAGAAAAAGTCCTGAAATACATCAGTAGAAAGCTGAGTATCTAGGAGAGGTTCACGCTAGATTTTTGCCTTCACAGTTCAGTAGTATGAGAACTGACCCCTCCTCAGCTTCAGTGTTGGTGTCCATAGATATTAAAAGCAGGTGCAATTTCTACTGGTAGATTATCCCATTCCTGGTATAGCTTGCTATGTGATTATAGGTTCTGGTATGAGCTCAGCCTTGCTGATAAAGCCCATGTCCACAGCTGGAGCATTCTGCCATCATGCTAGTGTGAAACTGTCACAGCACACTTAGGGTAGCCATTCATGTAGATGCTGTTAGAGAGCTCTGTGGTGTTTTGAAGTGAGTCTTAGATAAATCATGGTCAGCAAAGTGGCTGAGAGAAGAGTAGGTGCAAATTCTGTAATCATGGGATGATGAGGCAATGGTCCATCTTTTCTCAGAAGAGAAGCAGTAGGATTTGAACTTCACTGTTTGAAATTCTGACAGTATGAATGAACACTTGGATGTCAGTTAGCTTGAATATATGCATGGTATTTTCACATTGTGCAGACATAAAAGCTTTGGATAATCTGACCTGTAGTACTCCTAATCTCAGTAGAGCTGAAATCTGCTTGCAGATATGTTTGTAGCTGCTAGAGTCTGGTTTGTTGCCTTTGCTTGTTTGACCTTCACCCTTCTAATTTCAGCAAGCAGCTGAAATCTGACTTGGACTATGCTGCTTGTATAGCTGTAGCCATGTTCACATGATCCCTTCTGTTTTAATGGGTGGCTCTGTCTAATAATAAGACCAAATCCTTCAGTATGTACCCACATGTTATGGAGTTAGGCAAATTTATGTTGGAATTTATTTACTTTTATACCCATTATTTTTATTGGAATTAATTTACTCCAGTCTGTTAGTTGTTTGTTTGTCAATATGTTTTAAGAGTACCACTGCAAGTGTAATTTAGGTGCTGAACGTGTGGGGCAGTCTTGTTGGATGCTGCTTTATCTGGGTTATGCCAGGAGAGGTTAGAGGAAAGTACCAAGAAAAGAGGAATGTAGTGGTTTCATTGATGGAGAAAATGCAGCACAGGATTTTCAGAACAAAATGGCTTTCAGGTGAAACAGAAAAGAGTATGGAGTGATTGCTTTAAGTACAGAAGATCCCTTAATTCATGTTGATGAAATTAAACTATGCACACTTTCCAGAAACAGCTTGATGGTTGTCCTCAGGTCATTGTTAGTACAGAAGTGTGGATAGGAATCATGACCAAAACTAGTTGTATCAAGACACAGCAGTGTGTCATGAACTGCAGAAAAGTCTTATTTGTCAGTCAACTGAGCTAATGAATAAGAAATTCTATCTGGTGGGTTAGGAAAGGACTAAAACACTTGTCTTCTAATAATAGCTATGCTCTTGAAAGCTCCTGCTTTGTGCAGAAACAGGTAGAGGAGTGTGGATCTTCAGTAATAAATGTTTTAAGTCATGCTCAAATAGGTAGAGCAAAAAAAAAAAACAAAAAAAAACCAGAAACAAAGAAGCTGAATTGTTTTCAACTTCAGAGTATTTAGCCAGTTTTTGCTTTCTGGCAGGTTGTTTCCTAGTCATGAATGTTCCACCCCTTGCTCCCTACACTCCTGCTTTAGAATCACAGAATGATTTGGGTTGGAAGGGGCCTTAAAGATGATTTGGTTTCAACCCCCCCTGCACGGGCAGGGACACCTCCCATCAGCCCAGGTTGCTCAAGGCCCCATCCAACCTGGACTTGAATGCTTCCAGGGAGGGGGCCAACAAAACTTCCTTGGGCAACCTGTTCCAATGCCCCTCCAACCTCAAATTAAATAATTTCTTCCTAATGTCTGTAGAGGCAACCAGGTGAACACAATCAGGTGTTGCCAGTTAACAGGAGCTCATGCCTTCCTCCTCCTAACTGGCAACACCTGATTGTGTTCACCTGGTTGCCCCTACAAATGTCTAACCTAAATCTCACCTCTTCAAGTTTTCAAGTTTTTTTCTCCTTGTCCTCTCACTACACACCCATGCAAAAAGCCCTGCCCCAGCTTTCTTGTACCCCCCCTTCAGGTACTGGAAGGTTGCTATAAGGTCACCTCAGAGCCTCCTCTTCTCCAGGCTGAACAACCCCAACTTCCTCAGCCTGGCTTTGCAGAGGAGGTGCTCCAGCTCTCTGATCATTTTAGTGGCTCTCCTTTGGACATGTTCCAGGAGGTCTATGTCCTTCTTGTGCTGGGGACTCCAGAACTGGACACAATACTCCAGGTGAAGTCTCACATTGATGGCTTCTGGTCTGCTTTATGAAAGCCTATTTATTTTTTCAATGACACGTTTTTTTCCTGCAATGCACCAGTTCCTCTGAACTCAGTAAATGTAGAATCATAGAATTGTTTGGGTTGGAAGGGACCTTAAAGATCATCCAGTTCCACTGTCCTGCATGTGCCACCTCCCACCAGACCAGGTTGCTCAAAGCCCCATCCAACCTGGCCTTGAGCACTTCCAGGGAGGGGGCAGCCACAGCTTCCCTGTGCCAGTGTCTCACCAACCTCGTGTTAAAGACTTTCTTCCTAATATCTAAATCTACCCTCTTCAGCCATTCCCCCTCATCTTACCTCTACATGTCTGTGTAAAAAGTCCCTCCACAGGTTTTCTGTAGGTTCTCTGTAGGTTCCCCTCAGGTCCTGTAAGGCCGCTCTGAAGTCTGTCCAGAGTCTCCTGACTGAACTCTCTCAGTCTGTCTTCATAGGAGAGGTGCTCCAGCCCTCTGATAATCTTTTTGACCTTCCTCTGACTTTGTTCCAAGAGCTCCATGTCCTTCTTATGTTGGGGACTCCAGAACTGGACAGAGTACTCCAGGTGGGGTCTCATGAGAGCAGAGCAGAGGGGGAGACTCACCTCCCTGGGCCTGCTGGCCATACTGACGATGCAGCCCAGTTGGTTTTCTGGGCTCCAAGCACACTTTGCCAGCTCATGTTGAGCTTCTCATCAACCAGCACCCTCAAGTCTTTCTCCTCAGGGCCATTCTCAAACCATTCTCTGACCAACCTATATTTGTGCTTGGGATTGCCCACTTGTAATTTACAAAATACTGTTCTGACAGAACAATTTCCTTCACCTGCCAGTTAAGTAAAATCAGTTTATTGGCACTGCATATTGGTATTTTTGTAGGATAATTTTTAGAAGCCTTCTTGATCCTTTGCTAGTTTTGAGCATTCAGAAACTGAAGTCACAGCAGCCTAGTGCATCATCTATCTACCTCCTTTCTAGCTGTTCTCTTATTATGATGACTTGTCACTATTCCCTCCATAATTACATTCTCAAGGTTATTTCCATCTCTACTTCTGATGTGTCCAAAGCACATAAATTTACACCTATTCATTTCTGACAACCAAGTCTACTTTTGTCCAATAATACATTTAATATGAACATTTATCTTCTTTTCTGTCCAGGAGATATGCAAGAGTCTTCTCTTGCACCACATCTCAAAAGCTTCAATTTTCTTTCAGTCACTATCAATAATTTCATAGAAGTCACATCCATAAGCTGCTGCAGAAAAAAAATTAAGCATTTCACCAGTCAAATCCTTCTACTGTTTGAAGTGAAATGGCTTTGTTTTTTTTCAGGATTTTATAAGGAAATCCAGGGATGGATCAACTATTCTTCAAATTTTTCCAGTTGGTCAGGTTCTGATTGGATAATTTCATCTTGTAACTGAATTTATGAATAGTCTGTGGCTATACCATTAACCATACAGTTAGCCTTAAATTCCATTTTTATTAATTAAGTAGTTATTTTATTTATAGCACAGTGAAGTATAGCTTGTATTTTTCATTAGCCTTTTATTGGCTCTCCAATACTGCACAGCATAAGCAGTTGTAACAAAGACCATTATGTCATCAGCCAAAGGTCGCTTAAAGGGAGTCTGTTTAAAATTTAGCTTTTCCATTCTGTAAAGTCCTTCCCAGATTTTTTTTTTTTTCCTGACCCGTACTGCAAGGAAATCTACAGCAGCTGTAATAGTAGCATATGGCTCATTATGTTTGCTTAGTATTATTTTGAATAAGGCAAATCAGGGAAATTTCTGCATGTATTTATCTGCTTAGAAGAAATACCACTGAGGAAAAAGAAAGTTTTTAAATATATTTAGCCCATGGTAGCTATCTACTGGAGAGAAGACAGTGTGAGTGGAGTCTTTCCCTCTGCCCTGTGAGATGAGATCTGTTAAAAAATGAGAATATGTGTGTGCTGACAAATTCTGATGAAGAGGCTCCTTTGTGACAAGTATTGACTGTATTTGTAATGCTGATGCTTCTGATTCTTTCCCAGATACAATGTCTGCTTGCAGTAAAGAAAAGAATTTTATGAAACTTTACAAATGAAGATGAACTTGGAATTTACCATTATGGTCAAAGAAAGATGTTTGATGAATGGATGTGCAATCTCAGAGCTGTACTATAGTGATGGGGTCATTTCATGGTGATGGATAGTATGTGGTGTACTATTCAAAGGCTTGTGCATTTATCAAACTCAGGGAAACATCAAAGTGGTTGGGTATGACTGAGCAATAGAACCATTACAATTTGCCTTTGAACAAAGTCAGGAAATATATTGATATATAGGTTTATGCTGCTAGGAAAGCAGCTAATGATGATTTAATCAATGTGTTTTGTGAACAGCTTGAGGGGATAATCATTAAAATGTTACACCACTACACCATTTGGGAACTTGATTATGAAGGTTGGAATTTCAAACCCTTGTAAAGAACAATTTGCATTTGAATTAGCAAAATAAAATAATTTCTTTGGATTGTGTAGCTCTGTCCATTTCATCCTTATGATTCAGCTTCAGTAAACACACTGCATGTTTGCACCCACACAGGTCATCAGGCACAGGAGCTCACTGACAACACAGTGATCAAGCAGCAGCAGCTTATACTGAGTATCAGTGGAAGAGGATTTTCCTAAATTCAGGATATGTTGCAGCAGGGAAGGTTATTTGAGCCAGTACTTGAATGGGTATTTAACAAAGCAGACAATGAATTGGTGCCTAAGAGAGGAGAGAATATCAGATATTGAGTAAACAAAGTCAGAAGTAGGCTCGACAAGGCAAGAACAAATATCAAAATGAGAAAAGTGTAATCTTGACAAACATGAATGTTTTGTAATACAGAATCTGTGTTCACAATAGTCAGATTTCTAAACGAAAAATTATCCATGATAGAACATAAGAAAGTCCATGATGGTAGAGTGATTACTGAAAGTGATGGTATTAAATGCCAGCAGAGGGATTACTGCTTGTAAAGTAGACTGATACGTATCCACTTACAATTTTGCCAACATCTAAAACCACTATTTATATCCTATCTGAATTTGGCAAGGCAGCTCATGTGTACTCTGTCTAATAGACTATAACTACACTGTATCAAGCACATAAACACTTGCTTTTTTAAGTATATCTATGTACTGTTTTTTTTATCTTCCAGACACCGCATCCTTATACCTAATAATTTATACTTTCAGCAGCCATCTCTAATCCAGCACATCTCTAATCCACACAAGTCCTGTCCACCACACAGGACTTGAGTGAACTATTTTTTTCATCCATTTTTAGTATCTTATCTTTTAGCTTGACTCTGCCTACAAGTCTTGTATCCTTGCTTCAAAAACTGTAACAAAGCATCCTCTTACGCAGCTTCATAGTAAAAAAGATTTCAATGAAAAAATACATTGACAAGTCTATCAGATTCTGATAAGAGAACAAAACAATTACTTCAAGGGGAGGAAAACTTCTATAGCAATAGATCCTTAAACCCCCTAAGGAAGCAGCTTCATATAGCAAGTAAGAAGCAACACTAGAGGAAATACACAAATGCTGACATAATCTATTAATAAAAAAGAAAAATCAGCTTTATAGTTTCCTGAATTCAAACAAATTTGCAGTAACATTGAGTTTGTTTTACCAAAACCTTTTTTTTCACAGTATTCCTTCCTAGAAGGTTTGTCCTTTGACCCATTGCTGGCTATGAGAAATGGGAATGCAAGAAAAGGTATGGATGAGCAGGAGAAATTGAAAGGAGAAAGATGAACACGTGGTAGAGAATCTGCAGCTAGCCAAGCATTAGGGAGTTTCTTGAGAGCAAACAAAGAATGCAGAAATAAAAGATTAAATAAGTAGTCCTGAGTGAATAGCAAACATATTTTAAATATCATTATTTGGATCAGTAAATATAATTTTGCCAAATTCAAGCTGAATTGGAGAAATGAGATTCTGAGACCAGTATGATTAAATGTTCTGGTATATATCTTAAAACTAATTACACCTGCACTTCATATTTACTTGATATAATAGCTCCTTTCGAGTTAAGATTTTGGCTTTCTATATTTGGAAGCTATAAAAATAATATTTTCTAAAACCAGCTGAACAAACTTGCAAGAAGATTTAAAAACCAAAACCAAAACAAGCCAGAGCATACTATTAACACTCAAAAAGATCGTGTGGATTTCTTTTGCCTCCTGTCAACATATGAGGCAGTTTCAGGTCAACTGGAGAGCTACATCAAAATGTATTGGGAGATTTTGTTTCTGTATGTCTGTGTCCTGCCTGCTGTTTTGATGCTGCCATGGTTAGTAACTGCCTTCTTGCTGAGGCTGGGGTAGAACATATGTGTGATAGTAGCTACAGTTGGACTTGGGAGTTATGCAACCTGGCATCCACTGAGAGGTGAACCTGACAGTGTGGAGTGTTGACAGGTAAATGAAATGTGGTGAAGTTATGGAAGTGTTGTTTGTTTTCTATTTCAATCCTAGGAATAGCTTTAAACATAATCCTGATAGGGTTTTACTGGTATGTGCCTTTGATCACTGCTGAATTTGAAAAGCAGATGTATAACCAGCAACAATTCGGAGGGTCCCAGAACATTTGGAGAGTCCCAGTCATCATAGTCTGCATAATGGTGCTGAGGAAAATAACCACCAATATATGGACAAAGGGAAAATTGGCAGTTTATTCTTGTGATGAGTATTTAACCTTTTCACTTTCTGCTCTTCAGCACTGTGGTATATGTATGTTTTGTATGTGGAAAACTTGCAAGTTCATAATGCTGATGTAATGGTTACCAAATTGGTAATTTGGTTTTGGTAAAACCAAATTCTTACTTGGTTTTGAGGTATGCATTGTTCACTCCTAACCATCACCGCTGCAGAGAAAAAAACCCATAGCTCAGAAACTGAAGAACTACATAGAAAATATAAACTATTCATGCTTCTCTGTTCTTTTAAGGTAGTGCATTCTTTCTTCCAGGTTTTGGAGAATATAAACAGAGGAATGAAGTAATGGGAAGAGTTCAGTGTTTGATCATCTTTTTGAAGAAAGCTTAAATGTGTTTTCATGCTGGTTTTATCAACTAGTTTTTTGCTGGTTTGTTTGTTTTGGATTTTTTTAAAATAAGTTGTCTATTACAGATGGGCCCAGATCCAAACGACACCACCTCTCCTCCATCCTGAATGGGCTGTGAACTAAATCTGGTTACAGATACCAATCTGAATATCATGAGCTTGGGCAGGGTGGAGTGGAGCTTGTCTTACAATCTGACTCCTTCATTCTCTGGACTTGGAAGTGGCATGAATTTGGCAGGTCCGAGGTAACTAATTTTTTCCTAGTCCTCAAATAACTTGGAAACTGTAGAAGGTCGTGCTACAAGGAGTGGCTTCTATGTCTCTGAAACCCTAAGGTGGTCCTTAGCTGCCTGCAGCTTTCTAAATTTGAGTTTCTTTTGTTGCTGGTCTTAATCACTGGGAAAGAATGTGGCCCCATTTCCAGTGACAGAGGGTGTGAAATGTTACAAAAGTAGAAGAGGTAGGTGGATTTTAAAGGGACCAAAAAATAAAAATAGGTCAGAATTTAGAGGAAAGCAAGAGAAGGCCCTATTCCTGATTCAGCAATGGCCAACCAAATAGCCATGGAGTCCATTTCCTGTCTAAATAATTAGATTGAATCATGTGACAGTTACAAAGAATGACATTCCAAGCAAAGGATTTCCTTAAAGAAAAGTAGTCTAGACTGCTGTTTTTAAAGGCACATCACTCCCTATTCCCTTCCCCCATCTCTTGGCTTGTTCAGCAGCATACAAGTTATTCAAGTTTAGAAACTAGTTAGTGAAATTTAATTCATAAAGGAACGCTAGTGGGTTTAGACCATAGCAAGTTCCCTAATTTATTTGTGTAAGCAGTTGGAGTAATGTTCAGACATTTGAGACAGAGGTCAAGCACAAGGGTTGCTGTAGCTAGCCACTTTTTGTATAACAAATGATGAGTGAGTAAAATGGACCCTAAGCATAGTATCTGCAAGAAAATTATGTATCATGGAATTTTTAAGCCATTGAGTTGTGGTATCAGAAAAAAATTGTAAAATACACAGGTCTGGGTAGGATCTCTACTTGGAAATAAGGCCCCTGTGAAACTCTTCGGGGAAAGAAATAATATAGATGTTTATATTTTTTTAATCTTCTGTTTATTGAAGGTCAGTTACTGTGAGGTAAAAGGATTTATAAATCATTTATGATTGGCAAGCAACTAACTTCTGGTAAATGAATTGCAGAGACAATGGAGTAGTCTATCTCAACAGGTAAAACCATTTGTTCATTCAAGTGACATCAACAGATGACTGAAACTAGCCTGAAATTCAGGCTTATACTTAGCATTAAGTCTACTTAGAAATTCCATTCTGCAGCAAGGTCCAATGTTTTACCAGTTAAAAATTTCTGAATTGGAGCAAACAATACACTAGAATGACACCATTGGTTTTATTTACAATCACTGAACATTTTAATTGATTTTTATCCCCCAATATTTTAGTAAGGTGAAATTCATTGATAACTTCTAACATCACAAAAACCATAAAATACAAAAATATATAAACTAAAGGAAGCCAAATAGTCAAAAGAAAACAATAACAAAGTTAGTTAGAAAGTTGGGGGTTTTTTACTTGATAATGTCAAATTCTGATGAATTACTTTTCTGATTAATGGTTTGTTTTCATGTGTTTAATTCTACGTCTCAGCATGACTTAGTGAAAGTAGTGACTTGGGCATTAACACGTTTGAGGAAATTAATCTGAGAAACTCATCTGATTTGCTCAAAGGAAAACAATTACCTGAAGTGATACAGAATACCTTAATGTGATAAAACCCAAATATAAAGTAGCTTGTAGTTTTTACATGCTATCACAGTGAATGTAAACAGGTAGGGATATAAGATTATTTTAAACTTCTAATACATTTAATATGATATTGTTTTAACTAAAAGAACCAAACCTCTTTCCCTTTGGGCCTCTGCCCCATTTTTAACTAAGTGAAAACAAAGTCCAACATGGGGTGATTTGGACTGAGTAATTATTGCCTGTGATGGGGACTTTGGATAAAATAATCAAGGAGAAGCTCAGCTGCCTAAGAAAATAAGATGTTCAAGGCTCACTGCAAATTCTTGAGTTATACTAGAAATTTTAGCCCAGTTCAAAACCAATTTCTTCTGCATCTGTGGCAATCTCCATAACAAATGCCTGAAGACAGGTTTCTGTGCTGGGGCAGTTTTTTGTACAGCTCTGGCATTACCAATGAATGGAGGCCATTAATGAGACTGTTCCTTGGAAACAGGAAAAATCCTCTTTCTTAATCAGCATATAAAAACAGTTTTGTAAAAAAACAGTAAGTAAACTTTCACTTACTACTCAAATTCCAGGTCAGATAACACCACCTTACTTAGAGAGTTCTACAGTTCTGTTTAGTATATAGATGTCTGCTGACCTGTTCTGTGGTGTTACATGGTGTAGTGAAACAGCTGCTGCATTTGGTTTGAGAGATGGCTGCAGCAAAATGATGTATAAAGTGGATTCCCAAGGGTTGGGGTTTTTTGCAAGAGGCTTTGGGGATGGTAAAAATTACAGAAGTGTCAAACTTTTTTTTTCCCCCTAATGTTAAGCTTGGTCTAATTACTGCAGTGATATAAATTAATTCTAATTACTAAAAATTACACAGATATGTAGTTTTACTGCTAGTCTTGTTCTTAGACCATATCTTAAATACACTGACCTCTAAGTTCTCTGCTATTAAATTTGCTATGGGGTAGGATCAATGCAGTTTTTCAAAATAAAGGCAGTGATATTCAACAGATACAAACATGACATTTACAATGAAAATCAGCTTATTGCTTTTTATCACATGCCAAGGGGATATATTAGGCATTATTTGTTTTTCCCTTCTGCATTTTAAACAGATGGGGATGGATTTTTGATATCCATTAAATCTGACATATCAGATTGATAAAAATGGCATAGCAGAGAACATCCAATACAGGAATCACATTCACCACAAATCAAAAGTGAAGTGTGAGCTTATTTCAAATTCAGAAGTTCCTTGTAGCAGTGAGGCTTCCATCAGCCTAGAAGCATGACCTCATTCTTTGCTTGCAGAGAAGATGCAATTAAGTGTAATCCATTACTTCTTGGATTACAGCATTTTGTGTCATCATGTTTCTGCATCTCCTTTCCAAAAATCCAGGAATCTTTGTATGTTCTGGTGATGTTCAGCGTATCAGGTATAATAAGCAAATTTTATTTCTGTTCTGCTCTATTTATGAACTTTACAAGTAATTTATGGAGACTAGTAATATGCTGCTTTAGGATGCTATTAAACAAAAATTCGAAAATGTACAACTGTTAACTTTCAGTGGTAACTTTATAAACTACTTTGATAGTTTATTAAGTACTGATCAAACCTAAGTACTGATTTGTTAAATAACTTTTCAATTCACTGGTGGTAATGCTGGAATTAGTGTGACCTGGGGACTAAAATCTGAAAATGTGATCCTATTGAAACCAGCAGAAATTTTTCTCTTGTCTTAATGATCTAGATTTTTGCTGCTATTTTTTCCCCATTTAAAATAATGCTGAAGAACACTGTATGAAGGGAATCAAAACATTATTTTAATGTAATTGTAGTAAAAATGTACAATTTGGAATTAAAAATTATATATGTGATTTAACATTATTAGAGTGATACTTGACCAGACAGTTCCTACCATTAACTACCCGAGGCATTAGCTACATGGAACAGGAGATCAATATATTTCCAAGTATAGAAAGCACATGTGGAGTTCCTTTGGAGAGCTGAAACTCTGCAAACATTTATTTTCATAAATACCTGTCCTTCTGTCTCCCCCCCCACTATTTTCATATTTAACTCAAGTAATTAAATTTCTGCTTTGGAAATCATATTCTGGCTGAGGGAAGAGTTATCTTTTTTAGGGACACAAACTCCAAGATCATGGACAAAGTAATATTAACTGGAGACAGACATTCCAAGAAGCCAAGTTGTGCACCTTAAATCAGCATTATGGTAAACCCATTAGGGAAAAAAAATAGCAAAAGCTAACACTTTTTATTTCCCTTGATGGTAACTGAAACCTAAAGCCAGCAACAGAATGTGGAAAGCTTCTTTGGAAGAGGAAGAGTTATAGCATGGGGGGACTGAATCAACTTTTCCTGTTTGCTGCAGGAACTAGAAACTCTTTTAATTTCTTTTCCCAGAAGGATGGAAAAATAATTCAGGGGTCTAAATGTATATATTAATGGTACAAAGTAAAATTCTCAATAATGATAAAAACTACACCTTAAGTTCCTAGAGACATAACTTATTTCATATTTACTGCAGGCAGGCATGAATTTTTAATTCACACAGATTTTTCCAACATTTTTCTACTGTACTTATTGTTGTATATTTAAAATGTTACTGGAAGCAGAAGTAGGTCTTAAAAATTGACAAAATTAAGCATGCCTTTCTTGCCACACCAGAATGTTCTTCAAACCAAAAGCTTAGCTGCAAATTGTTCTTGCAAATCAAAATCTGATTAATCTTTTTCAACTATAGACCTTCAAAGACAGTTTGGATGTAGAAGAAAGCAAGTCATAATTTATGGAATAGATTTAGGCTGTATATAATCAGAAATATTAAGACACATTTCCATGGTGTTATGGCCCAATTCTGGTAATAATGCTATTTTAATATGGCTTATAACAACAAAAGCAAGAACATGCTTAGTATTTTCACTGTAAGAAGGCAGCATTGTAGAAAGTGAAATTGAAAATCTGTTGCTAAAGCACTCAGTGAAAGAGCAGACTAAACACTTTAGCCAAACAGCACAGATTACATGTTGTACCTTCAAGGGACTCCAAGTAAAACCAAGCCAACTGTAGACATAAAGAGAAATAAAGGAATTTAAAAAAAAAAAAAAAGCACACAACAGAACAACAAAACAAAAACAAGCAAGCAACAAAACAATAGCAGATAACCTGTAATTATGGTGTTCTGTTTGAAAAAGCTGTGTGAAAACTAGTAAAAATGGACACACATACTTCACATGAAAGAACCTCCATTACAGTGATTATAATTATCGAGATACTGAAATCCCTATTTAAAATGTTAACTGTGGTAGTGAGAAATCTGCCAGAACCCAAATTAGTCTGGCATTTTCATGGTGTCAAATAATGTAAGATCTACAACTGGCAAAGAACAAAATAGTTTCAGGCATCGTGTGCCAACAGGAACTCTCCTCCAGCAGTGCAGTTTAAGACAGGCTATCAGGTTCGAGTGTCTGAAAATTCTCTTCCTCTTTTTTTTTTTTTTTTTCCAACCTTAAAACTATAAAGACACAGTCATTATTCTGGAATTTACATGACCTATTTTTCCAAACATATGATTAAGAACATTACCAGCATCATACCCTTAAAGAAAAACGATTTTGTTTTTGATGCTTGTTCAGTCACTTAACATGAAGTAAGGAAACAGTTCCTGTTACATGCACAAAGCTGTGACTTGACACGACGTGCACACATAAATTCTGATCAAGGATTTTCTTCCAGATTTAGGGACATGTACAATATCAGGGTATTGAATAATTTTTTTTTTCCTTTCGTGAGTCACAACATGACAGCATGTCTCTTGAAACTTAACAGCATGTCCTGTGGATGAGTATGTATATGCTTTATGGATTGTATTAGGAATGTAAATGTTTGTCCTTGTTTATTTAGATATTGCACACTATGTCACTACAAGATAAGCACTGAAATAGCAAAGTGACAGGCAAATTAGCAATGCTTAATCAGTTTAATTCTTGAACTATTAAATGCTTTGAACACCAATTTCCAGTTGTCTAATATTACTTTTATTGCAAAATATCTACAAGCCTACCTATAAAAACGATTTACTTTGCAGTTGATGTGCAGCACTTCGGGACTGCAATCTCCACAAGAAATTACTCTGAGCAATTCTCTGCAGTTTTCTCAAGACAGTTACAGTGAGCTACCTGTGCATGGTTAGTTCACCGTAAAACTAGATGTTATTTTTGCACTTGCTTATTCTTTATTGGCATTGAATCTATAGTTATATCTCTAATGCATACAGGTCGGTCCTGGTGGCAGCCTGGTGGTCTTCAGGCTCCAGAAGGAAACAGCAATTTGAGTTCGAGTCACTGAAACATCAAGCTGGCCGTGGCTTCACGGTCTTTCTTGAGAAACATGTTAAAAAGATTCGGTGCTAAATAAGCGGAGATTTAGTACTCTGCTACACGCAGCTTCTCTCTTTGGAGGAAAATGAAGGACAAACGCGGCTCGGAGATGCCACCTCGTCCTTGAATGTGATGAATGACAATGTGAGGGGACCTCTAGGCTGGGAGACCTCAGTCCCCTCGGGGGGGAAATTCTCCCCTTTTACAGGAATCTCATTCCTTCCGTTCCCTGGGAAAATCACAGTGGGACGCCTCCAACCAGTGTCCTCCTGAGGCTTTGTGTCCTGATGGGAGGTGGTTGAATACAGATGGCGGGGAGGTATCTAAAGACAATGAAGGGTGGAAAAGCACCCATCTCCCTCTGGGAATCAGATGAATAAGGTGGAAGAAGTGAAGACGCTGCTTGTAATCTTGCTCGGACAGGCAAGGAGACAAGGATGAGCTGACAAGGATGCCTGTGGCCATGTAATTAAGTCCTATTCTTAGAAATCAGTAAAGGGCCAACATCAGAAATTTTCCAATTATATTTTAATGCCCGTTTGCTGACCCTAAAATATCTCAGATCAATAAACTATTATAAAATTGCAGGAAAGTTTCACAGAAGAACCTCCTCATCTCAAGTTGGCTGAGGGTTGTGTTTGGTTTGGGGGTTTTTTGTTTTTGTTTGTTTGGGTTTTTTTAAGAGCTCTGCTCCCTTTCTTGTGTTGGTAAATTCAAAAACTCTACTTCAGGCGCCTAGTTCCCTTCGTGGTGGCTTCACACAGGTTCTGATTTAAGAGCTGCCTGCTCTCATCTCAGCCTGTTAGCAGCATGTCTCTCCTCCCCTTCCTCTTCCCCAAATCACCGCTGTTACTGATGCCAGATCCCACCAGACTCTCCTCAGCTTCCTTAACCCTTGATCTCTCTCCTCTGCCGCTGATAACGCCGTTTCTCCTCCCAACATAAGCCCGCAGATCCACTGCTCCCTTCTGGTCTGCAGCTTTCTCTCCTCCTGCGACGTTACAAGTCGCTGGGTAGCACCGGGCAGCGGCACCGGGCGTTAATCGTCCTTTTCGGTACAACTGTGAAACGCGTCACCACACGGCTCACAGATGTAGCCACATTTTTCTCGACCTCTCTTTCCTGAACTCACCTGGGGCCCCGTAGACAGCAGTATGGCCTCTACAGGCAAGGTTTGTCTTTTCGCACTGTTTGTTTCTCCCGTACCGGTAGAGCGCACCCTCACCCTTCCCACCGGTGAACGCGTGAGGCCGGACCGGCAGCCACATTTATCGGTAACCACTGGAAAAAGTGGCGAGGGCCGACCCGGAGGAGCCGAGCTGCCCTCAGCCGGGCCGAACCGGCCCATAGCTGGCAGGAGGCGGCTCCTCCCGTTCTCCCAAGCTTCTTTTCCTTCTGAAACGACCCCTTCGCAGGAGGGCAAGTGCTGGTGAACTCCCGGAGGACCCCCGGCCCGGCCCAGGTGTCCGCACGCCTGAAGCCGGGAGAAGGCGCTACCCACGCCCACTGCGAGCCCAGCAGCCCAGGTGGCCTCTCAAGACGTGGCGGGGCGGGGAGCTGCCCGGGCACGGGGTGAGGAGAGCGGCGGGGTGTGGAGCCTCCTCCCGGGCTGTTCTTCCCCGGCCGGACGGAGAGGGGCACTGTGTCCCCGCGGCGCACGCTCGGCCGGAGCCTCCCCCTCTCGCCGGCAGCCGCCGAGTAGCCCCGCACTCCCTGCGTCCGCCGCCGGNGGGAGGCAGCGGGGCGGGTGCTGCGCGGTGGGCCCGCCCGCCAGCCGGGGCCTCAGCCGTCGGTCACCGGCTCCCATGGCGGTTCCCGTACCCGGAGAAGCAGCCTGGCGAGCAGCGTTGGTAGCGGCGGGAGGGCCCTTCCGCCTGCGCTCTGAGGCCGCCGCTCGGGCCTGCCTGTCCCCACGGGCCTTCCCGTGGGCCCCACGGGAGGAGCTGCCGTTGGGTCTCCGCTCCCCGTCCTTGTGGGGAGCGGCTGTACGGGCCTGAGGCGCCGGCCGCCTGCCCTGCGCCTTCGGTGCTTCCTCCTCGCCCGTCACCGTGTAAGAGCACTCGGCGACGGCCGAGGTGCCTGTCCTGCCTCTTGGAATACCGAGTCCTGCTCCCGGTAGTCCCGGGGAGGGCTCCGGCCTGGCCTGCCCGCAGCTGGGGCCGGTGTGGCGGGTCAGGGCTGGGAAGTCTGTAGAAACCCTGAGCCAAACGATGAGGAGTGTCCATGAACTCTAAAAGAGTCTCCCAAGAGTAGAGCCCCGTTAAACAGATCCACCCGGTGAAAAAGGGAAGCAAAAGATTTTTAGTACTTTAGCTTTTGTTCGTTTTGAACAGTCGTGAGCTGCTTTGTGTTTATCGTGTGGTTATTTGTGTCCTTCCTAGCGTAGTATTCCTGCCTGCCTTGGACACGGTCCACGGTTCTGGTTGAGTGCCATAAGGTCACTGGGGCTTCAGAGGAGCCTGACTTCAAAGGAGAGGAAAAAGACCCTATATTTACCATTACTTCTCTTAAAGCTTCTTCTAAGTAATTAAGAACAGCTTGATTCTTAAGAGACACGAAATGTTTTTATACGGTGCCTTGACAAAGTTTAGTGTGCGTCTCATGTCTTTCACCTTGCAGTGAAGAGATGAGAATAGTTCATATAGAATTGAAGCTTAGACCTCCAAAAGTGTTTTGTGTATTTCAGGTAAAGCAAAAAAAACACCCAGAGAAGATAATCAGCTTGTTCTTTGTCCATCTCACTTTCACTGGAGTAAAATGTTTAGATAATGTGTATTAGGATGTGACTAGAGAGCTGAAGGCTGAGATAAAAACCTAAACCAAATTATAAACGAGCAGAAAAATTTAAGTATGGTGTATGATTGTAAGAAAGAGAGTTTTAGCCCTGATTCATCTGGGTACAGTCATCATGACTGAGGCGGGGCTTGCTTGCATCATGTGTTTGCAGCACTTTCAAGTTGCAACAGTTTATATTCCTATAAAGTAGGTGAAGAATGCGTGAAGGAAATTTAACATCATCAAAGAACATCTTAAAATCCTTTTATTTCTTCTTTGTGGGTTTTCTTCTGTTGTCTTTCGATTTTGTTTTGTGGAATTGTCCTGTGTTTTTTTGCTGTCTTGTTTAGGCTTGGGTTTTTTTGTTTGTTTTTTTTTTTTAAAGAACTCTCCTGTTGTATTAATAGTAATGCAGTTCAGCTGAGGAAGGCAGTGACGTGGCCAGGTTCTTAGTGTTACCAGTGTGAAACTGCAGTAGTACCTGACAAAAATGTTAGCTTTGTATTGGGAAACATGCATGGTTTACTTACAGCTGTTTAACTCTATGGTGTAGATGGATTATTACACTGTCCATTTTATAAAAGAGAATTATGTTGTCTTGAGTTAGTGTCCAAATATGTTGTAATGGAGACTCTGGGGGGGTGTGTGTCATAGTTCTGAGGTGTTGCACAGTCTCATCTTTCACTCCTACCCATGTGCTGATCTGTAGTCTATGCTAAATGGCTGGCATAATCAGCCTAATTATTATTTTAAGTAGAGTTCTTCTGCCTGTGAATTTAGCTTTTTAGTTTTAGGAAGTTGCTACCTTTTTTGTTTCTTAGACTCTGCTGCTAAGAAAATGTCAGTAGGATGTTAATTATCTGTCAGTTACAGTGCCTCTCAGGAGTAAGTGAGGCTGCATATCAATGGATGCAGTCGTGGTTATTGAAGAGGTTGTTTTTTGGCTGTTTCTTCTCGTGACTCCGCTGGGGATTTTTCAGCTTCAAGTGGGTTGGTTTATGTAACTGATCTGTGTTCCACCTAAAAATTTGCCTGTGTTTACTCAAGCCACCATTTAAAACTATTTCAATGGACCTGGATGACTTTTTTTTTTTTCCATATTAGGTGAACCCATGTGAGCTACTTCCTGAGAGTAAATGACAGATTTACTAAGTTGTGGTGGTGCAAACTCTGCCCCTCTTGGGCTACTTGGTGTGATCCCCCTCCCTGGGCCACACACCAAACTAGGATGAGTCAGGTATGGATTTCGAAAGGCAGTGTACCCCAGAGCATTAAGCTGTCCTCTTAACATATCAGGCTTTTGCTTCCTCTGTTCTTTTGGGGTCAATAATGACAATCTCTTACCTCCTGACAACCTAACACATCTATATCTAGATTGTAAGCAGAGGACCAGGGTGTTAAGGCATCCCATTTACACACCTGGCTCCTGCTCCCCTGATCTCATGAGAACAGTAATGGCAGTCAAGTCTCCTGACAGCCTGGCACATCTTTACTTGGGTCATGGCCCTAAGGGGGTGAGACCAGAACTCCAAAATGTAGCAAGTTCTGGGCCTGCACGACTGGCAGAAAGCACCAGAATATTTCATCATCTGAGTTGGGTTGAAATGGAGAAGTGTCTGACAAAAGTCAATTATCTCTGACCCTATAAAACACCCATTCTAAGCAAGACCCTTTGAGCTCTCCTGGACTGCAGTGGGCTGTGACCAGAGCTGGGATGCCATAGGCATAAACCCCTCAAGGACCATCTGTCTACAAAGCTGAGGGAAGGCCAGGGCAACTCCACCTTCTTGAGGCTCAGTTATTGCTTGTCACCAGGAATGCTGACACTTTGTATTTACTCTGAACTCGAGAAGAGGGAAATTCTAACTGCAATCTAGCCTCTTACATCTACCTCTCCACCTGTCTGTTTGAATATACACATTTGTGTTCACCAGTGTGGGTGTCTGTGTGTTTTACAGGATCTAGATATTTCTGTTTCTGTGTCTGCATGCTTTGTGTTTAACAGGTATATACATATTTATTGATTTAGGATAACTGAGGTAAGTTAGTTTGGATCTTAAAATTCTCAAATCTGTAAATAAGTTGCAATTTTGTTTATAATCTATTGAATCACTTATTAAGCTTCAATTTGGTTAATCACTAGCTGCTACTAAAATCCAACCTTTTGATCTGCCTCATACCATTAATAAATTTTGAATTACTGCTAAGTCAGTATTAATGTCAAAATGTTTCATCCATGACCTACATCTCTATCAAGTAAATAATGGCAGTCATTTGGAGGCTGTGAGCTTTTTGTTGATGTACCTACCTCAGGATGAGGTCATAATTTTCAGACTGGAAGTTTTTATCTTTGTGGTGGCTGGATGTGTGCTGTATTAACTGGCCTAGTGCCTTCAGCATTGGGGGTGCATTTGGTCATATGAAGTAAAGATAATTGCCCTCACTGATCTGTGTAATGTAGTTTCCAACCTAGGGCCTGATATGTGATTTTTTTTTTTTTCCCCAAAAAACCCCAATACCTAGCATGTCTACGTGAACAAGTTAATCTCATTCCTGTCTTGGTTTCTTTATGTGATTTGGTGTCTTGCTTTTTATTTAAGTTGTAACTGTATGATGCAGCTTGAATCAGTGTGAGTTGGTTAAGTGTATTGTGCCACCATAGTATGTTTCTGTTTGGGGAATTCTGGAGTGGTTCTCACGATGCTGTTGTATGTGGATCAATAGCAAGGTTAACAAACTGCTTTATCAATTTGTCTTTCCAACATGACTTCTCAGCTTCCTGATGTGGCTGCTGCTGTTCTGAGGTCACAGGTTAATACATAACACCTTGGTGAAAAATCTGCCTTATGTTCCACTGTACCTTGTGCTATGATGTTCTTACAGGTGCTTTCTGCAAACCTAAATGTGTCTTCATTTTGTTTTCTGTATTTGAGTCCATGCTGAAGCTCGGGAATATCTTGTTTCTCAGCTTTGTTTCAGTGTTCAAAACACCTTCATTTAGAATGACAGAACTGTATGAGGCTGTTAGGAGGGAAGTTGTCAGCTGAGGATCACCAGAATGCCTCATGGATTTGAAGGTCTTAAGCAGACCTTCAGGTAGGAAGAAATTGTACTGCAGAAAAGTGGCCAAACAGTTCTGCCTTTGAGTTACTTTGTGTTGTCATGCACAAGGGAAAAATGTGGAGCTGAGCAGCCTTTGTATGTGGCAGCACCAAAACCAAGACCTGGTGACATTGGGTAAGAATTGTTAGGTGTCTTCATAGGTCTGAAGATTCATGCTCTGGAGCCTGAGTCTTTGACAGCCACTTCCCTTTGTTCCCAACCATGTCAGAGTTGCAGCATCACCTGTAAAAAGAAAGTAAACCTGTCTTATTTGTATCAAGAGCTACAGCAGGCCAAGATTTGGGGGAGTAGCATTGGTATTTATTGCTAGCTCTGGCTGCTTCCAGTCCAGAAAGCCTTAATTAAATATTAATAAATGTTCAGCTTTTCCTTCCTTCATAATACCACCTGCATGTGCCTGCCCAAGCAATAAACATCACCTTTGATCTTCAGTAATGTTTTTATAGTATCTTCTCATCTTGACAACCAGTCCTCAGTCTTCCTGCTGCCCTTTGGCTGGCTTTCCAAGCACTAAAATAAATGCTTATCCTTTGGCCAGGTCTCAGACACAGAAAAAAAAAAAACCAAAACCCACAGCAAAACAAATCCTTATGAAGTAATACATACATACAGTAATACAGCAGAATTAAGACTATCCTCATTAGAAGCACCATGCTCAGCTTTAAAATGTTATATTTTTGTTTTTTGTCAGCCTCTGATAGTTTGTGCATTAGACTATATTGTGGTTTCTTAGCTAGACATTACCAGAGTTGCATGCTGCCTGTATGAAGGTTTTTTTGGAGAGGATGTGAAAGGATGTGAAAGGAAGACATGTTGATTTTTTTCACTGCCCTTCAGCCTGACTTTTGGACAGAGTCTCTGGAACCATAGTGTGGGCAAGTCACAACTCCATTCGTCAAGTTTTCTCTTTCCAAATACTTCTCTCTCTCTCTGTTTTATGATGTGGAGCAGGAACACAATCTTCAATCTTAAACAGTAGTACTGATTGCAGGCTTGGAACTCTAGAACCTCTGTAACTACAAGTGTGGTCTCCATTGCAGCCTTATTCCATTGCTCTGGGAGCTGAGCCTAGGTCACAGAGCTGCAGGGCTGTGTGGAGCCTGCCCTGGGGACAGCCTGGGTAGCCTGAGAGCTCAGACTCGTGGAAGTTGTCTCGAGTTCAGCGTGGGCATGGGTAACCCTTCAGCACGCTTGAGCAGGGCTGTGAGGTGTATGGGAGGCTACCAAAGAATGTAGGAGGGAAGCTATAAAGGGTCCTCATCTCTAAGCTCTGCTAGGACTGGAAAGACATTGTGCAGCTACTCATTATTTTCTGGAAAAAAAATACCAAAACCAGCACAACCTAACAACCAAGCAGCAACACTCTCAACTTAAAAGTTGAGAAACCCCCCTGCTTTTTTGTTTTTGTAGGTTGTCGAGCTGCTTATGTGTGTATTATGTAATTCCAAGACCACTTGTCTTTTTGACAAATCTCAAGCTTTGACCTTCAGCACACAGTAAAAGGGAGATGAATACAGAAGCAGTTCTTGGCTAGCAGGCTTGGTGCTGAAGAATGTGCTTAATGGTGGGTCTCCCCCTTCCACCTTACTGCTTTAGTCATGTACACTCATCAGGAGCTCTGCCTGTCTCTTGAGATCTGGAAGCCAGTCCTCACCTGTATGGAAGGTCTTTAAGCAGGAGCACCTTCCTGGCTTATAAGGAAATGGCATAATGTGGAGTTCAGCAGTTTCTGTCATCTCTCAAAACACCAGCTGACTGCCACTGCATGTTGCCAACTCCTCATGCCATGGCATGGTTAAAAGAGCCTTTGAGTTCTTCCCAGTGAACAGGGATCTGCTCTTCCTTAAAATTGCATTTGCTTCCTAAGCATCTACTTTGGATGAATTTGTGCTTGTTTTGTGCTCTTAAACCATGTGTACACTTGATGGACAAAGTTTTTGTTTTGTAGTCAAAACAAGTTTTATTTTCTGCTGCTGCCTTAAATTCATCTCTGGCCCAAGTCATACACAAGTGGAAAAATGCCCTGGCAGAGCAGGCTGCCTCAAGCAGGTGCATTGAGACATAGTCTTCAGTGTCTTGTACTTTGACAGAATTTGATGGGAAAAAGAGGACCTTAGTTAAAACTGTTGAAATAGCCAAAGCCCTTGGAACAAGCAGTGGGAATAGCACTGAGTGGGAGAAGGGAAAGATCAGAAACGATCCTTCAAGTTTTTTAAGAAGTGTTTTCTTTCTAGCTGGGTGTAGATTTTCACAAAGCATTTAGATGGGCTGTTATATTGCTGACTTCTGGCAGAAAGAAATACCAGAACACAAAAGGCTCCCAAGCAGCCTCTTTTTCTACTCTTATGCTTATTTTGAAAAATCTGCTGGAAGGGATTTCCTTTTTTTTCTTCCCTTTTGTACCTTGTGACTTTTTTTGAGAGGGAACTTGAATGTTGTCCAAAAATAAAGGCTTCTTGTATAACTGCAGAGTACGATGATTTGGTCTTGGTTTGGTTTCATTTGCTTCTTTCTTGTCTTGTGCTTGTATTTAAATACTTACCTGTTTTGCTGCATTAATGAGATTTCAAAGTGCAGGTGAACAAATGTGGAAATAAGCTTTGTATTTTCGTGTATGTTATTAGAGCCTGTTTCAGAATGGAGAAATCCTGAGTAGTGGAAATAATGTAGTGTTACAGTGTCACAAGGTACACTTCAGCCTTTTGTTCTAGGCTGAATTCATATTCAGAAATGAAATTTGCTGTAAAATTCCTGCATGGCTTTTCAGCCTTTCCTGTTGTATTTTTTGTGACACCATGTGTTTGAGAATGTGGTAGACTGCATTCTCTGCCTGCAGCCTGTCTTTTACTTTGTAAATTTGCATCCTCATCAGTGAGTTCTTCTTAAGTGTTGTGTATATTTTGATAATTCTTAATGTTTTAGAGCAGTGGAATGAGATGAGATGCAGAATGGGGCATTGGTTGATCCACAAGACTGTGTTCAGTAAACTGACAACCAGGCTAATATGTACACTTGAATTAAGTCAGGATTTGAATAGACCTTAGATTTTTGGTGTTTATAGAGTGGATTAGGAGTTTGCAGCTGCTTCCATGAAACAGAAGTGCCTTTTTTTAGCATTGCTAGGGCATTGCAAATTAGTGATGTATCTGTATTTAACATTCTGATTTTGATATACCAGGTTTTCTTTGCCTAATTCTCCGTGTGATGGAATTAATCTTCTTGACCTGCATGGCTTTGTAAACCTTTTCAAGATGGTTAGGAACTATGGTGAAGAGCCAAATGGAATGACAAGTGAGAAAACTTACTTTTATTCCTTACTAATTCTGCTGCTATTATGTTATTTCTTTACCTGATGTAAGTCAGTTTTTTAGGTAAGAAATCAGTAGATGAAATTAAGTACTGTTCTTATTGTTAGGGAAACTTACATTTGATCTCAGCTTTGTATGTTGAGTAATTGTTAGTAAAATGTTAGCTGTGCTTCACCTAATAAAACCAATTATGTGTATCACTCAGTATACAAAGTTTGCTTAAAGTTGGTCTGTGAACAAAATAACAATTTTCATTTGTGTTCTGATAATTTCTTTGTCAGGAGGGAGCATCCACTTCTACTAGTGTCTGATTGACACGTTTGAAAGCATGGTTTCCTGACAGAAGAGTACATTATATTTTTTTAACAGCAGATCTGTACCAAATGTGCCATCAGTAGTGGTTTTTGGAAAGATGAGAAGGGACCCCGTGCAGAGCAACTCCTTGAAGATGAAAATGTAAGTTCTGTGCCATTACTATTTTATTTGAGTTACAAGTATACTTGTGGTCTGTTTTTTTGTTTTCTTTTTTCAGTCAGAAAATTCAAATGAACATATGTTTTAAGTATCTTAGGAAAAAAACCAAAAAAACCCCCACAACCAACCAACCAACCCCCAAACCACCCACTTTTATATGTATGGTGTTAAATTCCTTAAATTAATCAGAGAAATGTAAGATTGTATAGAAATTGGATAGCTTTGGGCATATTGGTTGAATGTTACATTGTGTCAAGGCTGGAGGCTTCCATTGTTCTTGAAAAAGGAAGTGAAGTAATACTGGTAACTTGTCATCTAAATTTGTTCACAGCTAAACCATAGATGTCCTGTGCTGGTGAATACTTTGTGGTGAGAATATTTTTTCTGGTCTTTGCTGAAAGAATAAGTTCTCCTAATGACCTTGAAAAATTATCTTCACTGCTGATTGTTTCCCTGTGCAGTATCTCTGAGCAGCCTCATCTAGCTGAAGGTGTCCCTGCTTACTGCAGGGGGAGGACTGGACTAGGTGACCTTTAAAGGTCTATTCCAACCCAAACCATTCCATGATTCTAAGATGTAAAAAGCTTTGTGAATACTTTGATATCATCTATCTAAATCACTGAAGAACTAGTTTAGCATATTTCTTCTCTTGTGTGTTCTTGAACACTACCTGTTTCTTTTCTCTTCCTTAACTTGAATTTATGTATGTAAGAGGACTTGCAGTCAGTCCACTCAAGAATTTTGACAGGTTTTGAAAATGCAGGCTACCACATGTGGCTTCTAAGTAGCCATCCCAGTGTAAAAGAAGTACGAGATGTGTCAGGCTTCCAACTGATCTTTAATCAGCCACTGCATCTACATTTCATTATTAAACTAGAAATGAAACAATAATACATGTCTCAAGCCTTAGATTGTTTTTTTTCAGACATTTTAGAACAGTCAGATGGTGCCTAATATTATTTTATGGTAGCTTTCATCTGATTCTGTAAAAATACAGTTCTTCAAACTGCAAACTTCAACTACAGTGTTTGTCAAAGGTTGGACTGGATAGTCTTGAAGGTCTCTTCCAACCAAAGTCATTCTGTGTGATTCAACAAGATATAGCAGTTCTTATAAATTGGGGGAAAATGTCTAGCTTTTTCTATGGAAAACAAAATATATTTAAGTGGACAAGTTTAATGCAGCCTAAGTGTAAACATGACTCCTGCCTTTTGGCTTAATTTTAGAAAATTAGTTTTTTTGTAGCCTGTGGTTTTTAATGTCTTCCAAGTGATTCAAATTCTCTTCATGCTTTATGGAGGAATTTTCTTATATATTTTCCTAAGACTGTAATGCTTCATCAGTTAGTTCATCAATGCAGTATAAGCATGCAAAAAACAGAGAGGAAGGGGGAAAGAAGACATGCATATTTGTCTTCTTCTGTATAACTGACAGACACATTGGTCATCTTTCTTTCCCCCAGGGAATTGTAAGCACATTCTTAGAACTAGTTTATGGAACTTGGTTTTCCTTTCATTTGAATGGAAAGTTCAGTGGACTGGAAGACTCGGAAGAACTGAGATCTTGGCCCATCCTCTTGCTGTGCCAAGTCAACCACTTATCTACACTTCCTATTGAAGGGGAAAGAAAAATTTGTTGTGTTAGGTTGATTACTTCAGTGCCTGCCTGTTTCTGTAGTGACAGGCTTGCCTGTCATCAATCCTGAACTGTGGCCACAGGTGCCTGTGCCCACAGAATGTCTGTGGTACTCCCATCCAGCTCCCTAGGGGTAGCAGTACTGAAACACCCGAGGTTCATATCTACTCTTAAAAATATGCACTGGCCAATTCCAAAGAAGATCATGTTAAAGCCCACTAACTTGACAAATATACTTTTCTCTTCTAGGTTGGTAGGTTTTGAAAATCATTTTGTTTTGAGAACCTGTATCTTAATATGTCTTATTTGTAAGATTGCTTAATTGAAAGGTAATTTTCATATGGGCAGGTTTTTATACATATTCTTGCTTGTGGTAGTTGAATTACAGTGGGAAAAGATCCTTATTTTCAGGAGGTGTGTATTTCTGAAAAACTGTGAGTGAGGAGGAGCTCATGGATTTTGTTTTTAAAGGTGAAGTTGTGACTGCAACAGGAATATTGTTTTTCCTCACTGCTGAAATGAAAAGGCTGTTTGGTCTAATTGGATGTGTGTTGAACCATGGTATCCAGAACTGACTAGTGAACCTCCAAGTGTATTGCAGCCTCTGGCTAATTGTCTAGCATTCCCTTTCAGTGTGTTCAGCACAGCCCTGCTCTTCTAAATCATTATGTTATTACAACTCCATTTTAATCTTGGAGGAAAAAACCCCTTCTCCACAGAAAACTGACTGTTTCATATTATATTGTCAGAACCAATGAAAATATAGCTGACCTGCAAGTCTTGCTGTTGGGTTATTCAAAATTATTTCCTCTTTTATAGTGAACTAATTTTCATAAAGAAACTTAAATATCTGAAAAAGCAAGTTGGTAGATAAAAACCTCTGTGAAGTTCAGGGCATGCTCTTAAAAAGCAAGTGAAAATTATTCCTTTCAGTTAAGCATGTTATTGTTATCTCTTATACAATACAATGCAGTCTGCTTTGTATGTGTGCAGGCATCTGTTTTTATATAATTTTATTGTGTTTGGTAATACCAACAGAAGATACTGCCCAGGAATCCATGGAGGAATTTCATTGAAATATTGTGGTAAACAAGAGATTCTGTCAAAATACCTGTATGCAATACCTGGCCATTGTAAATACCTTATTTAAATTAAATCAGGGGCAATGCTGATCTGTGTTTCTGGTAGGTTTAACAATTTTTACAATTATACTAAGACTTTAGATGGAGAGATGGGACAAAATGTGGATCTGCATTGCCTTAGCATACATGGATGTGGTGGGAATCACCAAGGTTTTGATCAGTATGTAAGTTCTGAGGCGACTGATGTCTTTTTCCCATCTGTGTTCTTTTCCCTTCTGTGATTAAGTATGATAAACACTTTAGGCATCAATAATATTTACCCCATGCACTGTGAATTCACTGATTAAGGTTCATACAGACAGAAGCATGTGGCTCAATTGGGTCAGAGTAAGGCATTGAAATATATAGTGGGATACATAGCCTGATGCAAGACACTGGGAAGGGAGTAGCCTATAGTAGAGTAAGGCAACTGGTTGTTATAAGTCTAGGCTACAGAATGTGTTTTATTGATCATTATAATAGAGTTAGATTAAAACATCAACAACACTTGGAGCATTCTGCTCAAAGTCTCTGGATACTCAGTAATGTCAAGGTCCATTAATATCTTTTCTGCCTTGCAGGATCTTTTCTTTGTTACTGGACCTCTTTCAGTGAGGAACAGCTTAACTGGCTAGAGGATGAATCAATTAGAAATACAGTATTGAACGACATGACTTGCTATAGCTTTTTTTTTAAAAAATTGTTTTGCTTGAATACTTTTTTTGTGTCAGTAAAGAACAGCATAAGGGTAGCTGGTCAGAGAGGGGAACCAAAAAAAGTGTAATGAAAAAAACAGTTGCAATTGTTGCAGCTCAGTCTGTCTCCCTGGCATCTTCCACTTCTATCTTTTTTATTTTTGCAAGTCTCCCTCTTCCTTTTTCTTTGTATTGTTTTCCTTGTCTTACATTTCAGACTTGCTAGACATCTTCATTGTTTCAGACAGCCATCACATTTGTCCATCTAAGGTCCATATTACATATTACCATATGTCATGGAACTCCTGGGATCCTGGAATTGTTGTTTTTTCTTGCATAAATTTCTGTGACTTGGGAATGTAACAGTCCCCCTCTTCTAAATGATGCTTCTCACAACTGCTGGAAGAGATTGCTGGAGAAAAACAGAGTTCTGTCTGAATCTGGCACTGATCTGGCATCATCATTTGTGTGCCAATGATCCAGGAAGAGAAGGACCAAGTGAACTTGAAAGTGCTGCCATGAATTTATCTGCATATGTCGAGTTGGTCATTGCTGGCATAGATCTTTATATAGAAACAGATACTTCATAGCCTAATCAGTAACTGTTAATACTAAATAGGGACTCTCTGCTGTAATTAACTTCAGATCCTCAGCCTTACCAAGGTTTATTAGTCTTCTCAATAATTTGTAAATATTATAAATTACTGTATTGTGAGCATCACTAGAATACAACAGAGCCTTGATGTTATTTGATATAAAGAAAAAGAGATTGTCATATTCTCTACTTGTACCACAATTGTACAACTACTGTACAATACTGTAATTGCTTTCCTTTTCTGTATGAGATTAATGCAGTAATTGCAGTTATTACAGATGCTGTAATGTTTTAACTGGATGTATTCAAAAGCTTTATGGTGGTAGTGGGGTGGGGAGACACTGGTTCAGCCCACCCACCCAC